>CM062804.1:7839197-8449058 GCA_031772625.1 Pinus tabuliformis | reverse complement strand
GACCAAGACAAAGACCCCTCCAAGTCCAAGTCAACAAATTCCAATCCTTCGGCAATTCTTCTAGCAACTTCTGCAACTTTGACCCCGGGAACTTTCTATAACTTTGACCACTAGCAACAAATTTTGGCCTTCACTGTAAATCTGCAATTTTCGGCCCTTCTACAGCAGTTGCAACTATGCATGTCTGGGATAGAGAGGCTAATTTAAGCCTCCTTTCTTCTTCCCTTGTTTTTCTTCTTCTTTCTTAGTCAAGTGGATGATATGCCTTGCCTTTAGATCATAGATTTCGGCCTTCTTTTGGAGATCTGAAATTTCATCCTAATTGTTGCAAAAACACTAACTTCTTCTTCGCACGTGTGAGAGAAAGGAGACAAAAATTAGGGTTTAAACTTTGATTTCTTCTTCCTTAGATCTTCCTCGTTCTTTGCTCTACTTCTAGTCTTCCTTCTTGCTTCAACAAAATTGCTTGATCGAACTTGATGGATATCCTTCAAATGAGGTCGAATTCTTCTTGTATATAGGCTTCCTACAAGGTTGAATTACCCTTCATGAGGCCAACTTATTTTCTTCCAGGCCGGCTTGATCTTGGAGGGACTTTTGACACAATTTTGACTCAAATAAATTCTTTTGACTTGATACAAGATGCCCAATGGGGTCTATTACAAATTACAATGACTCTTTTGACTCTTAAACTCTATGACAAAACCATAGAAGCACACAATGTGTGCTTTGACCTATAAAAAATTGTCTTAGAGCATGAAACCCATGTTATAAAAAATAATAATAATAAATTTTTCTCTCTTTTACATCAAATACATAAAATCAAGAATACATGAGATATTATGAAGACCGAACCTAGTTACAAATTTCAACAGGACCAAGTTTGACCAAGTCTACTTTGTTGGTCAGTGGTTGACTACAAGATCTAGGTGTGTCTTTTGTTGAACTGAACAATTTCTCTAAGGAAAAGGTTGTTGGGTTCTTCCCCCATGTGGGTTTCCTAGGGTAAATGTTTGTGTTCTTGCTTGGTTGTCTCTTTACGGTCTTTCTGGCATTTACTTTCTACTGTTGAGATCTTATGTGTAATTGTGTTATGATGAACATGAATGCAAGAAAAGAGTAACTAAAGAAATCATATGAAGAAATTATCAGTTTAGAAAAACCTATGAAAGATCAACATGGTATCAGAGCTGAGATGAAGAGTAGACTTGTCAAGTCTTGAAAGAGAATCAAGATCCACAGTCATCTAAAGAATTTTTCCCTAGAAGTAATCAAGTTACCTATCTGATGGTCAAAGTAATCTCACGCCTCTTTTGCTCCTTGAAGGAGGGTGGAAATCCATAGATAGAAGGGCTAAATCAGATCCAAATCTCTAGAAGGCAGAAAGGCCTCAGTCCGAAAGTCCTCAGGACTATTGCAGTAGGCCGGGAAGGCCTCAGAGTTTGTCACAATAGTCCAAGAAGCCTCAAACATAGCCTCAGAAACCCAAAATACCTCAAAAGCTAGATTTGGAGGCCGAAAGTCTCAGGATTGTCCTCAGAAAGATTGATCAAGGTTAAAGCCCTAGTTTAAGACCAAGTGCCATCAGTCAATAACTGAATATTCATTTTTTTAAGCTTTATTCAAGATTGTGATGATACACTGAGAAGGCTGAAAATCCCTTTTAACCGAGTTACCTCGGAACTAGAAGTATCTTTGTACTAATTAATATTGTGGTTCTAAGAAAGGCCCGAGAAGCATAAATCTCTTGAATCAAATCCAAAAGGTCTCAGAAGGTAGTCAAGAAAATCTTTGACAAGTTGAGGACTAAGTCAATTCCACTACTGTTTAAAGGATTTCAAATTCAGGTTTGAAGGAGTCTTAAACAATCCCTTGATTTCTTAAGGAACCGAAGTGGTATCACCTTGAAGGAAGCAGCCAAAAGGAAGTTTTGAAATATCTTTGTATGAAGACAAGCCAGCAAAGTCATCCTTTGTGCATAAGGTTGAAGTGTTGAAGATTTGTTATGGCCACCAAGCAAGCATGACTTTGTTTCCATGCAAGCATACTACAGTGATGAGTTAGACGAGTATGAGACCTGGAAATACAAACCTGTAAAAAGACCAGCGAAGTTACAAGTCTGCAGCCTAATGCTTGGAATAAAAGGTGCGTAATCTACAGTGACTTCATTTAGATCAAGCTCTTGTAGACCGCGGCTAGAGGAAACGATCTCTATTATGCTTGGTTGAAAAGTTTGTATCAAGAATAGTCATGAAAATTTGAATAAGACTACGATCTACTCTTTAGAAAGCTCATAAGGCTTGTATCAAAATTGTTTTTCATGAGAAAGTAGATAGGACTGTGCTCTGCTCCTTAGTCAGATATCATGGGATCCTTGAAGAATTTACTAAGGGAAGTTATGAAGGAGTTCCTTCACCTTACAAGTTTATTGATGAAATACACTACTAATATGTAGCATGAATGTCATATTGATATTTCAAGAAGCAATAACAGTTTGGATTGTTGCTCAAAACAAATCAAAGCTACATAAGTGAAATATGTGATCCAAATACAGTACTGAACATTTGAAGTGTTACATAACAAACCCGTGTTGCATTATATTTCAGAATGTGCCCAGAAACAGGATGTTGAAGCAACAAGCTTGAAAAGTATTAACGCCATTTGTTGTCATGGACCTTGCAAAAGGCCCTGGAAAGATGTATTACATGTGTTGATGATAAGGTATGACTTATATTGTAAATATGAGATATGGAATCTATTCTTTAAGTAGTCAAAATTCGAAATGAGGAAAAGGATCATTGTTATAAAGGAAGTTCGTTTGAATATTACATTCACTTATAACAAGCTCACAGCGAAAAAGAGGCTGAGTCCCTCTTGAGAAAAATGAGTCATGTGCAAAACTTGATGTGTCCTTATTATTACTATTATGATGAAGTATAGACTACTTGGGTTGAAGGGATCAAGATCAATGTTTAGCCGAGAATACATGGTTGCTAGAATATCACTGCTAGTAATGTTGAAGCAGTATCTAATGGGTCTGTCATATTTCTCTCTTGATGAAGACATCTCATTGGAAGATCCCTGATCTTGACACATTCTCTTAGTTTGATATCAAGATGGAATGTCCTTAATTGGTTGTTGAGACATTGGGACTCCATGGTTTATGCACATTTGGATATGGAAAGGAGAATTTGCACATTACAAAGTCTATTGGACTTGCAAAAATGAAAATCTAGGGTTTATCCTAGAAGACTAAAAGTCTTGGATAGGATTTGTAGATAAAACCCCAGATTTGGACCTAGATTAACGTTTTTGCTGAAAGGAAAAACCCTAGCTCATGCAAGGAAGAAATGACATGATGAGGATGAAGTTGATAAATTTTCAAGATGGATGAAAGAAGGCTAGGATCAAGAGGGCGCTCACAAATTCCCCTCTATCCTCAAAAGAAAAGTATCTTGTGTCTCTCTTCCTTGATTTTTACTATTAGTTAGCCTCTTGTCTTTGAACCCTTTGCTTGGTTATAATTGTTCTTCCATGGCCTCCTAGTGAGGATTGTGGGTACATAATGAAGGTTGCCAAGGCTTTGGTAGTAGATGGAAGTAGTGGAAGAACGAAGTAAAGCTTGTGACAAGAGGGCTTCCCAGAATCAGTGATTTGTGTTGAGAGTGTTGATTTTTGGTAGCATCGGATGTGCTCTTGCCATGAAATTTGGTGGAGAGGCTAAGGCACATGAGATCTCCAAGATCCAAAAATCGTTTGGAGAAATTCCACCTGGATGAAGAGATATTAAAATAATTAATATTTTTAATGAGTTGCTAAGTCTAAACTTGGGAAAATTAAAATATTAAAGTGTATTAATATAACATGGGTGAGAAAGTTCTAAATAACAAGAATCAAGTCAAATCTAATCTTAGCCGTTGATTAGGGACTTAAACTCAGTCATTGAATTGTCAACAGGATAAGTATAAGAGGAGGCTTGAGGGTTAGTTGGAGACACACCAAGACACCAAGAGAGATCAGTCAGTTTGATCTTATGGGGCGAGGTTTGCTAAGGAAATCGAACAAGTGATCAGTTGCAGTGAGGGGTAGCTCGGCAGGAGGCTGAGGAATACATATCAAAGAGGCAGCAGAGTGCCGGAAGAGGCAGCGCAAAGCCTAGGAGGGTTGACGCAGAGGCAGCAAGGGTTGACATAGAGGCTAAGGAGGCCAGCGTAGAGGACGCAAGGGGCCAAAGGAGCTGACGCAGAGGCCATAGAGGCTGACGCAGTGGACGCAAAGGGCTTCAGAGGTTGCGCTGAGGTGATTCAGTGGGACAGATTAAGAGCTGATTGGTTGACGCAGAGCCAGAAAGGGTGACGCAGTCCCTAAGAGGGTGACGCATTTCCAAAGAGTGCATGGAGTAGCTTTTGTTGTCCAGCACAAGGAATAGTCGGAGTCACTTTGGGATCGTTCATCCAATTGTTGATCAGCCGGAATATCTGTCTCCGGATAGAGGTATTGCTTCCAAGGATATTCTCTGAAGGGTGAGCCATTTCAGGCACCCTAGTTGTGTATTCAGAATCTGCTTAGTAATAAAACCCTCTATATGTTGCACCGGTTTTCCTGAATTGGGTTTTTCTGGGGACAATTGTCCAAAAATAACGGTTTCCCTTGTGTTGTCTCAGTTTATTTCAATTGTTGATCTATATATTTGTGAAGGTTGCATTTGTGTTTACTTCGATATTTATGCATTTAAATAACTTATTAATGCAAAGAAGAAGTAGGAGATAGTAAACCAAAAAATGCAGTAGGGGTTTTTGATGTGTTAGATTCAAGAATTTTCACAAAGAGATATTGTACTAGATGAGATCTAAGCTCGAAGGGAGCAGCAGATCAACAAGTTTGAAGTATAACTTGATTGTGCCAAAGAGAAGTCAATGGTGGTTTCCAAATAAAACTACAAGATCTAGTTTGCAGCAAATGGAAGCATAGACAAGTACAAAGCAAGAGTTGAGAATAGAAGGTTCTCCCAAAAAAAGGGAGAGGATCATGACTAGACATTTGCTCCAGTTGTAAGGTACAATTCTATTAGAACTATTACCATTGCTTTGAAAATTGCACCAAGTGGATACAGAGATCGTTTTCTTAATGAAGTAATTGAGGAGGAAGAAGTGTACATAGAGCTACCTCAGGGCTTTGAGGTACATGAGAAGTCACATGAATGAAGAAGGCTTTGTACGATCACAAGCAAACACGTATTTTTGGATTGAAGGATCAAGGTTGATCCTATATGATTTGTCTCTAAAGGAAGTAGAAGGATTATGTGTCAAAGGGAGAAGCTGTGGCAGAAATAATTCCTTCTGTAACAAAGGGAGCAGTCAAAGAGCCTTGCTTTAGCTTCAGAGGAATTTGACCTCTGAGTTTGAGATGATGGCTAGTCATTCATATTGTCAGGCTAGGCAGAGGGAGCAACCAGGATTGCCACAGCAGAAGTTGTTCCAGAAAGAGCACCCAGTGAGGGGAACCAAAAAGTAGTTGATCATCTTATGGTTGAGCCAAGGTATGAAGCTCAACATGTGTTGAAGCACCAGCATGGTACAATTGGTTATGGCACATCTAATTATGGTTTGAGATATGTCTCAAACAGTGAAGCACAGCTGCAAAAATTCACAGATTTTGATTGGGCAGAGAGTGTAGAAGATAGAAAGAGTTCATCAAGATGTTGCTTAAGTTTGGGCTTTGTTTTGATTTCTTGGATTAGAAAGAAGTAGTCATTTGAGCACTCAGTATTGTAAAGGTCGAGTATATTGCAACTTGGTTGGCTAGTTGAGAAGCAACATGGCTTCAGAGGCTACTTGCAGGATTGTCTTGATCAGGTGCAGGTGACGACCATGATGACAGATTGAACCACAGTGAGATCTAGTACCGCGACCTAGAGTAAGGCATTTGGATTTGGGACTAGAGTATTCAAATGGATTGAGTGTGTCCCTAGGGTTTCACCAAGAGTCACATAGATTGACCAAGATGATGGTGAACCAGGACTAGTCAATATACCATGGGTTAGAGGCACCGACCAAAATCATGGTGACTAGTTGATGCTAATGATGTACCATGTGTCAGGAGTATCGACCAAGATTATGGTGATGATGCACCATAGGTCAGAAGTACCGATCGGAATTACGATAACTAGTTAATGTTGTTGATTTACCATGATTTACCATGAGTCAGAGTTGCTGACCAGGATTATGGTAATTGGATGATGTTAATGCTGATGATGAATTGTTGTAACCTTTTCTTAGAGAAATTTGTCAACATGATAACCTCCAGATAGCCATTTTGAATACCTCCCTAACTAAAAGGAAGTGTTGAATTTTGTAGATATGGTCGGTCTTGATAATTAATATTTTTAATCCTTGATGTATTTGTAATGATAATATAAAACTTGTTCTTCATGCTATTGTTAAAAGCAATTTTGAGGAATGTTCACGTGTCATTTTTAGAAGAGAAAATTTGAATTTTGAAAATTGAAAATTGAATTTTTGGCTCCAAACAAGCCAAGTCGACTCTCCTCCTAGTCAAGTCAGCCTAGTCAACGAGGCACCCATTCAACCAGCCAGAAGACTATATAAAGACACTCGTCCTCAATCATTTGGACACATAATTCAGATCACACACAAAAATATATTTATGTTCATTCAAGCGAAAAAGAAGGAGGCTAGGTGGACGAATAAGTATGAACTTTGAAGATCTGTCTCTATCAATTGAATTCACACATGTGGTATTCTCTCTGTTGCTATCCTCACAGGTGTGGAACAAAAGGACTGAATTTCTGAGGTATGTCAGAGCCATAAGACCGAGTTTATTGGATGCTGAAGCACACCGAATTTCTTCCCTAGCAGCACAAACCAAGCCGAGTCTCTTGGGCAGATGTTTGACTTGACTAGGAGGGAGTTGGACCAGGTTTATGTTGAAAAGTGTAACTAGGTTTGGCCTTCTTAATGACATATGTAATTGTGATTTTATGCAATTAATGTAAAGAAGAAAAATAAAATTATTTTTGTAATGCTTGTCTCATGGGTTTCATGAGCAAGGAATTTTAATTTTAGATAAGGCTCCCATTGTGAGCCCTTAGGATTGGTCATAAAGTCAAATTGGATAAATGCCATATATGAAGGACCCTTCTTGGGCATGTTACATATGTATGTGAGTCATTGAAACAGTCAAAAGACCCTCCCAGGCCAAGCACAAAACTCCCTTAAAGTCAGCTTACAAAAAAGAGGACAAGATGATCTCCAAAAGGCATGTCGGCCTAGTCTCCAAATCAAGTCGGCTTATTTACATGAGCAAACTACTATAAATAGGCAACTCGACCTCATTTCAAGAACAGAATTCGGACAAGGAAATTTGAAGCTAGAAAAGATGCGAAAAAAACAAGGAGCCTCATCACCAATCGAAGAAAGGAAGAAGTCAACCGAGCCGATTTTTGATCCGTTTTAGGGTTATTCTCTTCCACACATGTGAGATTACAATGCTATCTACTGCAAGAAAGAGATGAATTTTTACAGTTACCTCATGAAGGCAGATTGGGAAAGGAATCAAGTCAATCTTCAAGCCGAGTTGAAGAAGTCTAGTCTCCATATCAAGCGAAGGAAGTTGAAGGCAAAGATCTCTCAAGTATAGAATCTAGGGTTTCTGAATTAGGGTTGAAAGCAAGAACCTTACCATTATAGAAGATCATCCAAGAAGCATCAAGAAGTCATCATTGATCATCATCAACAAGGACATCACCATCAAAGGATCTAAAGTGATCTCCCTCTCTGTAGGATCAAGGATAATTTTTAAAGAGAACTATATTCATCAAGGAGAAGCTCTCTATTAACTATATCATCATCAAAATTCAAGGAGGCAGCAAGCGGAAGAAGCATCTTCACAAGTAAGTAAACTTATGTCTGAATCTGTCAAAATGTCTTTTTGCAAGGAAAGCAACAAATTGGTTGGCACTTCAAACTATCTTGCATGGAAGAAAAGGACAGATTTGAATCTCATTGAAAATGAGGATATGGATCATGGATCTATCACCAAACCAGAGAAAGAAGATGCTCAAGCACTTGAAAAGTTTATGAAAGGGGAAGTGAGGGCTCAAAGGATTCTCATAGAATCCATCAAAGATCCCCTCATTCCATATCTATCTAAACTCGACACCTCAAAAGAAATATACAACAAATTGGTAGAGTTGTTTTCTGTAAGTACGGCAGGAGAAGTTATCTCTCTAAGGCAAGAACTCTACAAGCTAAGGATATCAAAAGAAGAAGGGATAGCCTCATACTTTATGAGGATATCTGAAATAAGGGATCAACTTCAAGATCTAGGAGAAATAATGTCTGACAAGGAGATGACCATTGTAGTACTAAATGCACTACCAGAGGAATGGGGTAACTTTACTTCAAGCATCTATGGGAAGAAAGAAGCTACTCCATTCCAAGATCTATGGTCTCTATGCAAAATCGAAGAAACCAGACTGAAGGCAAAACCTAATGTAGGATCCAGTGATCAAAATCAAGCATATGCTACTATGACAAGGAAAAGAGGAAAATTTGGGAAATTTGGTCCTCATACAAAGAAAAAGAACATGGCTAAGATTCAATGCTATGGATGTCAAGAATATGGGCATTACAAAAGAGATTGTCCTAAGCTCAAGAAGGGCAATAACAAGAGAGGTAGAGAAGAAGCCCATATCACCGAAGAAGTGGAGGAAGCTGAAAAGAAAAATTCCAAGAAAGAGGAAGTAAAAGATATCTACTATGATTGAGATAGTCCTCCTCGCCTAGTTCTTTTCATGATCCTGTTTTCAAGTTTTTCTATTGTAAGATATGGCTATCATGATGATAGGATGCATCATGGCATCATAAGAAGCATTAAAAGAAAAGCTCGTGACATCATCATAGAGAAGCATGAAAAATAGCTGAAGTGTATGCTGGAAGGATATAGCTCTTGGTAGCCTCATTAGAAACATAAGTGGTACTTATGGGAAAAAAAAGAAAAGGTCATCTAGCACAAGGGTCATCATACATCAGTCAAAGGGGAACATTTATTGAATAAGGATGCTCAAGATCCTCTTTTGGAATCTTCACCGAAAGGTTCACCTATCAAAATGAAGCAAGGGTTTCATCAAGAATTTCATCTTGTGGGAATTCATGGGATGATGGTATGATGACAAAAGAAGTGAAGCAGATCAAGGGATTGAAGTTCCTTCAATCAAGGAAGTTGTTGAAGGAAGTCTAGATGACCTAAAGGAAAATGAGGTATGTATGCTTGTATTCAATATTGTAGAGTCATGGCATATGGTTGCAAGTAACATGGATAAATGTTTTATCTCGAGAGCTTGATCAAAATAAAGGATCTCCTCCTTTGAAAGGATGCAGGAAGGCATGAGTCGCACATTGTCTAGATGAAATCAACATAATATGTCCTCATATGAAATATGATGTGGTTGACAGTGATTGGAGGAACTCTGATTAAAAGTTTCTGGGAAGAAAATGTGTGAAAAAAGAAGGAAAGAGATCGTGGAATATGAAACCATGAAGAAGGCAATCAACATCCGAGGACTAAGAGATTTGACTAGGATATCTCCATGAAAGATATGAAGACTCTGATGAAGTCTGAAAAAGAAAGAAACCCTTGATAGTATATATCTTTTGGAGATGTGTCAATATGTATGCAGGAATCAGGATGCTGATGCGAACTAGAAGATGTCATGATAAAAGACCGTCACAAAGGTAATTTTGATTTCATGTTCATTCCTTTATTTTTGAATGATATATGGATGGGCTTATGCAGAGCTGCCAAGGGAAGATCTATGGATATCTTCCACCCATAATGTCCATGTAGTAGGATGAAAGATCCTTAAGGAAACATGACATGAAGAAAGTAGCATGGCGTGACGGAATACCATATATGAGTTGATGGATCACTTTTCGATAAAAGGAATAAAGACATGACTAACTCATGATGAAAGTGATGGATGATCTATGCCCTACGAAGAAGTCCCGTAAAATGTAGACTCCTTGACATAGAAGAAAAATTCATGACATCAAAGGAAGGCGTTCCACAAGCAGCTAGTTTTCCCATGATCTCCACCTACAGAGTTGCTAGAAGCAAGTCCTTCGTCAAGAGGGAGCTTGGGTACATTCCTTAATGGAATGGGTTGGTCATCCCTGGTTACGAGGGAGTGACAGTTGTGGTTCTTTATCTCAGGTGTCATGCACTAGACTAGTACTAACAATCGTAAGTCTTAGCGAAGGCCATGAAGAGAGAGATAGACACATCATTCTTGTCTTCACTTGGTAAGACAGAATGGAATATTGGGTAAACAGCTGGCATCCGATACTCTTTGAGGATGAGTTAGGGCATCCAAGATAAGAGTAGCGTAGAGGATCGATATTCTTTGAGGACTGGGAATCCAAGATAAGAATAGTCCTTGTGGAAAACAAACCCAGGTGGGGTATGTTCTGATAGAGATAATGATGAGGGTGTCTATACATCATTGGTCTCGCAGCTCGCCAGCGTTGTGCTCTGATCTTGTGGAGAGAAGAGTTGTTAGTCAAGGCCTTGCTATGTGACAATGTTGGTTGATATGATGCTATAAAGATGGCTTACCAACCCGACTCTTCTTATGAGAATTCTTTAGATTGAGAATGTCAAAGTACCATGTATGGATTATGAATACCTCCCTAGTTAAATGGGAGTGTTGAAAAATGTAACTAGGTTCGGTCTTCATAATGACGTGTAATTGTGATTTTATGTAATTAATATAAAGAAGAAAAATAAAATCATTTTTGTAATGCTTGTCTCATGGGTTTCATAAGCAAGGAATTTTATTTTTAGATAAGGCTCCCATTGTGAGCCCTTAGGATTGGTCATAAAGTCAAATTGAGACAATGTCATGTATGAAGGACCCTTCTTGGACATGTTACATATGTATGCAAGTCATTGAAACAGTCAAAAGACCCTCCAAGACTAAGCACAAATATCCCTTAAAGTCGGCTTACAAAAAAGAGGACAGGATAATCTCCAAAAGGCATGTTGGCCTAGTCTCCAAATCAAGTCGACTTATTTACATGAGCAAACTACTATAAATAGGCAAGTCGTGTCGGAATTTCTAAGTCTAACTGTTAGAAACCCTTCATGTACTTTTCTTATTTATTTTTGCCTACTTGTTCTGATTAATTAACAAGTTATTTACCATGTAAATACTGAAAGTAAATACAAGTACATGCTCAACACATTACAGATCATCAATTGAAGGAAACAAAAAACAAGCACACAAGTGACACCGTTGTTTTTCGACCAATGTCCCCGAAAAAACCCAATGCAGGAAACTGGTGCAGCTATCTGAGGGTTTTATTATTATGCAGTTTCTAAATATAATCTGGGTGCCAAAACCGGCTCACCCAACAGAGAATAATCTCGGCAGTATTACCTCTCTTCTTGGAAGCAGATATTCCGGCTGAAACCCCGGATAAACACTCTGACAGCTCCCAGCTCCAATCTGCGCCACGAAAACCCCAACATCAGCCTCGAGGGACTGCATCAGCCCTTTCTAGCCCAACGTCACCCTGGCTTGCCCTATGTCAGCCTCTAGAGGCCCTGCGTCAACCCTTAGAGCCTTTGCATCACCCACACTAACTCTCTAAGGCACTGCGCAGCTCCTGGCTGCCTCTGCGTGAACCTCTCATTAGCTTTGCGTCCCTCTCTCCTGGCTTCTGCGGATCCTCCTGGTACTATCTCTGCCTCTCTGCTTCTGTATTCACTAACCCTCAACTGCAACTCTGATCACTCTTTCGACTTCCTTAGCAAACCCTGCCCAAGAAAATCGAAATCTTGATCAACTCGGTGTGTTCTCCAAGTGACCCTCAAGCCTCCTCTTATACTTTTCTCATTAACAAATCAACGGCCAAGATTAAATCCCTAATCAACGGCTAAGATTAGATCTAGCTTGATCCATAACTTTTGGACCGTTCTAACATAGTTTTATATTAATTAATATTTTATTTTCCCTAAGTTTAGACTTAGGGACTCCATTAAAAATATTAATTATTTTAATATCTTCCAAACTGTTTAGGATTTGCCCAAACCCTTTCTGGGTATTGGAGATCTCATGTGCCTTAGCCTCTCCACCAATTTTCGTAGCTAGAGCATATTCGATGCTACCCAAAATCAACACTCCCTCTTAGCGAGGATTGTGCTCTAGTAATACTCCTCACTGAGTATCACCCTGATCATCCGACATCGGTCCCTATGCTGATGCTAGGCCTGTTGCCCATCATCTACATTGCTGCATCCTATACTGCTACCCATGGCCCTGCCACTGCCACTGTTGCATCTGTACTACAACTCCCTCTGCATCTGTGTTGCTGCCCATGGCCCTGCCACTGCCACTGCTGCATCTGCACTGCAACCCCTCTCATCATGCTGCATCGTGCTGCCCATAGCACTACCACTGCTAATTGTTGCACTACAACTTAGTTACTAAGAAGTAAGTAACTGATCTCCCAACTCTGACATCTTCGTCAAGCTAGAAACACAACTAATGCTGAAGCTCCCTCTGTCACTGACAAATGCTCCCTCTATGACCCTTGCGCTGCTACAACAACTCCATGCATCTCGCACCGTTGCACACCTCTTTATGCCATCCTGCACTAGTGCAACACTCCCGTGCCTCTCGCACTGTTACAGCCTGCTAGCCTCGCGTTGTCCTGGGAATCCTGCACTATAGCTCCCTCTGTCGCTCCATCCGCTCCATCTCTACTGACATCGCTAGTACTGCTACTCCTCTTTGGGGCTCCCATAGCAAGGTCTAATCCAAGAGTTGGGTACCTCGAGGATCCTGCCCCTCATCGCATGTAGTTCCTCTGACTACAGCTCAATGTCTCTCCACTTCCGCTAAAGTGGCGTGTGAGCACTCATGGCACAGTCATCATCTATCTCCAATTCCTTCTCCGCCCTTGATGGCACAACCTTGGTCTCGAAAGCCTCTCCTTTGCTCTTCCTTCTTGGACACTGGCTCGCATAGTGACCCAGTTCCCCACAGTTGAAGCATTTGACCTTGGAGAGGTCCTTCTTCTTCCGTTTCTCCTACTTTCCCTCAGATGCTAGGGCAACATCCTCCTCTTCCTCCTTCTTGAATCTAAACCCCTTGTCGCTACTTCCCGCCTTGCTTAGCCTTCTGATCTCTTCTTGGCGAAGACCTGCCCACATTTCCTCCCAATCTGGAAGGGTCGCCTTGCCCAGTATGCTCTGGACAAACACTTCCCAGTCTTTTGAGACTACGTTCAGGGTTGTTCTCACCATCAATTCTTGACTCGGCGTGGCCCCTAGGGAAGTCAGCTGATCCCAGATCTCCTTCAATCGACCGAGGAAGGTGTCGATCTGTTCTCCCTTCTGCATCTGGTATGACCACAACTGATTTTCTAGTAGCATCTTCCTCTGCATGAAAGCATGTTGATACAACCTCTTTAGGGCCTCCCACATCTCATTTGTCGTATTCTTCTCGGCAATGTGTGGTACTACATGGTCCTTGACCCCGTCAAGGATGATGCTCTTGGCCCTCACCATTGCATCCTCATACTTATCGTTATCAGCCAAGTCAACTGGGACCACTATTGTCCTCAAGGCGAATTGCTTTAGACAGTTCCTATCTAGAACGGATAAGATTCTGGCCTTCCAGACTACGAAGTTTGAGGCTCTATCCAGTCTGTCCTGGTCTATTACCCCATTCACTGCCATCTTGTTGCTCCTCTACTTCCCTCCTGGAACTTCTTTGTGTGACTCCCTCTGAACCTCGATTTCCCTCCTAGAAACCCTTCTGCCAATGTCGAGATGCCTCCACTCCGATTGTTAGTGCAACTACACAACTGATCCGGACTTCTTGGCTAGAAATCCTCGATAGCAACTCCCTCCTCCTTGATCTTGCCCTATTAGGTACTATTCTAACTACAGTACCCCCACCAGCTTCACTCTGCAACTTACCCACAGCCTCCTAAGCTTCAGCAGACTGAAGGTTAGAGCTTCTAGGCTCTGTGCAATCTCGCACCAGCAAAATCCATACCTCCTAGCCACGAGCGTCAATCCTTCCTAACTGAGAAAGATGACCGAGCACTGCATAGGTCGAGTCTGCTCCCCTCTGCCACTGCGTTGATCCTCTTCCCGACTCAACCTTGATGACGCAGGCACTGTGTCACCCCTTCCTTGTCGCTTCTCTTCTAGGAACAACTTTTGTCACTCGGGGACAGCTGTTTTCTGCTGCTGCTGCTCTACTCGACTGATGTCCTCAGTTCTCCTGTGATCTGCAACCACGCTCCGATACCATGTTGGAATTTCTATTTCTAACTGTTAGAAACCATTCATGTATTTTTCTGATTTATTTCTATCTACTTGTTCTGATTAATTAACAAGTTATTTACCATATAAATATTGAAAATAAATACAAGTACATGCTCAACACAATATAGATCATCAATTGAAGGAAACAAAAAACAAGCACACAAGTGACACCGTTGTTTTTGGACCAATGTCCCCAGAAAAACGTAATGCGGGAAAACCGGTGCAGCTATATAAGGGTTTTATTATTATACAGTTTCTGAAGATAATCTGGGTGCCAAAACCGGCTCACCCAACAGAGAATAATCTCGGCAGTAGTACCTCTCTACTCGGAAGCAGATATTTCGGCTGAAACCCCGGAAAAACACTCCGACAACTCCCAGCTCCAATCTGCCCCACGGAAACCCCAGCGTCAGCCCTTTCTGGCCCAACATCACCCTCACTTGCCCTGCGTCAACCTCTGGAGGCCCTACATCACCCACGCTGGCTCTCTGAGGCACTGTGCAGCTCTTGGCTGCATCTCCGTGAGCCCTGGCTAGCTCTACGTGAACCTCTCGCTGGCTCTGCGTCCCTCTCTCCCGGCTTCTGCGCTGATCCTCCTGGTACTATCTCTACCTCTCTGCTTCTGTATTCACTACCCCTCAGCTGCAACTCTGATCACTCTTTCGACTTCCATAGCAAACCTTGCCCCAGAAAATCGAAATCTTGATCAACTCGGTGTGTTCTCCAAGTGACCCTCAGGCCTCCTCTTATACTTTTCTCGTTGACAAATCAATGGCCAAGATTAAGTCCCTAATCAACAGCTAAGATTAGATCTAACTTGATCCGTAACTTTTGGACCATTCTAACACAGTTTTATATTAATTAATATTTTATTTTCCCTAAGTTTAGACTTAGGGACTCCATTAAAAATATAATTATTTTAATATCTCCCAAACTGTTTAGAATTTGCCCAAACCCTTTCTGGGTATTGGAGATCTCATGTGCCTTAGCCTCTCCACCAATTTTTGTGGCTAGAGCACATCCGATGCTACCCCAAATCAACAACTCGACCTCATTTCAAGAGCAAAATTCGGACAAGGAAATCTGAAGCTAGAAAAAGTGCGAAAAAGACAAGGAAGGAGCCTCATCACCAAGCGAAGAAAGGAAGAAGTCAACTGAGCCAATTTCTAATCTATTGTAGGGTTACTCTCTTCCACACATGGGAGATTACAGTGCTCTCTACTGCAGGAAAGAACCGAATTTTTACGGTTACCTTGTGAAGGCAGATTTTGAAAGGAATCAAGTGAATCTTCAAGTCAAGTTGAAGAATTCTAGTGTCCATATCAAGCGAAGCAAGTTAAAGGCAAAGTCTCTCAAGTACAGAATCTAGGGTTTTTGAATTAGGTCCGAAAAGTTGTAGATCTATCCCAAAGGACCAAAATCTTGAAGGGTAGCCAAGAAGGAGGAAAAGGAAAGAATTTTGACTATCGTTGACTCAAGGACGAAGATGAAGCTTTGTGTCTTAGTCTTGTAATGGCAAATAGGTCAAGGGTCTTGGTCTTGGTATTCATCAATTGAAGTCTCTATAAAAAGAAGAATTTGTTTGGGTTTTCCTCTCAATTGGGAGAGGTTTTGGCCTTGCCTGATGCCCTACATTCTGTGTCTTTTGTCTCTTTATTGTTTATGCATTGGGAGTGTAACAACCCCCGGTTAAACGTTCATGTAATAAAAGTTAATAAAGGCAAAATAAGACCATGGTTAAGGGACACTTATCCCAAGTTGAATGTTGTGCAAAGATATCCTAGTGGGCATCACATGTTGTGTTTATAGCTAAAGGGAAATTGGAAAAGGCCCTAAAAAGGCAAAAAGGTATTTTTGGCATTTTATTTATGAAAATAAGGAAAAATAGGAGAAAAGGGAGGTGAAAGGTCACAGGTTGCATGTGAGGAGGAAATTGAAGGAAAATAATGGAAAATTGAAGAAATTAGAGGCATGAATAATAAAAAGACCTCAAAGCATCAGTTGGTAGCTTTTTGGTCGCCTTTTGTCAATTTATTTTCAAAATTAGTCTCAAAAAGGAGAAGAGCACCAAGAGGAAGAGAAGATCAAACAAAGCAAAGGAAGGAAAGCAAGCAAAGAAAGGACAAGGAAAGCAAAGATCAAGTAAGGAAAGGTTTGTTCAAGCAACTTCAACAGGAATACTTGCAGGGAACAGATTGCATGTATGATTTCCTAGCTGGTTTTGACATGCATGGTATGTGCATGTTGGTATTTTGTTCTCTTGTTGTCGGTGGAATGGTTTTGTCGGGTTTTGACAGTGGTTTTCACCCTTGCCTTGCCATTTCTGAATAGCCCTGGTGTCATGGGATTGTTTTTAGTTTTGAACTTTGGAATTGTCGGATGGTTTCGGAATCCGGGGTGAAGGTGGTCTCAGGAAAAATCCCAAAAGGCCTAGGAATCCCTTGACAGGTAATGGAGGGATACACGATAAAGCATGAGCGTGGAGACAGGAAAATTTCTCAAGGATGGTGAAGGAATCCAGAGGCATTCCAAGCTCGGTTTGGTTCTGTGATCTTGGGACCAGTGTAGGTAAGATCACAGTATGGTGAGGGTGGAGGTGGTTTAAGCTCTGGATTCCCTTGGTTGTTTATGGATTGATTTATCCATAAGATCCCACATTCATGCTTGGAATATGGCACGGGGGTGACTGGCTAAAAGAAAGATTTGGTTCAGCCATGTCTATGGTCAGGTGGTACGTGGAAGTCTCGAACCTAGTTGGCTCTTGCCTATGTTTAATGAAAGTTAAGTTCTCATGCTTTGATTGGTAAATGTATTTGTTATTATGTGGCTTTAATGGTTGTTCTCTTATTGTTATTGATATGGTTATATGTTGGTTATAAGCATGGTTATGTGACATTTCTCAGTCATGGCTCTTTTCATGTTTTTACTTGTAACTGAAAGAATAATGGATGCAAGACCTAATTGATGTTCAGACATCTAATGTGAGAAAGTGGTGACCCTCCTTGTTAAGTTTCAGATGAGTTTTCAGTCCCTTATATTCAGACTTGCATTCATGACTTGTAGGTTGCATATCTACCAAGTCAAGCCTAGTCCTGGTGTCAGTTTTTGGTTTACAAGCATTGTCCTAGTGTCAATTTTTGGTTTACAAGCATTGTCCTTATGTATTTTATGAATTCTGGAAGTCACATGGATTTTTGGGCAGAGGCTTAGCCCCATCCCTGGAAAATAGCCTTAAATTCTGCAATCACTGGCACAACACTGGCAGGAAAAGTCCACAGTCGCACTCATACAGGCTCATGGGAGCGACTAGGACCCACAATCGCATGGATGCCTTGGCAAGGGAGTGATTGGGGGTGAAACTCAGGGAAAAGTTGAGTTGTCTCAGGGGATGGACTCTTGGAGGGGTTGGGATTCTCCTAGAGGGTCTGCAGCATCTGAGGGAAGTCAGTAAGGTCTGTTATGTCAACTCCATTTCCTTAAGGTCACCTAGGAGGTTGAGTCTTGTCATAGTAGCCCCTCATCTCATGTTTACCCCGAGTAAGTCGATGAAAGTGGGTAGATATGAAGGGAGGTGTGGTTACAGGTAGTTGCTTGATGAAGAACACAATAATAATCTAAGTAAAGAGAATATCCTAGTCTAAAGAAGTAAAAAGCATTCACAAGCAGTTATCATAAGAAGAGAAATCACCTAACCTTGATGCCCTAGATTTCTCAACATGGTATCAAATCTAAGGTGAAAAAGTCAAGGAAGGGCATCTTATCGAGGGACACTCAAGGATCAAATCTCGAGAAATACATCAAATCAAATCTAAGAAGATCATCTTGGAGTCAAGATCTACAAAGAAGTATCAAAACCCTAGATCGAACAAGAAGCCTACACCAGCAACAGTCTTGGGACCCTCAAGTCATCTCAAGAGACCACAAAGACCCTACTCAAGTTGAAGGACTTATAAATCAAGTTTCTTACTAGAGAACCAAGATCAAGGACGTTGTCATCATCTTCAGAAGTTTGAAGGCAATTTCCTCTCGTTGAAACAAGGACCTTACCATTGTAGAAGATCATCCAAGAAGCATCAAAAAGTTATCATTGATCATCATCAACAAGGGCATCACCATCAAAGGATCTAAAGTGATCTCCCTCTTTGTAGGATCAAGGATCATTCATGAAGAGAACTATCTTCATCAAGGAGAAGCTCTCTATTAACTATATCAACATCAAAATTCAAGGAGAAAACAAATGGAAGAAGCATCTTCACAAGTAAGTATATTTATGTCTGAATCAGTCAAAATGTCTTTTTGCAAGGAAAGCAACAAATTGGTTGGGGCTTCAAACTATCTTGCATGGAAGAAAAGGACAGAGTTGAATCTCACTGAAAATGAGGTCATGGATCATGTCAAAGGATCTATCACCAAACCAACAAAAGAAGATGCTCAAGCACTTACAAAGTTTATGAAAGGGGAAGTGAGGGCTCAATTATATTCCACAGATTAGCAATCACATGTACATAAAGTAAAGTGCAGATAGAACATTAAACGATCGACAGAAAACAAGCCAAGACAAGAGACACAAGATGTGGCGACTAGCCAGGGACAAACCCCACAATGTGTGGGGAAACCCTTTAATCAAATCTTCTTTTATCTTCAATAATTCAGCAGAGAGAAATAGTACAATAAATCTGATTTATATCAGCAGTAGCAAACCCTAGATCAGCAGCATCAGCATTAACGGCTTCATCATCAAAACTAGGGCAGTCGATATCTCACAAACCGACCGTCGGATCGGCTTGATTCCACCACCAAAAGTTGCAGCCTTCAGAGGAGGTTCAAATGAACCTACAGCACAGATCAGAAGAGGAGGTTTGATGGTCCACGCTGGTCAAACTTTGGATCTACAGTTGCAACTTCAGTTTCAGCAGCTTCCTTCAAACTAGGGCAGTCGATATCTCGCAAACCGTCCGTCGGATCGACTTGATTCCACCACCAAAAGTTGCAGCCTTCAGAGGAGGTTCAGATGAACCTACAGCACAGTTCAGAAGAGGAGGTTTGATGGTCAACACTGGTCAAAGTTTGGATCTGCAGTTGCAGCTTCAGTTTCAACAACTTCCGGCTTCACATGTGTGAGAGAGAGACCCTTTTCTGCGCAGTAGAGAAGAGACTCTTTTTTGCGCAGTAGAGAGAGATGTGATGAGATGAGTGAGTCCAAATGAGGAAAAGTCCTCCTATATTTATACACAACGTTGGTGTTTGAATAGATGCAACTGTTGGGCTTCTATGCCTACATGAGTTGTAGGTCGGCTTGATAATAATTCCATAATCAAAATAAATTCATATCTCCATGAATACTTATCGGAATCGGATGATCTTTATATCAATCCTACACCTCTCGACGAGGGGAATCTAATAAAAATATTATCAGCCATGAATAAGATGACCCACATGAAGTTGAACTATTTCGGTTGTTTTGGTGCTTATCTTGTTGGAAATGTGTTGTAATGGTTGTCATTGTTGTCTCATCCTTGTGGACTATTCTGCAGGATACTAGACATGGTTTTCCTTACTCATCGATTATAAAGACCATTGCATCAGTGGTGGACTATTCCACTAGATGTCAGACATGCCTTTCTGGTTTGTGTGTCTCATCCTGTGTGGTACTATTACCTCTCACTTAGAGACTCACTTTTCTCCCCCCTTTTTGCAGTTAGAGAACCTAGACACAGTTGCGCTGCCCACTCACCTTGTTATTCAAAGAAACCATTGCATCACTCTCCTATGCTGACAGCTAAAGCCAAGACAGATCTTTGAGGATTTGACAACCAGGCCTTTATACTGGATGATGGGACTCCTACACCAAGCGGTGTGAGGTCTAATTGGGACTTCATATCGGGGAAATCCCATTGGTTGACAGATTTTCAGCACCATCAACAGAACCTTACAATGAAGATTCCATCAAAGAATCTTGAGGATCTTGCATATATTAACTTTGACAAATGTATGATGAGCCATGTCCTAGATGACTTCTTCCTTTTTCCATGAGGTTTCCAAGAGATATATCCTACATAGTTGGCTACCATAGGTTTTGTTCCAAACATCCTTCATGTTGCCTATGACACGAGCTCTTCTAATGCTTCTATCATGATGCCATACTCTAATATGATGCATCCTATCTTATTTATAATGCTTCCTATCCATAATTTTACACAGCATAAGAGTACCTAATAATGAAGGAGATTATCTCAGTCATAGTAGAGATCTCTTACTTCCTCCTTCTTAGGCTTCTTCGTCTCGGGTTCTTCCACTTCTTCGGTAATATGGGCTTCCTCCTTATTTCTCTTGTTATTGTCCCTTTTAAGTTTAGGACAATCTCTTCCATAGTGCCCATATTCTTGAGATCCATAGCACTGAACTTTAGCCATGTTCTTCTTTTTCTTTTGAGGACCAAATTTACCAAACTTCCCTTTTCGTTTTGTCATTGTTTGACCCCTTTTACTTGATCCTTTATCACTTTCTCCCTTCAACTTGTTTTCTTCTGCCTTGCATAGAGACCACAAGTTGTTGAATGGGATAGCTTCCTCTTCCTTACGAGCATTAGATACTAGGTTACCTTGTTCATCAGTCAATGCATTTAGAATGATGGAAATCATTTCTTTATCAGATATCATCTCTCCTAGATCTTGCAGTTGAGTTCTTATTTGAGATGCTTTTGAGAGATATGAAGACATACCTTCATCCTTTGATACCTTCAATTATATAGATCAGATCTAAGTGATATGATCTTTCTTATTGCACTTTCAGAGAATAGTTCTACCAGCTTATCATATATCTCTTTTTATGTCTCCAGCTCGGCTATATAGGGAATGAGGGGATATTTGATAGATTCATTAAGAATCTTTTGAGCCCTTAGATCCTTTTCCATGTATTCAGATAGTGCTTTATCTTCAAATGGTTTGGAGACCTTTCCATGGACATGATCAATGACTTTATATACTTCGAGGACTATGTCTATCCTTCTTTTCCATGCAAGGAAGTTCGATGGCCCAACCAGCTTATAGTTCTCCTTGCAACATGAAGTCATTTTACTAGATTAGATTATAGAAGAAAAAGGTACTTACTTGTTAAGTGAAGATAGAATCTTCAACTTGATCCCTTTGTTGATGATGATTGATTAAGATATCTTAATGCTTCTCGGATGGTCTTCTTTTAAGGATAAGGAGATCCTTGCTTCAATAAGGGGGAGTCTGCCTTGGAACCTTTAGAAGATGATGACAATGTCTTTAGCCTTCAAGATACTTTAGTTTCTTTGATGGTGAATGAGTACAGATTAGAAATGCTTCTAGGGTTTCGACTTTTTCCCTGCTTCTTCCTTGATGATGATTCCAAGACTCTTGCTGAAGTAGATTTCTTCGATCTAGGGTTTTGGTATGATGTGGATCTTGAACTTTCGCTTTGGTATTCTTTGTCTCAATTTGATCCCTTTCTTGAAACTCGATGCTTGTGTGTCTCCTTGATTAGATGCCCCTCCTCGATTTTAGCACCTTAGCTCTGATACCATGTTGAGAAATCTAGGGCATCAATAGATAATTGATTTCTCTACTTATGATAATTGCTTGTGATAGACTTTTGATTTCTTGATTATGACCTTCTCTTATTGAGTTATTATTGTGTTCTTTTCATCAAGACAATTATCAAATCATGAACAATAAGGAGACAAGAGCACGGTATATAGGCTTGTAAGCCAGGGCCAAAACCTCTCACTGTTTGAGAGGAAAACCTAAACGAAATTCTTCTTATAGATCTTCAATTGGCGAATACCAAGACCATGACAAAGACCCTTGACACTAGAGTCCTCCCTAGACCAAGTCATCGTCTTCCTCTCCAATATTGTTCTTCCTCTTCTCCATCTCGGCTTCCTTTAGACTTTCGGCCTCTTCCTGTAGGTCTGCAATCCCTCTTCTTGATCACAGAAACCCTAGATCAAATTTGTTCCTTGAATAGTTTCTTCAAGAGGGAGAACCTTTCTCTATCTTACTCGGCTTACTTCAGCGAAGATTTCTATCAAAACAAGAATACTTCTAGGTGACTGCAATCTTCGATCCTCCCTTACCAACTTCGAGCATGTTATCTTCCACGTGTGACGATATACTATGCCCAAAACAGTCCTTAATGATGCCTCTCTCCTTCGCTAACCTTCCTTCGTTCCTCATTGGCTTGGAGGCTTCTTCTAAGATGTATTACGCACTTCTTATTGGAGATTTGCTTCATCGAATTGCTTGCCTTCAAATGAGGTCCTGTATGGGTATATATACTTGTTTGTCCATGTCCTTTAGGTCGAAATGCTCTCTGGAGTAGGCCGACTTCTCCTTTCTAGAATAATCCTTCCATTATAGGCCGACTAGAGTGATGGCTAGTGACAAGGTCTTGTAGGGTTACTTACAAAGACAAATATGACTCTTTACAATGTGTAACATGTCTTCATTACATGACAATGACTCTTTAGACTTTTATGTTAGGTCCCTGTTGGTTGCATAACATTTTATGACTAGATGACAATATTCCTAGGGGCTCTCAATGGGAGCCTTAACTAAAAATAAAATCTCTTTCTCATGAAACCCATGGTGCAAGCATTATAATAATTTATTTTTCTTCTTTTCATCTCTTACATAAAATCACAATTACATGTCATTATGCAGATAGAACCTAGTTACACTTTTCGACAATAAAGAAGTCCTGTAAAATGTAGACTCCTTGACAAAAAAGAAAAATTCATGACATCAAAGGAAGGAGTTCTACAAGCAGTTGATTGTCCCATGATCTCCACCTAGAGAGATGTTGGAAGCAAGTCCCTGGTCAAGAGGGAGCTTGGGTACATTCCTTTATGGAATGGGTTGGTCATCCCTGGTTAAGAGAGAGTGACAGTTGTGGTTCTCTATCTCATGTGTCATGCACTAGACCAGGACTAACAGCCATAAGTCTTAGTGAAGGCCATGAGGAGAGAGATAGACACATCATTCTTGTCTTCACTTGGGAAGACAAAATGGAGGATTGGGTAAACATCTAGCATCTGATACTCTTTGAGGATGAGTTAGGGCATCCAAGATAAGACTAGTCGTAGAGGATCGATATTCTTTGAGGACTGGGAATCCAAGATAAGAATAGTCTTGGTGGAACACACCCTGAGAACCCTGGGGGGTATGTTCCGATAGAGACAATGATGAGGGTGTCTATACATCATTGGTCTCACCAGCATTGTGCTCTGATCTTGTGGAGAGGCAGAGTTGTTAGTCAAGTCCTTGCTATGTGACAATGTTGAGTTGATATGATGCTATACAGATGGATTACCAGTCTGACTCTTCTTATGAGAATTCTTCAAATTGAGAATGTCCAAGTACCTTGTATGGATTATGAATACCTCCCTAGTTAAAAGGGAGTGTTGAAAAGTATAACTAAGTTCGGTCTCCATTATGACATGTATAATTGTGATTTTATGTAATTAATGTAATGAAGAAAAATAAAATCATTTTTGTAATGCTTGTCTCATGGGTTTCATAAGCAAGGAATTTTATTTTTAGATAAGGCTCCCATTGTGAGCCCTTAGGATTGGTCATAAAGTCAAATTGAGTCAATGTCATGTATGAAGGACCCTTCTTGGGCATATTACATATGTATGTGAGTCATTGAAAGAGTCAAAAGACCCTCCAAGACCAAGCACAAATATCCCTTAAAGTCAGTGTACAAAAAAGAGGACAAGATGATCTCCAAAAGGCATGTCGGCCTAGTCTCCAAATCAATTTGGCTTATTTACATGAGCAAACTACTATAAATAGGCAGCTCGACCTCATTTCAAGAGCAAAATTCGAACAAGGAAATCTGAAGCTATAAAAGGTGCAAAAAAGACAAGGAAGGAGCCTCATCACCGAGCGAAGAAAGGAAGAAGTCAACCGAGCCAATTTCTGATCTGTCTTAGGGTTACTCTCTTCCACACATGCGAGATTACAGTGCTATCTACTGCAGGAAAGAGCCGAAGTTTTACAGTCACCTTGTGAAGGCAGATTTGGAAAGGAATCAAGTGAATCTTCAAGCCGAGTTGAAGAAGTCTAGTCTCCATATCAAGCTAAGGAAGTTGAAGGCAAAGATCTCTCAAGTACAGAATCTAGGGTTTCTAAATTAGAGCCGAAAAGTTGCAGATCTATCCCAAAGGACTGAAATCTTGAAGGGTAGCCGAGGAGGAGGAAAAAGGCAAGAATTTTGACTATCGTTGACTCAAGGAAGAAGAGGAAGCTTTGTGTCTTGGTCTTGGAGTGGCAAATAGGTCAAGGGTCTTGGTCTTGGTATTCGTCAATTGAAGTCTCTATAAGAAAAATTCGTTTGGTTTTTCCTCTCAATTGGGAGAGGTTTTGGCCCTCGCTGATGGCCTACATTATGTGTCTCTTGTCTCTTTATTGTTTATGCATTGGTAGTTGTTTGATGAAGAACACAATAATAATCTAAGTAAAGAGAATATCCTAATCTATAAGAAAAATTCGTTTGGTTTTTCCTCTCAATTGGGAAAGGTTTTGGCCCTGGCTGATGGCCTACATTATGTGTCTCTTGTCTCTTTATTGTTTATGCATTGGTAGTTGTTTGAAGAAGAACACAATAATAATCTAAGTAAAGAGAATATCCTAATCTAAAGAAGTATAAAGCATTCACAAGCAGTTATCATAAGAAGAGAAAATACCTAATCTTGATGCCCTAGATTTCTCAAAAGTTTGGCCAAGTCTACTTTGTTGGTCAGTGATTGACTACAAGATCTAGGTGTGTCTCTTGTTGAACTAAACAATTTCTCTAAGGAAAAGGTTGTTGGGTTTTCCCCATGTACGTTTTCCCAAGGTAAATGTTTGTGTTCTTGTTTGGCTGTCCCTTTACCATCTTTCTGGCATTTAGTTTCTACTGTTATGATTTTCTGTGTAATTGCTTTATGATGAATATGAATGCAAGAAAAGAGTAACTAAAGAAAACATAAGTAATTATCAGTTTAGAAGATCCTATCAAAAATCAACAGAAGTTACCCATCCAACAACAATGTTTATATCCTCTGGCTGTGGAAGTGGGTCCAACTCCCTCAAAGGTATGTCTTCATTGTCAAATGTTGTTGGCTGAGTCTCCAGAACCCACTCTGACATGAGATTGATTTTATTTTAAAAGAAAATAAGATTAAGTGGTCTCCATCATTAGCTGAATGGTTCCATATGGAACCAGCCAGTTTGGTAAGGAACCGGCTGGTTTTGGCAATTATGGCCAGTTCCATATCAAACAGCGGGCTCTAGTGCAACTTTGTATTGCTTGCTAATTTGAAAGCTCTAGGTTTTCCATATCATAGCAGTTAATAATAACTCCTGCCTGTTTTGACAGACAGATTAACCAACAATCATCTTTATCTATTGAATATTCTTTCACATACTGATAATACTGCTTTAAGTAAATGAGCATATCAAATCTTACCTTGGATCAAACCGAAGTTTGTCATAGGACCGTGGGCACTCCTGATTGTGATGATACAGGTTTCGCAAAAAGCTGCAAGAAGCAACAAACCTTGATGTTTAGAGCTCAAACAACTTTATGCCACTACTATGATCTAGTATCTTTTATTTTTATTGAGGAGAGCATTGACAGCTTACATTCACAGGCTTGACATACAGCTGTACACATACAGCTAAATGAACATTCATTATTTTCACAGAACCCCAGAATCAAAATGCATTGGAGACATCTAGAGAGGGTGCTGGTGCAGGTGTGGGTACTGGTGCAAGATAACGCATAAGGGTTCAAAAATATAGTGCCTTTATCAAGATTAAAGTTACCAGACAGAAATAACCAAAGAGTGAGGATTGACTAGTTATCCCAAAAAACTCACGAGTTAAATCAGGAAACTTCAAATAAAAACACTAAATCTCAGGATAAAAGATATTTTGCATTCATAGTTAGCCTTGCAACGCTTAGATAATGCAGATTTTCAATAATAACTCATCTCAAAATACAAAGATGATATTATATACTGTAAAAGACCTCTGGATGGTTGACAGGTCTGCTGGTTGTCTGCTGCGATAGCAAGTTAGAAAAGCAAGCAAAATAATTGATCCTTTTCTCTTTCTGTCTTGCATACACAAACCACCTAGCAAATCAGACTTCCAAGTAAATTTGCCTTGTGATAAAAGAGAATCTGAGTCATACTCATGAGCCAAAATCACGAATATCACTAGAGCAGAATCCGTCTTGGAAAGACTAACTCAACTCAGTTTCCTCAAGGAGTGGAGTCAAACTCGGGAATCAGCTCTGGCCCCGAAGAGTCTAGTAATACTGGATTCAATATTAAGCAACTGATAACCCTGATCATCGCTCCTCTATATAAATTAGCAATTGCAAATTAACATCCGTTTGCCACCTGTTAAAGGGTGATTTGGAAATTGCCGCTACTAGTGAAATTTTAAGCAAATAGACCATAATCATGGAAAATTTGTAAACAGTTGGTGTGGATCTCCCAAGCCGCAGAAAGAATGCGAGTGCCCAATAAGTATAGAGTTACGATTCAGCCCTTAACTTTACCAGCTCAAAATCACAATTCTACATGAAGAATGCATTCAACGGCAGTTTTTCTTTTTTTTTCATTTTGCTAAAAAGGGAGGCAAACTAGTTGTCACCTTGCAGGTAAGAGAAGCCATCATGATTATCTATCAAACATCCTAGAGACGCATGACAACTCTAATACCTGGCAGATTTTATTTGCTATGGACATTCCAAAATACAAATAATAATAAAAATGTATAATTATAACAACTCACCAGTGAAAATATGTCCTGCCCCCAGTCCTTGGAACATGGAGGAAAAACAGTAAGTCCTTTAATAGCTCCCTCTCCTGCTCTGTTCCTCCTTCGAGTTCATGTAATGATTCATCAGCCCATGTCTTAACAATGGCTCTGCAGTTCTCATAATCATCATAATTCCTGGCAGCCAATACACTCTTCCCTGCAACAGATACTGATAGGAGGCGAAGGTTTCATTCATTTTCGGCAGAATGCCCGTGTCAAAAAAACAAAGAGGAAAAAATTGCAAAAGCTATCCAGAACAAAATAAAAATAAAAGGCAAGTTTCGAAAAATTTGAAAATGAGTTCCAGAGATGTAGGTAAAAGGCAAGTTTCGAAGAATTTGAAATGAGTTCCAGAGATGCAGGGGATTAAAGATCAGCTCACCTGTTAATACAAACAGCAGTACACTGAGAGCTGAAAAATTCATGGAGAAAAATATAAAGAAATAAAAAAGAAGAAAAAATAACTTTGCGGCAATAGGTCTGACAAGGATTTTGCAGAGCGTTTAACCCTTTCGATATTGAAGTCAGGACTTCTGCGCATCAAGAACCATCGAATTCGCTGCAGCCTGCGTTGTCCAAAATTTCGCTTCTTATAAATTTCGCGTTGAAATAAGACAATGATCGCAGCAGGCCGCTTTTCGCTCCCCACTTTCCACCTCTGACGTGGCGGTATTGCCACTGTGGAATCCGACGTGGAATGAATGTCAAATAAGGGATTTTGGGGGAACGGAAAATCATTTTAGTTAATATTTAATTGTAAGCTAGGGATCTTAGGTCAATGGTTGATTGAAGGGGAACAATATTCTAGTAGACGGCTTTTCGGTCTCACAGTGGGTCCCACAGGAGGGACACACCCTCATGGAGGTATTTAAGGTCTTGTTTTTTTCTAAAAAGGAAAAATCAAGAGTTAAATCAAGAGTCAAAAATACCATTAATGTGAACAAAATACAAAATCATAAACATAAAAGAATCTCATCAGAATTATAACAATATTGGTAAATCTAAGAGTAAAATATTTTTATTAAAGAGTTGTTTTTAATCTGATTTTTTGGTGTTGGAATTTGGCAGAAAAATTTAAGGAGAAATCTTGATTTGTCTTATTTAAACGTTTTTCCATTGTATATAGATTCACCGTTTTGAAAAACTTTGAGGGCATTTTTATCGGGCAGGGTTACCCATCACGCTTGTTATTTCAATATACTTTTGTCGAATTTTAGAGAAATTAGACGCGAAATATCCCCTAGAAAAATTTCCAAAAGATCTCATTAAAACAACTAAGTTAAGGTCTAATTCTCATCAACTTCGTTGTCGAATAGTGCGCTAGAAAAGGCCAAAAGAAGTGTGGGAGGAAAGAGTACGCATTTTTTGTTCTTTTAGTTTAGAATGTGAGGCCTTCAAAGACCTCAGGGAAAATTATGCGGATATGCTCGCAACTAGCTCTTAGGATAATCTATTTAGCAAGAGGTCTCTCGAAACCCGGGGAGTATTTATTTTGAAGCTTCAAAAAAAAATCGAATACATCAAACAAATAAAGAAACAATTTGTCTTATAAACTATTTTTAACCAAACTTTAAAATAATTTATTTATTTTTATTTATTTTTATTAATAATGTAGTAAAATTAAAAATTAGTGAAAATATAAAAACTTTAAAAAAATAGAAACAATTGGTCCTCTCATTAACCAAAAGTTAAAATAATTTATTTATTTTTTATTTTTTATTAATAATATGGTATAATTAAAAATAAGTGAAAATATAAAAGCCATTAAAAAATTTATTCACGTGTAACATAAAAATATGTCATTATTACACTTACCATCAAGATTATGAAAAAATTATTGAGTAAAAATATACAGCAATATATTGTTAGAGGAATGGTTTTAAATACGATATTGAATCATAATTATTGATGATAGTTCTAGAGTAAGTGGGTATTAATTATTGAAGATAGTTTTGGAGTGAGTGGGTAAAATATTAGATTGCTTCGGAACATTAATGATCATTAATGATAATTTTGGAGTAAGTGGGTATTATTGCATTGGTGTGGAAAATTGTATTTTGTTTTTTACATTGATAAAGATTTTTTTATTTTTTATATTGATAATGATGCTGCAACAGAATTTTTTATAAATTATTTATGTGTTATAATTATTATTTAGATTTATTTTAATTATAGATTTATTAAGTTTCGAAATTGAAATTTTTCCAGATGTAAATTTTTTAGAGGGAAAAGAGATTTGATTTTTTTATTTTTGGTAGATTCAGAGTTATGATGGATGTAGACTAGTTTTAATTATTAATTTTATTTTTTTATTTTAATCAATCTTTTAGAGTGAAAAGAGATTTGATCTCTCTCATTGTTTGGTAAATTCATAGTTAAGATAGATCTAGGTTGGCTATTTTTATTTTTATGTACTTTGAGCGAGTCAAAATGTTTAAGTAACAAAAAGGACATTACAACATCTCTTCCATATTAAGTTGGAGAGCATCACTCGACACAATTATCAGCCTAGATCAATTTTAACTCCAGATTTATCAAGCATCGAAAAGGGATCAAATCTCTTTTCAGTTTAAAAGAGGTTTGCACCTCAAGAGATTTGATCCCTCTCTACGGTAGGTAGATCTAAAGTTAAGATGGATCTAGGCTAGTAGAATGTGTGTGTGTGTTCTTACATGAGAATACAATTGGCAAAGTCATGGTTGTCAAAACTTGGAGCCCAAAACCACCAATTGTAAATTGACAATTTTACCTCAATTTTATTTTAATTATTAATTTTTTTTTTTTAATCTCTTCCATAGTGAACTTCGTAGATTTGGAGTTAAAATGGATCAAATTCCAAATAAATAAGTTCCCCCCTCTATTTTGCAGAAGAAAGAGCCACAAGTCTCATTCATGCAAGCTTATCATGAAAGTATTAATTCATAAAATCGCTATGGATGCACATCATTGTTTAAGGAGGTAAAGTGTGGAGGGTTTAGTATTATGGCTGATATTGATATCTAGGGCGTGCCGAAAGGAGGAATCATGAATCACAATCGTATGGATTGGACTCTCTCGAGTGGGAATTTAAGGAGCTCGAGTGTGGCTATTGATAATAAATATGGGAATAGTCCTTTTCGACTATAGATTGGGAAGTTCAATACTGGATGGATTGATGGCAATGGGTGGAAAATGAATACCATTAGTATGGGTAGCCATGGAATGCCCTTTCAAAGCTTTAATGTGAGTGTGTGGTTTAGTTGGCTTTTGCCTTCCCACGAAGTATATCTAGGCCCATTTACTGAGAATTGGTATGCAAAAATTAGTGTTGATTTGGGGATCTCCTCCTTTATCTTTGGCCACGTGATAGGGGCAATATCCTTCTCTAGTATGTCTTAGAAGTGGCAAGTGCTATTGAGATATGGTTTATCAAATGTATGTTCTTTTTCAAATTTCCTAAGTCTTGTTGATATTGTCTATGTTCAAGCTCTCTTTCCTATATAGTACCCTTTGAGGTTGTTTTTTGTTCTGGGTCGAAATTGCATTGAAAACAAACTTTGTGGGGATTTTGAGAGCCAATTTAGTAAGGACTGGTGACTGGAGGATCTTCTGCGTCTCTATTTCTGTGTTTTCTTGGGCCTTTTCAATTTGATGTTGGTGGAAACTCTATTGGAATAGTCTTGTTGTTACTACTAGAATAGAAAGAGTGGGAGAAATGGCCCAAGGAAACACTGGCATAAGCATGCAAGAAGAGTTCTAGGTAGTAAGTCAAGATCTCTTAATAGTCATGGATAGAATTTTGGAACTTCGGCTAAGACTTGCGCGATTGGAAGATGAACGTGTTGCCATAAGGACTCAAATAAAGGAGTTGTTGCAGATAATTAATAGAGGAAATCGACCTCCATTATGCCATCATAATCAGGAGGAGGTGCAGCCTCTAAGGACTACCTTTGATCAGTAAAGAAATGATTAACAGGTTTGCAACTTGCTGGACCAATTTTGGAAAGATTATAAATGGAAATTTTTTCAATTTTCTCCTCTTATAAGGAAGAAAAAATATGTAGTGATTTGGAAATGGTCAAGAGGTCTAAGCATACCTCAGTCATGCCATCAACCACTTTTTCAATAGTTGTAGCTTGATGTACATACACTGAGTAATTAGTCCAATTTTTTAAATATTAATACAAATCATCAGTTGCAATTAAAAATATAAATAAATTTAAAATGACATGAGAACCAATTGTAAATTAATATGTAAATGTGATATTAATATGAAGATATCAATAGAATGCATAACTTTATCCAAATTCAAATTTGTCCTTCTTTGATAATGGTGAATGACCTGTAACCACCCCTCCCAACATTTACCCGCTTTTACAAGTGCTCTAGTGTAAATGTGAGTTGAGTGCTACTATGACATGACCCAACCTCCAAGTTCCAGTTATAGAAGTGGAGCCTACAATCCAAAAATTATTGACACCTCTCGGGAGAACTAAATCACCCAGAAGTCAGTGTACAACCTCTGATGATCAAATGTTGAGATGGAACTACTTTTCCACAATCTTAACGCCCCAAACGCACCCACAAAACAACATGCATGCGATTATGAGGCTATAACCACACTCATAAGCCTACTCCCATTCAGTTATGACCTCAATTTCCCAGTTTAGTGCTAACAGTTCTGAGATCTGAGCCACTTTTCTCAGGCTAGTCTCTAGACCATTACCTAGAACTGCCTGTAACTTTCCAAAATCATGATTGAGATGATAACAATGTCAAATATTCAAACTTGAAGAAAGAACTTGACCTAGACTGCCTAGTACACATTAGAAATTTTGTCCAACATGTGGTAAACATGCAAGTCACAGATCATGAATGCATATCTAATCTTAAATCTTTGAACTTCATCTGAGAATCACCAAGAAGGTCTAATGCCCTCTTAAGTAGCTACAACAACACTTGTTAGCCCATGCATTCATTAACCATTCAAATCCTTATCAAATCATGAACAAAAGCCATAGCTAGAGCACATCATAGAACCATGCTTAAAACTAGTATAGAACCAGAATATTAACCATGACAAATCAGTCATAAAATCAACACAATAACAAGTACAATTGCCCATAGATTGCAATAGATAAATAGCTCTTATTAACATATGCAAAACCCAACCAAGTCGGGGACTTCCACATACCACTCGACCATAGGTTGGGTTGAACCAAATCTTTCTTTTAGCCAGTCACCCTTGTTCCATATTCCAAGCACGAATGTGGGATCTCGTGGGATAAACCAAGTCATAATCAACCAAGGACTTCAAAGTTTAAACCACCTCCACCCTCAAGCCACCATGATCTCACCCAAACCGGTCCTGTGATCACAGACCCAAACCAAGATTTGATGTCTTAGAATTCCTTCACCATATCTTAAGGAATTTTCATGTCTCTACCCACTTGTCAAGGGCTTCTCGGAGAAAACCATCTCCACCCCCAACCCTTGGGGAATTTTTCTGAGACCACCCCACCCAGTTCCAAAACCTTTCGCAATCTAAAGCTAAACCAAGAATGAATCCCATTACACCATAGTTATCCAAGAAATGGCAAGGCAAGGTCGAAACCACTATCAAACTAGGGAAAACCCATGCCAATGAAAACAAATGAACCAAATATACAAATTCATGTACAATGCATTCACACCTCAACTAGGAAATCACACATGCAACCTGTTACCTGCAAAATCTTCTTGTTGAAGTTGTTGATCCAACCTTCTCCTTGCACTTCTTTGCTTTCCTTTGGTTGTCCCTTTCCTTCATTTTCTTTCCTTTGCTTGCTTGTTTTCTCCTCTTGGAGCTCTCTCCATTTCTCTAAATTGATCCAAGCCAAAACTGACAAAAAACTATCAAAAGCTGTGAATTGTTTCATTGAATCCTTTTATTATTGATATCTCATTTTTCTTCATTTTCCTCCTTTTTCCTCTAATTTTCTTAGCATGCAAATTTATGCCTCTTCACCTCCCTTTTCTCCTATTTTCCTTTATTTCCTTAATTAAATGTCATTTTTTGCCTCTTTGTCTTTGCTAATACCTTTGTCAATTTATATAGTCATAAATAAACCAAAAGTGATGTCCACTATGATGTTTGCCCAACATTCAGCTTGGAATATGTTCCCATGACCTTGGTCTTATTTTTCCTTTATGATTACATGAAACTTTAACCTGAGGTTGTTACAAACCCCTCCCCCTTAGGGGAACACCATCCTCGGTGTTCTATGACACCTATGACCAACAAACCATTGAAAACAAAACATGTTGCTTATGGAGTTTTATAACATAGGTCAATGCAGTATTTATAATGACATCCTGCTGAAAACAAAACAAACATGTTGCTTATTGGACCTTTGTAACACAACTCATTGCAGTATTTACAACCATACACATATATACACATACCAAAAACTCATTTGCTTGAACCAAATCCTGCATCTGATCATCCATCTCCCATGTAGCTTCATCATGCCCAAAGTGCTTCCACTACACTTTAACTTGCTCGATTATGGAGCATGAGTTGTTTCCACTACAATATGCACTAAGGTTCTGCCTGGGAATCTCCCTCTAGTTCCACCTGCAATACAAACCAGTCAATCACATGATCAACATCATGCACATATCTTTTAAGTAATGAAACTTGGAAAACATCATGGAATTTCATTGTTGGCAGCAATGCAAGACTATAGGCCACTGGTCCAATCCTCTTAAGGATCTCAAAAGGCCTGCAATATCAAGATGCAAACTTAGCACATGGCCTAATCCTCAAAGAGCTCCTCTTGGGCTTGATGTGCAAGTACACATGCTCCCCAACCTGAAATTCCTTGAATTATCTATGTTGATCTGTACAACTCTTATGTCATTCATGTTATGCCTTTAGATCCCTCTTAACAACCTATATCTCCTGCTCCATCTCAACCAACATATCCAGTCCAATCAACACCCTGTTCACTGGATCACTCAAACTAATAGGAGTATTACAACCTCGCCCATAAAGAGCCTCAAATGGACTCATCCTCAAGGATTCTTGATATCCACTATTATATGCAAACTCTACCAATGGAAGATACCCCTCCCACTTCCTTTGTTGATGCATGACATATATCCTCAACATGTCCTCAAGAGTCTTATTAAGCCTCTATGTCTGTCCATTTGTCTACGGATGATAAGTTGTATTGAAAGTCAACTCTGTCCCTAAGCCTAAAAACAACTCCTTCCAAAACTTGGAAGTGAACTTGGCATCTCTGTTTGACGTGATCTTCTTGGAATGCCATGCAACCTCATTATCTCCTTGATGAAGATATGAGCTACCTTGCTAGTTGAATTAGTAGACTTCACTGCAATGAAGTGAGTTACCTTGCTCAACGTGTCAACCACAACCATGATGGAATCATGTTGTTTCGATGTCCTCGACAAACCTGTAATGAAGTCCATGGAATTGGCCTCCCATTTCCATTCTGGAATCGAAATTGACTGTAGTAAACCAGTTGGGTTCTTACACTCAGCTTTCACCCGTTGATAGTCCAAAAATATAGCAACAAACCCAGCAACCTCTTTCTTCAAGTTCGGTCAATAATAGAACTTCTTAACTGTTGGCAATGTCTTTTGATATCCCACGTGACCTGAATATGACTTGACATGAAACTCCCTCAAGATAAGCTTCTTGAACTCACTGTTATTCGACACATAAATATTGTTCTTGAATCCGACCAAGCCATCTGTCGTGAGGCTTATCCCTATCACCTTCACCCTATTGCTATAATTTAAGCTTTCACTATTGGTACCTGTCATCAAGTTGCCCTACCTGTAAGATCTACTCTTGCAATTTTGCCCCTTAAGAGCTCATAGCTGAAATATGATTTACTTGCACTCTTCTACTATGAGCGTTTACAACCCTGTTCTCTGTTGAAAATAGCAACAGGAAATGCTAAAAATAACATTGCTATAGATAGAATTTTAGGATATATTCCAATTTTAATTTGTCCTTGAATTAAAGTTGAGAATTAAAATTTGAATTTAGTCTCACCAGCTGTTTGAAAAATAATTAATTAATTCATCTTGAGTTAATTAGTTGGAGAAATTCAAACATGAAGTCTTTGTGAAGACATGCAACAACTATCCCTTTGACTGAGGAAGTTATCCATTAATTAAGGAGATAAGGATGAGTCGTATTTGAGTTGTAATTAGTTAGCTCAGTTAACTAAGTTAAGTCTAGTCAGATTAGTTCCAAACAGTTTGTGGAACTAATTGTGAGTTTAGTCAGTTAATGCATGCATGCATGCAACTAGTGTTCTCCAGATAATTGAATATTCTCTCATAAATAACTCATGCATGTCAAGTCAGACAAAAACCCAGTTGAGATTAAAGGTAGGGACAATGTACTATCAGTTGCAAGAATATTCCCATGAGGAATTCTCTTGCATGCAGTAGGAATTCATTCCTTGAGGATTACGCAGTTTCTACAGAGGTCAGAGCAGTGTGTGAGGTGAGAATCACACAGGTTACAGTTGGAGGACCCAGGGAGAACCACGCAAGGAAATAGGAGGCTTGGAGGACAGAGGAGAAGGCATATGTGTTGTCTAGTCTGTCTATGAGTAGTAGTGAGGGATTGTATTGAGCGCTGAATAGCTTGTGAGCTAAAGCTTTGTGTAATCCTAAGATATTTCCACTTGTATGATAATACAAATAGCGGGGTTTTTAGCTGAGGCTTTCCCTAGAGTATTCTTCTGTGTTTCATGTGTGATTGAATCTTCTTCTCTGTTATATGTGTTCTGTTTGATCTTGCTCAAAATCGATTAAGCTTCCACAAGTTTGATTGTAGAAGTAGATTAAGTATTTTGCTTTAGTACATTGCATAATCAGTTTAATCTACAGTGAGAATTTCTACATGCTATCGGAGCAAAGGTGATCAAAGCGGAGAACAATATAGAAAGAAGGGAGAAGTTCGATGTTTGAAGTTCTTGATTGCAGGTACGAAAAATCAATTTCTTATCACATCTCAAAGTTCACCAATGGCGTTCAATGGCTTGAGACTCGAGTATGCCCTGGATGGCAACTTGAATTACATAGCATGGAAGGATCCCGTGGAAACAGTATTAGAAGACAATGGTTTGAAGGACTTCAATCATTAAGAAGTCCCCAAGCCAGTAGCAATTAATGCCCAAGAATTGGCGGAATGGAAGAAATGTGTGGCGAGAGTGAGGAGGATTCTTCTAGAGGGAGTTCGAGACCATATTGTCTCGAGTCTCCATGGGAAGGAGACTCTGTTTTCAATGTGGAAGACATTGAAGGACCTATATCAGAACAACAACGACCAGAGGAAGCTGGCGTTGAAGGACAAGCTTCGGAAAATCAAGTGTGAAAAGGGCGACACGATTTCTACATATCTGAACAAGCTCACCACCTGCAGAGATGAGCTTGGAAGTGTAGGAATCACGACAGCCGACGATGATATGATGAGTCTTGCTCTCCTCGGTCTTCCTAAGAGTTGGCATAGCTACCAGGACTTAGTGAATGGAAGAGAGAAACTACCGGATTGGGAACGATTGTGGTCGGATCTGATGCAGGAGGAGATCAGGAGGAGCACCAGAGATGGTTCTTCATCTAAGCATGATGATGAAGAAAATCTGGCCTTAGTGAGTAAGGCAAGGAAAGGGAAGGAGAAGGATTCTCATCCCAAATCGAGTTCTTCTCATGGAGGGAAGAAGGGTGACCAATCTAAAGTGAGATGCTTTAATTTTCACGAGATGGGCCATTATGCAACTAATTTTCCATTGAAGTAAGCCAAGAATGGATCCTCAAAAGGATTAGATGGTGAGGCACTGGCCTCACAATTTGAATAGGATTTTACCCTCATCGCATGCATGGTTTCATTGATGGTGGGTTGTGTTTGGTACCTGGACAGTGGAGCCTCATTCCACATGACCAACGATAATAGTTTATTCAGTACCTTGGAGGAGAAAGACCTCAGATGCGCATAGAGATGGGCGATGATGGAAAGTACCGTGTTTCAAGTGAAGATACGGTTGTGTTTCAGAGGGAGCATGGAGCTCCTCTCACCTTGACTGATGTAAAGTATGTGCCTGGACTGAAGAAAAACTTGGTATCGGTCGCGATGTTGGAAGAAAAAGGCTATGATGTAGTCTTCAGTAAAGGAAAGGCGTTCCTAAGACACATAGCCATGGGTCAGACCAAGAGGATTGGGATGCGAGTGAAGAATCTCTACAAGCTAGAGGTAGATGATTGTGCTGCATTGAGTTCCAAAGAAGAATTGGTGCAAAGCCAAGATATTGGCGAGTTATGTTATAGACGATTGGGCCACTTGCATCATGGGGCCTTGAAGATAATGTAGCATATCTCTACCAGACTTCGAAAAGGTAAACTTGAGCAAGTGGACACATGCAAAGGTTGTACCTTGGGTAAGTATACAAAATATTCCTTTCATGATCGAGACAGTCGAGCTAAATCAATCTTGGAGCGAGTTCATACAGATGTGTGTGGACCATTTTCGACGGCCTCCACCACTAAACAAAGGTATTATGTGATTTTCATTGATGATTTTTATCGTAAATGCTGGATCTATTTCATGCAGAAGAAGGATCAAACCTTCTCAAGGTTTTGTGAGTTCAAAGCCTGGGTTGAGAAAGAATCAGGAAAGAAGATCAGGGCCTTAAGAAGTGACAATGGTGGAGAGTATGTCTCTCAAGATTTTAAGGACTTCTGCGTTGCAGAAGGAATTAAATGGGAGTTGACGGCACCCCATAACCCACAACAAAATGGGGTGGCCGAGAAGAAGAACAGAATGATTGTGGGGGCAGCTTGGGCGATGCTGCATGACCAAGGCCTACCACTTCATTTGTGGGCTGAGGCATGCAACAGAGTGGTTTACTTGCAGAATAGAAGCCCACATCGCATACTTGGAATGAAGACACCAGGGGAAGCTTTCTCCGGGAAGAGACCATATGTGAGTCACTTCAGGATCTTTGGCTCATCGATTTATTACCATGTGATCAAGGATGCCCGGAAGAAACTGGAGCCGACAACAGAGTTGGGGATACTTGTGGGGTACACTGATACACCCCACAACTAGCAGGTGTATTTGCCTACCAGTTAGAGGACAATGGTTCGCAGAGATCTTAAGTTTGATGAGTAGAAGGCCATACGAGTTTTCCTTGAGAGGAAGCTCCAACTATAGGCTGTGGAGGAACTTTTGGTTCCTAAGGAGGAGGAGCCTCTGATTGATACGGAGCAGCCGCATGCAGAGGTTCCAGGAGTGGAGACATCCACTCATGCAGAGTCTTCCAGAGATGGGTGGAAGCGCACGAGAGAAGCTAACAGATTGTTGTCGGAGGCGAGAGAGAATGTTGGAGAACCATATTCTCAGCGTAGACAGAAGAGGTCACCTGATAGGTACACTGGATGCATGGCCCTTATTGGGGAATGTGTTGAGACCGAGCCATCTTCCTTTGAAGAAGCAGTGCAGCAACCGATTTGGGTTGATGCTATGGTGGAGGAGTATGACTCCATAGTTCAGAACAGTGTTTGGGATGTGGTTCCAAGATCGGAGAACAAGTCCGTCATGAGTTCCCATTGACTTTGCAATTTAAAGCAAGCTGCTAATGGTAGTGTGGAGAAACATAAGGCAAGTTTGTTGCCTGTGGTTTCTCACAGGTTGAGGGGATCGACTATGGTGAGACTTTTGCTTCTGTAGCAAGGTACTCATCTATCAGATCGATGTTGGCACTATCAGCACAGATGGGTTGGAAGATCCATCAAATGGATGTGAAGACTGCCTTCCTCAATGGCAAGATTGAGGAAGAGGTGTACATAGAGCAGTCGAAAGGTTTTGAGACCTTCGATCGTGAGTCGCATGTGTGCCGACTCAAGAGAGCTTTGTATGGTCTGAAGCAAGCACCTTGTGCTTGGTACATTAGGATCGACAATTACTTCACCAGGTTGGGCTTCACAAGAAGTGAAGCGGATGCGAACTTGCACCACATCATGGTGGAAGGTAAGCAGTTGATCATTGTTCTTTATGTTGATGATCTAATATTGACAGGTGATGATCAGTTGATCATGTCTTGTAAGGAGGACCTTGCAAGAGAATTCAAGATGAAAGACATGGCTCTCATGCACTACTTTCTAGGCATGGAAGTGTGGCAAAAGGATGGGGAATTGTTTGTGTCTCAAGGCAAGTATGCCAATGAGATACTCAGGAGATTCCACATGGAGAAGTGCAAGCCCATGCAGACTCCTCTAGCACGTAATTGGAGGAAGGAGGATGCTACTTCAAGAGAAGTAGTAGAAGCTACTGTGTATCGGTAGCTTGTGGGTTCACTGATGTACTTAGTGAACACACGACCAGATTTGTGCTATGCGGTGAACCAGCTGAGTAAAGCTAGAGTTTAGCCTACCAAGCTATTTTGGAAGGCAGCTAAGCATGTTTTGAGATACCTCAGAGGCACATCTCAGTATGGATTATGGTACAGATGGTCAGAGGGAGTGAAGCTACAGGGCTTCACAGATGCAGATTGGGCAGGGAATCCATCAGATCGGCATAGCACATTAGGAGGAATTTTCAACCTTGGTTTAGCTGAAGTTTCTTGGTACAGCAAGAAACAGAGGTCAGTTGTAATCAGCTCAGTAGAGGCTGAATACATGGTTGCAAGTCAGGCAGCATGTGAGGCCATTTGGATGCCGAAAATACTAGTTGGTTTGTTTGATAAGAGGATGGATCCAACTATGACCTATTGTGATAATCAGAGTTGTATCAAACTCTCTGAGAATCCAGTATTTCATGATAGGTCCAAGCACATCAACATTCGGTATCATCATCTTAGAGACTGTGTGGCGAGGAGGATCATGTTGTTGCAGTATATTTCGACCTAGGAGCAAGACGCTGACATTTTGACTAAGGCATTGTCAAAGTGTAAATTCGAGTTCCATAGAGACAGGATCGAGGTGACAGATAATCCCTTTCTTGTTGGGAGGGAGTGTTGAAAATAGCAACAAGAAATGCTAAAAATAGAATTGTTATAGATATCATTTCAGGATATATTCCAATTTTAATTTGTCCTTGAATTAAAATTTGAATTTAGTCTCACCAGATGTTTGAAAAATAATTAATTAATTCATCTTGAGTTAATTAGTTGGAGAAATTCAAACATGAAATCTTTGTGAAGACATGCAACAGTTATCCCTTAATTAAGGAGATAAGGATGAGTTGTATTTGAGTTGTAATTAGTTAGCTCAGTTAACTGAGTTAAGTCCAGTTAGATTAGTTCCAAACAGTTTGTGGAACTGATTGTGAGTTCATTCAATTAATGCATGCATGCATGCAACTAGTGTTCTCCAGATAACTGAATATTCTCTCATAGATAACTCATGCATGTCAGTTCAGACAAAGACCCAGTTGAGATTAAAGGTAGGGACAATGTACTATCAGTTGTAGGAACATTCCCATGAGGAATTCTCTTGCATGCAGTAGGAATTCATTCCTTGAGGATTGCGTAGTTTCTACAGAGGTCAGAGCAGTGTGTGAGGTGAGAATCACACAAGTTACAGCTGGAGGACCCAGGGAAAACTACACAAGGAAATAGGAGGCTTGGAGGACAAAGGAGAAGGCATATGTGTTGCCTAGTCTATCTATGAGCAGTAGTGAGGGATTGTACTGAGAGCTGGATAGCTTATGAGCTAAATCTTTATGTAATCATGAGATATTCCCACTTGTATGATAATACAGATAGCGGGGTTTTTAGTTGACGCTTTCCCTAGAGTATTCTTCTGTGTTTCATGTGTGATTGAATCTTCTTCTTTGTTTTATGTGTTATGTTTGATCTTGCTTAAAATCGATTAAAGCTTCTGCAAGTTTGACTGTAGAAGTAGATTAAGTATTTTGCTTTAGCACATTGCATAATCGGTTTAATCTACAGTGAGAATTTCTACATTCTCCTTTCCCTTGATGTACCTGATCTCGAAATCAAACTAAATGAGGGTAGCCAACCACCTAGCTTACCTGACATTCAGATTGGGTTGGTCAAACAAATACCTCAGTCCACTATGATCACTCATCATAATAAACCTCCTACCAATAAGATAATGCCTCCATAACTTCAAGGCATGAATGGTAGCTGCCAACCCAAGATCATGAATCGCATAGTTATGCTTGTGCTCATTCAACTTCCTCGACTCATAGCATACCACCTGTCCTTCCTGTATTAGGTCTCCACCAAGTCCTTTCTGGCAAGAATTTTTACATACCACAAACTCTTTATCAGGATTTGCAATCTTCAAGACTAGAGCATTTGTAAACAAATGCTTAAACTGGTCAAAACTAGCGGCACACTCCTCAGTCCATTCAAACTTCCTTCCTTTTCTCTACAAAATGTAATAGAATAGGTAATCCATGAGAAGTTCCTGATGAACCTCCTGTAATAGCCTGCTAGTCCCGTGAATTATCTCAACTCATACACATTTCTAGGAGCTAGCCACTCCATGATAGGTTTAAACTTTTCTAGAGTCACTGGTATACCTTCCTTTGAAACAACATGCCCCAAGTAACAAACCTGAGTCTGAAAGAAACTGCACTTGCTAAGCTTGGCATACAACTGATGCTCTCTCAACAATCTTAACACTACTTATAGGTGTTATGCATGCTCTTCCTCATTCTTAGAATATATCAACATATCATCAATGAACACTATCACAAACTTGTCTATATAAGGATGCAACACATTGTTCATCAAACACATCAAAGAGGTTGGAGCATTAGTAAGACCAAACAAAACCACCACAAACTCATAATTCCCATACCTAGTATGGAATGCAGACTTATATATGTATTCTTCTTTGATGTGCACCTAACTATATCATGATCTCAAATCAATCTTTGAAAACATTGTTTCTCCCTTCAATTGATCAAATAAGTCATCAATCTGTGGCAATGGATAATTGTTCTTGATAGTCACCTTGTTCAACTGCCTTTAGTCAATGCACAATCTGAGAGTACCATCCTTCTTTACAAACAATATTAGTGCACCCCAAGGCAACACACTTGGCCTTATGTATCCCTTATTAAGCATTTCCTTAAGCTGCAATTTCAATTCCACCAACTTTAGAGTGCTCATCCTGTATGGTGCCTTTGATGCTGGTGCTACTACCAGTGTACTAACTCAATAGAGAAATCCACTTCCTTACGAGGCGGTAACTCTGAAATATCTATAGGAAACACATCTTGAAACGACTGCAGAACAAGATACTTCTTCAAGACTTCACCATCCTCAACATTGTTTCTTTTGTCACTATAAGTATGCACAGAAAACAATACACAACCTTTCCTACAATTGCGCTTAGCTTGCATGGCTATAACCATCCTCACTAATGTAGGCTTCTTCTTTCCCTACAAGATTCTCTTTTCTCCATAATCGTCCATGCACTCAATGTCCTTCTCATAACAATCTACCTTGGTCCTATGAGTAAACAACCAATCCATGCCCAAAAGCATACTATATGTTTAGATGTCTTGATGTAGGCATACCATTCAACTCAAATGCACAAGCTCTCACCCAATGATGAACTATTTTCTTGGTACTTGTAGCCAACTGCACCAGCCAAGACTCTGCATGCACTTCTTTACTCTAACCACACTTATGCACTAGGTCAAGACTAACATAACTATAATTAGATCCAAGATCAATCAAAATGGAAACAACTTGATCATATAACTTACCTTCCATCTCAATAATGGATCCTCGATGGTAAGCTTTCGTGATATCAAGTGTTGCACAAATTTGAGGAATGCTCTAACCAACATCCCCAACTGTCTGCGCCTCGTGGGAACTATAGATTTGAACCCTGGTGCAATGGAAAATCCTTCTTATCATGATCTTTGCCACAAATACAACACTGAAATGATTCTCTGCCACTACCTTTATTCTATTGCTCTCTAGATTGAGGTCCGTGTCCCTTCTCGGCTTCACTGAACTTCTTGTAAGGAGCCACATTTTATTTCTCACCTACATCTTGAGGCTTTCCCCGCTTCAGAGGCCATTATCCTTTCACCTTCTCATTTCCCCTCCAATTTCGCTTAGGTATAGACTTATGCTTCGACCACTCATAACAATACTTCAATTTCCCGATGAATTCCTCTAATGATCTAGGCTCATCATACTCAATCTGATCCTTGAATGCTAATGTCAGTCCACTGATGAATCTTTGGACCTTTGTCTTCTCATATTTGAGGTAGGAAAATACCTCAACAACTCCAAAAGCTTAGTCATGTACTCTTCATATGTCATACAACCCATCTTAAGCTCATAGAACTCCTTAGCCTTTCCATTGTAATAGCTCTCAGACAAGTACTTCTTTTTGAAGAGTCTTTTAAACTCATGTCAAATCAATGCTTCTACCTTGATGCTTCTGACATGCTTCATTTATTCCCACCAGATTTTTTTTGTTTCCTTGAAGACTAAAAACAACTATCCTATCTTTCATATTCTCTATATAGTCATGCAATTCAAAGAACTTCTTCATCCCAAGCAACCATGCTTCTACATCTTCTAGTTTCTTCATCTCTCCATCAAATGTAGGAGGCTTGGATTTCTTAAACTCATATGGAAAGTATCCCCTCTCACTCCTCCTACAAGGATGATGGCGGTGATGACAACGATGTCTCTCTAAACCAGAACTAGAATAAAACCCATAAGAACTACCTCTCCTGTTAGGTGTATCCAACCATCTACCACCCCTGACTGTGTCATCCATGTCTAACATGAATCTTGATTGAGACCTGCTGCCATATGCCCCATTCGTCCTTTTACTCCTCTCCATGACTGATTCGTGGTCTTCCCTGTCTCTGTAAATATGATAGGCTCCAAAGGACCACTGCATTAACCTTGACTTACTTTTCTTGAGTTGTAGAAAGTCTTTTATGTGACTCAATTATCCCGTCATTATTTTCCTTGTAACTTCAAATGTTTGCCTTCAAACTTCTAAATATATCAGCTATGTCAAGAGAATACTCATCTCCTTGTTGTTCAACTAATCTATAAGGAGAGTCACGTGAGCTGAAATTCACCATTTTTTCCGTCATCTCTGATCTTCTTCTTACTACAAGCACACCATGTTAGATAAACCAAATATAGAAATAATCAAAATCATACCTTAGTGAAGTTCAGGGGAGGTATCTCATCTGCACAAATCATTCCATATTAGCATGATATATATATACATGACAACCATAGCCACTGCAATGCATGCATAATAATCACATCTAGCCCATCCAATCCAAGTGTTTGAACCTAGAACCTCTGATACCAATCTATTGTATCAGATATCATCCAAAGAGAATGAAAATCCATGCTAATACCAATATGTAATCACCCCTCCCAAAATTTACCCACTTTCACAAGCTCTCCAGGGTGAATGTGAGCTACGTGCTACTATGACATGACTCGACCTCCAAGTTCTAGTTATGGAAGTGGGGCCTACAATCTAAAAATTTATTAACACCTCTCAGGAGCACTATATCACCTAGAAGTCAGTCCACAACCTCTAACGACCAAATATCGAGTTGGAACTACTTTCCCACAATCCTAACACCCCAATCACACCCACAACACAACATGCATGTGGTTATGAGGCTATAACTGCACCCATAAGGTTGCTTCTATGCGGTTATGACCTAAATTTCCCAGTTCAGTGCCAACGGTTCTGAGGTTTGAGACACTTTTCTAGGCTACTCTCCAAACCACTACCCAAAACTTCATGTACCTTTCTAGAATCATGATTGAGATGATAACAATGCCAGACATTCAAACTTGAAGCAAGAAATTGAACTAGATTGCCTAGTACACATTATACATCTCGTTAAACATATGGTAAGCACATAAGTTACAGGTCGTGAATACATATATGGTCTTAAATCTTTGAACTTCATTTGAGAATCACCAAGAAGGTATAATTCCCTCTCAAGTAGCTGCAACAACACTTGGTATCCCATGCATTCATCAACAATTCAAATCCTTACCAAATCAAGAACAAGATCTATAACTAGAGCACATTATAAAACCATGCTTATAACCAGCATATAACCATAATATTAACCATGACAAATCAAGCATCAAATCAACACAATAACAAGTACAAGTGCTCATAGATCACAATAAGAAAATAACTCTTATTAACATATGCAAAAGCCAACCAAGTCAGGGACTTCCATGTACCACCCAACCATAAATTGGGCTAAACCAAATCTTTCTTTCAACCAATCACCCCCGTGCCATATTCCAAGCATGAATGTGGGATCTCATGGGATAAACCAAGACATAATCAACCAGGGACTCCAAAGGTTAAACCACCTCCACCCTCAAACTACCATGATCTCACCTAAACTGGTCCTGAGATCACAAAACCAAACCAAGCTTGGATGCCTCAGAATTCCTTCATCATACCTTGAGGAATTTTCTTGTCTCCACCCACCTATCGATGGCTTCCTAGAGAAAACCATCTCCACCCCCAACCCTTGGGAATTTTCCTGAGACCACCTCACCCGGTTCCAAAACCTTCCGGCAATCCAAAGCTTAACCAAGAATGAATCCCATCACACCATGGCTATCCAAGAAATGGAAAGGCAAGGCTGGAACCACTATCAAACCAGGAAAAAACCCATGCCAATGACAAAAAATGAACCAAATATACAAATTCATGTAGCATGCATTCACACCTTAGCTAGGAAATCATACATTCAACTTGTTACCTGCAAAATATTCCTCTTGAATCTATTAATCCAACCGTCTCCTTGTGTTCCCTTGCTTTTCTTTGCTTGTCCTTTTCACTCCTTTACTTTCCTTTGTTTGTTCTCTCCTCTTCGAGCTCTCTCTCTTTCTCTAAAATGATCGAAGCCAAAACTGACAAAATGTTGTCAAAAGTTATGAATTGTTTCTGTGAAGCCTTTTCTATCATTGATGTCTAATTTTCCTTCATTTTTTCTCTAATTTCCTTAGCATGCAATTTTGTGGCTCTTCACCTTTCTTTTCTCTTATTTTGCTTTATTTACTTAATTAAATGTCATTTTTTACTTCTTTTCCTTTTCCAGTACCTTTGCCAATTTCCATGGGCATAAATAAACCAAAAGTGATGCCCACTATGATGTTTTCCCAACATTTAGCTTGGAATACATGTCCCATGACCTTGGTCTTATCTTGCCTGTATTATCCTTTATTACATGAAACTTTAACCCGAGGTTGTTACAAGGCCCCTCCAAGGGTGGTAGATGTGAGGAGACGCTAATGGACCACAATGGATTAGTTGAAGTACATTTTCATGGAGTCTCGGGAAGGTCACCAACAACCAAGCAAAGGCATATGCTCTATTTCAAGAGTTGCTCCAATACATATTGTTCAATCTTGGTAATGTGATGATAATAGGGGACATCAAGATTATAATTTAACACCTTCATATTGGTTCTTACCCAACAAAATTCAAGATTAACACCCTATTTAAAAGGATTCAATCTCATTTGAAAATTTTGAATTAATTCATAATGATCCATATTTTGTGGCATAACAACTCTATAGCTGACCAATTAGCAAACAATGTGACGTAATTAGAAATTGGCACCCTTCTTGTAAATGAGAGGGTGTGCCTACTAATTCCATGATATCATGAATCATGGAGGTGAATGTTGTAGTTGGCAGGTTGTTTTCGGGAAAAGTGTCTATTCAGAACGACCCTATCCCACTGGGTTGTGACAGAGACCTCAGAAACAAACAAGGAAAACTACTCTTGTATTCTCCTTTATGAACTATAAACGAAGATGATTAAGATGAACTTACTTGTGTCTTGCGCTAGTTGTTCGATCCAATCTCTCTTCTCTTTGCCAGCTTCCAACGATCTCCTCCCTCACTTGCCCAGCATCACCAAGTTCCTGCAAGTTCACAGAAGAGAGAAACTACAGAAAGACATGGATTTATGTTCATAAAAAGCTTAGGATCAGATTTAAGCTAAACATACAAATATAACACACATCAGATATACAAGCATGTAGGAGAAACTCAAGTAGTTTTATTGATAAAACAAGAAGATCCAGGAGGAGTTACAACCGATGATTCCTGATCCAGCATCAACCTCCCAGCATAGAATCCCTTCTTCACCTCCAACAAAGCATAAATCACCCAATACTCTAATATCTATCACAAAACCAACAACAATTCTCTGCAATGTACAAAATTCCAGCCTCTGGATCTCTTGGTGAGGGATCCATATATAGATGTATGCAAAGAGGATGAGTCAGCTCATGAATTGATTAGTGGCTTCTCTCTGTCAGTTCTTGCTTCCACTTGGAGACAGAGAGCCTCTTACTCATCACTGGTTGAATTCAGTGAGGCAAGTGTCATTGGAGAAGATTTTGGAAGCTTCCATTGTCTCTCCACCTCGTGAATTGACTCTGCCACTTGTCATTTCCCGCTCAACGCACCCTGGTAGTGCATTCAAGTGCGTTGCAACGCACCTAGCCAGTGTATTTGGGTGCTTTGCAACGCAGTCAGCTAGTGGAGCACTTGAAATGATCCTGTTTTGACTAGTTTTGAGCAATTTCAGGTGGAGAACTTCTGGGAGAAGCTGTAATTTGTTGACCTTGTTTCTTTAGGAGCTAGAACAACACTTTTAGGGACTTAGGATCCCTTGGTTTATGGACATTTCATGCTTATAGCTGTAAGGCACAAAAATGTCTATAACAGTTGCCCCCTAAAGTATGAGGCCGTTTATCGGGTGAAATGATTTATTAGGAGGATCCGAAGTTCTTCTGATGCTGGGGAGGAGACCTGTAATAAGATACAATACAATACATTATTTTTACACTGTTTTCATGATCTAGCTAAGGCGGGCATTCCCATGCTCAGCTTTATAAATTCATTTTCATGTACATAGGACAGACAATCGTCTGATGGTAGACTGATGATTCTGACGAAGTCATCATCCTTTTGGTAGGATGATTATCTGTGCTGCAATGCTGTACATTTCAATGTCTTTATTTTTCCTAAATATATATCGCAGCCCGGATGGATGAAACTAGATCCGAGGTCTTCAATCTCGTCCGATCTTCACTCGAAGTACAAGTCGATCCATGTGAGAAATGTTTTGAAGTCGAACATGGAAAGACATCGCTTGATTACCAGTCAATGATGTAAACTGTTAACAAGCGCGAGAGGAATCACCGATAATGATAATGACCCTCAAGGTACTGCAGTACAATTCACCTGGTGTGAATAAAGGACTTGGTGTCAAACACCACGCAAAATCTTTCGGTCGAAGGTCATTGATGTATACCTGTCGCCGGAAGTGAGAAACTTGCCATTGAGGCATGCAAGCTTCAAAGTACTGAAGGGGTGTTCCTAGATCAACTTCTTGGATAATGAGCTGATGTCGACAAGAAGCAATCCGTCAAATGAGGGCCTTAATGAATCCCACATCAATGACACGGAATGGAGTAAATGATTTTGATGGAGGTGAAAACGATCTGGTGACATACGGTTCAGGGTGGCGATCATGAAAGAGTGAAGTATAATGTATGGTAGTGGATGGGACACGGGTGACTTCTCTGGATGACTTCTCTTGAACATGTCGGCGACACTTAGCATTTACCCAAAATGTGGATGGTATGGCGTGACCATGGTGATGTGACCGGTGAATGAAACAACCCAACCCGACTCTGGCACGGAGTGGAAGTGTCATGTTCAAGAGCGACTTGCTACCAATAAAGTTTCTTTGAGTTTTCTTCCCAATTTTTCCCCAGTCATTTCTGACTTTGTCAAGCTTGAGGAGGATAACATATGCTTCTTCTATAATTTGCCCTTCGGGCAAACCCATCGCTATGTTTTAACGAGCCTAGCGATAGTGAAACTCGTTCTCGTCTAAAGACAAGTTTGTCGCTATAAATCTTTTTACCGAGTCTAACGACAAAGATAACTCGGACCTTTTCCTTTTTATGGAGTCTGAAAAGGTACGTAAAGATAACTCCGGAATTCCTTTTTCGTCATCTAATCCCTTAAGTCCGAAAAAGTATAAAACAATACAGAAGGGATGAATTTTCGATAATTTTAATGAGCCGAACAAAACAAGCGCTCGATCTTTTTGTGCAATAATCCCTCAGGTCCAAAAAGATTAAAATCTAGAGGAGGGATAGCACTTCTGGTCGCTTTAACAAGCTGGAAGGCCAAAACTCGGCAATCTTTTCATATTTTACGAGTCAGATGAAAAGAGCTTAAAGGAGACTCGTCTTTTGAGGAACGAGTGATAAAATGGGTAGCAGCTGATTCCGGGTAAGGTTTGGAATTTTCCAATCACGGCAGTGTCACAAGGATGGCTAGTGAAATCACTCTTCGCAGCTGTTCCTCAAAATGGGTAAACAATCAAATGGAGGTGAATGATCGGCCAATGGAAAAGTGGAGGTGACGGTGCAAACACGACCAAGGCTTTAATGGCTGAAAATGTTTCATTCATGATGGTTATTTACTGGAGGATAGTTAATTTTTTAACGAGCTTAAACACGGGTGGGAACATTTGCTCAATCTTATGTTTATTTTTTAACGAGCTTGAACTATGTGCTAAAACTGCTCGATTAAGTGGTCTTGTTTTGATTTTTACCATAGATAGCTTTGTCCTTGTGCTTTGTTCTATCAAGACTCTAATCAAACTCATGTGTACATGCAGATGTCGGTCTTGTTCGTCCAGTAGTTCGCGTGAGAGTACTAGCTGTTGTCCCAGCAAGAGAGGCCGCCGGAAGGGTTATTCTTCGCGACCTCGATGTGGCCGAGACTCTTACAGCTGTGCAGGAGCAGGTTGAGAGCCTTACTCTCGGTATTCCAGATGTGAGGATCGACGAGCTACCTTTGCAGTTATAGCGGCATACTACTGGTGTGCCCAGACGATGGACTCATCTCTTACGCATGATCGCACAGGCTGTGACTTGCTATCACGAGCATCATTAGACTAGGGTGCCCCCTAGCATTTTGAGTTTTAGGTCGTGTGACCGATTTTGTCTTGGTTATAGAACATTATGTGTAAACCATAAACAGCTATATATGTATTTTTGATTTTTGGAGTTTTATTCTGGTTGAGTTATGTGATCCACATGTAGAACATTGATGATGTGTTTCTTTTTATAAATGTTGCAAATGTCTATCTAACACATAGTTTGCTAATGAGTCAGTTAATGTGTTTAAGTTTCTGGAAATATGCTGGTATTGAATAAGATCAAATTGTCTTTCCAAAATCTTAACCCTTAGGAACATGCAATAAATAGCTGGGTTTCGGACGGAATATATACCATTGAGTTGTAGTATTACGAGCTGTGAGTCTAGCTTGATGATTAGTCGGCGTATACCATGAGTGATGGCATCAGAGAGAAGTTCTATCAACGCACTATATTCAGCGATATTGTTTGTTGATTGACCAATACATACACCTCTGAAACTTACTAACTCGCCGCTTGGATCAAAAATGGCCCAGGCTGCGGAGGACAGGTTCCGCGAACTACGACTTGCTCCGTCGGCATATCCAACACATGGTTCCAATGGGTTTGACATCTGCAATAAATGTAAAAAGGTGGATTACTCGACCAAAACAAACACTCTTAGCGAAAACAAAAATATAACAAAAGCATATTGGTTACTACTAGGCGTAGTAACGCTTGAGGTACAACCCATTACGAGGTTGCGCCAGTGGAATCCCGTCATAATCCATCAACTCGTAGGCTCCTTTTGCTAACACCCACTTAACAATGTAGGGGCCCATCCATAAAGAGTTAAATTTACCTGCTCCCAATTTATCGGATTCTTGGTCGTAAAGCAGGACCAAGTCACCTTCCGAGAAGACACGGGGTTTGACATTTTTGTCGAACTACGCCTTGACTCGTTTCTTATGGGCTTCGTTGGCCAACGCGGCGTCACGATGGGTTTCATCCAATTGGATTAATTCCAAGAAACGAGCTTCTTCTTCTGAAGTTCCAGGGAGGAGATCGATTGCGAGTTTGAGAGATGAGATTTCACACTGGACTGGTAAGACTGCTTCCAGGCCATATACCAGTTGGAAGGGTGTGAACCCGGTCGCATTCCTTACCGATGTTCGGTAAGCCCACAAAGCTGAGTACAGGATTAGGTGCCATCTTCTTTTGTGAACTCCAATCATCCTTTGCAGCATGCGCTTCAGGACCTTGTTGATCGCTTCAACTTGTCCGTTGGCCTGCGGATAATATGGAGTAGAGCTGTCGTGAGATAGCCCTAGTTTGGCAGCTAATTCAACCATCATGTGATTGCGAAAATGCGATCCATGATCTGTGACTATAGCATGTGGTACGTCGAATCTGGCGACTACATGATTGAAAAAGAAAAGGGCAGCTTTTTCACCAGTATTATCTAATGTAGGCCTCGCCTCGGCCCATTTGGTAAAATAGTCCACTGCGACTATAATATACCCATGCCCCCCGGTCGAGGTGGGGTTACATGTCATGAAATCGATGCCCCATTTGGCGAATGGCCCAACAACAACTATTGGTTGTAAAGGTGCGGGTGGTCTTCTGGTTTTGCTATCAAAAATTTGACAAGCATGGCAACTTCTGACTGCGGTTATGCAATCTTTGAACATGGTTGGCCAGAAGTATCCTGCTCGTAAGATTTTTTGTGCTGTAGCATATCCAGATTGATGTCCTCCAAATGCGCCTGAATGACACTCATTCAGGGATTTTTCGGCTTCCTCATGGGTGAGGCACCTCCTCAGAATTGTATCAATACCACGACGGTAAAGTGTATCACCGACGATCATGTAGTCTTTTGCTTGGTATCGAATACGCTTTTGTTCTGAGTGAGAGGAATTTGGCCTGAATTTTTGGGTCTGGAGATAAATGATTATATCTCCATACCACTCATTGCTTGCGGATATCAGAAAAAAACTTTCATCCACGATTTATTCTTCGGATGTTTCATCGTTGGACGACGATGGGAGATCGCATAATAATTCTGCGAAAACTAGTGCTTTCTTTGACTTGGATTTTACAAATTCCAGATCAAACTCTTGAAGGATTGCTATCTATTTTGAATATTTGCCCCCCAGCAACTGTCGCGACAATATATAAGTCATGGGGTTGCAATCTGACAGAATGGTAGTTTTCCGAAAGAGGACATAGTGTCGAAATCTTTGTATCGCTTGAACCGCTGCAAGCGCTAGTTTTTCAACATAAGAATATTTGCTTTCTGTATCATTTAAGTTCTTACTTAAATAATAAATAGGATGTTCTATTCCATCGACTTCTTGAACTAAAACAATTGCGATAGTCGTATCTGCTGCAGCCAGATACAGGTTAAAGTCTCTTTGATAATCAGGGGCATACATTAATGATGCTTTCATTAGGGAATCTTTTAAAGCATCAAAGGAAGCTTGCGCGACCTGATCCCAGTTAAAGGGTACCCCTTTTTTCAAAAGACGTGTATAACCTTTATCAAGTTTGGCGTAATTTGGAATGAACCTCCTCAGAAAGTTTGCTTTCCCTTGGAGTTTCTGAATCTGAAGCAAATTCGAAGGTGGAGGCAAATTTATGATTGCCTGGACCTTACAAGGGTCGAGACGAATCCCATCCTTGGAGACTACAAAGCCAAGTAAACGACCAGAACTGACGCAAAATACACATTTGTGCGGATTGAGTCGTATCTTGTAGTGTCGGCAACGTAGAAATATCGCTCTTAAATGCTGTGGATGATCAGTCCGCTTTCGCGAATGAGCCGGAAGGTCGTCGAGATAAGTTTGAACGTTGTTTTTGATGTCATGGAAGGCATAATTCATTGCCCTCTGAAACGTCGCCCCTGCGTTCTTTAAACCAAAGGGTAATTTTCGATATGCGAATGTGCCCCACGAACAAATGAATGCAGTCTTTGACTGGTCCTGTGGGCGGATATTTATTTGATTATACCCAGAAAATCCATCCATGAATGAAAAGATTTCGCATCCGGCGCATTCATCAATTATCTGGTCAATGAAGGGTGTAGGGTAGTTGTCTTTTGGACAAGCTTGATTTACATTCCTATAATCGACGCACACTCTAATTGTCCCCTGTTTTTTCATAACCAGGACAATGTTCGATACCCAATCAGTTAGCAGAACCGGGTAGATGAAACCAGCATGTAGGAGTTTTTCAACTTCTGCCTTAATGGCAGCGGCTTTCTTGGGGTGCACCTGCCTCAGCTGTTGCCGTACCGATTTAACATCTGGATACATCTTGATTTCGTGTTCAACGATACTCGAGTCGATGCCTGGCATTTCACTGTATGGCCAGGCAAAGACATCTCTGAATTCGCGAAAAAGAGCGTTATATATTTCCAGTTCTGAAGGAGAACAACATTTGCTGACATAAATATTCTCTACAATATCTGTTTTGATCGAGATATTTATGGCTATAGTCTCTTCAATGTTGGACAAGTTTCGCTCGGAATCCACCGTATTTACAGTATTTGATAGAAAATCAATTACTGAAGGATGGTAGAGGTCATTTTGAGTATCTTCTTCGTAATTTGGAAGAAGAGAACGATGGTGGGAATCATTCCATGGTGCTCCTTCAACTACCATAGCTTGGAGAATTCCTTCGTCGGTGTTATGCACTTGCGACCAAGGATCTGAAGGAGTACCATATTCTCTAGACCTATCCATCCAAACGCTTGATGAGCGTTGATTTGGGTTCGCCTCCCATTCCAGAAACATTGATTGCTATAATATTTCTATTGGGCTCGGGGGCAAAACCATTGCACGATCCACGTGGATATCGTTTTCTGAGATCTTTGCGGAAGATATCATATTGCAGGTTCCTATCGACGCTACTTCCGCCAAATCAATTGGAGGTGGAAGAGCGAAAGTTCCCATTAGTATAGGATCTTTTAGTAGGCCTACTTCGATATTCTGAAGCGAATGGGGGCTTCCATGGATCATGGGAATGCTTCCTGTAACTTGTGAATCATTGGGGAGGAAGTTTTGTTGGTCGACGATTGTAATCCCTCCCTGAAAGGGAAATGCAATCTTTCTAAAATAGGTCGACACAACAGCTGCCATGGCATATATCCATGGTCTTCCTAGTAGGATGTTGTAATCAAGATTCCCATCGATGACTTCAACATCTATTTCTACTGTTTTCCCTCCTAGTTCAACTTTCAAGTTATTTAGGATACCGTACGGGGTATATGTCCTTCCATCGAATGCTTTTAATGTTGTCGCAGATCGCGACAAGGTTGGAGATCCTAAAGTTTTCCAGTAGCTCATCGACATGATACATGTAGATGCCCCCTCATCAATAATCGTTCGGTGAACAGTTTTGTTGAGGGCTTTCACTTGAACAAGGAAAGCTAATTGAGCTGGTAACTAAGGATCGTACCATTTGTGGTCAAAGGATACAAGATTGGAATCCTTTGGATCAATCCCACCAATGGCTGATAACAAAGCCTACCTTTGGGATGGGCAGTTTTGTAGTACTTCAAGAGTCGACATAGCGGATGGCGATTGGGCCAAATCTTCCACTATGTTATAATGCTGCGCCGCTCTAGCGCGAGGATTAAATGTCGACTTGTGTACTACTCCCTTTGGCGGTTTTATTGTCAATTCAGGGATGGTGGGTGGTACAACTTCTGTCGAAGTTGTTGTCGAACTACTTGGTTGATCTTTATCCTTGTTGTTCGACAGCTGAGGATTCCCGTAATCTTTGTTCCTTGTCGAGATCAAAGCATAATTTTGCTGTTTCGAAATCGACAATATTAGCACTTGAGACGGGGAAGCATTTCCACTTTCAACCAGATTTGTTCCTGGATTCGGAAACGGATCGGTTAACACTGCTGAGGTTTTCGAACTTTTAAAGAATCTCTTAAGCTCAGCTTTGTATGGACATTCTTTCGTCCAATGATCCTCATCGCATATCATGCACCTTGAGGGGGTTTCCTATTTCCAGGAGGGTTTGAAGAAGATTTTTCGGGAGATTGCTCATCCTGTTTCTTCTTCTTCCCTTTTCCTTTCTTCTTGCTTCCTGGTTGTTTGGTTTCTTTGCCTTTATCTGTCGATACGGCATTTACTTCCGAAGCAAGAAGTTCGTCTTTTGCATTTTGACCTGAAACCTTACGGGCCTTTTTGGATGTGGCCCTTGTCGATTTCGTGTCTGTCGTGCCAATCACGCCATCGCCGACATGAGAGTCATTGTTCGATTTAGGAGGAGGAGGAATTGAGGATTCCGGTCTAGGGGCGTCAGGTATTTTGTCGTAGAGCGTGCCGGACTGAGTGTAAATCAAATCCAGATATTGTGCACGAGCGATCACTTGCTCTTCTGTTACGACTCCCCCCTTTGCCACATCTTCCGTGATGGAAGGCAGTAATGACTTGATAAACCATTCAGCTAATAGCTGATCGGGAACGTACGTTTTTACCATCCTACGACGACGCCGCCACTCATGTATATGATCAGATATGTGAGTGGTTGTTGTCTGTTTAAAGTTGGTAAGCAGTTCTGTTCCCGTTTCATACCTTATCGGTAATTGAAAATGGGTTAAAAAGGTTGTGGCTAAGGTGCTGAAGTTGTCGAACGAAGCTCTAGGCAATTCAATGTACCATTTTGCCGTCGGACCTGTTAATGTCCTCTGAAAAAGGCGAAGCCTTATCGAATCATCATTTAAAGTGTTTGATGAACACCATAGATGAAATGTCATCACGTGATTCGATGGATCTTCACCCGGATTTCCATTAAATTTAGGAATATCTAATGGTAGTTTATGCGGAATCGCTGGCCACCAAGGGGCGTAAGCAATTGGATCGTTTGTTAACCGGTTTAAATCAGGTAACTCTAAGGTTGCCACGAATGGTAACTGTTGATTCAGGTTAGGTGAAGCATACCCAGGATACGATGGAATTGCCTGAGCAATTGGTCGTTGCATACCGGCATAATGCATTTGATGCTGGTATGTTTGGTAAGGTTGGTGGACTTGACCATTATAAAATGGTTGATTTTGACCGTTTTGAATGTACGACTGTCCACTGTTTGCAAAGATCTGTTGCTCAGCACCTTGGTATACTTGTTGGAATTATGGTTGTTGGTATTGCACCAACCACGGTTGTGAAGCCATGTGCTGTTGCCCGATACTAACCGTTTGACCAAGGTGAGGGGTAATTGTACCCGTCTGGGCCTGTGTCGCCCCACTAGTTGGCGATTGTGGTTGAGTCGCAGGGTCAATGGGCTGTTGCATTACAACCTGAGAAACTTGAGGTTGACACACAACAGGCAGCGCTTGAACTTGCGACACAGTCACAATAGCTGGCGTAGTGGGTATGTTCGACACAGGTACGCATTGTTGCATCGAATATACAACCCTTGGTTGTTGAGGTAGTATAGGTACCCAACCACTTGAGGTAATTCCAGTATAACCTGAATGCTGTTGTGAACTCCCGTATGGATATCCTCCCGGAGGTGGTAATGAAAGGGTGTACTGCCCCCCATACGGTGGTAATCCAGAACTCAAGGGAATTGTTTGCCCTTGGGGACCGGACTGCCCAAATTGACCTCCAAATGGATCAATTTGTTGAGACTCAACATAAGAGTTTCCGGATATAATTCCGGATGAACAAACAGGAACGGACCAAACTGTCGAAATAGCCCCTGGATGGGCTCCTTCTAGCGGTTGTGAGCTAGTCGGGACAGATGGTATGTCGACGAACATTGTCGGAGTGACAGCAGGGAGTTCTGCCGTCGTTGTGTCAGAAGACACAGTCCTAGATGTTGACGGTTGTTCAGACATTTGTAGTCTATCCAAAAGATTACCTAGCGATTCTACAGGAACTTCCGCTGGTGGTAGACTAACTTCTGATGTTGAAGGAAATAGAGTGACCCCGACTCCAAAATGTGTTGGAGTACTTGCTTGCGGATCTTCTACAATTTCCTCTATCGCAATCAGACCAGGTGGAAGGGGAAGACCGTCAGGTCCGTAAAATATTTCTGGTGCCGAAGAGGCAGTGACAGATGTTTGAAGAGTAAGACTCTCTGAACCGGTTATGGATGGAACTGGTTCAGTAACACAAGTGCTTGTTCTCAAACTAGGATCAGTACCACTGTCCTTCTGTGGCTGTTGGACTTCTTCTATTGAGGCAGGGATTCCAGAAATGTTTGGAGTAACCGGAGTCTCTAATGTCGTTGGAACACTTGTTCTAACTTTGATAGGAGACTTGGATCCGGTTAAACGAGTTCGCTTTGTCCGTACTGGTTTCGCTTCCGGAGACAAAGACGATTGACTCGTAAGCCTCCGCGAACGACGGGGTTTCAATTGACTTTCTTCCACGATTGCGGATTACTCGATCAACTAAAATAAAAGGGAAAGTATGTTTCCGTGTTAAATGAATTTTAGACGCTTTTGACACAACTTTGTTTTTTCAGTTTTAAAGAGTCGAGAAAAAACAAAAGATGACTCTAGTCTCCTTCGATTTTTAATGAGCTTGAAGTGACAAGTGCTCAGATGGACCTTTTCCGTTAAGGAGTCTGAAAAGGAACGAAAGGGACTGCTCTGGAGGTCTAGGTAGAGGGAGTGCCAAACCAATCGCAAAATCGCAGAATATTTTTTAGGGTACGGCGGTCAATCTTCCCAAATGCTGTGTTCGGTGCATTGCGATCAGTAGGGCGGCCGACACGGTTTCCTATGGATAAAGGTTTTATGCCTATAGGGGTCTCCCAATATATACTCGACGGTACGTGGGAGCACAAGTCCGTACTGGCACTTATTGTCTCAAAGTGGAGGAATCACCCAACCATCAGTGAGGACAACAGTTACCAGGCTTTACGACGCCGGAATACATCTCTAGCCTAGACCTCTAGATGTTGTGCGTTAAGTTACAAAGCGTTGTTAAGTTCATTGAATTTATTTTAGGTTGATCTTTCTTATGAAGTTTGCCTTTTGGGTTCACCACGAGATGTAGATGTAATTCCTAAAATGCAATCTAAAGATGATAAGCAAGCTTTTATCTCTTTTCAGCAATGAAAATCCTAGCTACAAGGGGAAAAGAAAGATACAATCTTTTCTCAAAGAGCAAAGAGCACACTGTAAATGCACTTTTCCTAAATCAAGCCATACAAACTGTCAATATGAAAATGCACTTGTGCATGTATTTGTTTTTCACTTTCTTAATATTGATGCCTAAAAAGAAAGTTGTTGTACAAATTTGAATTCGCTTTCAAGTGAAAAACACAAACAAGCTTCTTTTCGAAATCAAAAGGTAGAGACGATTACGACACTTTATGATTTTGAAGTAAACACTTGTTTCGACACTAGAAATTCACAAATTCAATCCAAAGGCAAAAGTAAAAGCGTAATCAACTGTCAACAGCAAATATACTCTCTCCTAAGATAAAAAACGACACTTACGACAGATCTATATCTAAGGGCGACAGTATGACTAGTTTACTTTTGCAATGGGAAACTGTAAATGACGTAACAAACACACAAAAACAAATACAGTTTCTTTTATACAACTGAGGCGGAATTAAGGCAAAGAAAAGGGGCTTTTAAACAGACAAACACACTGATCACAGGCTGCAAAAATCAGAGGTAAAACTGGAAAAAGTGAGCAAAGAACCTCAGCTAGGCAGGGCTAGGCTGATCAACGCACCTGCTACACAGAGAAACTGAATTGCAACGCAGGTAGCCCTCTCGGGAACTACGCTGAAATGCAGAGTCTCTTCACAGAGCCTGCGCTGAAGCAGAAACGAGAGTTCTCTCTGGGTTCTGGGTCACGGTTTGCAGTTTAATCTATGGTTTTTGGCTGGGTAAAAGCAATCAATTGTGTACAATCAGAGGGTTGATTTACAAGAGGTTTAAGAGCTATCACAAAGGGTAATCAGATCATTTGTGAGTCAACTGTTCAGATCATAAACAGGCCCAGTGAATGGACTAGAGTAGCAGATGTCTACTTTGCATTTGTAAATGGAAAATGCAGTTCGATTCGCTACTCTCAAGTTTATGAGATGAACAACAATAGAAACACAAACAAACTAACTAGACATGATCCCCAGTGGAGTCGCCATTTTGTTTTCGGGAAAAGTGTCTATTCAGAACGACCCTATCCCACTGGGTTGTGACAGAGACCTCAGAAACAAACAAGGAAAACTACTCTTGTATTCTCCTTTATGAACTATAAACGAAGATGATTAAGATGAACCGACCTGTGTCTTGCGCTAGTTGTTCGATCCAATCTCTCTTCTCTTTGCTAGCTTCCAACGATCTGCTCCCTCACTTGCCCAGCATCACCAAGTTCCTGCAAGTTCACAGAAGAGAGAAACTACACAAAGACATGGATTTATGTTCATAAAAATCTTAGGATCAGATTTAAGCTAAACATACAAATATAACACACATCAGATATACAAGCATGTAGGAGAAACTCAAGTAGTTTTATTGATAAAACAAGAAGATCCAGGAGGAGTTACAACCGATGATTCCTGATCCAGCATCAACCTCCCAGCATAGAATCCCTTCTTCACCTCCAACAAAGCATAAATCACCCAATACTCTGATATCTATCACAAAACCAACAGCAATTCTCTGCAATGTACAAAATTCCAGCCTCTGGATCTCTTGGTGAGGGATCCATATATAGATGTATGCAAAGAGGATGAGTCAGCTCATGAATTGATTAGTGGATTCTCTCTGTCAGTTCTTGCTTCCACTTGGAGACTGAGAGCCTCTTACTCATCACTGGTCGAATTCAGTGAGGCAAGTGTCATTGGAGAAGATTCTGGAAGCTTCCATTGTCTCTCCACCTCGTGGAATGACTCTGCCACTTGTCATTTCCCGCTCAACGCACCCTGGTAGTGCATTCAAGTGCGTTGCAACGCACCTAGCCAGTGTATTTGGGTGCTTTGCAACGCAGTCAGCTAGTGGAGCACTTGAAATGATCCTGTTTTGACTAGTTTTGAGTAGTTTCTGGTGGAGAACTTCTGGGAGAAGCTGTAATTTGTTGACCTTGTTTCTTTAGGAGCTGGAACAACACTTTTAGGGACTTAGGATCCCTTGGTTTATGGACATTTCATGCTTATAGCTGTAAGGCACAAAAATGTCTATAACACAGGTTGTTGGGGAAGAGACATTTGTATATGTGAGGACAACTGCTTCAATGTAGCGAGTGAATCTCCATGCAAAATAATGCTAAAATACTCAGACTTTGCACTATATTGAAGTTAAAATCATGCTATGATACTGGATTTTTTTAACAATTGGAAGCTAATAGCCTCAATTTTTACTTTATGTGTCTCTGATGTAATTTCGTTCTTCCATGCACAAATTTCTTAATATAATATTTTCAATTACAGTTAAAGAAAATGGTGAAAGACCTCGCCAAAAGATGAACAAGAGAGCCTTGTACTTCTCATCCATTCCTTATATTAAACTCTTACTAATGCAAAAAAATATAAAGATAAAAAATTCCATAATACATTCTTCATTTTACTTAGTAAGATATAGAAGAGGGGAGGTGACACAATTGGGGAGCCTACACATAATATATTACCAACTCCACTCATTGAACTGAGACAAAGAGGGGTTCCCATGATTATGAACACACACAAATTCATTGTGCTTGTTAGCGTGTGGGGTGTCATAAGTAACCATCACCCATAAGGCCACTACGACCTTAAAGAAACAACCCCCCGACTTCTAAGAGATTGTATTACCACTAAAAATACTTACTCTAGGGGATTGAGTGCTAAAGTGGCAACTACAAAGGAACATCTAGCTCTTCTCTAAATGCTCTCACATGATCAAAAATACAAATTTCCCTTTGTTGAGGATGCAATTACTTTCACATGCGTTACACGAAGATTGGACCCATTAGGCAAGCTCTCTAATAATATTCCTCCACCTTTTCTTGTTGTAGTAATAGTAGAAGCAATGAGATCACAATCCATTCTATAAATATTGTGATAGCTAAACATGACTTGGTCATATAATCAAAGTTGTTAGGTCTACACCATGTTGTTTTCAGGATCATGGTATTAGTGACTCACAGTACTGACCCATGGATTTCATTGTGATGAAGTCTTTAAACAGGCTTTTGATCCTCCATTGTAAGGAGCCAAGATGCGAGCAAATGTTGGGCTCTCTTGAATGGAGATAGGGTGTTGGCAAGCTTGCATTTAAGCCAAGTGAATAATAGATTTATTGTCTGCTAGTTTTTCCCCAAGTGGAATGTTTGAGGATAAATCCTATATATGATTTATGTATTGCTACTTTATATTTATTAATTTTTTCTCCCGTGTATTGTTTCTTTGTAGCACTTTTTGTTGGGCGTGGAGCCTAATTATATTCTTTATTTAGAGGTATCGCCACATTGGACCCCAGTTCGTAATGTGGCGACAACGTCGCCTGTAAATTATATGCTGCAGGGGGGGGGGTTGAGTGCGACCTTTGGGAACCCCCCCTGGCAGGGGGATCAGGGGCAGCACCCCCGAAGCTAAAAATAGATGTAAAATTGCCTTGTAAAATGTTGTAATTTCATAGTCAATCTGGGCCGTTCATTAGGTGAAGATCTGACAGTAGAAGTTATGTTTAATTTAGGGTTTTTTGCCCTAGAAGGCAACCCCTCACTATATATGAGGGAATTGTATTGCGTCTATGTAGATCTGTATTCTGAGCGAGAAGAGAGAGGAGATTGAGCGAGAGAGAAGAGGGAATTACAACGGATCTGTTGTAGGTTGTATCTCTTCAGTTTGCTGGATAATATAAAAGGAAGGACTGGTTGTTTCTCTGTGGACGTAGCCCAAATTGGGTGAACCATGTATATCTGTGTCTCTCTTGTTTTATGTGTTTTCTGTGTTTATATTTCTGCAATATTTTATGTGTTCCATTGCTCTGTAATATATATTTTTCTAACATTTTTAATTCTAAGAAATGGTATAAAGTTAAGGTTAACTTGGACTCTCTGAGGAGTCAGAGTGGTCTAATTCTTATGTTGTAGATGAAGAGGAAAGAATGCATGGTTGTCAGAGTTAAGAGTTGAAGGGATTATTTGGCCTGGTGGATAAGAGAGCATGTGTAGAGATTGCAATGTGAGTTGTATGAGAGGAACTAGTGGTCTAATAGGGTGAGATGTGGAGGAAGAGGGATACAAGAAGAGAAGTCATGGAAGTGATCAAAGCAAGCATAAGATTGTTGGATGGAATGTTTTATGAATTCTTGCTCAAGACGTTAGTTGTGATGAAACAATATGAGGAGAGCCTCGAGTTTATATTTTGAGTGTGTGAAGGCAAGAGGTGGCAACATAAGTGCTAATACAACAAAAAAGATAAATAGATAAAAATAAATACATACGCATGTATGCATGTACATAGACACATATATATTTCAATGGAGTTGAATGTAAATGGGCATACAACTCTAAGTCTTGGCCATGCATGTGTACCCCTGTCGATAAGGTCTATATGTAGACCTAGGTGATATGGGGAGAGCATGAAATTCTTTTATATGGATCTGAATAATTTCTACAAGTCAAGTTTAAAGGGGGATTATTATGTAAACTTATTTGGAAATAGAGTCAAAGTTGTTAGGTTTACAATACATGGTTTTTGGGCTCATGGTATTGGTGACTGGTGGATTACATTGTTGTGATGTCTTTAAATAGGCTTTGGATACCCCATTATAAGTTGCCAATTTGTGATTTGTGGTTAGCCTATCTTAAGCTAGAATGTTGGTCGGCTTAGCTACATTTAAGCCAAGGGAATAATATAACCATTGTTGGTTAGGTTCCCCCCATTGAGGTTGTTTGGGATAAATCTTGCGTGTGATTTATGTGTTATTTATTGTTCCTCTTTCACATATTTTTTATGTCTAACATTTTTAATCCTAATAGATTACTGCAGAAGGATAGATGCTTACCAAATTTTAACCTAGACAAGGCAACCACAAGATTCATCATCATATTTTAATTAAGGAAACTTATGTTTATTTATTTATTTATTTGTTGTTTCTTAATGTAACATTATTTAACACTAATGCGACAACATCTCCCCCATACTCAGTTGTAGAGCACCTCTCAATGCAACTATGCATGTGATATTATTCATGATATGCACACATATGTTTAGCAACAAAATCAACAAACAATTTAAAAGAAGATTATTGATGTGAGACAAAATCCCAAACATAGACATACATTGCATAAGTAGAAGTGTTCATTATTTCTTACCCATCCTCCCCTTCCCTTCTCTCTGTGGTATGTGTATGTGAGAGAATATGAGAAAGATAATAACAATGGGATATGTTATCATGCACTAGGAATGATTTTACAATTATAAAATCCATTCCCTCCTATTTTGCATTGGTGCAATTAATGGTACACACCAACATATACACCTCGTTATATGATGTCTTTATAACAGTGGGATGTCCACATAAGCAATCCCCCCCTCCTAATATATTGTTCGATAGATTGCAAAGTGATTATGCATGCTTGTTTAGGCCCACCCCACCCCCCCCCCCTGCCCCGCCCCCACCACCCCCCCAAACACCCCCCCTCTTTTCTGTGGCATGTGTGCATATGTGAATAATAACTTGTATAATAGTAATAAATTACACATATTATTTGTGGGTTATATGACATACAACTATAATATAACATGTCTTGCACTTCATTCCTAGGGGAAATAAAACAAAAGTGGTTATATGTTATCAACAAGGTTTTTGGTGCAAGAAATGACTTAGAAAATAATTTTGTTTTGCTATGAGTATATATGTGTAACATAGCCCTTGCTGGCCCTAGCCCCAAGCAAAGTTAGCAGGAAGTAATTACTAAACTGACCCAACCTCCAATGTCCTGTTATGGAAACGTGGTCTAATTTTTTTGGTCGCTTATGGCTTCTTCAAAATGTAAAATAGATAGCATTGTTGTGTTCATCTAGTCGAGACCTTTCCAACGATATATGACTTGTCCAAATCCAATTCTTGGATTAATAGATGTGGTCAATTAAGGTCTTGGCCAATCATATTGAGCCATGCCAACTCAACCTGCCACATGGCGCCCACGTGGCTGCCAAATCACATACCATGTCATTCCAAGTGGTAGTTGTTGACCCCGCTCATACCAGGTTATGAACTAATCACAACTCTTATGGTCCACATGGACCAACCATATATATATATATATCTATATCTATATATATATATATATCTATATCTATATATATATATATATATATATATATATATATATATATATATATATTGGGTGTATACGAGTGCGCGCCCATCTATGTCCGCGTCACCCTGCTACAATGAAGCTCGATGAGTCTCCACACTTCTTCACCCTGAACTTTTGGGCAAAACTTCCCGGGCTTTCATGGCATTGCATTTCCATCTCACAATGCAAATCCCCTTTAACTAGAAAGCGAACTTGTCCACACCTCGCAGTGCTTGTCATCATTAATGGGTCCCTCATGATAGGTCACCCCAGGACTTTAATGGCAGGCATTCTACTTTGCCCTGTATTTGAAACCTTCGAGGTCCAAGCTCTAGGGTGACATCACCATCCCCAACTGTCGGGAAACATCATCCCTTGTCGCATCCTTCATGTCGTACCCCACATAGTCAAGGGTCCCACCAAGGGGTTTGCCTATTATTTGACCAAGAACACTTCGTCGTTTTGGATATTAAATAGGCCCCACTACCACATCATCTTAGAGATTTGATCCCAAGAGTTTCCCTTGGTGCTCCACTTAAAAGTTTTAGGGTGCTAAACCTTCGGGGTCATCCAATGACCATGGATGGTCATCCATCAACAACCTAGCTCTCCCACGCTTACACACATGGTTATGGTGCCTAGTCACTTGGACTACCAGGCTTGGGTTCCCCGACCCTTCGGATCTGTGAACTGCAAACCTCACAGCTTAAGTAAATGGTGAAGTACCTGGTCCCTTACGCCCTCAAAACTCGATCACGATGGTTCTATTGTATATAAGCCATTGTGGTTTAGCACTTGAGCCCTGTGAGAACTAAGGCTTGACTCTCGCTTGCTCTATATGCATAACCTTGAACCCAGTGGTTTTGCAAAGAAACTCAACCTAGTCTTGGTGGTGATGGCTCTGTTCCCAACATGACTTGACATATGTATAGTTTTATAAGGCCCCTTGGCTTGCATCCTGAAAACACATTATATGCATATATATGTATATATATCCAAGGTTATCCCTCTTGAGCTTAAAATTTGTAAACTTATCATTTTCATGTGACCATTCAATTAATTAATAAAAGTCATCTATCTCCTCATGCTCAGGTCACATAGACCAATTTTGCAGATTTAGGATAGTCATGGGAATAAGCATTTATGAAGGAAGACATTAAAGAGAATTTCTACACACGAATTTTCCACTCCTTATTGTCAACGTTTACCCGTCATTGACATAGAGACCAACTATGCCAACAAGTCAGTACAAATAATTTTCCCATTAACTGAGATTTCAACCTCGTTATTCTCAAGTAGTCTTAAGTTATTTCGAGCTCAGAACGTCCACAAGACAATCCCATTTCACAAGATTTTTATACAAAACATTGCCATTCCTCATTTATGCAGGAAACATCACTCCTCAACATCAACATAACAATATTTTGATGCAAATAATAGAGACATAATAATAACTATAAGCACAAAAACATAAGAGCATACTTATCTTATAAGAGATCTAGCAATTGAGATTGGGACTTTAACTTTCCACCCAACCATAGACAAGCTGCAACCAAGTATTTCTTGTAGTTGTAAACCCCGAGCCAAATTCCAAAGCTTGAGTTAGAGTGCTTTCATGGGAGTTTTTAAACCTATAGTATTAGCTAAAGCAGCGTGTCTCAAGGTTGCCTCACCTCCACCCACTAGCTATCAAAACAAAAAAACACAGTGAACCACTTCCCTCACATGCAACCATCATCCACTCAGGGAATTAAACCAATATCATCCACTGAAACAGAGTGTCTCAAGGCTAGATTTCCTTCACCCACTAGTTATTCAATGATTTCACATCAGGTAGGGAATACTATCCTTTATACAGAGGGACTTGCAGTACCCCAACATCTCTAGGGATTTGTACATAGAGTCTCAATTCAAATGTGGAGAGAGAGATAATGTTAATTATAATGAGGTTTTATTAGTTGTGTTACCACTAAAGGAACAAGGGTGCAATCACCAACAACTTAGTGGAAATTCCACCTGTGTTCTCAACCAAATCCCATGGAATTATCATCAGGTGTTATCATTCCACTAGCCCTATGTGCCTCCATCTCTTAGAAGTTATCAACCAACACAATCTCCAGTGGATTTATCAACCCTATAATGCACAACCACTACTCAATGATTATCAACTAGCAAGCCCTTAGGGTTCCTCAGTTGAACTATCATTTGAGCATCTCTTCTCGCTGAACCCTGATATCTTATTTTCCCTCTCAACAACTATGCTTGACTTCTAGGAGCCTATTGACCTCCTATTTTCCCTTTTTGTCTATGTGTATGAGTTCTTGAATTATTGCCTTTCGTTCGATAGGAGCCTCTCGACTCCCTCTCCTTATTTCGAAAGGACCTCTCGGCCTCCTCTCGTGGTCCCGCTTTCTCTGTGCGCCTATGGTCATTTTTCCTCCAACGCGTGAGAGAGTGTCCATAAAGAATAATGTGTGTCTTTTTCCATCTTGACCATGATGGCTCTCCCCATTCCTGAGTGGTCTACACATACCAAACACCTTGAAAATGCTACCCATATTACTCATTTATTTTTTATCCTTTCTTTGCTTGTAAATGTTGCTGAATTTAATAAGTAGTCAACCCATGATTGATATTTAAAACAACTAACTCCTCAAGTAATGGAATCTTTGTCCCTCTCTCAACCATTTTTAATTTTATAGTTACACAAATATAAGGAATTATTTTAAATGTTTACAAGGGGAATTAACCCGCAGGGGATGTCACAGTATGTGGGATTAAAATGTATACACTCAACAATATCATTCAACATACATGCAGATTAAAGTCCGAACTCGAGGATATGCTGCAAAAAAAAAAAAAAAACATCTAGTGTTGTCTAAAGAAAACACACCAAAAATAACAACATGCAATTATGACTTGGATAATGGATATAGATCAATAATGTTAATTTGATCTTATCTAGGGTAGCATATACTTATTGAGGCATCCAAGATATATATAATCTAAAATTTTATATAGAATAATTTTTAATATTTCTTTGAAATACAAAAATATGAAACATAATTAACATGAAAAAACCAACTTAAATATATATTAAAAAATTAATTCAACATTACTAAACATAATTTTTTGAGATTCTATAAATTATTTAATGTTCAATTATTTACTATAATCCATTTCTTACCAACATTATTTATTAATATATTTAACTTATCCATTTAAAAATTCTAGATAACATTTATTATATCATATGATATTCATGAATATTAAAAAATATATTCACAACTTTATAATATATAAAATAAAAAATAAAAAAATCCATTTAGAAATGTTACACATATACAGCGAAATGAATTGCATTTCATATATTTTTATTATCCATTTAAAAATTATAAATAATATTTATTATATCATGTGATATTCATGAATATTAATAAAAATTAAATAATATTAATTAATATCTTCACAACTTTATAATATATTGCATTTAACCTAGAAACCTAAAACATAAAATGTCAGAGTACATGAACATGGAATGCCTTTATTTTCCCTCCTTATGTTGAGGTGAGGGGTGGCATTGGAATTTCTCCCATTCTTATAAATTTTGTTGTATAAAGATAAACAATGCAAGACACTCTTGTGGGACATGCCCTCCCAAGTACAAAATGTTTGGGACCATGTTTATCTTTTGGGGAAGGGAGACACATGGAGATATCAATTCCAGTGGTAGCATCCATTGATTTGAGGAGGGGGGGAGATTTAATATGTTATGGATATTGAAAGCAAAAAATGGAAGGGAGAGACATGAGCTATCAATTCCAGTGTCATCCATCGATTTGAAGAGGGATCTATTATTGAAGGTGAAATATGTAAGCTTTAATGGAGAAAGATTAAGGTGAAACACCTTTATTATTTTTGGTGAAATAATTAATACATATAAATTAAAAATGTCTAATGAGTTTATGAAAATCATTGGTGACTTGTTTTTTATTATTATTAAAATTTGAATATTTTAAAATTACATATTTATTTTTCTCTTTATTTAAAGATTGATATAATTTTGTAATAATATTTATTAATTGAAAATATTATAATTATTAATCAATTTATATAGGTTAATTATTATGATGCCATGATTGATATATATCAATTATTATGATGTGATGATTTATATTTTAATGAGTAATGAATATTTAATATTATATATTTAGATATGATTATTATTTTTAATTAAAATATTTTTACATTATATCAAAAATAAGGTTGTATTAAAGTCAATGATGTTATATTTATAATAGTTTTAAAATTTTAATAAAATTAAACAAAATTTTGAATAAACTATTATATTATATGTTTTAGGATTCTATTTATTTAAGTAAGGGTTCTGTGATTTTTTTATAAACATATTATCTTAAAATTTTACATAAAATGTGTATTATTTGAAAATATATACAGACAAGTCATAGTTGAGTATTGTTTTAAGCTTCTTACTCCTCAAAATAAGGGGAGTCATGTTCCTCAATCTCCATTGAATCTATGTTTTGTTAAATAAGGTCATCATCTATAATACCTGTGCACGATGAGTTACCAAAGTTGATGCTAATGGAGGTGAGTGAAAGGGCATCCATTCTCTAGGCAATAAACAAGGATTTAAGGCGACTACCTTTAGCTTCAAGGGAATTTGCTCACTGCCTCTGCATTTGAAGAAGGCTCACGATCTTTGCATTGTGAGTGGCACTCATATGCACCAACTTTGTTAGCTTGGTAGAAATTGTCATCAAGATATTGTTATTTCTCGGGGTTGTCTCCTCCTACCAAATGGAACACATTGTAAGTCTCCTTCAATTTTAATTTATCCATATCAACATTGTAAAAAAACAATAACCCAAAGCAAATAGAACTGGAGAGGAAACAACAATAAAACAAAAACTCAGGACATATAGAACTCAAATGTAATAATTTCCCTCATTTTGAAGTTGGAGGACCTCTAAAGGCTAGTGTAAACTAATATCAATGAGAAAACCTTCAAAAATAATGAGAGCCATAGGAAAGTACCAAGTAGCTAGTGTTTTCCTACCTAACACAAATATAGAGAACTACATGGAGGGCTTGTCTATATTTAGATATCTTTAGTAGAGTTAAGGAGGAAGCTCAAGGTCTCAATTCCCACAAACCAAAACCCACCCATGCCTATGAAAGATGCTTCCCCTGCAGTAAACCTCCATAATATCCATCCTTATCAACGAATGAAACTAGATGTGATGAGGGAAATCCATTATCTCATATTTCATGTGGGAACCAAATGCACCACATGGACTATGCACAAACATGTTTAGAGCAAGTGAAGGAGGTGGAAAGACCACATCTCAACTCCTGGTTTATATTGGTACCAATTGTTGAGTTGAGAAATGTGCCAAATGAAGGGTGAGAAGGTAAAGGTCTGATTTCCATTCAATTAAGGTATTAAACTAGATCTAATGATCTCATTTTCGATCGAGACCTCTGGCTCAAGGGTAGAGGCCACCTTTATCTAATGATTAGCCTCATCGTTTAATTCTCACTTGATATGGAAGAATGATACTTGTTCAAAGTGACTAGTGACTTGCTTGATCTTGCTCATGAGAGAATTAAGTTGATTTCCTCCAAAAATGACTATGTCCATCATAACTTTCATTATTAATATCATATCCCCTAAGACTATCAAAGATTGAATACCTTCTTCCTTGATAATGGAAGGACCCTACCAAAGTAAATATGCATCTTCAATATTATTAGAAAAACTTCCTAATCCCCAAACATAATACATTGTGTTTTTTTTCTTTCAAAATCATGCAAACTCCATCAACTACCCACGACCCTTAATAAAAAAAAAACATTTATATATATTTGATCTATATAACACAAAATTATAAACATCAATTTTTTGTTATTTAATATTAATAACATTAATTTTTTTTATCAAAGTTCAATACAACCATATAAATCTTATCTTATTAATAATTATTTTTATATAAATCTATGCAAAACTCCATGCATTGCTTACATATTTCATAAAATTTAGAGAACTTATCTTCACATCACCCCATTTGAAGTGATACTTGACAAATGCAACTCACAAATCGGTGCAACATATATATTTCCCTAGACAAAAATCTAGGGATTGGTTATGGGATTAAACCCTAACATGTCCTCTCTTTGAAATTCATAATTACCTAAATCTAGGGATCAGTGATGTGCTTAAACCCTAACCTGTCCTTTCATGTGTGACTTCCAAATTCACGATTCCTCTCTTTCCCGAAAATGTTGAAGATGTATTATAATCATTTTCTTGGATGTTGACATTTTTCTCATTATGATCCCAAGATGCGTTGGAACTCGGATGGATTGAGATGCGTACGAGTTAAGAGTTAAGAGTTAAAATTGAGTAAATTTAAATAAATTACTAAAATATTAAAAATATATATTAATTATTTTAATTAAAATATTTTAAAAAGATAAATAATTATTTTTATGTATAGTGTTCTATTTTACATAGTTAATTTAAATTATTAAAGGTAATAAATTATATTTTAATAAGTATGTTTTTTGGATTAATCACATCAGTGTTATTTGGTTGACGTTAATCAGTTAATGTGGTTCATCCTCAAGACAAATGTTAGTTAGGAGGACCAACCGCATTAACTGGTACATCATTATTATTTAGTTGATGTTTGGAACCAAATAATACTGATGTGATTAATCCGAAAGACATGCTTACTAAATTATGGATCACAAGAGCCTATGATCTAAATGTAATAAATTATAAGTAAAAGGTTATGGGTTAAGTCTCTAGGTTAATTATTTTCATGAACATTATTTGGTCTTATTAGATATCCTTATAGGTTAAGTTGCCAAAATTACAACTAATGAGCTTAACTTGATACCATCTATAAAATAAGCACCTAATATATATATATATATATATATATATATATATATAACATTTTTTTTTAATATTTATTGTTTTAACCGTATTTTTACATAAAATTTTAATAATTTAAGAATTTAGAAGAATTGTAAGAACATGTATTTCTTCTTAGGAGATCACATGTTCAAAACAAGAGGGGGATAGAGTATGTATATGTTCTTAAATTTTAGTAATCAAATAATTTCGCAGAGGTGAGTCCCTTGTTCCACAAACAAGAAGGTCTCGTGCACAAACTTAGTGTTTAGCTTAACCATAACCTTAAAATTAAATTGTTGCTATTTTTATTATAACTTTGCAATTGTCACGTGTGTAGCTTGAGTGGTAGAGAGAAGTCACTATTATCCACTCCACTCCAGTTCTAGTCCCATTTAAAGATAATTGAAAATCATTTCTACATAAAAATAATAAGATCATTTAAAAAAACAACAAAACTTGAGTTTAATTTGGGATATGTGTGCTTGAGTTATGAGTTCTCCATTTTACAATCTAAAATTCTACTTCCAATTTTTTTTTATCTATTTCAAAGAGTTCTATAGAGTCATCATGTCATAAAATTGAACATTGAACACTTGTAAATTGGACATTTTAGACATTTTAGAGGTTAAATACATTTATGGATGGAAAAGACAGAGGAGCATGCCACTTTACCCTTTGCATTTCCCTCTTGATGTGAGGTTGCACTTTCTTCTCAATGTGAAAGTTGAGGTGGATTGAAAGTCAAAGAAGGGGTTTTGGAGAGCAAGTCAATAGCTTTATTATAAGTTAAGAGGATTTTAGATTAATGGTTGGTCTATGGGCAACAAACATTTTATAATATTCTCATAAAATGTATCTATGTTTTATATAGATGGGAAGTAGGGAGGGTACCAATCCACAAACTCACAAGGAGGTGTTTTGGGTTTGTTTCTTTCCCATCATTGTGATAAGTAAAATGTTTTTGTTTTTTTTTTGTTTTTTTTTTTTAATAATAAAAAAATTGTTAATTTAAAGCATATTAAAAGTCAAATATAATATAATAAATATTAGTTAAAAAATATTATAAAATATGGCATTATAATTATTAATATTGATAGTCATGATAAGTAGAATGATTTTTTTTTAATAATAAAAAATTGTTAATTTAAAGCTTATTAAAAGTCAAATATAATATAATATAAGATTATATAATAAATATTTATAAAATGTTGTATTATAATTATTAATATTGATGTTATTGTTAAAATGAGGTTGTTATTAGGTTAAAGTGAATATGAGGATGTTATTATATTAATATAGAATATTTTTCAAAAAATATATAGAAATTTGCATTTCAAATTTAATATTTAAATTAACAATATTTTCTATATTCATCATAAAAAAGTCTAATTGTTTATTGAAAACAAAGGTTACATAATAGCTTGTAATTAGCTTAAATATAACTTAATTAAATTAAAAATAATAAAAATAAAAAAATCATTACAAAAATAAAACAATTAACAAAATGTTGTATTATTAAATGATGTCACCAAAATTAAGAAATATAATTAACTTATTTATATATATATATATATATGTATGTTTTTAATAGAAAACGTTATAACAAATTTATTATTTTTCTGTTTGTATACAATTTCATACTTCTAATTATTATATAGTTAAAGGTTTTAGTGAATATTTAATGAAACATTTTTATTTAAAATTATCAATTATTTTTTTGCATAAGATGTATGTACTAAGTAACAAGGTTGCATATTACACTTGTTAATAATTAAATCAAAATTCCAAAAACTTTATTCTAAAATAATCACACCGATTAACATAATTATAATATTTTATAAATTTACTTTTTATTATTATTATTATTCTTAAAACTTTTTATATTTTTTTAACTCTTCCTTGTGGTTTTATTTGATGTTCATTAAAATAAATTAAAACAAGGGCTACATAGTAGCTAACACAGTCCTTAAATATAGCTTAATTAGACTAAAAAATAATAAAGGCAAAAATTTCATCACAAAAATAAAACAACTAACAAAATGTTGTATTGTTGAATGGCATCACCAAATATTAAAAAATATAATTAACTAATATTGTTTATATATATATATATATAATTTATTAAAATATGTTTTTAATAGAAAAAACTATGATTCATGAAAATGGGAATAATAGAAAAATGAAAAGAAAAACAAATTAAAACAAGGGCTACATAGTATCTAGCAGTGCCCTTAAATATAGTTTAATTAGACTAAAAAATAATAAAGGCAAAAAGTCATCACAACAATAAAACAATTAACAAAATGTTGTATTGTTGAATGCCATCACGAGATATTAAGAAATATAATTATAAAATAACTATATATATATATATATATATATATATGTATATATATATATATTACTAAAATATGTTTTTAATAGAAAAACTATGATTCATGAAAACATAAATAATAAAAAAAGAAAATAAAATTAAAAACAAAAAATAGTAATTAATAGGAATGAAAGTTACTAAAGACCTTGTAATAAGACCTCAACCAACTTACAAATAATAAAGTTAAATAATAATAGAAAAGAAAAAAATTGAAATCTCAATGTGAAATTATGGATAAGCATATTTTTTTTGGTGAAAGACAAACTAATACGTAGTCAAAGCAAAACAAAATGCATAATACCATCCCTGCTACAAGTATAATAAAATCATGTAGTATTGGCATTTTTAAATAAAGTCTTTATTGAAATTAGACTAAGAGTTGCAAGTATATTGAAACTAGATTAGGAGTTGCAAGTATATTAGTCGGTTCCCATCAATATATTGTTAAATCACATTCAAATCAACAAAGTAAATAAGTCCAATATGCAAGGTTGCTGCTTAGTACCTGCCTCTTATGCAAAAAAGTAATTGGTAGCAAGTATTGAATGAACAAATTCATAAATCTAATAATGAAACACATTTGAATACGACAAAGGGAAGTATCATAAGTAATTAATGGACTAGATAATCTTGGAGCAAAATAGAGATAGGTGCATAGATAATTTTGGATGAAACAATAGCCCAACATCATCGTTTGTTACAAAAGTTAAGACTTTATTGAAATGAAGAGGAGAAATTACAATGTCTAATATCTTTATATTAAATAATATATGTATATGTTATAAATAAATGTCTAATATATTTATATTAAATAATGTATATATATGATATAAATAAAATAAATAATGTTTTAAAAAACTATTTATTGTAACAAAGTATTTAGTTAACTCTAAATTTATGCTCATCTTAATTCAAGGGCAAATAAATAATTTGTAGAATTTCTATGGAAAAATCAAATTGATATGAACCCCTTGTCATCTTAATCGTGTGGTAGTTACACAAAGGCTTAAGTGTGAGGGCAAAAGATTCCTAAAAATTATTTTGTTTATTTTATATTTTTAAGTTATGATTAAAATTATGAAGACAAAAGAGAAAATCTTATTTATTGTAGTGCTGCCTTAAATTTTATTGGTAAGATTTATTGAGAAAAATGATTAAACCAAATTCATTAAATAATAAAAATCAGAAAGGGAAAAATGAGTGTAATATGCAATGTTGTTGCTTTTATTTTTTAAAGCGACCGTTTCCATGGTTAGTAAAAGACCGAAACGTAATGACCACTATTTTTTTTTGGAAAATAAAATATCAATTATGGAAAAATCCATAAATTTGGAAAAAAAACAGACATTTAGCAATTAGAGATTTATCTTTATTTATTTTTAAAATAATTTTTAATTCTTAAAATTTAATTTAAACAAAATAAAATTAGCCATCCAACAATAAAAAAAAATAGAAATTCAAATTTTAAAATTTAAAAAATAATTCTCAATTTCTAAAAAACTAAATTTAATATTTAACTTTACCAAAATTTTAATAAACTTTTAAAATAATTTCTACAAAAATTACAAATTAATTAAAAATAAAAACATTTTTACTCACACTTATTACAAAATATTCGGAGCAAAACCCATTTTCCCCTATGAAAATATTTAAAAAATAATCAATAACAAAGTTAATGTGGGAATTATACTTGTGATACCAGTTTGTGCTGGTATTATGCAATTTATGTTAATCAATTGTGCTTTTCTCTTACTAAAAAGTATGGTATTGATTGTAATAATATATTTAGAACGTAAAATTATAAAAAACCAATAAAGTGAAGAGACATAACTTTAAAAAAGTAAGAATGGATGCATTCTAATATTATTAAATATTATTTGTTTACATTAATTTTATATATAGTATTTATTTATATTTTATAAATTTGATATTATTTTTTGAAATTAATTATATATAATATTAATTTTTTTATTTTATTTATTTTTTTATTTTTTATTTATGTTGAAAATATTTTATTAAGTTATAAAAAAGTACATCGTGAGGAATTTAATTTCAAAATATTACTGATTTTATTTTTAGTAGATTTGTTGGCTAGATGGTAATGGAAAAAATACACTCACAACAACAAAAAGAAACTTAAAGACCATAAACAGATTGTCCAAAGTAACCAAAAAGCTCCAAGGATTAAAATACAACCCACAATCATCCTTAGTCAGCTACATTTCCCAGAGTCGGGTCATTCGAACCATTGCCTTGTGGCGGACAAAAGGCTTCGTGGACATTTGCCTCCATATGAGCCATCTTGCCTTTAAGACAGTCCAACCTCTCCTGTATCCTCTCCTGACCTCGACAAAGGGAGAGCAATTGATCCATCATATGCCACTGGTTGTGCTAGAGGTCGTTCATAATTAAGGCAATGACCTCGTTACAGTGATCATGTTAGTCATGAGCAAACTAGTCCACCAATGTTGTAACATGGTGAGCTTGACATCTTGGCCTTAGCATTAAACCCTGCGCCCATCAATTGGAGGAACATGAGCCTGAAAAATGTCTCAATTTACATCCTCCAGCAGATTCTATATTAACGGAAATGAACGTCATCAATCTATTGTATTTGCGCTTCTAGAGAATCAAAGGGCGGAGGTAAATCTACTCACTTAGGTGAATTGGAAACCTGTTGCTCAACCTCTTCCCCATAGCCCTCTTGTTCCACTCCATGTGCTATACCTTGGCCTCGAGGACTTACGCTTCTACGGGCATGACCTCGTTGGCATTGCATGCTACTCCAGATGGCCACCACACATTACACACATGAAATATTTAACCCAAAGACCCAACTGCTAGGAGGGATGGACTTCCAAAAATCCCATGACATCTCACAAGTTTCCAAGCCATATCCAAAAGTGGACTGCTAAAATCCAAAATGCCCATTGTTGCAATGATGATCACCTTTCGCCCACCAAAACGGTTCATGCAAATGACCCCTCCCTTGAGTCACAAACCACCTCCAACAACACCACAAACACGAACTCCTACATTCCCCCCTAACCCAAAGTTGACACCTAGGTCCCACACTAGAAAATACAATCCCTAGTGCTACAGACCCACCACCCCACAAACCCTCTAGAGGCAAAATACTACAAAAATAAAGGATATGAGACACAAATGGAGTTTCAACATCATCAACAACCACCACGACAAACCCCCATAACACCCCGAGCACCTCTACAGTGACCCTACCAAACTCTCCTAATAACAATTGTTGCATAGAAAGGAAAACTAAACAAGAAACCTTTACCCGTTCGTCGAAGAGACGAGAAACCTCAATAGCCAACACGATGATAGCTCGTCTAACTTGGTTACCAACACGCCCTAACTCTAGCAACTCTCCCTCAACCAGAATTGCCCAAATCGAACCAGGGTCCTAGATGATTATTCCCGGAACCATCTCATTGACAAAATTGAAATCATTCACACCTGAATTACTGCTCAGATTTGAACTCAGAGAAGGGAAGGTAGGGGATCGTTGTGACAAATAACCACCCTATGCTCCAAGGAAGATAACCCCAACCGATGTCTCACAACCCATTCCTTGAAACAAATTATCGAGACCCATGACAAACTAAACAACACAAATACTCATCACTCTTTCTCAAAACTTGTTATCCTACTCGCTAACAATAACTTCTGTAACACGCCTCCACATATCAATTACCATATAAAAAGAGATTAAATACCCCTCTTAAACCCTATCCCCTCGTTAATCTCCCTATTACAAAATTTTTAAATTAATATTATACTTTATATATTTTTACAAATTCAAAAAATATTTTTAACACATATTTTATCTATATACATATATAAATATAAATATAAAACTAACTTCTCCATATACTCAACTTAAACCAAATTAAACAAAAAGTTACAAGCTACAATTTAATGTAAAACTTCGCCAAAATAAATGCATGAGGTGGCAGGTAAGTTTCTTAATGCCCATAAGTTTTGCTCGATAAAGTTAATACAAGGGAACACACTCTCGCGGGATATGCCACCCAAGTACAAAAGGTATCCAGATGTTTCGGTCGCTGTTTACCTTTCAAGGAGGGAGTCATGTGAAGCTCCTTGATTTGATAGGACTAAGAGATTTAATAATTCATTGGTATTTGAACATAGCACATTTGTGCAAGGTAGGACAATATCTCCATATATCGAGGAATAAATAGAAACATTTCCAAAATGGTTTATGTGATTTTCATTTTTATTTATGTTAGGGTTAGTTTTAATGTTGGAGGGAGTAACGATTTATGCTATTACTATGATTGTACTTAGATTGAGTTTGGATAATTTTTGGTATAGCTTAATCTCTTAAAAATGGTTTTTAGATTTTATCTCTCTTCATGAGATTGTGGAGACTAAATTCCACACAAATCAATTAGCCCACAAGTCATAGGTTTATGTGAGTTTGGATTATAATCACCTACATTATTGTTATAGCTAAATCAAGTGGTAAGTGTTATATATATATATTATTTTTTTAAAGAAGTGAAGATATGTAATATATAAAATTTGAGAAGTTTATTTTTTAAAATAAAGCTTTAGTTAATTATATAAATTTTCCCTATTTTAATTTATAACGATAAAATTTAATATCTTTTATTTTAGTTTATTGATAAAATTTAATATAGATTTATTATTTTTAGATTTATTGGATATATTGATTGTAGTTTTATAATTCATTTTAAATTTATATAATTATTGTTTTGAAAAGTTTATAGGAAATTTTTGAAACCATTAGTAAATGGATAAATTTATATATATATATATATATATATATATATATATATTGTCAAATTTCCCCTATGAACTTTATCGAAAGTTATATTTTCCCTTAATTAATGAGAATTTTGATTAATAAATTTTGATCCATTAGAAAAAATCTATGTTGTCAAAATTTAAAATATGAGAAGATTAAATGAGAACATTTTCTTGTTATAAAAAATACTCATTGCAAATGTTGAGTTTGTCCACTTATTAACGGGCTTCCAATGAAAACAAATCGACATTGATTATAAGTTTATGATAAGGAAATTAATTATGCTTGCAATAATGACGACCAACCCGAGGGATTGACCTTGACACCTCTTATATGAAGCTTAAAGCACTCCAAGCTAGCTCACTAGCTAAATCTATACAAATTCTATTTGCACTAATAATAAGAATTCAATAAGACTTAAAGAGAACACAAGTTAAGTTTAAGTTTATAATATGTACATATGGGTCATGGTTTCTTAGTGCCATGAGTTCAACAATTGCCTCAAATTACCCCTATTTCCACCTTATAATGTTGAACAAAGTCCAATGAAATCTTTCCACCTTATAAAGTTGAGTAAAGCCTAGCGAAAATAAAGCCCAACGAATAATATTCATATAGGGGGAAGGAAGTGCACTTAGGTCATCGATTTTTGATATCATAAATCCAACCTCTATTTTTCTATGATTTTATAGCTATTCCAAAGCATTTGGTGAAGATTTAAACTTACATTAAAAGCGTGAAACTCTTTAATCCCACCACCAAACCCCAGTTCCAAATTTGTTGAGATTAAGTTTTAAAAATAATATGAAACCAGTTTTAAAAATAATATGAAACACATTTTAAATTTTAAAAATAATATGAAATGAATTTTAATTCATAACGTATATATACATTATGAAATTATAAATCTAATTTTTATTTCTGTATGTCTTGACAATATTTTAAGATACATAATGTATATATACATTTGATCCGTTTTAACGCTTGGTAAATCCAGAATTAAGATGAGTCTAAACTATTTTGATTATTAATTATAATTTTTTGTTTTGTTTTGTTAAGCTTAGCAGGACCTTTCATTTTCTATTTATAATCGGCAAATTTACACCACATAGTTTGGCTAGGTGGCCTCAATTTGCCCAATGGGAAACCAAGTCTGTTGGCCACTTATCCTCATTGTAAGCCATCCAGAAACAATAGAGTTTGAATCTCTCTAGCCAAGATATATATGTCTTTGTTTCATGACCAAGCTCTATATTTCTATCTACACGTACTTGCATGATGAAAAGTAAATGCTAATCGTATATATAACAAAGGTAAACATGGTAAACTGAATAGCCCTTCTTCTCCTTTGAGGTCGATTCCACAGGCGCAAGGTGCTTAACAGTTGCTCCAGGCATCTCTGACAATTCCAGGATGCATGGAATGTGTCTTTCAATTATGTCCAGTCTAATATCCTTCTTATGGAGTTGGAACTAAATTTTCTGCAGATCTTGTTTGTAGCTCGGCATCCCTTGGAGAGAAACTGCCATATCCACCGAGATCTATTCCATGGCTTTACCCAACAAGCTTTTCATTAGTCAGTAGAGGTACAATGTCTGCTTGAATTGCGTTATCCTGCCTCTGGTATTCCCAGGGTTCGGGACGAGTGTCCTCCAATTTTCCATATCCTCCTCTGTCTCACTGCCCTGCTTAATTTCCTCTTGCCATTCCTCTAACAGATTCAAGATGCCTTCATCTGTGCCCTCACGATATGCCACAACAGCTTCACTGATAAGATGCTCTACCGATTTCCTCCCTCTACGGGGCTCCGACGTGCTCGGGTCCTTATCCTTTCTGGGCTCCCGGCCCCGTCTTCCACGTCCACGACCTCTCGCTGGCCAAGCCATGTCAACGTTGTTCGACACCTGTTCACAACAAAGATTTGTTAACTGAGAGCACTTTGACATATTATAGCACTGGTTACTGCCCTGACTTGAATTGTCGATGTCATCATCCTCCCCATTCATTTCCTTTTTCCATTTACTATCAGTACAAGAAGGAAGATGGTCTAATTATATATATATATATATATATATATATATATATATATATATATATATATATATATATATATATATATATATATATTTTATTTACATCACATTACTTTATATTACAATATCTCTACCATAACTTTTGGGTATAACAAATATATTTGAAATATCTCTACCATAACCTTTGGGTATAACAAATATATTTTATTTATACAGACTAAATTATAATTAAAAAACCATTATTAATAAAATTATATATATTAAATCTAACATCTATATGTTTGACATTTTTAATATTAACAACTAGAGAACTTCACTGTCAATTATCTTGACATTTTCATTTATTAGATTTTTTTAATATATTGATTCACAAATTTACTCACATGCATACAAAAACCTAACATTACTAAACAATCTTAACAAATATATTTTAATTTTTTAATTAAATTATAAGTTAAAAACCATTGTTAATAAAATTACATATATTAAATGTAACATCCATATGCTTCACTCTTTTAATATATTAAATGTAACTCTTTTAATATATTAAATGTAACATCGAGTAACATCCATATGCTTCACTCTTTTAATATTTAGGCCGATAGGCCTTTCCTATGCATCAACTTTTCGTCAACACTTTTACTTTGATCCGTTAGATCAGATGAAACACTTTCAACCGTTCATCTGAACCAGAAAACAAAACATTGGAAAATCAAAAAAGCACGGAAAGTCAAGAAAGCACAAAAGCTCAAAAAAGATTCTATGCAAAAAAAATCAAGAAAGCACGAAAAAGATCATAAAAATCAAAGATCTTAAGAAAAAAAGCGCAGAAAAGCAAAGATTTTTGAGGATTTTTATTTTTTAAATGCAATGTATTATTAATTTATTTTTATAATTTAATTGAAATATAAATTTTAAATTTTAAATTTAAAAATTAGTTTAGATTTATTTTTAGTTGTAAGTTTATTATGTGTTAAGAGGGATTTTTTTTTGAGGTATTGATTTTTTTTTTTTTCTAAGTTAAGACTAACCTAAGCACCCACGGGGGATTTGAACCAGTGACCTATCGCAAGGAGTGCCTTAACAAAGCACCCATTCACCGTCAATCCAAAGCCCCGTGGGCCGAGGTATTGATTTTTTAAGAGTGAAAAGAGATTTGATTTTTTTTGGCATTTGGTAGATGTAGAGTTAAAATGAATTTAGATTAGTTTAAATATTAACCTTTAAATAACTCACATTAGAGAAAAATACCATGGGAAAAAACCATAGATTAAAAATATGATAAGGAAAAACCATGGGTTGGAAAAGTTTATATTTTATATTTTATATTTTAATTTGACTAAGTCAAAATGTTAAACATTGTAACATCTCTCTAAAATAATTAAATTCAATTTAATTCCATGCTAGCTCCCATCATTTTCCTGCTCAAAAGATAGGCGTTCTCAACACCTTAGCTACTTCGACGGGTGTTGCAAGTTTATGACGAAAATCACCTTGAAGATGAGAAAACTGACCTCCTGGAAGTTTTTAATAAGAATGGTTATAGTAGGTCTCAAGGTCTTAAGGCTTTTCAAAATGCTGAAAAGGGTCCTAAGAGTAAGATTGACCCCAAGGATTGGTCTTCCGGTGTTCATCTTCCCTTTATTCAAGGGACCACGGATAAAATTGCTAGGATCTTGAGGAAGCATGAGATTCATTCTTCTTTTAGACCTCTTAACACTATATGAAGTTCTCTTCATTTTGTTAAGGACCCGATTAACCCCAAGGATTAGAAGGGTGTTTATATCATTCCCTGTTCTTGTCGAGCTCCTTATATTGGTGAGACCGGTCAATCCATTAACCAAAGGATTTGTGAACATGCTGCCGACATCAGGCATGGAAGGTCTCGCTCCTCCGCTTTGGTAGATCATGCAGAAAAAACCAATCATCACATCTCCATTGAAGAGGCTAAGGTCATTGCGAGGATTGACCATTTTCATTATCATAAATTTAGAGAGGCCTTAGAAATTGAAAAAGAAGACTTGTTAATTTAAATAGAGATGATGGATGGAGTATCAACAGATGCTAGATTCCTGCGCTTTCTTCCTAAAAAATTATTTTTATTTATTTATAGATTAATTAATTAATTTTTTTTGTTAATCCCCATATTGCTTAGTTTATGACTCTCTTAAATTATTTTTGGTAATATGAATAGGATTAAACCTTAATATTAATATAATATTATATATAATAATATTCATTAATAAGATTATATAGGGTTATGAATCCTTTCTCACTTGAGGGGGGATGTGAAAAAGAGAGCGATGAGGGTTCTGTCGGCAGGAGGACTTGAACCAGGGCAGCCTAGGCCATCGGCCTAGGGTGCTGCAGACTAGACCTCATTTTGGATGATGAAGACTAGGAGGTACGGGGTGGGTCAATGGGTTTTCTGTGGAGATGGTCCATACAATGGCCATGTAGGCTGTGGGTTGGATCCAGGGTGCTCAATCTGCAAGGATCCCAAGGAATATGTTTACTGGGACAAATTTCATCCAACTGAGAGGGCACAGTGGATGATTGCAGAGGAGGTTTTGGGCCGGGATTCTTCCTTCGTTTCTCCCATGAATCTCAGAGGCTTGATCCAGTACACAAACCCCACCCCTTCCCCCTTTGATCCTTTGTTTACGTAATAGATTATACCCTAAATTATTCATTAATCGAGCATGTCCAAAGGTATGAATCAACAATCCAACTGTATATATTTGTGATGCTTACTGGTGCAAATTTTCATTTTTTCACAAATGCGTAATAGCGAATAGATTTACCTTAAATTATTCAACGTCCAAAGATATCAATCAACAATCCAGTTGTATAGGTATATGTGTGACGTCTACTGGTGAAAATTTTAATTTTTCACAAAAGCAGAATCGTTGTCAGGGTTTACCGGGAAGAGTTGTGGCAGTGTAGGCAACCAGGTTGATTGAACCAATATCTCTTCTAAAAAAATTCAACAATTCCAATTTAATAATCCTATCGGCCTCTATTTGTACCTTTTGGGACAATTGCTAGTTTTATTAGGAGTGAAATTTAAAAGTGAAACAAAACATGGTCCAAAGAACTTCATTATAATTGTTTTGACATTATTATAAAAAATTTTGAATATATTTAATGAACAAATTTATTGGTGAGTGATAATTTTTGTGGCAAATTCTACACCATCTTTGCTCATGAGTGCTATCACTCAAATCCACATCAGAATCTCATAACATTCAAATCTCATGTTTCACATACGAACAAAACCCTAACATTGTTTAACAAATATATTTTAATATATTAATTTTTTAATTAATTATAATTGGAAAACCATTGTTAATAAAATTATATATATTAAATGTAACATGCATGTGTTTGACCCTATTAAATCTTTTTATTAACATTGTTGATACGATGCCACCTCACATATCACCCCATCTGACCAACAGAGTGGTCGCTCCGCCCAGTGGTGTTGCCTAATTCTTATCTTCCCTTCCTAAATAAAGAGAGGAAAATCTTAATATTTTTTTTGGAAAAAAATGTTTCTCGTAAATATAAAATCTTAACATTGAAATGATATTTTATTGCAGGACATTACAACATTATTTTTATATGGGTTGGAGAAACATTAAACGAACTTGAATTTATACTATATACAAATAAATCATACTCTACTCAAGATCATTAATACAACCCCCACATAGTAGGATTTGAATGTCGATTCTTTTATGAGATATCTCAGAGCTTACGTCATTTTGATCACCAATTGAATTTCCCTAGAGGCCTTTTTCACCTATTTTAGTATCATAAGTAAAAATTGTAAAATTATAATATGAAATTAAATATTTTTAATATCTAATTTTATATTTATTAAAATTTTAAATATAAAAAATATAAGTAAAATATAAAATGTTATTATTTTTAATAACTAATCTTAAATTTATTAATATTGAACTTTGAGGGGGTGGATTAATCCTAAGGAAGCACTATGAGGGCCGCCCTTACTGCATGCATGTGAAGGAGTTACTCACTGTAGGCATGACACAACAAGCACAACAAGGCAAACGTGGAAGGTCATCTCATGCACTAAGTTCATTGTGTATCAACTTGTAACTAGCTTGACTGGTTAATCAATTAGTTAATAATGAAACAACATCTTAAGATTTGTTGTAATTGTTTTTCAAGTTGAAAGACCAGGCCCTCCTAGCCCGGTCCCTTTGTTTCCATTAGCAGTGTACACTCGTTAGTGTTTGGTCTTCAATGATTCTCTTAGTGGTAGGCGTTTCTCCCTCTTTTGCTTCAACTCCTCTGCTTGCGGCTCAACCCAGGGATCTTTTAGGTATTACAAACAACTTCTTTGCTTTTACTTTCCTCTACCTTACGGTTATCTCAAGCCTATCAATTTTGAGCCAGATTGCATTTACTTTTGTCGCTTCCTTTCTTCTCCACTCTCCATTTGGGTTGTGTTCTCATTGGGGCTCTTCCTGTGGATTCTCCTACTCTTGTTTGTTCTTCCTCTCAACACTCCTCTCCCCAAATCTTGGCTTTGTCTTTGGTTCTTTCTCCACTCGTTATTTAATGCCAAGGGAGAGGGCTTGTTTGTGTAGAGGAGGAGGGAGACAAATCTAACAAGACCAAACGAGGTATTTCGCCCAAGCCCGCGCCTTTGCAGATAAATTTTGCGAAAATTTGCTCATGGTTATGCAACATGACCTGTATGACATTAAGTAGGAGTTGGTTGGGGAACAAACTACATTGTCAGATTCATACGTTTTGGCAGAGGTGAGGGATTGGATCTCCGATTTGGGAACAATGAGAGCCAGACACAATCAGTGCCTCCACATCGTGGACTTATACTAGCATCTCAAGCACTTGTTGGGAAAATTATTGTTCAATCATATTAAGAGTAGGGATGAGCTTCTCCTTTGTATGGAGGAGCTTCATTTTCTCTATGAATTCATGCATGGCTAATTACAATGTATGGAAGCATATCTGCTTAGGGGTAGAAAATAGCCACATCCTGCATGCCCTACACCAATTGGAAGGTAATATGGTTTCTCTATGGCTTTAAAGCCATTATTAGTATGCCTAACTATTATTACAATTTTGGTTTTTGTATCTGTTTAATGTTCATTGTTTTCATGGCTTTAACAAATTTTAAAGCTAATTTTGGTTTCTATATAATGGGCTTGGCCAACACTAGCTCAAATTTTGATTTTTCTGGACGTGACAGACCGATTCCTAGCTAGTTTTCTAAGCTTGGCTTCCACTTAGGTAGGCTAGAGTTGGTCATGGTCTTGCTTCTCGACTTGCTCTGTACATATATATTTGCGTAGTATAATGTTGTGAATTTTATATAATAAAGAGTAGGTAAGAGTGGGTGGAACTTTGATAAATCTAGATGGAACAAAAGTTCTTGATTTTTCATGGGGATTATGACATACATGCAATTATATAATTATATATATATATACAAATTCAGGTATCCATCCTCGAGATACAACAATAAAATACGCTAGGACCCAATAAGAACTTGTGAATTTGGAAGAGTTTCAAATCTTTCACATTTCAAGGGCTCATAATGAAAGTGTTGTCACCTTGGCAAAAGAAGCATCCATCATCCCCGAAGAAAACTTGGTCACTACATTTGGGAAGCTTGTGTTCCAAATTCCCTAATCACTCTTAATAATACATCATTATTATAAAAATGGGATGTTATTTATGTCATCTCCTCTCCCCTTTGAACCATTTTCTTCTCTTGACATCAATGGGACATCGGTTATCTCGTACCACGAACCTGCTCTACATTGCAATGTGTATGGTACATTCCCTTGCTTGGCTATCACTCCCCCATTTATTCCCTTTCTTATCAATATGGTTAGTTTGGGTGGGGTTAATCATGTGGATGTAGGTGTATAAATTTGCCACAGGGTATCCTTTCCTATCTTCATTGTGAAAATATTTTAGTTCCTCTACTAGTTTCTAGGACTTTTCTCCCAATTGATGAGTCAATTGAACATACTTAGCCTCGTCCTCTACTTCTGCCTCCATCACACTAGTAAATTTAGGGTACATTTTTCTTAAATTTCAGTTCATCTCTTCCCTATTGGTCATATTCGCTTGGTTTCTTCTACTTAATGGTTACCAAACCCCTAACTTCTCTTGAGGACTGCCTAATGAATTGATCTCATCTCTCTAGTTTCTGCATGGTATTTTTGGTTCCCTTACCTCTATTCCATCATAATGTGTTGTAGAACCTCTCCCTACCCACATTCTAACCTCTATGTAGGTTCTCAAAGTTCAAATTTTGGAGATTTGAAACACATGAATGATTTGGAGTAGTTACAATGCCTCCAAGGGATACAGGAGCAAGTTTGGGACCAAGAATAAATCTAATTTTCAATATATTGTCAACTTATCGAGCATAAATGGGTGACTTGAAGATTGAAAATCATGTGTTGAAGGAAAGAACTATAAGATTGGTCTCTTACATTGCACACCATTTACCATCCTAAAATCAAGGCCTCTTACTAGGATTGGCTCCCTAGTAGGCACAATTAATCAAGGGCAATTGTATGATGAACAAGGATAGCCAAATCAAGAGAAACTCAAAGGAGAACAACAATGGGTGAGCATAGAATTAAAATTGGAATATGTATCTTCTCTATGTGTTTTATAAGGTAATTTTACTTCAAGATTATTTTGTCACACTTTATACTACTAGTTTTCACCAAAAAGTCAATGCGCACTGGCAAGATTTTTTTATACAAAAGGAAGAATGTTATAATGATATGTTGTATAAAACATTATGCAACTTGTACTTATATGTCGATTTTACATACAACCTTATATTTTTTTCCCCAAGGAAAAATCACAATTTTCTATTAGTAAAGAAAATAACATGTTGTAGATGCCTGAGTGGCATATGAAAATGTTGGGCCCGTGGCCGCCAAATAAGTTTTGTACAAAAAACCCTTATAGGGTGGACTGTAATCAATGTTGTAATAATATATACATCATGGTCTATATCAAAATATATACATTATAGGTCTATATCAAAATACTGTGTCAAAAAATTTACTACAAAATCAGGGCCTGTTGGCCCTCATATAGTGTTGATCTATGTACGGTTGATGGTAATACTGGAAATGCTCATCCCCCTGTTGTTCCTTTGTGATCCATATGCCCCTGGGCTGGATCATCGCCTCCTTGGATAATTTGTCAGCAACCTAGTTGCGCTCCCTGTAAATATGTTGACAAGAAATATATTCAAATTTGGATTTGAAAAGCAATGCCTCATCCAATATATTTCTATGACAAATGGATGCATTGTTGAACCAATTTATGATTATTTTTGAATCCCCAAATATTATACAACCTTATATTAATTCAAAACTCAACCATTATATAATAATAATAATAATAATCTAATTCCAAGGTCAAGACCAAGCTAAACATAAAATTTGCGTATGAGACCTCTTGATTTTTGGGACAAGGGACATGCCTCCACGCAACAATTTTTTGTTGTTGTTGTTGTTTTTTTTTGTGTAAGCTAGGTAGATATCTTGTATTAATTCATATAAAAAAGAGTAATATGAGATCAATCTTCTATGTGCATTGATCGACCACTAGGGAAACAATACCACTAACATAGCAAAATTGTTCTTTCCCACTGAAAGAGTCTGAAAATGAAATAAAAAATTATAAGATATTGTCTTCTTGATCTAATAAATCCTAAATTGCTTGCTATAAGTTTGTCCCTATCAACCCTTGATTTCAAAAACATGTAAAATATGACAACAAAAATTATCAGGAATGACAACTATTTAGTGGGGGAATCCACTTGAATTGTAACAGGTAAGATAGTGTATTCTTCTAAATCCGTGAAGTCTAAATCAACGAGTTTCTTAGCTGTTTTCATCACTTTTATGTCCAATTTTCTAACCTCTTATAGTTTTCATCCAAGCAAAGAATAAATTTGTGTTGCTCTTCAAATCTTTTAACAAGAACCTTCCCCAAAATTATTTGTAGTTGTGACCATTTGTACACACTTTACATGTAGTTGGTTTTCTTGGTCCTAGTGATGTTTGTATTAGGTATCCAATTGCCACCTTGCTCCAATACTTATTCATTTGAGATGAACCCATGTTTTATCCTGGCTTCTCTTTCTGCGTTTTCAACTTATTGTTTGTATTGTTGGAGGAGTTTTGCTATAATAGGTCCTTGAATAATTATCCATTGCACTCTATGCCCTAGAAGTGGAAGGTTTCATACTGTGATGACAACCATGTCTGTTACAAGCTATTTCACCTCTAAGAATGATGATGTAACAATAATACTACGAGTGAAGGAGAGGATAATTTTAGAGGAGGCCCATAAACCAATGGGAAGAGGAGTATCGATTGAGAAGACTAATGGAATTCTCACTTATATAACTTTTGCCACTAAATACCAAGACAATTTTACAAATATCCATTGGTAGATTCCAATCTAGCACAACTCACCTATTATGGGCCAAAAGGGAGAAGGCAATGAAAGAGAGGAGAGGCTCAGGGGTTGGTTAGAAAGGGAGAAACGAGCCCAGGTGTCAAGGGAGGGATAAATGAGCAATTCAAATGAGCAACATAGAGCTCTATGACTAAGAAACATAGGAAAACATCAAGAAGGGAGGGAGTCGAGTAAGTCTGAGACATAAGAGAGGCCTTGAACGCAGAATTATACTATTGTGGGAAAACCATGAGGAGTATGAAACATTATGGAAAAGGAGAAGGTGGAAAAGAAGAGTGCAGTAGAGGAGAAATTAGTGTTGGAATGAAGACAAAATAAGGAAAAACAACAGAGACTATCCATGAGAAAGAGAGAGGCTGAAAACTTCGAAAGGTAATACGAACAAGAGGAGTCAGTGAAGTCCAAGAACAACCTCACTGTTGCTAGTGAAAATCCAAGACCATCACAATAAGGGGAAGAGGATATACGAGGAGAACATGTGCCCAATTAAACAAAAAAAGATGGCATGGCTAACATGTCAGAGCCAATCTAAACTTACGATTGAAAGGAAACATCAACTAAAAAGAGAGATAAACTAGAGTAAAAAATAAACCTTCTTCCAAAGACAATTTAGGGAGGAGGATAGTTGTATAATTCTTCCTAGAGACATATCATAACTATTTGTTGTCACTTTGAATTCCACCTTACTGAATTAAGAACCCAACTACTACCATGATACAAACGTACCTCAAATGCCAGTTTCCTTATAACATTCTCTTGAAACAATGCATAACAATGTAATGCATGTTATGGTTTTGATGGCATGACATTAATGCCTTGCAACCTGTTGTCACTCACTGCTTCATAAGGTTATAAGTTGCCCAAAGTACAAAAAGCAGTGAATTTTGCAGCTATTTCCTAAGACAAAAAATATCTCAAGATCGTTTCAGACCCCCTCCACTACATAATGCTCGTGATAAGCTTTCCAACGATATATGGAAGTCCAAAAATGGACTTCTAGATTAGAAGTTAGAATAGTTTGAAGATGGGGGTTCTGTTGCCTTGAAATGAAAGTGGAGCACATTGGAGGGCCCCGAGCACAACAAATCCCGCATTCCCATCATATCGTAGTCCCATAGTCCCGCAGGTTTCGCAGTACCGCGATCCCGCAGTCCCGCAATGGGCCATCCTTAAGGAATTGCAGGAGGTGAAACACACTAATAGCGCAAATCACCAATAGTTCGGGCCCTCAGCGTTAAATCGCCAAGGAAGGCCAAAATAATTTAACAAAGGAAATGCATGCAAAATAGGAATGAGCGGCCCCCTTTCTCTCTCTTCTAAGGGGCCATGTAGCACAATCCTATTGGCCCGTATGTATGACATGACAACTGACATCATCAATGACGTGCTAGTACGGGTGACACGTGGCACGCAGATTTAGAGTTTTCAGGAGTCCTATAGGGGCACTTCTGGGTGACACATGGAAGTGATGACATCACCCCCGCAGATCGGCAATTAGTGATCACACACAACAAAATTCATTCTTCTGCTGAAGTTCCTTCCCAGCCTGTGATTGCAATATGTGGGAACCCCCTATTTTATACACTAGAGTTATAGGGATGTCAAGTTCATCTCTTTGAAAAGTCGCACGCTCATTCATCACTCTATCCCGCAGATCCACGATTGTAAGTGTCAAGGGGAAAAGCCTAAAGGTAAAGTTCTATCAAGTGTCGGGACGTGGGATTCCAAGTAACAAAGGAAAAAGGCCCCTAGAACAGAAGCTTGAAGGCCTTAACGCCTGAGGGCCAAGCCCTTGGTCACAGCCCCCGTCATATGATAAGAAAAGTGGAAAGGGGCTAAAACAGAGGGGTTTGAGGGGGATTATAGCCCGCGGATTCATAATTTTTCAAAGGAAAAAGCCCGATTACAGGGAGGCCTCGATAGTACAATACAGGGCATTAAAGGCATATGGGTCAGCAGCTGAAGCAGTGAATTAAGTATGGGGTGGCAGTAGATCAGTATGGGGGGAGCTAAGGAAGACTTAATGGCTCGACATGGAGCCTCATCTCTATACACAACAAAGGACCGCCGAGACAGGCACTTGTAGTGACCCACTCCCTATTCCACGGAACTGGTCATGCATGCAGTAAAGGCAGAAATAAAAGAAAACGACTCTGTAGCAGAGGAACACATCACATCATGGAAGTGGCTTGACTAGAGGCCATTCACAGGGACAATAAAAGGGACACTTCCTCCATCATCCTCTAGTTTTCGTTTTAGTTATGCAATTTCCATTTATTTCCAAGAAGGGATCAAATCCCAATTGTAATCGTTTTGGGGAACATGAACGCCTTACATGGGTCGAGACATCTAGCCTAGCAGACAGATGGAGCTCTGGCTTAGATATTTTGTAAACTGTAATTCGAGCTCCTGCTCTTCTTATAAAAAGGGGGAAGCAGCATGTTAACAAGCATTGGCTGGTTCCAAAAATTTTTACCGCATGGTCTGAATTCTGAGATGCCATTTGGTTCAATTTGTTTTTCATGGGGGCTTCGCTCATATCGTGTTGAATGTATGGACTGGTTATTTTGATCCTTTAAGATAAATGGAATTTCCCTGTTGATTCCAAGCATGATCCATGTGTAGTATGTTTTCCCTTCTATAAGCTCATTTCATAAGCTGTTTTCTCTTCTATGAAATAGTGTAATGATATTGTTGGTTTCTCCTTGGTTCATGGATTTACCTTGGCTAATAAATAGAGAACAATGCCTATGTGTATTAAATATTTACTTGTGTTATTAGATTAGCCTGTAGTACCTATATGAGCACAAGCTTTCTCACACTGTTTAGTGATAGAGGTACCCATGTCATAGGCATGAAACCTCAATAAGTACTATGTTGTTTTTATCACTCCACCTCCTCCCTCTTCCATATTTCTATTGGAAAATATTTGCTTAGGATTTTGTGTTGTTTATAACCCTATACATAGAATTCCATATTTATGCTGGAACGTTGCTGCTTAGGATTCTGTTTGTTACAACCCTATACATCTACTTCCCTCCTTTAGTTCATCCTCTCCACCATTTCTACAACTTCAGTTTTAAGTTGTCTCATTGTTGTGTGTCGGCCACTAGAAGAAGAGGCCATTTCTCTTTGAGATTGCCCCAAATATACCCCCAGTGTTTGGATCCATGTGTTGGCTTGAAACTACCTTAGTGAAGGCTTATTGAACCAAGCCCATCCTATTACCTTCTTACGTGACAATTGGAGTGCTGAAAAGCCATCATAGATTATCTCTTAAGTGCTCCTCTCTTTAAGATGTCCTAGGCACTAGTCTATATTCAACCCAGAGGCTGTCTCTAAGAGGCTTTCTACTCCCTTGCAGCACTTGTGCTACTTGTGCAATTTGAAGCGACAATATCTTTCTAGCACCATTGTCGGGGAACATATTAGAATATTTTTCCCTGGTTACGACAAAATTCTACATTCCCTCTGTTACGTGAGCAGGGGAAGTGTGGGTTGAAGGTCTCTCACCTTGGAAACTCCACTGTTTCATTTTATGGTAAACATCCTGGCGACTCCACTGTCCATTTCTCTAGTTGATCATCCTGGCTTTCGAGCAACCCAATACTTTGATGCTACAACAGCTAAAACTTTCCCTACTTTTGAAACTAAAATCACTCATATAGGGAGGTCTCCGAGATGGCCCTTCCTGCATTCTTGGCCAACCAATTTGCCCCACTGGATTTCTCTTTTATTGCTGGTTATCCCAATCATGTCCCTACATTTCATGTGTGGAATGCCTATTTTCCTAGATTTATTGGGAACAAGGGGAGAAGGTCTGACCAACACCTCAAATATTTTTATGAATGCTTGGAGCAAAAAGGTATTTATCTTGAAGATGTATAAATGAAGTTGTTCAAGTTGTTTTTAGAAGAGGATGCTAGAGTTTGGTTTAAAACGATACCTCGTGGCAACATATCTTCCTTGAAATGTTTTCATAAAAAATTCTATTAATATTTCAAAATATTTTACCCACCGAATGCTCTATTTTAAGATTGTTGTGCTCATTTTAACGATGAAGACATTCCCGAGGTCGAAGACCCTGCTGAATATGTTTGTGGAGCTCTTCTCTGTGAAAACATCCACTCGCATCAAGAAGCATCACCAAATGAGCGAGAAATAAAAGAAGAAAATATCATTGAGCTGCCAACAAGCCCTTAGGGGTTTGATTCGACTGAATTTGATGTTCCTCCTTCCTATGATGAACACGAATCTGGTGAAGATTCAAGTGTTGCAAAGCCACATCCCTAGTCATGGGACGCTACACAAGGAGAGGAGGCCTACCAAGAGGTTAATAAAGAGGCTCTAATTTACAATGCACACCTTTCACATGGAGAGCAAGATCAAAAACCTCCTCCCATTTATGATGCATACTATTCAGAGGAGGATGAGATGGTCGCAGAGGTCCAAAAGGATATTTTTACTAGCAATTGGGGAGAGAGCTCCTAAAAACAGTTTTTTCAAGGAGAACCCAAAGCTGAAAGACCACACCGAGTCTGTTACTATATGTCACGGAAAGATTATTGCCAAGAATTCTCAACAAACCCTCTAGTTTATGAGTATTACAGTTCAGGAGCTGAAGATTCCATTGTAGATTTCCAAGAGGATTGGCCCTTTGAAGAATGGGCAATAAAAGATTAGCAACAAGATTTTATTGAAAGGCCTATGGTTGAGGAGTTGGTAAGTAATTTTGGCTGCCCTGACCAAGAGGATATTGGTCAGTAGACTGCTCACGAAAAAGAGGCAGCTGCAAAATTTCCTTGTCCATTCCATGACCCTGTGGCTAAGTACATGGGCATATTCTTAAGCCAACAACAGAGGTTATGTCTAGAGCATGCATCAAGCTTTTCATTTGCAGATTTTTCATGGTGCTTTCTTGTTTTAATTTTTATTTTTCAGCAGTGTGAAGGCATAAGGTCCAGTACTCAAATGCTGGCCTAGATCCATTGGGGGGTTGAAATCACTTAGGTGAATTGAGCCCTGTGCATAAGTAGGAATGTACATAAATAATTTTTATTTCTGCATTTTAGTTTGAGGTGGAAGTCACTCCCTGCAATCAAAGTTTCATGGAGATTTTATGTGAGTTCATATATTTCTAACTCCATTCCCAGTGGTGAAGGGTACTGGTATGCTCATTCTCAGTACCTTGCCAGCAAGGCACTGTCCCCAATTTGAGCCAATGTTGCCACTCACTGCTTCATAAGGTTATCTGTTTCCCAAAGTATAAAAACTTAGTGAAGTTTGAAGCCATTTACTTAGCCACATAAGCTCTCAAGGTCAAATCGAACCCTCTCCTCTGCATAGTTCTCATGATAAGCTTTCCAACGATATACAGAAGTCAAAAAATGGACTTCTAGAAGAAGTTAGAGCAGTTTGAAGATGGGGGCTCTGTTGCCTTGAAATGAAAGAGGAGCACATTGGAAGGCCCTAGGCACAACAAATCTCGCATTCCCATGATATCGCAGTCACACTGTCTCGTAATCCCGCATCATGTTGGTCCCGTGGTACCGCGATCCCGAAGTCTCGCGATCCCACAGTCCTGTGATGGGCCATCCTTAAGGAATTGCAGGGGGTGAAACATGCTAATAGCGCAAATTGTCGATAGTTTGGGCCCTTAGTGTTAAATTGACAGGGAAGGCCGAAATCATTTAACAAAGGAAATGCGTGCAAAAACAGGAAAGTGTGACCCCGTTTCTCTCTCTTTCAAGGGACCACGTGGCTCAATCCCATTGGCCCGTATGTATGACATGACAGCTGACGTTGTCGATGACGTGGTAGTACGGTAGTGACGTGGCAGTACGGGTGACACATGGCACACATATTCAACATTTTCAGGGGTCCTATAGGGGCATTTCTAGATGACACGTGGCAGTGACGACGCCACCCCCTGCAGATCGACAATTTGCGATCGCACACAACAAAATTCATTCTTCCGCCGAAGTTCCTTCCAACCCACGATTGCGATATGCGGGAACTCCACGGACGTGATATTTTATACATTGGAGTTTTAGGGATGTTGGGTCTGTCCCTTTCAAAAGTGGCACGCTCATTCATCACTCTATCCTGCATACTAGCAATCTCAAGTGTCAAGGGGAAAAGGCTAAAGTGCTATCAAGCGTCGGGACATAGGATTCCAGTTAACAAAGGGAAAAGGCCCCTAGGACAGGAGTATGAAGGCCTTAGTTCCCAAGGGCTAAGCCCCTGGTCATGTCCCCCGATCATATGATAAGAAAAGCGGAAAGGGGCTAAACCAAAGGGGGGTGAGGGGGATCACAGCCCATAGATTCGTAATATTTCAAAGGAAAAAGCCCCGATTACAACGAGGCCCCGATAGTACAATACAAGGCATTGAATGCATATGGGTCGACAGATGAAATAGTGAATGAAGTATGGTGCAACAATATATTAGTATGGGGGGACTTAGGACAACTTAATGGCTCGGCATGGGGCCTAACTCCTCTACACAACAAAGGGCCGCCGAGACATGAACTTGCAGCGACCCACTCCCTATTCCACAGAACTGGTCATCCACATAGTACAGACATAAATGACAGGAAAAGGCTCCGCAACAGAGGAATGCATCACAACATGGAAGTCGCTTGATGAGAGGCCATTCACAGGGACAACAGAATGGACACTTCCTCCATCATCCTCCAGTTTTCTTTTTAGTTCTGCAATTTCCATTTATTTCCAAGAAGGGATCGAATCCCAATTGTAATCGTTTTGGGCAACAACGCCTTACATGGGCCGAGACAACTAGTCTAGCAGATAGCTAGAGCTCTGGCTCAGATATTTTGTAAATTGTAATTCCAACTCCCCCTCCTCTTATAAAAAGGGGGAAGCAACATTTAAACAAGCATTGGCTGGTTCCAAAAAATTTTACCCACAGGGTTTGAATTCTAAGATGCCATTTTGGTTCAATTTGTTTTTCATGGGGGCTTCACTGATATCGTGCTGAATGTATGGACTGGTTATTTGGACCCTTTAAGATAAATGGCATTTCCCTGTTGATTCCAAGCATGATCGATGTGCAATATGTTTTCCCTTATGTAACCTCATTTCATAAGTTGTTTTTCCTTCTCTGAAATAGTGTAATGAGATTGTTGGTTTCTCCTTGGTTCATGGATTTACCCTGGTTTCTAAATAGAGAACAATGCCTATGTGTATTATAGATTTACTTGTGTTGTTAAATAGCCTACAGTACCTGTAGTAACTACATATTTACTTGTGTTATTAGATTAGCCTGCAGTACCTGTATGAGCACAACCTTTCTCACACTGTTTGGTGATAGAGGTACCCACGTCATAGGCATGAAACCTCAATAAGTACTCTGTTGTTTCTATCACTCCACCTCCTCCCTCTTCCATATTTATATTGGAAAATCTTTGCTTAGGATTCTGTGTTGTTTACAACCTTATACATCGAATTCCATATTTTTGTTGGAACATTGTTGCTTAGGATTCTGTTTGTTATAGCCCTATGCATCTACTTCCCTCTTTCCTTTCCTCCTCTACACCATTTCTACAACTTCAGTTTTAAGCTGTCTCATTGTTGTGTGTCGACGACCAGAAGAAGAGGCCATTTCTCTTTGACATTGCCCCAAATATACCCCCAGCATTTGGATCCATGTGTTGGCTTGAAACTACCTCAGTGAAGGCTTATTGAACCAAGCCCATCCTATTGAATCAATCAAAAGAGTGATGTATGATTCAATCCACGCAACTTGGAATTGTGTAATCTGAGCCCAGGGTCTTGAATCCTAGCCTAATCATGGTACAAATTCTAATATGCGAATAGATGTGCTGAAGTCGAGCATACTAGAAAATCACTTGATTATCGACCAATGATGTAAACGTTAACAAGCGTGAGAGAGACCACCAATAATGTCAATGGTTCTCAAGGTACTACTAGTACAATCCACAAAATGTGAAGAATGATTTGAAGACGAACACTTGTGAAAGCACTGGATCGAAGACCAATGATGCAAGCCTATCATCAAATGTGAAGAACTTGCCATTGAGGCATGCAAGCTCCAAGGTACCAAAAAGGAGTCTCTAGATCAACTTCCTGGATAATGCGCTGAAGTCGACAGGAAGCGACCGGTCGAAGGAGGGCCATAATGTTTCCCACATCATTGACATGAAACAAAGGAATAAGATGAGGTGGATGATACAAAGAATTAGAGGAAGGTGTGTAAGGATACAAACTGCAGAAGGATTAAGCTCTTGAACATATCGACGACACGACTCCGGAATTTGGCAGGATTTTGGTACTAATGGATCAAAGGTCATGATGATGCAACAAGGATCCGATGGAATTAGGCAAAATGAATAACCCAAAAGCCGGAAGGCCAACGATAAAATGAGGATATCCCAACCTGACACGAAGCAGAAAGAGTGTCGATGTCTAAGAGCAACAAGCTGCCGTAATAACTAACACAACCAACAGAATGTTTCCAAATCCTCCCCCCCCCCCCCCCCCCCCACCGTTTCTGGCGAGTACCCCAATTATTTTTGAAACAAAAGATTGAAGGGGATAACATATGATTGTAATATAAGTTCATCCTTCGGACGAATCCGATCTAGTGATTTTTAATGAGTCTTAGGAAGGAGAAGCTCGGTCTCGTCATGGTGACAAGTCCAATGTCGTCAGGGTTTAACAAGTTCGATAGAAGTAAAAATCAGAGTCTTTTTCATATTTAGAGAGTTTGAAAAAGACACGGAAAAGAAAACTCCAAAGGTCCCTTTCGTAAATTTGTCCCTCGAATCTGAAAAGGTAGAAAACAATATCCAAGGGAACCTATTGACCATGATATATCAACGTATACCTTTTTCTTAAGTAATCTATCCCAGCCTGTAAAAGGGATAAACTTGTACTGGGTAGATGATGCTTCACAGCCTTTAACGAGTTCAAAGCGACAAGAGCTCGACCATCATTTTGTTTTTAAAGGGTTGGAAAAGAGCTAAAAGCAGACCCCCATTTTTATTCTCTTTAACGAGTCAAAAAGGGGAAAAATACTCAAAAATATTTTCATTTTTTACGAGTCAGAAAAGAGCTTAAAGGTGACTTCTCATGGAGGAATGAGTGGTATAAAGGGTAGCAACTGGTTCCAGTAATGGTGGAACTGCTCAAAACACATAATGGTAAAGAGGTTGGTAATAAAACCAGTCATCGCTGCGGTCCCTTAGGAAAGGACAAACAACCAAGTGAAAGCATATGATCGGCCAAAGAGATGGTGACTATGGAATGAAACAACCAAGGTTCATCTAGCAGAAAGTAGTTGATAAAAACGGCAATCACAAGACATAAATCAAGTGCGGGTTCATTTTTCACAAGCTTGAACCATGGAGAACTCTGCTTGGATTCAATTTCATGTTCACCCAAGCTTGAAACAAAAAATTATGCTTGCTATAAGTTCACATGCCCCCATCATAATGACTCAAATCGAGGTACATGCCCCCCAAGCTTCATTGCATTCAACTAGGTGAATGGAATGAAGGTTCCTTGTGAGATCTTGGAAAGACTCGACTGGCATTTTACGAGATCTTAATCAAAGACTTGATTTGAAAAAGGGAGTTGTTTCATTTTTAAACGAGGTTGACACAAGACCAGGAACTATCCTCACACCCTTTGTTTCATTTTTTAATGAGGTTGACACAAGACCAAGAACTATCCTCATGACCCCTTGTTTCATTTTTTTAATGAGGTTGACACAAGACCAGAAACTGTCCTCACACCCTTTGTTTCATTTTTTAACGAGGTTGACACAAGACAAGGAACTGTCCTCATACCCTGTGGTTCATTTTTTAACGAGGTTGACCCAGGAACTATCCTCGGATCCGTGGTTTCATTTTTTAACGAGGTTGACACAGGAGCAAACTATCCTTGTACATCTGTTCATGGACCATATGAAAACATGGCTCCCAAGAGGTCTTCACTAGATGGAAGGACCACACTCCGGGAGGAATACGTGTCATTTGGCACTGAAGATAGATCGGGTTCGAATGCCCCCAGTACATAATGTACTATACCATCTGTGTGATCATCAGCAGATGTGGAGATGAAACGGGTAGCCACATAATTGATCTATGGCTGGGAAGGTACTGCTTGCAAATAAGAGTCGATAGGGGATGATGGTTGTAAAGGAGACGTTTGATGACCAATGAACGACAATTGATCAATAGTCACAATTATTCCTTCATGCAGAAAACAAACCACACAGAAAAGCGAAGAAATAAGGGCTCCCATGACATAAACATAGTCACGTCCAAGGAGAAGATTGAAATCTAAAGGACCTTGGACTACCATCACGTCTATATAGACGGTCTTTCCTCCCAAAGTAACAGGGAACTTTGGAAGGATCCCTAAGGGTTGACTGGTTCCTCCATTGAAAGCCAACAGATTCTGGGTGACAGGCACAAGCTGTGGGGAGCCCAAAGCTTGCCAAGTAGTGGAAGACATGATGCTAATAGACGCACCTTCATCCAAGAGAGTGCCAAGTACTACCATATTATAGGCTTGTACTATAATATGGAAATGCACATAAGATGGGAGGCGGAAAGCAGGCAAGTTACGCCAATCAAAAGAAACGACAGAACCACTTGGTGGGGGTATCATATGATTGCCCCCATGCTTGGCAGGAATAGAAGAAGGAATCTCTTGAACAGCTGGGACGAGAGGGTCACTCTTTGATTCATGAGAATCTGAGGAGATGAGAAGAACATGAGCAGTATGATCACCACGCTCTTCTAGGACAGAGTGAGAAACTGGTGGTGAAACCAAGTCAACACTCTTTCTGACCAATGGTTGGTCAGGAACAAACACAATAGAGTCAGGATCAGGAAGAGTAGGATGGGCAGGAGATGAAACCAAGTCAATCTCTTTACCAACCGAGGGAGCATTAGAAGAAAGCCTCTAATAGCCAACAAGAAGTTGGGGTTGAGGAGCTGTAAGGTTTTCCAAAACTTTGGAAGCTTTATCCATAAGGGGACAAAGGTGAAGAAGATGCTCTCCTTCACATAACCTACAGGGAAATCTAATCTTCCCTTTCTTCTTACCATTGCTAGCCAAGAGTGCAACATTGACATGATCTCCAGAGGTCAATGGGGAGGGTCGATCCGGATTTTGAGACCATACCTCTAAGACTCTGGGAATGCTAGGACAGTCTCGGAGGAGATGGTCACCCTTACACAACCTACAAGGGAACTTGACCTTCCGTGGAGGATCAGAGGGTTTGTCGATAGGAGGTGCATTTGAAGTAACAGCCGCACGGTCGACCCCTTGCTTAGCTGACTTCTTCTTCTTTGTCTTCTTCTTCTTCTTCTTAACCTCCTGGTTACTAGATTTGAAACTTTCACTAGGCGAAGTAGAAGAGGAAGGTGAAGAAACAGGGGAAGAAGGCGAGGGGTCAACCTTAGAATCATCATGCCGTGATTCGAATGAAGGAGACGGTGGGGCAGGAATTGAGACACTCGGGATCACTGAGGTCGAAAATAACCAGACAGGTAAACCAATGGTTAACCCAAGGAGGGACAACGTTGCCATATAAGGAGCACCAATATTTCCAAAGGAAGGAAAAGGAATAGAATTCCCTTCCGAGGGGAGCCCTTTCCTGGTAGACTCTGGAAATGTTTCCATTGGAATTGACTCTACATAATTACTAAGGAAGTCAAATTTTACCAAGAATATTTCGTGGGAAATTAATTTTAGAACACTGAAACAAAACTTTGCCTTTTCATGTTTTAAGAGTCGAGAAAAGGATGAAAGGTGACTCTATCGCTTTCGATTGGAAACAAGCTCGAAAGGAAAAGCACTCGGATGATCCTTTTACTTTTAAAGAGTCGAAAAGGAACGAAAGTGACTGCTCTGGAATTCTAAGCAAAAGGTTTACTAGACAAATCGTGAACTACAGAATACCTCCCACCAAACCAAGAAGTACGAGCAGACCATCTCCCTGAATGCTGTGTTCGGTGTATCACATTTGCAAGGCGGCTAACTCGGTTTCCTATAAATAATAGGATTGCAACCTAGTGGTTTCTCCCATCATATACACGATGGTACAGGGAGCACAAGTCTGTACTAGTACTTATCGAATCACAAAAGGAGGAATCACCCAACCTTAGTGAAAACAACAACCACTAGTTTTAATGATGCCTAGCCTAGACCTCTAGATATGTGAGTGTTAGGTTCCAATGCGCTTTTAATTTTATTCAATAAATTTTAACAGTTAATCTTGAATTAAGTCTCGGTTTTAAGGCCCTACCGATTGTATCTTCAAAACTCCTAGAATGCAAATAAATGAGCAAACAGACCATTCTCGTTAGATGAACAACTAGCTAAGGAAGAGTGAGAGGTTCAATGCACAACAACTGAATGGCAAGAAAGAAAACCAATCAAGGAAAAAAGTAATACTTCTACCATTTAGTTAAAATTGTAAGCAATCTAAACAAGAAAATGGAAAACACACTTTTTTCTTTTCAATGTCTTAATCTCAAGAATATACTAATGCAAAAATAATCTTTTAAATATTAATACAAGATGAATGTAATTTTTGATTTTTTCTAATAAATTATAAGAAACTAAATGCAAAATGAATCAAAGACTCAAAACTAAGGAGATATTTCTTTTTGCAAAAATTGGAAAGTTGTCTCACTGATCAGGAAGAATCAAAGACTCAAAACTAAGGAGATATTTCTTTTTGCAAAAATTGGAAAGTTGTCTCACTGATCAGGAAGCAATGTGATCTATGCCAAGTGAAGGAAGGAAACTGCATGAACAAGACATGAAAGTTTGGTAACCAAACGTCACATACCAATCAGGAAGATGACAAACAGTGAATAGGAAGAAGCCTCAAACAAAGTCAGAGATTATGCCAAGCAGAGTCTAAAGATCCCAATGAATGAGCGACCCAAGCAAACCAATCATTCAAGAAACCCTAAGGTATTTAGGTCACATGGTTCAAGAGGAAGGATTTCAAAAGACTTGAAACCCGAAATCGAAAATCCTAACAACCAACACTTCTGATACAATAAAGAGGAAAAAAACAAGCTTAGAGGATAGAACACACTGGCCAATCAACCAACAAACTTCAATATTTGAAACTTACAGGAATCGTCACGAGTATAAAACTAACAACATGCACCGACAATAAATTGTTGCACCCCTCTAACTAAGCACTTTGCAACGTCGTCGCGAAAGTACACTAGTTAGCTGCGCCGAGCCGATTTCAGGACTCGTCGCGACTGTTAGGCAATTTAATTGCGCCAGACAGTAAAAGGCGCAACCCAGAAAACAACGCAAGTGCGACTACTTCGCGACTGTCAGAAAATAAACAGTGACGACCTCATATCAAAGGCAAAAAATGAAAGTTTGGCTGAGGCAAGGCCAGATCTATCACTCATGAGAGTGGGAAGACTACAGGAGTAGTCTAACAACTTCTAGAATAGAGCATGCTACCCAAACAATAAGGGAGACAATAAACAAACAAAACCAATCAACACAAAAGACAAAAGACAAGATCCCTAGTATGGTCACCAACTTGTGACACAAGCAAGTTCCCTCTGCAGATAGAGGCAACCCCTCTAGCCCTAGAGTGGGTCTAGTCACTGCAAAGACAATACCAAAGCAAATTTCCTTAGAAAGATGGTGTTATGAAGGCCTACCTTCAGATCGACGTTCGATGAAGTCCTCGTCGTGTCGCTCCAACTCTTGTTCTTCTAATCACTTGTACCTGAAAACAACATGTAGAGAAACACCACAAACACAATAGAAAATGACCAAACAATCTACTTGAAGAGTCAAGGAACCTCAAGCTATCGACATACAATTCAACATACGATATAGGAAACAAGCTATTGATTTGTATTAATATAAATCAAAGTAAAACTTACAACCGAGCCTTGATGTCGTAAGTCTCCTCGAAGGGTCCCGTCAGCATGTCTCCGTAAGCATTTACTTGTGAACCGTCTCCCAAGGGAACAAATGACTCTCTCTTTCATCCAAAAGATTGATGCTAGAAAGTTCTCAAACCAACTCTACTCAAACATCTCTCAAGCCAAAATACATGTGAGGCTACTTCCACACTCCAATAACACTCTCTACCTCTACTCCTCTCTTAGAAACCTGAAGCTACCAAATTACATCTAGCTATCATCAAGTTACATCCAAGCTAGCTGATCTCATTCATGGAGGAGACATTTATAGGAGGGAGAGGTTCCATAAGAGATGGGAGGAAGAGCTTATCTCTTAGGGAGGTTGCACAAAAGGTGGAACAACTATCCCAAAGGAGAGAAGCAAGCTCATCTGACCCAACAACCAGCCCTAGGACCGCCCATGAAGCAGTTTCATCTCGAAGCTTCGATGATTTGTTAAAAAACTTGCCAAAAGTATATATTTGCGAGTGAAACACAGGGACAGAGTGACGACTTCGCTAGGGCTAGTGCAAACTTGACCATCTTCGCGGGTAGGACAACTGATGACCCACGACGACCCAAAAACTTAGGTAAAAAGGGGTCTGCTTCAGGGATAATGAACTGAAACATTCTTCTTGAGATTACAAGGAAGGTATTGACACATAATTGGCAACATGACACAAAATAGATGTCAGTAATATGGACCGGCAGTATCCGAGATCAAGGAATGCGGGGTCGATGACAAATTACTGTGTAACAGCTAGATGGCTTGGATTTTTCGAAGGGTTTTGCGTTGGCATTTTTTATGGGGTGTCTGGAACATTGTTGGTATCATAGGTGATGGGGGATGGATCTTTATTGGCATAATCGATGTTGACGTATAAGTTCAGGAGGTCTTCTTTAATTCCACGTTGGAAGCAGAACGAATTCACAGGCAAGGGGTCTATGATCGGGATGCAAAATCACCCATCGTGCATGTGGGGCACACGTCGACATCAGTGCGACAATCACATGTCTATCCTTTGCTTGAGGGTGACACACGACATCTTTGTGTATATATGAACCTGCGCGATGTAGAGGTGGATGGAAAAAAAATATAAGATGTGCGGAGCAGCCAAAATTGTTGAGTTTTGGTCATGATGTTCTATGGGATCGGGTGGTAAGCCTGCGAAATAGGGCTTTAGTTGGTCAGTGGTTATTTGCGGGCACTCAGGACATGGATATGATGGGGTGGGTTCTAACTCAGTGGACCCCCATTCTGGGGTACACATCCAAGGTTAGAAAGCTATTAAACCAGTGGTTCAATTTCCATTTCCTGCATAAGGAGGACGCAAAGCGGATACTCGTGACATCGTGGGTACAGGGTCGTAGTTTCTTGCAACTTCATCTGTGGTATGTCGAGTTTAACTGTTAGGTCCCTATAATACTAGTGATTACCCCATTGCTATTGTAGTTGTATCCCTTATTAATATTGCTGTGCCCCTATTGTCCCCATATTGTTATTACTGTGCCCCATAGAATCCCTCTATTGTTATTTTTGTGCCTTTATATTATTATTGTTAGGTCGGCTGGGTTATATTGTGACTCCTTAGACTCCTATATATAGAAAGGAGGTTTTATCATTTGAATCATCCAAGAATTGTTCATTTATGTAATGTAAAGGAGGTTGCCCCCTTGAAGAGGCTGAATTATAAGGTGTTGATCTATCTTTTCTATCTTTTGTGAGCTGGTTTCATAACATTTGGTATCACAGCTTTGGATTCTAGGGTTTCGCTGCTCTAAATAGGTCATTGTGGAATTTTTGCTATAGCTTTTTTTTTGCAACGTTTCATAAGCGAAAAAAAAACCCATTTGAGATGAAATCGCACTGAACCTCGGATCCAAATTTCAGAGCTTTTCGCGCTATATTTACGGAGATATGATCTGAGGAAGTTGGTCTTTTTGCAGACTCCTGAATTACATTCCAAACAAGTGACCTGGGGAAAATCATCATAACTTTCTCTCTGAGAATCGGATTGAAATTTCGTAAGAAGGTACAGAAAGAGGATGGATTGTAGTTTCTTGTATATATTTTTTAGAGCCAAAGGTTGAAACAGGGACACGTGGCACGTCGTACAAGTTCGCTCTACTAAACTAGTCTATAATTAGGTCACTGTGGGAGATTTGGCATAACTCTTCCTTGGAGAATCCAATTTGGATCAGACTGGTGGCATTAGAAAGAGGACACAGAGGGCTACTGCAGGTTACAACTTTAGAACTGAATGATCCGAAATTACAGAGATACAATAGAGGCAATATCGAGCTCCTACAAAGTGAAAAAAGGTGTGTAGATTTTTTTAAATTTTTGCTTAAGCTTGGTTTGAAAAATTATTTTGAAGGAATTCAAAGGGCATAGTAGAGAATTATTATCGGTAACTGATGCCTCGAGGAAATAAAATGCAAACACCTAGTAAACAACCCAAAAGCTCTAGCATGAATCATGAAGAAGAGGAAGAAATGCTACATGATATATCAAAATTACAAGACCAAGTGCAACAAATGTCACTATCACAAAAGCTAACAGAAGCTAAGATAAATGGCGTGGAATCTAAGATAAATGGCGTGGAATCTAAGATAAAGGGCATGGAAGCTAAGATGAATGGCATGGAAGCTAAGATGGACAATTTGAAGATAGATTTGAAGACAGATTTGAAGACAGGCATGGCAGATTTGAAGACAGATTTGACAAATTTTCTACAAGAAATACTTACTAATGGTGAAAGGGTAGTAAAGGAAACTCATGATGCGAACAAAAGAAATGTTAATCATGATTTCATACACTCTAATGTTGGATCGAAGACCCACCATATTCGGAAAATCGATATGAGGAAGTTTGATGGCAAGGATCCCGCAACATGGATATTACAGATGGAGCAATTTTTCGGTCTCAATAATGTGCAAAACACACAAAAGGTACGTATTGAAACTTTATATTTGGATATAAATCAGTTTGTATGGTATCAATGGCTTTGCTCTCGTAAACAAATTATCACTTGGGCAATTTTTATGGAAGAATTGACAACACATTATGAGGATACAAAAAGCAACACTTTTTTTAGCCAATTAATAAGTCTCAAACAAAAGGGTTCAATAATGGAGCACATTGAGTAGTTCCAAAAATTGAACATGAGCGTAAAAGTTATTCCAGAGGAGCATAGGATTGATGTGCTCATAGGGACTTTAAAGGATAATATCCGACATGATGTTTGCCTTTGGGAACCTGATTCATTAGAGAAGGCATTCAGGTTAGCAAGAAAAATGGAAAGCAAAATTATGGCAACCAGGAAGCATACCACTCGCAACTATAAAGATGGAAGTGTTGTTGCCCTAGTCTTCCACAACCTATAAGGTTGACTCCACAACAGTTGGAAGAAAAAAGAGCAAAAGGGATTTGTTACAGTTGTGATAGCGAATACACTAAAGGTCATAAGTGTGCTGAGAAGAAATTATTCTACATAGATTGTGAAGAGGAAGAAGAAAAGGAGCAAGAAAGGTCAAAAGAAGAGGATATACTCCAGGAACAAAGCCTAGATAAAGAAGAAATGAATCCGACCATATCTTGTAATGCATTCGCTGGAATTACCACTCCTCAAACCATCAAGATAGAAGGACAAATCAAGAAGAAAAAGGTAATAGTGTTGATTGATTCAGGAAGTACCCACAATTTTATTCATTGTAAGATAACAAAAGAATTGAATTGCTTCCTATATCCAGCACCAAAGTGTCAAGTGATGGTTTCAAATGGAGGAATGATAAATTGCGCTGGAAAGTGCCATAATATCAAGCTATCCATGGGAGAATATGTATTGACTAGCCCAATGCTTTCCATTCCAATGGGAGGTGCTGATGTTGTACTAGGATTCCAATGGCTACAATCCTTGGGTACAATAGCTTTTAATTTTCAAGAACTTTCCATGAAATTTTCTGCAGAAGGAAAGGAAGTTGAATTAAGGGGTATTGCAGGGAAATCAGGAAAGATAATCAGCTCTAACGGTATGACAAAGCTTCTAAGAAAGGAACAAAGAGGTGTAATTGCACAATTATGTTCCCTAGATGTTTCCACATCGAAATCATCTATTTCTCCAGATCTCCAAAAAGTCTTCGACAATCATTCCAAGGTATTTGAGACTCCCAAAGGTCTCCCACCTATTCGTGATCATGATCATGCTATTCATTTGATTCCAGGAAGTGTTCCTTCAACCATCATGCCGTACAGATATCACTATGCCCAAAAGAGTGAAATTGAACATATGGTTGCAGAAATGCTAGAGGCTGGTATAATTCAACCTAGTCAAAGTTCTTTCTCTATCCCAGTAGTATTGGTGCACAAGAAGGATGGATCATGGCGCATGTGTCCAGATTATAGGGAGCTCAACAAGCTCACTATTAAAGATAAGTTTCCCATTCCTGTCATTGATGAATTACTGGATGAATTGCATGGATCAATTTACTTCACCAAGTTGGATCTTCGTTCAGGATATCATCAAATCAAAATGAAGACTGAAGACATTCTGAAAACAACATTTAGAACTCATGAGGGTCATTATGAATTTTTGGTCATGCCTTTTGGCCTTACCAATGCACCTTCTACATTTCAAGGTTTGATGAATTCCATTTTCAAACCCTTCCTTAGAAAATTTGTGTTAGTATTTTTTGATGATATACTAATCTACAACAAGTCTTGGAAGGATCATGTTGAACTTGTTGACAGGGTGCTACAACTATTGGAGGAGAAACAATTATATGAAAAAAGATCCAAATGTTTCTTTGGAGTACAAGAGGTGGAATATTTGGGTCATATTGCATCTCATGAAGGAGTTAAGGTAGACCCTAGCAAAATTAAAGCCATTAAGGAATGGAAAATCCCCACATCCATAAAGCATCTGCGAGGATTTCTCGGGTTGACAGGGTATTATCGCAAGTTTGTTAAGAATTATGGAAGAATAACAACACCTCTAACAACATTATTGAAGAAAGATGCATTTTCATGGACTCCAGAAGCAACAAAGGCCTTCAAACATCTTAAAGAGGCAATGTGCCAAGCACCGGTCTTAGCTACACCGGACTTCACAAAAACCTTTATTGTGGAATGTGATGCTTCAGGAAATGGAATTGGTGCTGTTTTAATGCAAGATGAAAGACCCATTGCTTTTGAAAGTCGTCCAATCAAGGGAAAGCTTTACACAAAGCTATTTATGAGAAGGAAATGTTGGCAATACTACATGCACTTAAGAAATGACGACCCTACCTAATGGGAAGACACTTCAAGGTAAAAACGGATCATGATAGCCTTAAATACTTTTTAGAACAAAGATTATCCTTTGAAGAGCAACAAAAGTGGGTCACAAAGATGTTGGGTTATGACTTTGAAATCATCTACAAAAAAGGGAAGCAAAATGTGGTGGTAGATGCACTCTCAAGAAAGGATGAGGATGTGGAAGCATTGTTGTGCATCATTTCTATTATCCAACCAGATTGGATAAACGAAGCAAGGTAGAAATGGAAGAAATATGAAGAAGTGTGGGCACTTATTCGAAAGTTATAACAAGATTCCAGTGCATCTGATACATTTAGCTGGCAAAATGATTCATTATGGTACAAAGATTGCTTATACCTCTGTAAGAATTCCCAACTCAAACAAAATATTCTTATGGAATTGCACACTTCTCCCTTAGGAGGGCACTCAGGATTTTTAAAAACTTACCATAGGGTTAAGAAGGAATTTTTTTGGGATGGCCTTAAATTGGATATTCAAAAGTTTGTGGCGGAATGTTTGGTTTGCCAACAAAATAAAGTTGAAACAATTAAGACCCCGGGTCTATTACAATCTTTATCCATTCCAAGCCAACATTGGGAGGAGGTTTCAATGGATTTTATCGCAGGTTTACCCAAGTCTGAGGGAAAGAGTGTCATCATGGTGGTAGTTGACAGACTTACCAAGTATGCACACTTTTGTGCATTATCACATCCATTTAACCCTCTTCTGGACACTCCTTAAAACAATCTTATTTAGGTTAAGCTCCCCAGCCTTCTGCTTGAATTTTGGACTGGGTATCCCATTCAATTTCAATAGAACATGGTTGGAAGACGATGATTTTAACGAGATGGTTAATGCAATCTGGAAATCATCTTTGGCCTCGACAGGAGGTTCTACCATGGAACATATCATTGTGAAATTAATGGTCTTAAAGAGACAAGTTTGTGTATGGGAACTTAGGAAAAAACAGAGCTTTATCGGGAATTGAAGATGGCGATTGAAGAAATCCGAGCGATTGGAGAGAGTTTAGCTATGATACCTCCCTCTATACACACCATTGATAGATTGAAATTCCTGGAGGGGAGGAAAAAACACATCTTGTTGATTTTGGAGAAAACATGGAAGCTTAAAATTCGGGCCATATGGATTCATGAGGGGGACCATAACACTAAGTTATTTTACTGTTATGCCTTGCATAGGAGGAATATCAACGCAATTTGGCGAATAAGGGAGGCTGATAGGGATTACAGGATTTTAGATGCTGAGATTCAGAAGGAGGATGTACTTTACTTCCAAAATATATTTTCGTATAGAGGAGAGGTCCATATCGAAGATGAACTATGGGCAACTGAGGAATACCCGAGGATGTTTGAATGAGAGGCAAATGTTTCTCTATATAAGCTGGTTACAATTGAAGAGGTACACATTGTTATGAAATATTTCTGCAAGGATAAGTGCCCTGGTTTAGACGGGTGGACAGTTGAGTTGTTCTTACATTTCTTTGAACTTATGGGACAAGATTTATTAGACATGGTTGAAGAATCCCATCGAAGGAGGTACATTTTTGGAACTATAAAATCAACCTTCATAGCTCTTATACCGAAGGTATCATCACCAGACACTTTCTCCAACTTCAGGCCAATTTCCTTATGTAATATTATATACAAGCTTATATCAAAGGTCACTGTAGAAAGAATTAAGAGTGTTTTGTCATCTCATATTTCCAGAGAACAGTTTGGATTTCTACATGACACGTCAATTCATGATGCTATTATTATTGCACAGGAATGCATCCACACAATACACACAAAAAAATTGGAAGTGGTGGTGATGAAGATCGATCTAAAAAGGGCATATGATTGTGTGGATTGGGCCTTTCTTAGGATTATTCTGCTGAAGATTGGGTTGGAAATACATAATGTGGAATGGATCATGGCATGCATAAAAGATGTTTGGCTTGTTATTCTGATAAATGGTTTCCCAACTGACTTTTTTAGAGCAGGAAGAGGATTACGACAGGGATTCTCTTTATCACCACTTCTTTTTATTCTGATTATGGACGACATCAACAAGAAGATTATCTTGGAAAAACAATTGGGAAATTTCAGGGGAGTGTATATGGATCTTGAGGTCAATATCACTCACCTTTTCTTTGTCGATGATATACTTACATTTGGTATTATTTCCAGGACACAATGGGAGGCCCTCCATAATATTTTCCTTCGTTTTGGTGTGACGTCTGGACTCATTGAAAATGGTTTGAAATCCTTTCTCATACACTCATCTGGTGACATGGGTGAGATACAACATATAGATGACATTTTTGGAGTGGGCACAAGGCAACTTCAAGATGGGTTTTCATATTTAGGTTTCACACTGAAGCCTTCTGGATATCGATTGGAGGATTGGACCTGGTTACTCCACAAATTTGATAAAAAACTCAAGGGGTGGACATTTCGCTGGCTCACCTTGGGTGGGAGATACATCCTAATTCAATCTGTCCTACAAAAACTTGCTACATATTGGATGCATATTTTTACTATCCCTGCTTATATCCTATCTAAACTTCGATCGATACTGGCCCGATTCTTGTGGTTAGGTGTTGGTGGGGAAAGAAAATATCATTTAATTTCTTAGGATACCATATCGAAGCCAAAAGGACTTGGAGTCTGGAGATACTGAACACGTCAGATTTTGGTAGATCATTGCTTATTAAATCGCTCTGGCGTGCCTTATTCAGAGATGGAATTTGGGCACAGATCATCTCAGCCAAATATCATTTACATAGGTTGATTATACATTGGATTAAGATGCAAGAAATCAACATCAAGATGGGTTCATATATATGGAGGGGTTTCCAAAAAGTGAAGGCATGGTTTTTGCAGAGGATACAATGGTCATTTGGTAATGGGTATCTGTTGACTATAGGGAGGGACCAGATTGTTGGAGTGCCAGATTCCACTACCTTGAGGGAGGATACTATTGATGCTCTGCATCAGAGGGGTTTATTAATGCTATATCAGGTTATCGATGGGTGGCATGGTGTTCATCCTACTTGGAAAGCAACATCACACATTGGTTTGTCGGGACTACATGCTCAGGATTGGGACCACTATGTCATTGCACTCAAAAGAGCCGACCTGTGTCGAAGTGCGAGAGGAGATTCCCCTTCATGGAACAAGCCTCTTAGGAAAGGGGTTGTGGTGGTTGCTGAAAATTATCTCCAGTACATGTGCGACACACACGAGTCCACACTGGCACGGTGGTTCATGGCTATGCGGCATTTGAAGTCCCCATTAAAAATCACGCTATTTAGCTGGATGGAGTGGAGGAACAATATTTTGACATAGGACAATCTGTTCAGACGAGGCTTACAAGGTCTTAGGCGATTTCCCCTTTGCGGTGAGGATTTGGAAACAATACTTCATCTTTTTCTCATTTGTAGGTTTTCCATCTGGATATGGGTGACTTTCCCATTTTAACATTGCATACAAGAATTTCACTTCATTAGAGAAATGTCTTCGATGGGGGATGGAAGGTAGTGGTATTAATAGATACATTCCCATGTTTGTCATCTAGGAGTTTTGGAAGGCCCGAATCCATCTCATATTTCAAGGTCTAAAAATTAATGTTCATAGGATTTGCTCCAAGACTATTGCTTGGACAAAATGTATGGAACCAAGGAAGAAGACTTACAAGGACTTGTCGGGGAGGTATATGAGCTCACATACTAGCTTACCCACCGATTTTTTCGATGGTGCTGCACAAAGGGGGAGATGCAGTTGTGGTGCTTGGCTTTGCTTTACTGAATATACCCACTACAAGTTGCATTGGTATGGGGGCTTGACAACTAATACAAGGGAATAATTGGTGGCATTATGGGGCCTGTTATGGTTTGCTACAAGAAACAAGTTCATAACATACATGAATATGGGGATTCCATGACTGTTATTCAGGGTATCTTGGGCACCACAACATTTGACCCCCGTGATCTTAAAGTTTGCAAGGAATAGGTGGGCACTCTCATTCATTCCTTTACAAATTTTGATATCTAGCATATCTACAGAGATAGAAATGTCACTAGAGACTCCTTATCCAAAACATGGCTAGAGGATTCAAAAGGATACATATAATTCTCTTTTGTTTCTGATGGTGCACCAAGTGTGGGGGGGCACATCGCTCTCCCATAGTTTATTTGGAAACAATTGGTTTCTTTTCTCAATACTCTTCAGTGATATGCAATTAGTTTGTTCTCCTCTTTGGACGTTAGTCACTATTACCCTTTTTGTGACAAAATGATGGCTTTTATTTAGTTACAAAGGTTGGAAATGTTTTTTTACTTCAGAACATGAAGACTTGTTATGCTTGATACGGAAATACAACGCAATGACAGATACATATGTAACTGGGTTTTTATGCCCCTTTAATAAAATTCAGTTCTATTTTTTTCTATGAAAAAAAAAACTAGAGCTCAAAAATTAACTATAACTTGACCAAGTCAAGTTTACCTTAAGTACCCAACAAAAACTAATAAAAATTAGAATTTCCATTTTAACATAGGGTTATTTTCATTTATTTTTTACCGAGTTAAATGTTTACAGAACATTACAAAATCTCTACCATACTTGGTTGGAGAGCGCCTCGAAGCAATAAAATAAGCATATGTAAATAAAAAGAATACTTTACTTTTTAAATTTTGTTTAAATATCTAGGTGTATTAATTTTTTAGATATACTATACACATTTAAATTATATATATTTATATATTTATAAACAATTATAATAGAAGTGTAACATTTCATTAAAATATAAAAATTAAATATATAAAAGAAACATATGTATATTAAAAAAATATTTTAATCTTTAAACATTGTTTTCATTTATTATTTTTGAATATATGTGTGTGTTAATTTAATTTAAAAGAATATTTTAATCTTTAAGCATTCTTTTCATGTAATTTTTTATTTATTCCATACACACTGAAATAATATAATTTATATATATTTATAAACAATTATAATAGAAATATAACATTTCAATAATATATAAAAGAAACCCATATATATTTAAAAAAAATTTCTCTTTAAATTTTGTTTTCAATTATTATTTATTATTTTTGAATATCAGAATTAGACAAAGAATCCCCCCATAGGTAACAAGAGGAAAACTGGCTATGATTTTCATTTAACTTAACTCAAAGGGATGACAAAAAGTGCAAAAAAAGAAAGGCACAAAAGAGAAGGTAAGTGATTATAATCATACTTAAGTTCATATATCATGTTATGAAATTTTTATAGTTTTCTTCTTTTATACCAAAATGCTTTTTTAGCATATGCAGAATATAATTTTGTTCTATCTCAAAATGGATAAAATTATGGTCCTTTCTCATTTTTTTCTATCTCAAAATGAATAAAATAACAACCCTTTTTCTATGCAAAAAAATAAATTATTTTTGAGTATTAACTTGAGGATTAACTCGGTTGGTCAAGTTCTCCTTGTTAAATTGCCTTTGCTATTGGGAGGTCATGAGTTCAATTTTATTGACACCCTTGGGTGTTTATTTTTTGTAGCATCGTGAGGTATTTCTGCATGATTGAAGGGTTTTCAAATCGGCCCTATATGCATCTTGTTAATTTTTATTTTATGAAGACAAGTAGGCCCAAGAAAAAGTTAAGTCAGCCAACTACTAAAAGGAAGTGTCCCTTGGGTTGTCACACCCCTCCGACATGTATAAATAAGATGTTGTGATGTCTCATTTGAACACCAACCAAGAGCAAGTCTTTCTCTCTCTTTATCATCCACTATTCTTTTTGGAGGCCACATATGTGAAGGAAGGCCAAGTTTGACTAATGTTGACCAAACCGAGTTTGACCATCAATCTAACTTGCTGCACCTCTGAACAAAGCGAAAGTTGGATTGTAGGAAGGCCGCATGTGCAAGTTGACCATAGGGTTGAAGTTGACCAAGTTGAGTTGACCACAAAGTTTGACTATTTGACCATAGTTGACTAAGTTGGTTTGAATGGTTTTGACCAATGTTATCTTGTTGTTGTTTAACCAAGTTTGAGTGGTATTTGACTTGGATTATTGGCATATATTTCTAGAAAAATTTCTTATTTGTAAACCTTGCTAAAGAATAATTTCTCCTAAGAAAAGTTGTTAGGTTTTCTCCCAAGGTTGGGTTTCCCGGGTTAAAATTATTGTCTCTGTTGTGCATGGATGTCTTTTTATGATCTTTACTGTTTCAACTGCATTTACTATTGAGATATTTTGAGTGTATTAATTCAATGATAACAATGGAATAAAATACTACGCGAAAAATCATTAGGAAGTACTTATCTAGTAGAAAATTTTATTCTACTGCACCAGCCTTAGAATTTCAACATGGTTTCAGATCTTTTTTGAAAGATCAACCATTGAACTCAACCTAAATACAGTATTCAACAAGTTTAATAGATTTTTGACCTCTTGTCAAAATGGTGCGAAGTCTCAAAGCAAAAGACATGTTGGATGGTGTCACCAATTTTAGATCTTGGAAGACCAAGATACTCCTTGTCTTGGAAGAAAATGAACCTCGGGATCATGTAAAAGAATTCATTCCAGAGCCAGAATAATCTAAGGAGAAAGACAAGTATAAGAAAAATAAAGCCAAGGCTAAGAGAATCTTGATAAATTCCATAAAGGGCCGCTTGATTCCACATGTTGTTGAGTTGAATAGTACCAAAGATGTATATGGTGCTCTGGTGGGATTATACGAGAGTAGCAATCCTAGTAAGAAACTAACCTTGAGGCATCGACTCCATAGTGTGAGGATGACTAGATTAGATTATGTTGTCTCTTGTATTATGAGAGTCTCTTGTTAGAAAATCAGAAAGGCAGAAATATTTTATTTATATAGATAATTACTTGTGACTTTCTTATTTTTATGTTCTTCTTTTATCTTTTAGTTCATCAAGTAATTACCAAACAATAGAACAAAGATCACAAACATCCGATATGGGTAGACAACAAGGGGAAAACCCCTATCTATTGGAAAACCTAGTCAACAACTCTTCCTTAATAACTTCCCGAGATAATCCAAGACTCTTGACCTAGACATAAACTTCCTCCACACCAAGTCAACCCTTTCTTCCTTCTTGCAGATGATAACCCTTCAACAACAACTTCGACTTGGTAGCAATAACTTGCAACAATAATTTTGTCCCAACAATTGGCAGTAGCAACAACAACAACTTTGACTTGATAAGAAAGACTTCTATCTCTTAGAGGAATCCACATGAGAGGGAGATAAATAACCCAAAATTCCTATCTTGACCTTTTCTTTCTTCTTCTCCAACTTCACACTCCTTTTAGCCTCCTTTTCCAACTTTACACTTTTCTAGCTCTTCTTACTGGATATCGAACTTGAGTGAGAGAGCATGTTCCAAATGAATTCAAACTACTTTAATAAATAGGCTTTTGGTGAGGTCGAATTACCTAGTTTGAGGCCAACTTGGTGTGGAGGTGACAAATACCTTATTTGACTTAATAATAAACCTGTTTGCATGATTCAAAATCCCAAGAAGGGTCTCTTTAAATGGACCATGACTATCATGACTCAAAATAAATCTTAGAAGTCCTCAATGGGGAGTTTGACCTAAAACATGATGACCCAAGCATGAAACCCATGCTTTAATAAGTCATAATAATAATGATAAAAGTTTATTTTTCAGTCTTTTGATAAATACATTTCATTGTGAATCAAATACAATTTATGAAGACCGAAAATAGTCACATTCTTCAACACTCTCTCTTAACTAGGGAGGTATTCATACTTAAATATACAGGTACATGGAAGATATCAAAACACATGAAGAGCTTAGGCACTTACAATGCCATAGACTAGTTTCCTGACTTGGGAAATTTATTCAGGTGGGACAAAGATGGCCTAAAGCTTTCAGCCAGTCTAGGCACCATTATGCTTACTTTCTAACCATTAACCCATGGATCTAGGTGCGTAATGCAAGCTCAGAGCTCCATGACCAATGCCACCCTCCCTACAACTTCTAGATCTGGACATCAACACATATATCGACCAGATGTCCTCCTAGGAATTAACACACTCAATGCCTCAACACATCAAATCTCTCTAACCTCAAGCATGCTTTTCCAAAAACCTTGAGATATTTACCTAAACAGTCCAACCCTATTTAGTAACAACCTTTCAAATACTCATGAGTAAACACAAACCTTTAGGGTCTTCTAACTTCTTGATGCTACCTCAAAATTCATCATAGTAGGATTTCAAGGCTTCCCAAATAGATCTTGACAAATCATTCAACTTCCTTTCCTATTTCTCATGCAACAATCAAAACCTTCTTTCCTTCTTTTGACAATACCTCAATATGCATTCTCCAATTTCTTCTACAATGTAACATCCTTGGTTAAAAAATCATGTAAAAATATATAAGGCCACGGTGATGGGACATGTATTCAAAGCTAAATGGTGGGAGAAACATCCTAGTGGGTGTTGGTTTAGTTTATTATGGTTGAGGAAATTGGCAAAGGCAATGGCTAAGGCTTTGGAAAGGTAAAATGGCATTTTTGGCACATTTATTTATGAAAACAATGGACATTAGGAGAAAGTAAAGCTGAAAGGTCACAAGTTTCATGTGAGGAGGAAATTGAAAGAAAATAATGGAAAATGAAGAAAATAGAGGCCTCATTGATAAAAAGGCTTCTGAGGATCAGTGGGCAAGACTTGGTCAGTTCAGTTTTAGAGTTCTCTCATTATTCTCTCTCTCTCTCTCATATTCTTGGAGACTTAGAGTTTTCTTGGAGAACTCTTCGAGGGTGCGGCATACTTGGATTCTTGGAGAAAGAAGGAAAACAAAGAGGAGGAAAGCACAAGAAGGCATCGTGATTAGAAACTACATCAGATTTTCTTGTAGGTACCAAGTTGCACGTATGTTTCCTTCACTAGTTTTGGCATGCATGGCATATGTATGTGGATTTTTGGTTGTAATCTATCATTGAAATGGAGGATGGTCAGGATTGATAGTGGGTTGCCTAGCCTTGCCATTTCCTGGATAGCCATGGTGATTTTGGGTTTATTTTCATTGTTGTGTTTTGGTTGGTTATCATGTTTCCATAGCTTGGGTTGAGTTAATAGTCCTGGAAGCCTTGGTTGGAAAAATGCTCTGGAAGCCCTGTAATGGATTGGGTTGAGTTAGTAGTCCTGGAAGCCCTGGTTGGACAAACGCTCTGGAAGCCCTATAATATCTTGGGTTGAGTTACTAGTCATGGAAGCCTTGGTTGGACAAATTCTCTAGAAGCACTTGGTGGGTTGAGTAAATAGTCCTAGAAGCCCTGGTTGGACAAACGCTCTGGAAGCCCGGTAAAAGCTGTGGGTTGAGTTGCTAGTCCTAGAACCCTTGTTTGGACAAAGGCTCTAGAGCTCGACGGTAGCCACGGTTTGAGTTACTAGTCCTGGGAGCTAGGTTGGAAAAAACACTTTGGAGCATTGGAAGGCTCAGATAGAGACCAATCTGATGATGGTCTTGTGATTTCCGACCATGAGGTGGAATCATTGTTTGATGGGTTGAGGTGGATGGCCTCTGGAAGTCCTGGATGAGTTTTGATTAATTTGTTCTATGAGATCCCACATTCATGCTTGGAATATGGCACGGAGGTGAATGGTTGAATAGAGATTTGGCTTAGCCATTCTACAGTCGGGTGGAACATGGAAACCCCATCCCGGGTTTGGAATTTGCATCATTAATGAAAGGTTATTTCTCCTGGTATTTCTACGAGTATTATGATGGATTATATGTGGTGCATATGGCTGCGATTTCATTGATATTTCTGTCCCTATTACGCTGGCTATATATATGTTTTATGACAACAACTATGTATGGATTTAATCATGTTTTTACTTGTAAATGAACGAACAATATATTTATGACCTAATGGATGAAATGTCAGCTAATGTGATAAGGAGATAATGCTTCATAGCAAATCTCAAATAAGTATGATACCCCTATGCTCAGATCTGTTATTTACACCTGTACGATGAATATTTACTAAGTGTTTGACAAAATGCCTGTCATGGCTAGTAGGGGTCCACTCAATGTCTTGAACAAGTATTTGCTTTATTACTGTCATTTCCATGTTATTTTACTGATTTGAAGAGATGGTTCAATTCTGGCCAGTGACCTGGGCTTTAGGCCTGAAAAAGTGGCTCAAATCTCGGAGTCGCTGGCATAGCACTGACAATTTGGGTCTCTGGTTGTTGGTAGGCAAGCCTGTGAGAGAAACTATAGAGTTATAGACACATGCATGCCTTGTCATGGGAGTTACTTTGGGTTTAATTCATCTAAATGCTAGATTAACTCAGGGGTTGGGCACCTGGAGTGGTGGATTACCTCCTAGGGGTCCTGAAGCACCTGAGGGAGGTTTGTGTGTTGTGTGTTTCCATTGATTCCAGTTCCTTAAGGTGACCTAGGAGGTTGAATCATATCACAGTAGCCTCTCGTCACGTGTTTACCCTGGTTGTTTGGTAGCTTGGGTAGATATGGAAGGAGGGTGTTATAGAGTGGTATCAGAGCGTGGTTGCGCTCTCCTTGGGCTGTGTGTTGATCATGCTTTCATGTTGGTTGAATATGTGTTCCTTATGTATGTATTCCATGTTCTTGTTGCATTATGGTGTTGATCATGGTTATATTGATGTTGCTATGTGAAGATTGAAGGTGTTCTCATGGAGTATGTCTTCATGTGTGTATGGTTGATTATGCATTGTTATGCACGTCAGTGTTCACATGTTATCAAATGCACATGAGGTGATTGTTGTTGTCATGCATGAGGTCATGGTTTGTGTAGTTGATATGGTCAGGCATTGATGACTGGACTTTAGCTAGAATGGTGTCTATATGGTTTTGCACTCATGTGTTATATGTTTATATGTAATTGTTATGCATGTATAGTCATGGTTATAGTTATGCATGAATAGTAGGTAAAAAATGCCTTGTGATGTCATTGTATACAAATTTAGGTCATCATGGTGCTATTGGTTGTTACAACATTAATGTGTTGGCTGAGATAGAACAAGAGATGCAGATCATTAAAGTGAAGTTCCAGCATTGGACCTCGAGGCAAGAACATATCGTCATGCATGTATTGTATGTTTGGCATGCATGTATGTAAGTTAAGGATTTTCATATGCATTAGTTTTATATACATTAGGTTTATGTACATGTTTTTGATGTTATGGTTACATACATGATAGATGATAGTTGATTAGTATAGTCACATGCACATGTGTCAGATAGTCATGAATGATAGTAACCTATGGTTGTATGCATTGCTATTGTTGTTTTATGTTAGATAACTTGATAATTAGGTTATATGTTGTTGATGAGCATGATATATAGCTTACTGTTGTTATATGTTTTTAACTTGATGATTAGGGTTATTACTTGAATATCGTGATGTTATATGTATCATACTAAGTTAGATTGGTTTATGAAAATGGTTAGGTTATGACATTTAGGTATGAGTTAATATGTTGTGATATTATGTCATACTAATCTAGACTGACTGTGCACATGTGATTATTATGTATGAATGATAATTGCTTATGATTTTTAGTGACTATTATGGGTGTCATGATCTTACTTATGTTTAAGCCAATGTGTTGAGAAGTTATAACATGCTAACTAGATTGATTGTGCAGACAAGATTGCCTCCCCTGAGATACATTAAGGTATGAGCTCGCTTATGTCATATATTTGATGCTTGACGGTTTGATTATGTTGTATAGTTGATTTATTTAACATAGTATGTTTGCAAGTTGGTTGAACGTTTGATGAATTACATAATATGAGTATGTGTTCAAATGATCTTGTTTTAAGATGATTGTACTAACATATGTGTTGAGACAATTGATATGTACTTGAGTGTAATAGGTGATAGTTGTAGCATTATGTCTTATGACTATGAGTTGACTATGGATTATTACATGATTGTTAGTCTTGGTAAGGGTTGATTTCAAATTGATAGATATGATTGTCTTGATATTTGGAACATGTGATTGACATGGGTAAACAGTTGCAGGAAACATGCTTGGTATTAGTATGACAAGGTAATAGTTGACATGTTTTTATAACTAATAGTTGGGTGATGTGACAGTACTAGTAAGCCTTGATTACAACAAAGTAAAAAGGGTGAAAGAAAGGAATTGGACAATAATTCCTTTGGCTATGTTTGGAAACCCTAATTCCAAATGAATGAGTGCCTCACATATAAGAAGTCTTCTTAACCTTCATTTTGTCTGACATCATGTGGATATGTGCTATAATCATGAACATGTACTAGGCAAGTATATTAGCTAGTCTCTAGTTGTAGGTGGATTTGTCAAGGGAATTGGAGTCCCTTGAGAGATGGCGTGGATGTGTTCAGTTGCAAGCAACGTGTTTGGCACAACAAGGTAAGGTAACTAGTATGTCATTATGTTTATTTATGCACTAACAATTATGTGTTTATGGAAATATGATGCAAGGGATTGCATGGCAAGGAAACTGCCATGAAATTCTGAAGAAGGCTCGGGTTGAGCTTTCCTTGGGAACCATGGGATTGAGTCATGGTGTTTGTTGCTAGTTTGTTGCTTTTTGTCTTTTGGTGCTTTGTTGTGCTTGATTGCAGTTTTGTTTCTGTCTTGTGCAAGGCCTTGCCACTTTGTTGTTGTGTCAAATTGTCATTAACTTTCATGGTTTTCTTCTTAGTTGTTTCTTGTCTTGCCTTTTATGTTTTGAGTCTTGGGAATTGTTTGGGAAATAGGAAAGTTGATGGAGCTCAGGAGAGCTGTGTGGTACCCGAAATGTAATGTAAGATTCAAATGAAGCTCTATGCATGAGTAAGCGTATCGGAGGGTAAGACTATGACAACAAGTTGGAATGGTTGGGTCCATTGGTGTAAATGGACGATGGTAGGATAGGCAGGAGAAAGGTAACTAGAAAAGGTAAAGTAAATGGATCTGAGGTGTCAAATGCCTTGACTAGGTTGGGAACTATTGTTATCGATGTAGTGCATGGTGTGAATGGATAAAGGAAGTTCTCTTAACCTATATTGTATGATATCTGGCAATATGTTGTGATCATGATTATGCTGATGTTTTTATGTATATATGTATGCATATATGTATATTGTTGTTTAACAGGACCATGATTGTTTTATGCTAATGTTTATGTATATGTATGTATGTATCCATGTATATATGTCACTGTTTCATAGGGTTGTCAGGAATCGTCCTTGTGTAGGAATGATTGCTTACACAGGCGAATGACATAAAGAGGTTCCTGGTCTTACAAGGAATCAATTAGGAAGAGTAGTCATGACAAATATATGAGGTTAGTATCATGTGGCTATGAATTGATATTGTATGATTGTATTATTACTATGTTTATGTTATTATAGGTAACACTGAGGGATGCATCAAAGAAATGAAAGCAGTGTGGTCTACGACATGTTGGGACAAGCATATATAAGACATTGGAAGCAAGGTTTCTTAGTAGAGACAGTGTGCTTTTGGATGTGAGGTACTATTGTTGTGCATATGTTGTATATATTGTACATGTTGCATCTGTGATGTTGTGTGCATGCATTGTTGTATGTATATAGTGTGTGTACATGTTGTTATGTGATGATTATGTACAAGGTGGTACATATAGTGTTGTGTGCATGTTGGATATGCGGTGTTGTGTACAGATGATGCTATCTACATGTTGGATATGCAGTGCTATGTACATGTGGTGTTGTGTGCATGTTGTACATGTGGTGCTATGAAGATACGGTGTCGTGTGCATGACTGTACAAGTGGTGTTGTGTACATGTTGTACAAGTGGCATTGTGTGCAAGTGGTGCTGTGTACATGTCGTGCATGTGGCACTGTGTACAAGTGGTGTCGTGTATGTGGTACTATGCACATGTGGTATTGTGTACACGTTGTACAGGTGGTGCAATGTACATGTGGTGTTGTATACATGTTGTGCAGGTGGTGTCGTCTACATGTGATGATGCGCACATGTTGTGCAGGTGGTACTGTGTACATGTGGTACATATGGTACTAGTGTACGTGTGGTATTATGTGCATGTCATACATGTTGTGTTGTGTACATGCAATACTATGTATGTGTATTGTTTGTGGTATCATGACACATGTACACGTTGTGTTGTACTATCTGTAGTGCATGTATTTTGTGTTGTACGCCAAGTGTAGGTACATGTATTGTGTGGCGCTTTACATCGGGTATAGATGTATGAGTTGTGTTGTATATCAGGTGTATGTGTATGCCTTTTGAGGTGTCGTGCGTTTTGTGTGGATGTATGTCTTGTGATGTACATTGTGTACATATAGGTGTTGTGTTGTGTTGTACACCAGACGTAGGAGTATGTATCGTGTTGTGTTGTACACTGGGTGTAGGTGTATCTGTTGCATGTCAGGTGTAGCCTGTATTGCATGATGTGGTATGACGTGTGTGGTTGTATGTGTGGGATGTATACTATGTGTGTGTGCACATGGTTGAAGATAATGCACTTGGTGTTTGTTGGGTCTAGCAACTGATCCGGTGTACGAAAAAAATAAGAACAAAGGCAAAATTATGAATCAATGAAGGACAAGTATTTGCATTGTATTTCAATTTTATCATGCGTATGATTTATGATTATGGTCTATGATGATTACATGCGATCTATGATTATTGTTTATGATGGTTACACGTGATTTGTGATTTTGATCTATGATAGTTGTGTTTTGAGCTAACCCGATGTGATATGTTTCTACATGATGATTTGATCCAAGATGTTGGTTTGACTTGTTTTGACAGGAAGTAGACAAGATTGCAAGTGTACCTTATTGACGAGCTACCAATGAGGTACGATGTGAATTTATTTCAATTTATTTTTACGATGCTTGGAACAAGAATGCATGAACATGCCTGGTTGGGTGGCTGAAATCGACTGCAAGAATTAGCAACATCAAAAAAAGGAATTGGAAAATGCAACAATATGCATGTAAAGAACTTCAGGAGTAGGGCCATTGTGGGACATTGGTACCCAATAGTGTCCATTGATTTCCATGAGCATGCTATGAAAGATATGATGGTTTTAAGGTAGGGATATGCCTTGGTTTTTGTATCTTCCGATGCAAGAAAGCCTTTCTAAGGGTTGGATTGCCTGAGATGGGGGTGCCAACGAACTTGGAAGGTGAATGTCTGCACAGAAGGGGATGACCAGATTTCCTGAGGGACTATATAGCAGAGAAGGGGAGGTCATGGATTGATTTGTTTTGGTCATTAGCATTTCCAAATGGAATCAAATGCACATTGGGAGTACGCCTTGGAAAAATGAGACGGTAACTATTCACTGAGAGGAGAATTGGGGCAGGATTATAGTGCTAGACATTAGATGCATATTTGAATTTTATAGTGGATTCTGAACTTCATGGGAAGGAGGTGAATCTTGGTATTAATTTGAGGGTGGAGGTGTGAGCCTCTGGATTCCCTTGTTGCAGATGCAAGAATGATATCCTTTTATTTGTTGGTTGAGAAAATGTGCATATGTGTGTATTATTGTAAATACTGTATATCGAGCTGGATTTATAAAGCTGCATAGACATTATGGTTATTTGCTGGTTGAAGCAAATGTGTATGTGTATATTTGGTTATTGTAAATACCGCAATTAGCTATGTTATAAAGGTCCAGTAAACGGTATGATTATCATGTTTCAACAATGGTCATTGTAAATACTACAACGAGCTGTGTTATAAATCTCCATGGGCAGTATGTTTTGTTTTCAACAGTTTTGTTGGTTATAGGTGTCATTGAACACCGAGGACGGTGTTCCCCCAAGGGGGAGGGTTCTGTAACAACCCTAGTTTAAAACTCATGTAAAAATATATAAGGCCACGGTGATGGGCCACGTATTCCAAGTTGAATGGCGGGAGAAACATCCTAGTGGGTGTTGATTCGGTTTATTATGGCTGAAGAAATTGGCAAAGGCAATGACTAAGGCTTTGAAAAGGCAAAATGACATTTTTGGCACATTTATTTATGAAAATAATGGAAATTAGGAGAAAAGGAAGGTGAAAGGTCATAGATTGCTTGTGAGGAGGAAATTGAAAGAAAATAATTGAAAACGAAGAAAATAGAGGCCTCATTAATAAAAAGGCTTCTGAGGATCAGTGGGCAAGTTCAGTTTTGGGGCTCTCTCATTATTCTCTCTCTATTCTCTCTCTCTCTCTCTCACATATTCTTGGAGACTTAGAGTTTTCCTTGGGAACTCTTGGAGGGTGTGGCATACTTGGATTCTTGGAGCAAGAAGGCAAAGAAAGAGCAGGAAAGCACAAGAAAGCATCAGGATCAACAACTACATCAGATTTTCTTGCAGGTACCAAGTTGCATGTATGTTTCCTTCACTAGTTTTGGCACGCATGGCATATGCATGTGGATTTTTGGTTGTGATCTATTATTGGCATGGAGGATGGACGATATTGATAGTGGACTGCCTAGCCTTTCCATTTCTTGGATATCCATGGTGATTGTGGGTTTATTTTCATTGTTGTGTTTTGGTTGGTTCTCACGTTTCCTTAGCTTGGGTTGAGTTACTAGTCTTGGAAGCCTTGGTTGGACAAATGCTCTCAAACCCTGTAATGGCTTCGGTTGAGTTACTAGTCCTGGAAGCGTTGGTTTGGAAAACACTCTCGAAGCCTTGTAATAGCTTGGGTTGAGTTAGTAGTGCTGGAAGCCTTGGTTGGAAAAACACTCTGAAAACCCTTGGTGGGTTGAGTTACTAATCCTAGAAGCCTGGTTGGACAAATGCTCTGGAAGCCCAGTAAAATTTGTGGGTTGAGTTACTAGTCCTGGAAGCCTTGGTTTGACAAATGATCTGGAGCCCGATGACAATCGTGGGTTGAGTTACTAATCTTGGTAACCAGGTTGGAACAAACACTCTGGAGCCCTGGAAGGTTGGGATAAAGACTGATCTGATGATGGTTTTGTGATATCTGATCGTGAGGTGGAATCATTGTTTGATGGGATGAGGTGGATGGCCTCTGGAAGCCCTGAACGAGTTTTGATTGATGTGTTCTATGATGTCCCACATTCATGCTTGGAATATGGCACAAGGGTGAATGATTGAAGAGAGATTTGGCTCAACCATTTTACGATCGGGTCAAATGTGGAAGTCCCATCCCGGGTTTCGATTTTGCATCATTAAAGAAAGGTTATTTCTCTTGGTATTTCTACGAGTATTAGGATAGATTATATGTGGTGTAAATGGCTGTGATTTCATTGATATTTCTGTCCTATTATGTTGGTTATGCATATGTTTTATGACAACAACTATGTATGGCTCTCATCATGTTTTACTTGTAAATGAATGATCAATGTATCTATGACCTAATGGATGAAATGGTAGCTAATGTGATAAAGAGATAATGCTTCATAGCGAATCTCAGATAAGTATGAGACCCCTATGCTCAGATATGTTATTTACACCTGTAAGTTTCATATTTACTGAGTGTTTGACAAAATTCCTGTCACGGCTAGTAGGGGTCGAGTCAAGTTCTTGAACAAGTATTTGCTTTAGTATTGTCATTTCCATGTTATTTTACTAATTTGAAGAGATGGTTCAATTTTGGCCAGTGACTTGGGCCCGAGGCTTGAAAAAGTGGCTAAAATCCTGGAGTTGCTAGCATAACACTAACAATTTGGGTCTCTAGTTGCTGGCAGCAAAACCTATGAGAGCGACTATAGGGTTACAGTTGCATGCATGCCTTGTCACGGGAGTGACTTTGGGTTTAATTCATCTAAATTCTAGGTTAACTCAGGGGTTGGGCACCTGGAGTGGTCGATTACCTCCCGAGGGTCTTGAAGCACTTGAGGGATGTCTGTGTGTTATGTTTCCATCGATTCCATTTCCTTAAGTTTACCTAGGAGGTTGAGTCATATCATAGTAGCCTCTCGTCACATATATACCCCGGCTGGCCGGTTGCTTGGATAGATGTGGAAGGAGGGTATTACATACAAGATATCCATCATGACCATAATATGGCCTCCACCTCAACTCGGGAAATATAAACTTTTCTTTATCCAGGATCCCTCTTAACTTAGGGAGATCAAATTATTTTCTATGACATCAGTATTTCATGGCTTCTGTCCTTCTTGATCGTCATCATTTGTACAAATTCCTTTATCATGCTTTATCAATCAAATCAACTTTACTTACAAACATCTTGACTGTCTTGAATTATGTGTAGAAATTCCCACTATAGATCAACAGATTATGCAATATACTAAAGTAAAATACAAGATCTACTTCTACAACAAACTTTGCGGAATCTTAATCAAATATGAGCAAGATCAAATAGAACACATATAACTGAGAATGAAAAATCAATCACACATGAACACAGAAGAATAGCTCGGGGAAAGCCTCAGCCTAAAACCCCAATCTCTGTATTATCATACAAGTGGAAATATGTTCAGATTACAAAAAGAATAAGCTCACAAGCTATCCTTCTCTCTCTGCAATCCAACTGTTGCTCATAGATTGTCAAAGTCTTCTCACAAACCTTCTCCTCTGCCCTCCAAGCCTCCTATTTCCTTGCGTAGTTTTCCTTGGGGTCCAATGCTGCCACCTGTGTGAATTGGCCTCTTCACACACTCACTAACCTCTGATCTAACTGCGCAATCCTGAAGGAGATGAGTTCCTTCTGCATGGATGAGTTTCCTATATAGGAAAAATACTCCAACTGATAGTACACTGTCCCTTCCTCTAATCTCAACTAGGTCTTTGACTGAACTGACATGCATGAGTTATTTATGAGAGAATATTCAGTGATCTGAAGTGTAGAAGTTACATGCATGCATGCATTAACTAACTAAACTCACAATTAATTCTACAAACCGTTGGAACTAATCTAACTGGACTTAACTCAGTTAACTGAGCTAACTAATTACAACTCAAATTACAACTCATCCTTATCTCTTTAACTGAGGGATAAATTCCTCAATTAATGGAGAAACTGTTGCATGTCTTCACATAGACCTCATATTTGATTTTCTACAACTAATTAACTCAAGATGAATTAATTAGTTATTTTACAAACAACTGCTAAGATCAAATTCGAATTTTACTTCTCAATTTTAGTTCAGGGACTAACTAAAATTGGAATCCATCCCGAAATGCTATTTATAGCAATGCTATTTTTAACACTTCCATTTTTCATTCCTTGTTGCTATGTGCAACACTGGTACCCGAACTACTATTTATAGCAATGCTATTTTTAGCATTTCTTGTTGCCATTTTCAACATTATGTACCTGAACAACTTAGATAGCAAGTACAACCAAATTCATATAGAAGCATTAACTATATCAAAATCATACACTAATGGAAGCATTAGACTTTAGACAACTAATACCTAAACTTAGTTAGGCTAAAAAACAAGAGACACATACTCTTATACTTCAACTACTTGTACGGGTTAGGTTATAACCCTTAGATCACATTAGTAACTCAATCAAGATATCTGTCTTACTATATCTAGGGCCTCAATATTTCTTCCAGAGATATGACTTACTCTACTATAATATATTGCAAACCCTAGAAGCAATTCAAACAAGTATAGTTCTATAATGCGTCCAACAACCCTGTAATTCATATGTTAGACTTCTACTAGAATTTAATGCAAACCCTAGATTCCATACATGAGACACTAAGTCTTAGATGTCATTAATCAAACCAATTACAACATAATCTAAGGTTTCAACTAAATACCCAAATTCTATTAGGGTTTGTTGTAAACCCTATATTTTATCATTATAATGGAAACCATATCCTAGAATATTCAAACTTCTACTAGGGCTTAGTTTCAAACCATAGAACTTTATGAACATCAACAATTTTGGTTAGCACATATATCTAGGATTTCATGCACAAGCATATCGCGACAACATCCATTAGGTAAACCCAAGACATAAATATCAATACATTTAAATTTAGACATATAATAATCTCGATTAGGCTAGGGTTTTGATCAGACAAAAAAACATATACCTAGGGTTTCATTCCTAGGAGCTTACTCTCGATACATAAGGGTTTTAATTACAAACCCTAATTTACCAAAACTCCAAGGTCTAGGAATACAATACCATCCAACCCTAAAGGACTGGGGTTTCCATAACAATACTAAGACACCAAGCACGACATTATCATCAAAACCCCAAACATCAAAAGAATATTATTTTCTAGATTTCATCAGTAACACTAAAGAGACTAGGGTTTTCATATTACCATTGGCATACCCTTACGTTAGGGTTTTACAAGGAACCTATTAGGGTTCCACAAAAATAATGATTAATGAGGGTAGATTCAATCTAATGATTAATCTCCAAAACATGAATCTCTATGATTCAACTGTCCTAGACATAACACTTGTTAGTAATGTAAAGAAAATTTGAATGAGTATACCTTTATCATGAAGAGAAACAAAACTTATAGTCTAAGACATACCTTTGAGTTTAGACAAACCTTATAGGACATCAATTCCAATAGAACTTCTATGCTTTGTCTTGTGAAGTCTTCTCCATATCCCTTGATCATAACAAAAAGCTTTTCCTAAAGAAGGAAAATATATAAAAGAAATATGATTAGTATATAGTGTAAACACATCTAGATAAAAAAAGGAAAACCAAATGTAAAAGATAATACATGGAGTAAGATTCTTATATTTGAAAAATGGTTAGGGATCCCTCTGAATACATGGAGTAAGATTCTTATATTTGGAAAATGGTGAGGGCTCCCTCTTAATCCAATATCGAGGGATACCTAAAAACTTTAACAAAACAATTCAACAATGTTTTTCCAACGACTGTTAAACCCATAAGTTCTAGAAATCAATGTACAAAACAAATAAAAAACTTAGAGTAGAAGGATAGAGTCCCTGGGAGTCCCTAGCAAATAAATATTTGACTTCAGATTATTCCTTCTTGTTCTTATTTGTAGGTCCTTCATCAACAACATTTGCATATTCCCTTTCTCTCTTTCTATTTCTCATATTTTTAGGACAATCACTTTTGTAGTGACCCATCTTGTGACAGTTGTAGCATTCGATCTTGGACATGTCTATATTACTTATAGGCCCTTTAGTATTCTTGAATGATCCTTTGTTCTTGTGATGAGCAGAGTAGGCATTTGAAACCTTTTCTTCTTCATTCTATTTGTTGCTTACTAGAGAAATCTTGACTTCTTCCTGACTGCACACATTCCATAGTTGTTCAAATGTAGGAGTCTCCTTCTAGCTGTTGAGACTTGATGAGAAGGAACTCCACGATGTTGGTAAACCTAGAAGTGTAGTAATAACAAGTTTCTTCTCTGGTACTATCTCATCAATTGCTTGAGTTTCATCTCTTAATCTAGTTATTCTCACAAAGAAAGATACCACAATGTCTTCCTTTTTCATTTTTATAGATCTTAGTTCATTTTAAGGCTTTCTATTTGACCAAGATTCTTGATAGTGACTAATTTTGATAAAGAATCATACATCTCTTGAGTAGAGTCTATGTTAGATATATAGGGGATGAGGTTATCTTTTATTCCATCCACCATTAGTGTCATAGCCAATACTTTTGTTTCCCTGAAATTTTCCTTTTTTTCATCACTTGGCTCATTAGTAGGCTTCTTAACCTTTCCCATCACTAGGTACAAAACTTTATTGGTCTATCCTCTTCTTCCAAGCCATGTAGATACTCCTTCTAGCTTGTTTTCTCCCTTCATTGAGTTAGACATTGTCCTGGAAGATGATAGATTTGAATTCTTATATGTTCCTTTTGATGACCCTTATTCAAAGCTTCTTAGAACTCTTGACTCTTCTTTCAATAGATCTTTGAGTTGATTTTTTCCCTTCTTCCCCTTAGCTATGATATCATGTTAGAAAATCAGAAAGGAAAAAATATTTTCTTTCTATAGGTAATTACTTGTGACTTTCTTATCTTTATGTTTTAATTTTATCTTTTAGTTCATTAAGAAATTACCAAAACAATAACACAAATATTACAGACACCAGAAATAGGCGGAAAGCCAGGGAAAAAACCCTATCTAAGGGAAAGCCCAGTCAACAACTCTTTCTTAATAACTCCCTGAGATAATCTAAGACTCTTGACCTAAACATAGAATTCCTCCACACCAAGTCAACCCTTTCTTCCTTCTTGCAAATGATAACCCTTTAGAAACAACTTCAACCTGACAACAACAACTTGCAACAACAATTTCAACCTAGCAACTGGCAGTGACAACAACAACAACTTCGACTTGACAATAGAGACTTTGATCTCCTAGAGGAATCCATACGAGAGAGAGACAGATAACCCAAAATTTCGATCTTGACTTTTTCTCCCTTCTTCTCCAACTTCACACTTTTCCATCTCTTCTTATTTGATATCGAACTTGAGTGAGAGAGTGTGTTCCAAAGGAATTAAAACTTATGTAGAATTTTCCTATAGATTCACAAGCTCATGTAATCTACTAAAACAAGAGACAAGAATCTATTTCTACTCTTTACAGCGGAAGCCCATAAAGATCGAGCAAACAATACTTGACAAAAAGAAGAACATCAAAGGCACATAACACAATAAATATCCGAGGAAAGCCACAAATCAAAACCCCACTATCTGTTTTGTATTAATCTGGAAAATCAAGATGAAATTACAATGCTTGTTCTCTCTAGAACAATCCCAACACTCAACAAATTCAATCTCCAACTCATAAGCAAGCTCAAGGCGAAAGCTTAACCATTTCACAAGCTCTCCAAGTCTCTATTATAATGTGCCCTTGGTCAAATAAATTGGATGAATACAATATGCCCTGCTCAACCTCGAGCTTAACCTGCACAAGTATTTCCTATCCTTCGCCTAATGACTTCCTTTGGCCAATACTTAACCAAATTTCCAAGCCTCCAAGATTCTAATTCTTTTCACAATTCCTGAGAGAATTAGCCTGTATTTAAAGAGAAATTCCTCATCCATAACTGTGCAATCCAAAATTAGTTCTAGTTCCCGATTGCATGCACCATCTGTACAACTCAGAAAATTATACAACAAATAGTACACTCTACCTGCACTCTAGTCTCAATTGGGTCTTTCTCAAAATCGATATGCATGAGTTTCTGATGAGGGAATATTCAGTTAACTGGAGTAGCACTAATTAATGCATTAGTGCACCAACTAATTGTTAACTCACTATTAGTTCCTCAAACAGTTTGGAACTAATTTAACTGGACTTAACCCAGTAAACTGAGTTAACTAATTACAACTCATAGTTAACTCATCCTGGACTGTAATAATATAGGGAGAACATATACATGACTTCAAACTCAAAATTCCTAAGTTAACTAAGTCAACTCACTCTAGTTAACTATTACAAGTCGTTATGAGAATAAAATTTGATTTTAATTCTCAATTTAATTCAAGGAAAAATTAAGCTGGAATTTCTGGATTCTATTTTTAACATTTCTTGTTGCTATTTTCAACACTCCCTCTCAACAAGAAAGAAATTCAACTCGATCCCGATACTGAACCTTTGGAATGTTCTGCATGCAACACTTCTCTCTAGTGTTGTTTCTCTAGCAACTCCATAAACAAAAAACATCCAACCTGAATGAGAATGATGCCTCTGTCATCAAAATATTTGAATACTATTGCCTCTGTCAACTGAAAACTCTGTGCTTCTGTTGACTCTGCCTTTCTGCACTAACTATTTTCAACCCTCTCTGTGCTTCTTTAGTATCTGACTACTCTAACCTCTATCACTTTCATCTCTGACTGCATCAATCCCACTGATTCCTCCCGCTACTATGTACTTTGGGCTCCCGTAGGAAGGTGCGATCCATGAGATAAAACCACTCAATGGACCCTGCCCAATTTCAACCCTCTTGGGACTATCACTTCACATTGCCCCACCTGAAACCTAGAGATATGGCTGCATGTGATCCCTCTGCCCACTTGGCTCGAAATTCCCCCCTACTGGAGGTCTTTGCATGAGTGGATACCTCCACTTGGTCTCCTCTTGGCTTCTCCAATTGTGGAGAACCACAATTGTTTGACACTGCTTCTTCTCTGCTTGAGTGGATCTCTCCACTCGGTCTCCTCTCAGCTTCTCTAGTTGTGGCTGCTCCACAACTTCCTGAAGCTGCTTCTGAGGCTTCTTCTGGTCTTCATGTTGAGAGGTAATTTACTCTCCCTCTCAACTAAAAAGTCTCTAACCTTTGCCTTGCTCCTCAAGGTTTTGCATGCATCTTGAACCTCAAGAGCATACAAGTTCTTGGCTAGCACACCAATTTGTTTCATCTGTCCTACCGTCACGAATTTTTTTTTGTTGTTGGAAAAAGAGCTGGTTTTAAATCAATGATATCTCCCTCATCTGAACTCCAATTCGAACGATTTTTTTTGAATTTGGGTATTTTTCGCAAAGAATTGAAATCTACTATTTGTTTTTGAAAATTTTGCCCAAAATTTTTCAAGTATTCTCTGCAAACTCACAGCCTAAAACTCAAAACTTCGAAATCTCCTCTAGTATACTGTTCTCAGCTCCGATATCATGTAGAAAATTTCTACAAATCTAGCTCTGATACCATGTAGAATTTTCCTATAGATTCACAAACTCATGTAATCTACTAAAACAAGAGACAAGAATCTACTTCTACTCTTTATAGTGGATGCCCATAAAGATCGAGCAAACAATAATCGGCAAGAGGAAGAACATCAAGGGCACATAACACAATAAATATCTGAGGAAAGCCACAACTCAAAACCCCACTATCTATTTTGTATTAATTTGGAAAATCAAGATGAAATTACAAAGCTTGTTCTCTCTCTAACAATCCCAACACTCAACAAATTCAATCTCTAACTCATAAGCAAGTTCAAGGCCAAAGCTTACCCAATTCACAAGCTCTCCAAGTCTCTATTCCAATGCACCCTTGGTTAAAGAGTTTGGATGAATACAATATGCTCTGCTTAACCTCGAGCTTAACCTACACAAGTATTTCCTATCCTCCACCTAATGACTTCCTTTGCCCAATACTTAGCCAAATTTCCAAGCCTCCAAGATTCTAATTCTTTTCATAATTCCTGAGAGAATTAGCCTGTATTTAAAGGGAAATTCCTCATCCATAACTGCACAATCCAAAATTAGGTCCAGTTCCCGATTGCATGCACCATCTGTACAACTTAGAAAATTATACAACAAATAGTACAATGTCCCTGCACTTTAGTCTCAACTGGGTCTTTCTCAAAATCAACTTGCATGAGTTTTTGAGGAGGGAATCTTCAGCTAATTGGAGTAGCACTAGTTAATGCATTACTGCACCAACTGACTGTTAACTCACTATTAGTTCCTCAAACAGTTTGGAACTAATTTAACTGGACTTAACTCAGTAAATTGAGTTAGCTAATTACAACTCATACTTATCTCATCTTGGACACCTAAAATATAGGGAGAACATATACATGACTTCAGAAAGACTTCCAACTCGAAATTCCTAAGTTAACTAAGTCAACTCACTCTAGTTAACTATTACAAGTTGTTATGAGAATAGAATTCGATTTTAATTTTAAGTTTAATTCAAGGACAAATTAAACTGGAATTTCTAGATTCTATTTTTAAAAGAAAAAAGAAAAACATTATCACTCATTTCTCAGCCCGAGGTACTATCAGACAAAGTTTGAAGTCCGTTAAAGATGATATCGACAAGCAACAGCTTAAAGGAGTTTATAAAATAGAGTGTTCCTGTGGAAAATGCTACATTGGTGAAACAGGTCGCTCCCTCCAGACAAGACTTAAGGAACATGGCGCGGATATTAAGAACGAAAGATCTCGTACTTCAGCCCTGGCAGAGCACTCCTTAAAAACTAAACACCATATTTGTCTGGAAAGCGCATCAATCATCGCTAGGGAAGAGCAACATCAGAGACGAAAGATCAGAGAAGCGCTTGAAATGATCAAACATCCTCATAATCTGAACAGAGATAATGGCGTGGAGATTAGCGGGAGCTGGCTTCCCTTGATCAAGGAAATAAAAATCGCAAGTGCATCCCCTGGTAAGGCCTCAGCAGGTAAGTTATCCCTCTCCTTTCTTGTGTCTTCAGTCTTTGTTTTCTTTAGATCTAGGTATAGAATTTCGGTTAATTCTAGAATCTATTAACCCTAGTTTTTAAATTAATTCCCTAGTTTTTAAATTAATTTCCTATTAGTATCATTATTCCCTAGGTTAAAATCAATTTCATATTAATATCTCCCTAGGTTTAATATTAATCTCATATTAGAATTAATATTATATATTAAAAACAAATTAATAATAGTAATATAATTAATATTAATAATACAATTAATACAATTAATATTAATATTATTATAATATAATTAATATAATTAATATTAATTAATACATTAATAATAATAATATAATTAATATTAATAATATATTAATAATAATAATATAATTAATATATTGAGGAATAATAATATAATTAAAAATAATAATATAATTAATATAATTAAATAATAATTGATATAATTAATATAATTAATATAATTAATATTAATTAATATATTAATAATAATATAATTAATATAAATAATATCAATAAATAAATATATTAATAATATAATTAATATAATTAATATTAATAAATATATTAATAATATTATTAATATAAGTAATATTAATAAATTAAATATTCCCTAGGATAAAATCAATTTCATATGAGAATTAATATTTCCCTGGGTATAAAATTAAATTAATTTCATAACAGAATTAATATTATATCCTAAAACAAATTAATATTAATAATATAATTAAAATAATGTAATTATTATAATTAGTATTAATAATATTATAATTAATAATAATATAATTAATATAATTAATTTAATTAATATTAATTAATATATTAATAACAATAATAATATAATTAATATTAATAATATATTAATATATTTAGGAATAATAATATAATAAATAATAATAATATAATTAATATAATCAATTAATAATAATAATTAATATAATTAGTATATAATTAATATAATTATTATTAATTAATTAATATATTAATAATAATATAATTAATATTAATAATATAATTAATAGAAATAATTAATATTAATAACATATTAATAATATAATTAATATAATTAATATTAATAATTTAATTAAATTATTTAGGAATTAATCTCATATTAGAATTAATATTATATATTAAAACAAATTAATTTTTAAAACATATTAATATTATTTATTAAATCAAATTAATTTTTAAAACATATTAATATTATATAATATTAATAAAACAAATTAATTTATTTAAAAATTTTAAAAACAAATTAATATTAAATTATATAAAAATTATATATAAAAATAAAAATAAAAATTAATTAAAATAATTATTATTTCAGCTGACTGTTTGTTAATCCAAAATGTTTTATCCTCATCACTATTTATTATTTCTCCGCTGCTCTTCTGTCATCATCATTCTCATATCCTGATGATGGATCCCATTTGGGATTTGAAACGTTGGTACAAAAATGATAAAACTGTGGATTCTCCGGTCAATAATTCAAAAGATTCAAGCCACAGATCTCTGAAATCCATAATCTTATCCCAGTACGGAGGGGATACTTGGAGTGATATCCTTTTACTCGAAAAATCGAGAGTGAGGATAGCAAGAAGAGCAGCAGATTTACATTTTCTCAAAAACTGTCGGGATAACAAGATCATTCCTCCATTCGCTCAGGTTAAGCATAAACTTCAAAACAAATATAATAATAAAGCGTTTCTTCAACTAAGCTTCTCTCTAGTTCGGTCAGAAATCAGAAGGGTTAGAGCTGCTCTGGAAAACCTGGGTCGTTTGGCTCTCTCATCTCACCTTAAGCTTGCTAACAGCATCAATAAGAATCTCTGGGCTATTATTGATGCAAGGACTGCTCTCAAAGCCGATAATGAAAGACAGATTGCTCTGGTAAGGCAGCACAAGAAATTGACTAAACTATTAAATAAATCTGAGGAAATAAGCTGCGCAGTCCAGTCCCAAAATGAAGTCTCCCAGAAAGTCAATTGCTCAGGGATCAGCAATTCGAAAGAAGGCAGCTGCACAAAAATCAATACCTGTCCAATTGTGAACGCTGAAGGTAAACCTATCTGCGCAGGTATTAAGAAGAACATAAAACCCATCTGCAAAGGTAGTATTGAAGATCACAGTGACTGCGCAGAAATCAATGCCTGCCCAATTGTGGGTAAACACACAGGCATTAAACCCATCTGCGCAGGTATTAAGAATAATATAAAACCTATCTGCAGAGGTAATCACAAAGACTGCGCAAAAATAAATAAGATTGAAGATAAACAGAATGTGGACCACGCAGAAAACGCAGCAGGAGGTGGCAGCAACAACAATGGAGGTATCAACTGCGCAGAAGATAATAATAATAACGCTGGAGAGAACGCAGCAGGAGGTGGCAGCAGTAACGATGGAGGTATCAACTGCGCAGAAGGTAATAATAATAACACTGGAGAAAACGCAGCAAGAGGTGGCAGCAGTAACGATGGAGGTATCAACTGCACAGAAGGTAATAATAATAACGCTGGAGAAAATAGCAGATGGGATAAGAGTTTTAGTGATGAAAGCGTTCTGGTTAGGGATCAGAATAATGGAGCCAATCCGTTGAATTCCCATGCAAAAGACAGTCACATCGCAGATGGCAAGGGGCTGTCCGTATTAGTGACTCCAATGATTCCTCAGAGCAGTGACACATTAATAAAGATGGGCAGTGGAAAGCAGAATGATAAATCAAAAAGAAAAGTAGTTAACCTGTCCTCTCTGGAATTGGATCCTGTAGTCATTAATATTCTCAGCAAAGGTTTGGGGTTTGCAGTGACACCTAAAAACCTTCCCTTTGAAAAGATGATTTGTAACATAGAGGAGGGGATCAGTAACCTTACTTTGGAGGATAAAGAAACATTGAGGCAAGAATGCTCTCTAATCATGAGGAAAACCAAAATCCCCAAAAGCAACCTGAGTAAAGAGGAACAAAAAGCCTTCAATTCCTTGCGAAGCAATGACAAGGTCGTGGTTCTTAAAGCAGACAAAGGAGGAGCTACGGTCATACTGGACAAAGAAGATTATGTTTGTAAGATGAATGATCACCTAAATTGTGGCAGTTATAAGAAGCTAAGCAGCAATCCCATCCCCAAAATCGTGAAGGATGTAAAGAAGATTATCTCTAATTCAAACCTTGACGAAAAATTAAAGAAGAAGTTGATCCCCTCCTGTGAAACTGTTCCCAGAATCTATGGATTACCCAAAATCCATAAGGAAGGGGTCCCCCTTAGACCAATAGTTAATACTATTGGTTCCCCAACCTATGAGCTTGCGAAATATGTTGCAAAAATTCTCAAGCCCCTTGTCGGAAACATTGATTCCTTCATCAAGGACTCCGAGGACTTTGTGAATCTTATTAAGAAAGAAAAATTGGAACATGATGATATCCTTGTAAGCTTCGACGTGGTATCCTTATTCACTAAGATCCCTCTTGATGAAGCCATTCAGGTTATAAAAGAAGTTGCTGATCCAGGGACTGCAAAGCTGGCCGAGATCTACCTAAGGTCGACTGTGTTCACCTTCCAAGGAGTATTTTATGAACAGACATCCGGTGTGGCAATGGGGTCCCCCCTTTCGCCAATAGTGGCCAACCTTTACATGGAATACTTTGAAAAGAAGGCCCTAAATTCATATCCTTTGAAACCAGCCTGGTGGAAGCGATTTGTCGATGACACCAATATAAAATGGACTCATGGCAAAGCAGAACTCGAAAAGTTTTTCACTCACTTAAATTCGATCTCTCCAGATATAAAGTTTACAATGGAACTTGAAGAAAACAAGAGCATTCCGTTTTTAGACGTCCTAATCATCAGAAAAGAGGATGGCTCTTTGGGCCATAAGGTTTTCAGGAAATCAACCCACACAGAGAGTTACCTCCATGCTGATTCCCACCATCACCCTGCGCAGAAGGTTGGTGTTCTAAACACGCTGGCCATCAGAGCCCTTCGAATTTCCGACTCAGAGCACCTGGAGGAAGAGAAGAAGCATCTAATCTTAACTTTTAAAAGTATAGGCTACAAGGAGCAGGAAATTAAAAAGGCCATAGAGAAAGCTGAAAGGAAGTTGTTGTCTCATGAGCCTAAGGCTCAAGACCAGCCTAATTGTGGTATTGTTTTTCTACCGTATATCCATGGGATTACGGACAAAATCGCCAAAATCCTAAAAAAGAAAAACATTATCACTCATTTCTCAGCCCCAGGTACTATCAGACAAAGTTTGAAGTCCGTTAAAGATGATATCGACAAGCAACAGCTTAAAGGAGTTTATAAAATAGAGTGTTCCTGTGGAAAATGCTACATTGGTGAAACAGGTCGCTCCCTCCAGACAAGACTTAAGGAACATGGCGCGGATATTAAGAACGAAAGATCTCGTACTTCAGCCCTGGCAGAGCACTCCTTAAAAACTAAACACCATATCTGTCTGGAAAGCGCATCAATTATCGCTAGGGAAGAGCAACATCAGAGACGAAAGATCAGAGAAGCGCTTGAAATTATCAAACATCCTCATAATCTGAACAGAGATAATGGCGTGGAGATTAGCGGGAGCTGGCTTCCCTTGATCAAGGAAATAAAAATCGCAAGCGCATCCCCTGGTAAAGGCCTCAGCAGGTAAGTTATCCCTCTCCTTTCTTGTGTCTTCAGTCTTTGTTTTCTTTAGATCTAGGTATAGAATTTCGGTTAATTCTAGAATCTATTAACCCTAGTTTTTAAATTAATTCCCTAGTTTTTAAATTAATTTCCTATTAGTATCATTATTCCCTAGGTTAAAATCAATTTCATATTAATATCTCCCTAGGTTTAATATTAATCTCATATTAGAATTAATATTATATATTAAAAACAAATTAATAATAGTAATATAATTAATATTAATAATACAATTAATAGAATTAATATTAATATTATTATAATATAATTAATATAATTAATATTAATTAATACATTAATAATAATAATATAATTAATATAATTAATATTAATAATAATAATATAATTAATATATTGAGGAATAATAATATAATTAAAAATAATAATATAATTAATATAATTAAATAATAATTGATATAATTAATATAATTAATATTATTAATATTAATTAATATATTAATAATAATATAATTAATATAAATAATATCAATAAATAAATATATTAATAATATAATTAATATAATTAATATTAATAAATATATTAATAATATTATTAATATAAGTAATATTAATAAATTAAATATTCCCTAGGATAAAATCAATTTCATATGAGAATTAATATTTCCCTAGGTATAAAATTAAATTAATTTCATAACAGAATTAATATTATATCCTAAAACAAATTAATATTAATAATATAATTAAAATAATGTAATTTTTTTTTTTTCAATGTGGTTCACGAGCACTCAATGAGTGGCCGCTACGTCCACGTAGAGAAGCGGGGCAGTTCCACCCGAAGGGATCTGCCGGTCGGCCATATCAGGCCTAACCCCGAGGGCATCGAGGAGATTTGACCCCGTGACCTCCCAACTGGGAAAGTGCTTAGCAACGGGAACTCGACCATTTGAGCTATCCCTTGGGGCTCTTAAAATAATGTAATTATTATAATTAGTATTAATAATATTATAATTAATAATAATATAATTAATATAATTAATATTAATTAATATATTAATAACAATAATAATATAATTAATATAATTAATATTAATAATATATTAATATATTTAGGAATAATAATATAATAAATAATAATAATATAATTAATATAATCAATTAATAATAATAATTAATATAATTAGTATATAATTAATATAATTATTATTAATTAATTAATATATTAATAATAATATAATTAATATTAATAATATATTAATAATATAATTAATAGAAATAATTAATATTAATAACCTATTAATAATATAATTAATATTATTAATTTAATTAAATTATTTAGGAATTAATCTCATATTAGAATTAATATTATATATTAAAACAAATTAATTTTTAAAACATATTAATATTATTTATTAAATCAAATTAATTTTTAAAACATATTAATATTATATAATATTAATAAAACAAATTAATTTATTTAAAATTTTTAAAAACAAATTAATATTAAATTATATAAAAATTATATATAAAAATAAAAATAAAAATTAATTAAAATAATTATTATTTCAGCCGACTGTTTGTTAATCCAAAATGTTTTATCCTCATCACTATTTATTATTTCTCCGCTGCTCTTCTGTCATCATCATTCTCATATCCTGATGATGGATCCCATTTGGGATTTGAAACGTTGGTACAAAAATGATAAAACTGTGGATTCTCCGGTTAATAATTCAAAAAACTTCTTCAATATTTAGGCTTATGGTAAAGTCGAATTAACTAGTTTGAGGCCGAATTGATTTGCTTGAGGTCGACATGGTGTGGAGGTGAAAAATACCTTATTTGACTTAATAATAAACCTTTTTACATGGTTCAAAATCCCAGGAAGGGTCTCTTTAAATGGACAATCACACTAATGACTCAGAATAAATCCTAGAACTCCTTAATGGGGAATTTGACCTAAAACATGATGACCCAAGCATGAAACCCATTCTTTAATAAGTCATAATAATAATGATAAAAATTTCTTTTTCATTCTTTTGATAAATACATTTCATTGTGACTCAAATACAATTTATGAAAACCAAAACTAGTTACATTCTTCAACAGTCCCTCTTAACTAGGGAGGTATTCATACTTACAAATTCAAGTACATGGAAGATCTCAAAATACATGAAGAGTTTAGGCACTTACGGTGCCACAGACTAGATTCTTGACTAGGGAAATCTATCCGGGTGGGACTAAGATGGACTAAAGATTTCAGCCAGTCTAGGCACCATCAAGTTTACTTGCTAACCATCAACCAAGGGATCTAGGTGCATAATGAGAGCTCAAAGCATGGAACATGATGACCCAAGCATGAAACCCATGCTTTAATAAGTCATAATAATAATAATAATAATTTCTTTTTCATTCTTTTGATAAATACATTTCATTGTGACTCAAATACAATTTATGAAGGCCAAACCTAGTTACATTATGTAATATCTGTTAGTTGAGAGATGAACTTAGAGCCATTGGAGATACCATTGATGATACAAAGCATGTTACAGTGACTGCCAATGTATTTCCTTCCTCATGGGATCCATTTTTTCAGGGCATTTGTGCATGAGAAAAGTTTCCAAAGTTTGATAAGCTATGGAATGATTGTGTCCAAGAGGAGGCCATATTGTTGTCTAAGGATAACTTACAGAGATCTCAGTATGAAGAAACTCAAGAACTTGCAACTCATGAAAAGAAAGGAAAGGGGAGAAGAAATTTTGGAAAGTTTGATAAGAAGAATACAGGTAGAAGACCAAATCCAACTGTAGATAAGAAGAAGAAAGATATGTCAAAGATCAGGTGCTTCCATTGTCATGATATATTTATAGATATGTCTCAAGTGGTGAACTGAGGCTGTAGGGATATACTGATTCGAATTGGGGTAGGAGTGCAGAGGACAGAAAGAGAACCTCAAGGTGTTGCTTCATATTGGGAAGAACTATGATATCTTCGTTTAGTAGGAAGAAAACATTTGTCGCACTCAATACAATATAGGAAGAGTATATCGGAGCCAGTGTCGCAAGTAAGGAAGCAATGTAGCTTCAACAACTACTTGTAGGGCTATTTGATTAGGATCTATTGACGACCTTGATACATTGCGATACCCAAAGTTGTTTTATGCTTTTGGAGAATCCAATATTCCACGAGAGGTTGAAGCACATTGAGATTAAATATCACTTCATTAAGAAGACGCAGAAGGGATGAGTGAAGCTCCAATACATATCCACGTACGAGAAAATTGTGGAGATTCTCACCAAGCCCTATCTAGAGTGATGTTTATATACTTCATCGACAAGCTTGGTGTGATGCAGAATGATTTTTTGCAAGATTGGGAAGACGTTCTCCCACAGAGTCATTGTAATGTACCCCCTACTATCCCTAGCCCCACTAAGGGTAGGAGGAGGCAGTCACTAGAATGACCGAACTTCCAAGGTACTGTTATGGATATGGGGTGTAAATTTTTCGAACTCTTACAACTTCTTCAAAACATAAAATAGATATCATTGTTGTGTTCTTCTCACTATTACCTTTCCAACGATATAACATTTGTCTCCTTCTGACTCAAATATTGAAAGATATGGCTGATTAGAGTCTTGAACAATGATATTGAGCCAATCAACTTAACCTGCAACGTGGTGCCCATGTGGCTGCAAAATCACATGCCATGTCATGCCAAGTGGCAGCCGTCGAATTGATCATACTAGGCCACAAAATGATCCCCATTCACATGACCCAAATATAACATAATATATGATATATGCTTGATGTATGCAGGTTCAAGCCCTCTATGGCCATGTCTCCTCAAGAAATAATTCCTGGTGGGTGTTAGCACTTCGTTTATACCTCCGAAAAATTAAAATGGTTTGAAAAAAGAGTTGACTATCTTATTTCACTAGATTGCTTTGAAAGCTAAAAAAAAAAGACTAAGGTTAAGTGTTACTTGAGAAGTTTGGGTCATAAGGCATACTTAAAATTTTTGATAAGTGATGAGTCATAGGGTTTTGGGTTTATCAAAGGTATTTTAAAATCATACCTAAGCTACAAACTAAGTTTTAAGAGCCGTTGCATTGTAATTACCAATTTCGGGTGGTGCTACGAAAATATTTTGTAGCTTCTACAGGAATGCTAAAAAACCACAAATCCTAATTGCTAGTTTGTCAAATTTGAAGTGTTAAATGCCTTAAATCTTGGATTAGGTTATATTTCAATCAAATATCACATCAACAAAAGTTTTAAACGGTTGAAAGGGGTTTTAAAGGGTGGTTCAAGATTTAAGTCGGTGCAGAGAAAAGTCATTTCCAGCAAAGCCCAAAAACCTTATTTTGTAGTAGACAATTATTTTTTCACCATTTTGCAGTGTAGTTGTGAGAGAAAAACCTTGTTATCATTTGAAGAATGGGGAAATCGGGCCATATTAGGCATTATGAACCTGATGGTGTTGAGTGGTTCGAAGCCTATGAAGAAGTGTTACTAGTGTTCAGAGATGCAGGTTGAGAGCCTATTGTTTACAGATTCAATGGTTATAACTTGAGTTGGAGCCATGATTTCATCAACTCATTTGATGACACCGTAGCTAGGGTAAGATACATGAAATTTCCAGTAACAGAAGACTCAATTACAGAGGCCACATAATTTCTAACTGAAGGAGAAATGGTTTAAGAAGAAAATGTTGCAGGGTGTTGATTTAAATTTTTTCTTGAAGGAGGAAGCTCATAAACCTTACTAGAGCGTTGGAGTACCTTGGAGCTTGTTGAAGCCCGAGTGGACCAACATTGTTAGAACAATCCAAATGTTTTTTACTTTCGAAGGAAGGTACTCTAAAGCATATCTATATCATATGTGATTCCTTTGTCATTTGACTAGTTTTAGTAAAATGAGTTTTCCATATTTCTTCCACCAAAGTTTGTTTAAAATGACCACCAAAGCTAGAACTAGGAGGGTTTTGTATCCTCATGACATTGGTCACCATGGTTTGATTAAATTGCTTTACATACATGAATTAAACAAGAAAATAGAGAAATTCAGAAGAAGGGAATGGAGGAAACCTGTACCTAGAAGAAAGAGAAAAGGTAAAACAAAAAACCCTATTGAAACCCTGGCTATAGAGGCAAAGACTAGTGAACCAAATCCTATCGTAGAACCTACAGAAAACCCTATTAAAGAGACAAATTAGGGTTTATAAGAGAAGGTAAAAAAGACAACAAAGACAAGCACAAGAGGCTAAAGAATCAGAACACATTGAGGTAGAAAGAAAGAAAGGAAAACGTCCTAGTAGAAAAATAGAGGAGACTAGCAGAAAAATAGAGTACTTCAGAAAACCACACACCAAGCCTTCAAACAAGTTAATATTAGATTTTAAGGCTAAGTTTAACCCAAAATTGAAGGATCCCATCATTATTGATGAGGAGGAGGACACAAGACCTTCTGATATCAAGAAGAAGTCTACAGGGAAAATGAAAACAAAGTCTTCTGGAAAGGTGAAGAAAGAAACCTTAACAACTGACAAGACCATTCAGAAGAGGAGCAAGAGGATCACAAGATCAATGGAAAATCAAGATAACTTAAGTATTCTTGTACAAGCAACAAAATCCATTGATAACTGAACAAGCCTAAAACATCTATTTTGCAGACATTGCAACAATTTTGGAAATAGGGAATGTTCACAGTTTTATCAACCCTAATGTCTTGTTGATGAAAAATATCATAAACTAGGTTGATGGGGGAATTTTTATGGTTTCAACAAGTTAGCAAGAATATAGGGATATTACATTTTTTTGTAGCTCCAATCACGCAGGTGGGTGACTCAACAAGATAAAGGTGCCTTTAAAGGTGGAAATTAGGTCGAATAGTTGGAGACAATTTTTGCAGATTCAATGTATGTCATTTATTAAAGGAGATGAAGGAATACGTACCCCGGTGACAATGCACACTAGCCTAAACTCCAACGAGCAATTTCCAGATCCATATTTTTAGTGATTTGCCTCCAAAATCTTCTCCAAAGAAGTAACAGATATCTCGAGCCCAATTTTGACAGATCTCTTCATTTTGTGACCAGATTCAAGATTGAAGTACGAATAGATTTATTAGTAGGGGTAGACTTTACTTTGTATTTTGAATTATTAAATATTGTAATATTTTGCAGTTACTTTCCCAGTTATTGTGGATCTCAAACTTTGTATGTTTTTCTAGATAATGTATGAAAAATAAGGCCCAAAGGTTGGATTTTGAAGAAAAGATACTGATTGTCTGTGTTTTCCAAAGCTATATTCATTTTACAATTTCCAAGATAAAAAGATTTATGATTGTTGACACAAAGATCCATATGATGTTATTCCTAGTTTGTATTCTCTACATATTTTTAGTGTTTCCTTTCTTTGTTATGCCAATTGAATGTTTGTCTTCTGATGTTCAAATGAAAGTGAATGTCATAGAATTCATAATATGATCTATTTTTCATTAATTCGAATTTCTGCACTCCTTCCTTCTAAAGCTACATTAGGATTCATGTTCCATGCCCTACTGTAGTGGATTGTTTTTCCTATTTTCTACTGCCATCTACAATGATAATTTGAAATGTCTAAGGTGTGTCATCTATCTTGCCTTTGTCAATATTTGATCATGTAGCCAATGTCTTCATGATTGCAACAAACCATAGCTTGTTGACTCCATTTCCCAATGGACTGTTTTTTCATGCCCAACCAAACCCTATTTCAACACAATTTGACTCAAGATCTAGCCACTATTTCAAGTACACAACCAATTGTTGAACTCTAAATGATTGAGTTGTAGAAGAGAGCCCTCTCTAAGTTGGAAGGGCTAGCCTCTAGCCTGAAATCTTGGTTGAAAAGGTTACCTTAAGAGTCTTCTTCCACAACTACGAGAATATTTTGAGTGATAACATCTTGGTGACCATACTTGGGAATATGAAAGATTTATTTTCCCCAAGTGATTAGTATTTTAGAGATCTAATTTCTGAGGGCAAACAAAAAGTTAGATAGCAACATTGGTTGTTCAATTTGTCCAGGAAATTCCATAGTTTGCAGCTCAAGGTGATCCCACTGGGAAGTTCTGCTCATAAAGGAGTTCACACTAGGAGACTGTAACAACCCTGAGTTAAAATTTCATTTAATAAAGTTAATAAAGGCAAAATAAGGCCAAGGTCATGGGAGACGTATTCCAAGTTTATTGGGAAAATTATCTTAGTGGGCATCACTAGTTGTGTTTATGGCTAAGGGGAAATTGGAAAAGGCAATGGAAAAGGCTTTGAAAAGGAAAACATGCATTTTATTTATGAAAATAAAGGAAATTAGGATAAAAGGGAGGTGAAAGGTCACATGTTTCATGTGAGGAGGAAATTGAAGGAAAAACCAGGAAAAAAGAAGAAATTAGAGGGATGAATGATAAAAAGGATCCAGAGCATCAGTTTGTGGATTTTGGTCAGTTTTGTTTTGGAATTAGTCTCAGAGAGGAGAAGAGCATCAAGAGGAGAAGGAAAGTAGGCACGCAAAGGAAGGACGAGGAACGCAGAGGAAGGACAAGGAAAACAAAGGAAAGTAAGGATCAAGAAAGGAAAGGTTGGATCAAGCAGCTTCAACATGAATACTTGTAGGTAACAGGTTACATGTATGATTTCCTAGCTGGTTTTGGTATGCATGGTATCTGCATGTGTATATTTGGTTTATTTATTGTCGATGGCATGGATTTTTCCAAGTTTTGACAGTGGTTTCAACCTTGTCTTGCCATTTTCCATAGCCATGGTGTGATGGGATTATTTCTCGGTTGAGCTTTGGATTGTTCGAAGGTTTTGGATCTGGGTAAGGTGGTCTAAGGAAAATCCCAAGGGTTGGGGGTGGACATGGCTTTTTATGGGAAGCCATCAATAGGTGGGTGGAGAGATGAAAATTCCTCAAGGGATGGTGAAGGAATTCTAAGGTATCCAAGCTCGGTTTGGTTTTGTTATATGGGGACCGGTTTAGGTGAGATCATGGTATGGTGAGGGTGGAGGCGATTTAACCTATGGATTCCCTTGTTTGTTCATGGATTGGTTTACCCCATGAGATCCCACATTCATGCTAGGAATATGGCATGGGGTCATTGGTTGAAAGAAATATTTGCTTCAACTCAATCTATGGTTGAGTGCTACATGGAAGTCCTTGACTTGGTTGGATTTTTCATATGGTTAATAAAAGCTAAGCTTCTCTTATCTTTGATGAGTAATTATACTTGTTATTATGTGGATTTAATGGTTTTTCTATAATTGTTATCTATCTGGTTATATGTTGGTTACAAGCATGGTTATGTGCTACATTTAAGTATGGATCTTAACACATTTTAATGAATGAATGTCTGGTTAATGAATGCATGGCCTAAATGGTGTTATGAAAATTATTATAAGAAGGTATTGATGCTTCTTGTTAAACCTCATATAAGTTTCTAGTTCCTAAGTTCAAATGTGCATTCTTGACAAGCGGGTTGCATGTTTATCATGTGTTTGATGAAATTTCTGTCCTAGCTGGGAAGGGTCAGGTCAAGTCCTTGTTTAAGTTTTGGTTTAGGAGTTTTGTTTCTATTTTATTTTTAATTTATGGGAGTTTCATGGAGTTCTAGGTAGAGGCCTAAGTCCCAGCCTTGAAAAGTGGCTCAGAATTCGGGGTCGATGACACAAAATTGAGCAGAAAAGACTGCAATCATCGTGAAGTTGGCTTATGGGAGTGAGTGGAGAGTTTCAGTCTCTTGGAGGGCTTTTCATGGGAGTTACTCGGGGTCTAGTTCAGTGAAAAAGAGAGTTAACTTAGGGGTTGGACACTTGGAGGGGTTGGGTAGCTCCCTGAGGTCCTATAGCACCCGAGGGAAGTAAGTAAGATCTTGAGTTATCGCCTCCATTTCCTTAAGGTCATATAAGAGGTTTAGTCTTATCATAGTGACCCTCAGCTCATGTTTACCCTAGGTAAACCAATAGAAGTGGGTAAATATGGGAGGAGGTAGTTACAGGGTGGTATCAGAGTAAGTTGCTCTCTTTGGGTAAAGTCTGATGTTATCAAGTTGTGGTTGTCATGCACCGGGTCATGGTATACAGTTGATATGGTCATGCATGATGTTGTTATATCAATATGACTATGATTGTACATATACATGCTAATGTGGACTGATTTTGTAGATGAGATAAGCCTCCCCTGAATGTCATTGAGGTATGGTTTTGATTTTGGTATCTATTTGGTTTATCAAACATGGCCTACTTGCAAGAAGAAGAAAATGAAAGATGATGAGAAAAATGGTAGGCTGCAGTTCCCATGTCTCTCCCTACAGATTATTTGGACAACAAGGAGATGAGTATTCTCCTGGTATAACAGACACATTGAGGAGTTTGAGGGCAGAGATCAGAAGTTGCAAAGCAGACAATGACAAGGTGGTTGAGGCTCGGGAAAGACTTACAAGGGCTCAAGAAAAGTAGGTATAAGTCAATGCAACGATTCTTTATAGCTTGTCATATTTGTAGAGATAGGGACAATTTAGGATCAGTCAAGATCAGGAGGAGAAAGCTAATGGAGCCCACGGTAGCATGACTCGGTACGGATACATGTTAGATACGGGGGACACAGTCATAGGTGATAGATCATTGGATACACCTGACAGAAGGACTGGTAGGTATTTTTATCATTCTAGTTCTTCATCTAGGAGACATAATCATAGTCGTCACTGTCATCATCCTTATAGGAGGAATGAGTACTTGCTAGAAGAGTTCAGGAATGTCAACCCCTCTACATTCGGTGGAGAGATTAAGAAGTCATAAGATGCATAGGCATGGTTGCTTGGGATGAAGAAATTCTTCAGATTGCATAACTATTTAGAGAACATGAAAGCCAAGATAGCCACCTTCAGTCTTAAAGGGAAAGCAAATATCTAGTGGGAAGATGTGAAGAATGTCAAGGGAATTCAAGAAGAAGAGTTGATTTGGGATGAGTTCGAGAGATTCTTCAAGAAGAAGTACCTATTTGAGAGATATTATGATGACAAAGCTAAGGAGTTTTATGAGCGGAATATAGGTTCTATGATAGATGATGAGTATACTAGTAGGTTCTTGGAGCTGTTGAGATATGTGCCTTATGTCAGGGATGAGAAGGCTAAGATTCATAGATTCATAAGTGGATTTCCAACAACATATAGAGACCGAATTGAGTTTGATGAGCCGATATCGTTGGAAGAGGCCATCTGAAAGTTGAAGCATTGTTATGAGCAGTCAAAGCGCAAAGCTGAGCCTAAGCACGATTTGAAGGGAAATGAGAAATGGCCACCGAAGCAGGGAATACCCCAGGAATAAAGTGAGAAAAAAATATTTCTCCTTATAAGAAGTTCAATGTAGTTGAGAAGGGACATGGGTTGCAACCTGGAGAGAAACAAAACAAAGGTGATGGTAGAGGAACATTGCAGTGTTCTATATGTGGCATGATCATCACAAGAAGGATTTTCCACTGCACCAGGGTGGCAAGCCTCATATATATAGCGGTTAGGAGGTGTAGACAGTTTGGGATGTTGGTCATAGCATTCCTCAGATTTATGGATCTGTGGAAAACAAGCAGGCAAATCACGAGGCATCCATTATTCAGATGGAAGGTAAGCTCTACGGTCAAGTTGTTTCTATTTTGATTGACCTTGGATCTAATTATAGTTATGTTAATCCTGAACTACTGGATAAGTGTGGTTTGAGAAAAGAAGTGCATGAAGATTTGTGGTTGGTGCAGTTGGCTACAGGTACTAAGAAGAGAGTTCATCACTCGGTAAGAGCTTGTGCATTTGAGCTGAATGGTATGCCTACAGTAGCACACCTGAATGTGATTCCACTTAGATCATATAGTTTGCTTTTGGGTATGGATTGGCTATATCTTCACAGGCTCAAAGTAGATTTTTATGACAAGGCTATTGAGTGCTTGGGTGATAATAGGGAAAAGAGAATCTTGCAGTGAAAGAAGAATCCCACGTCAGTTAGGATGGTCACAACTATGCAAGATAAACGCAGTTGCAGGAAAGGATGCATAATGTTTGCAGTTCATATTTCCAGTGACAAGGGAAAGGATGTCGAGGATGTAAAAAGATTCAAGAGGTACCTTGTATTGCAACAGTTTTAGGATGTGTTTCCAGTAGAGGTTCCAGAGTTGCCTCCTGATAGGGAAGTATAATTTTCTATTGAGTTGGTACCAGGATCAACGCTAACATCAAAGATATATTACAAGATGAGCACACCAGAGTTGGTAGAGTTGAAGTCGCAGCTGAAGGAGATGCTTGACAAGGGATACATTAGGCCACGTGTATCACCTTTGGGTGCACCAATGTTGTTCGTGAAGAAGAAAGATGGTACTTTCAGGTTGTGCATTGAATACAAGAAGTTGAACAAGGTAACCATCAAGAACACGTACCCATTTTCGAGGATTGACCACTTGTTTGATCAGTTGAAGGGAGCAACAATGTTCTCAAAGATTGATTTGATATTTGGATACCATCTGATACACATCAAAGAAGAGGACATCTACAAAACTGCTTTCAGGAATAGGTATGAGCATTATGAGTTTTTTGTAGTTCCATTTGGTTTGACTAATGCTCCAAGTACTTTTATGTGCTTGATGAATATTGTATTGCATCCTTATCTAGACAAGTTTGTGATTGTATTCATTAATGATATATTGATATATTCTAAGAGTGAGGAAGAGCATGCCAAACAATTAGAAACAATATTGAGATTGCTAAGAGATCATCAGTTGTATGCCAAGATTAGCAAGTGCAACTTATTTCAGATAGAGGTACATTAATGAAGACATGTTGTCTCAAAGGAAGGCATAACAATGGATTTAGAAAAGAGAAGGGCTATCATGGAGTGGGCAGCTCCTAGAAATGCAGATGAAGTCAGATCATTCATGGGGTTAGAAGGTTACTATAGAAGTTTCATCAAGAACTTCTCATGCATCGCATATCCTATTACCTCATTACAAAGAAAAGTTAAGCAATTTGAATGAACAGAGGAATGCACATCCAATTTTGAGTAGTTGAAGCAGTTGTTGACAAATGCTCCAGTTCTAAAGATTGCAGATCCAGATAAAGAGGTCGTGGTGTGTACAAATGCTTGCAAGAGAGGGCTTGGTAGAGTCCTTATGCAAGAGGTACATGTGGTGTGTTATGAGTCCAAGAAACTGAATGAGCACGGGAAAAACTATGTGACTCATGACCTTGAGTTGGTAGTTATTATTCATGCCTTGAATATGCGGAGGTATTACCTTCTTGGCAAGAGATTTGTATTGATGAGGGATCATAGTGGGTTGAGATATCTATTTGACCAACAGAATCTGAATTCCAGGTAAGCTAGATTATTGGCGACGATCAGTGAGTTTGACTTCGAGATCAGGTTCATTAAGGGTAAGGAGAGCAGGGTTGCAGATTCTCTAAATAGGAGAGTGCAGATGAACCGTGTTGCAATGGTGAGCTCGTCTGGGACAAATTTACAGGATCATATATTACAAGCAGGACAACAAATGATAGGTACATGGAGCTTAAGCACAAGTTACAACAACAGAGTACATGTGATCAGGATGTGGACTATCATCAATAGATGGTGTTGAGCCTCAAACCTGCACCTTCCTATACACCCTCTCAGCCTTCTTTTTCCACTTACTTCATCCACCAAGCTGTTAAATCATTGCATTATAGTCTAAAAAGAGCTTCTGACATGGTTTTCTAACTATGCTTATGACTGTTGTTTGGTTTAGATTTTTGTTCAGGGAGCTGCGGAAACTTGTCAGTTTCCACAGCCAGCACAGGATTCCGCAGCCATTTTGTTAAAGGCTATGCTACAAGTGTCCTATGAAGAAACGAGCCACATGGGAAAGCTACAGGTGACGGGTACATGGAACGTGTCCCTTCAGATCATCCAAATCATCCATAAAAGGTCACGGTCAACAAGGGTCAAAGGCAAAGCCAACCAAGGAATTTAGCAGTGGCACGTCTCTGTTTTAAGCACGTGAAAGTTTACGTGGCACAGTCCTCAGCTCACGGAGACATCAGCACACCTGGAGATCAACCCTGTAACCTGAATCCAACAGCTACCACTCCGAAGATTTAATGGACATGATGACCGTTACGCTAGATCTCGGGCTGAGGAGATCTACGTGTCTCTGGCAACGCAGTTAACAACTTAGGACTTAGTTAGTTAGTTACATCACTTCTTCATTATAAATAACGCATTGATAAACGCTGTGAAGAAGCTTTTGGAGATGTAATTTTGAACTGTTGTTATTATCACCCCACACTCTGTTTTATATATTTTGCTGTTGCTTTAATACATGAGAAGACTACTTTCCTGAGCTCGTTTTTGTGACTGTTTGTTGACTGGCTGAGGTGGCAGAGGGCCCTTGCGCACTAAAGCCCTGTATAGTTTTCATTTGATTTTATTATGTTTCTGTTTTCATAATCAGTAGCTTGTATATAACATGTTGTTTTGATGTTTTTAATTCACTGCTGTTTACATTTTCATTTATGTTTTCTTATAGCTGTCAGTTGATCAATGCTTTTCTACAGGTTTTCTTAAGCAGCCCGGGCAAATTTTCATCTTTTTGATAACTACTGACATATGAGATCATCTTGTCCTTCCTGCTAATTTTCATTTTCTGAAGTTTAATTCCAGCATTGTCCTTTTTCAAATTGTGTTTTTCTTATTTATTTTTCTGCTACTTAGACATCATACTACTCATTTGTTTATGGTTTCTTTCTATAGTCAAGTGACTCTATTAGTAAGAAATCAGAATATTACTTATTGTAGTGTGATTTAGTTATCATATTGCTTAACTTATTCATGATTTCTTCCCATAAGGTAGATTGAGCTGAAGGGTAAAGGATCAGAAGAGTTGAAGTAGTGTGATTAGTTTCCTTTATGCAATTTAATTTCTTGCAATTTAGTTATCATATTGCTTAACTTATTCATGATTGCTTCCCATAAGGTAGATTGAGCTGAAGGGTAAAGGATCAGAAGAGTTGAAGTAGTGTGATTAGTTTCCTTTATGCAATTTAATTTCTTGCCATCTAGATATCATATTGCTTAACTTGTTCATGATTGCTTCCCACAAGGTAGATTGAGCTGAAGGGTAAAGGATCAGAAGAGTTGAAGTAGTGTGAACTAGTTGCTTTTCTTTTAGTTTTTTGAGTTGCTTTAAGTTCAGTTTTTACTTTATTTTTCATACAGCAACAAGGATACTGGGCCATTGTCATTAGTTCACTGTTTGATACATTTACTTCCTCTTAAGAATTGATTTCATTACAGTTGTTTTAAAGCTTTCTTTTTGAACACTTTTAAGTTTGGGAAAATCACTGTAGAAATCACCATTACCATCCATACTTAACTTTCATTTTCGCCATCACCCATTAGGGAAAGATAAATCCAAAAACAAAGTAAAAAAAACTCAAAAATGACAAAAGACTAAGGAAATGGTTATCTTGTACATATAGTACAATTCACTTCGTCAGTTTACGAATCCCGGATTGACATTTTAAATAGCAATTTAGAACACACTAAATTGACCAAACATTTTGGCGCCGTTGCCGGGGAAGTGAGATTAGGTAGCCAATTTCTTAAAAAAAAAAATTTAAGAAAATTTCAAGGAAGGAAAATTGATAACCTCTCAAAGTGTGCTCTCCTCTTGCACTTAGTGTGATCTGGAGGGCCAGAAAAGAGAAAGTTATTGGTTTAATAGTTTCTTGAGTATGCTCACTTCTTGCACCTAGAGTGACTTGGAAGATCAAAAAGAGAATTATTAGCTCGACTTGAAGAAAAATAAAAAAATGACATGCATAGAGCAAGAGATTCTAGGGGAAGGTTTTTAGCTAGAGCCAAGAGTTGGATTTTTACAACTCCTTCTACCTCAAGGAATAGACAAGAGACACCTCCATCATCTCCAACCTACACTCCTAGCCCTAGGATTCCTGGAATTCAAGAGACAGTAGTTGAGTTAGGAGACTCTTCCTCACCATCCATCGAATCTGAATTAGGAAAAGATCCTTTCTTTTCTTCTATAGGGAGACACATTGTAATTGAAGAAGTAGAATCATCTGAGGAAGAAGAGGGAGAAATCCCTCCTCATTCACCATTAGTAGAGGAACTAGAGGACTCTGAAATCTCTAAGAAAACTACCGTGACAGAAGAGGGAGTTAACGGATTTGGTAGAGGTACAGGTAGAGGAGGGGGAGGAGGAAATAATGGAGGAGGTAGAGGTAACAATGGGGGAAATAGGGATGGAGATAACTCATTTGGATTTCCTATAGTCGATGAGGATTCTCGAGCGACAATGAAAAATATTTCACCATCTGTCCTCCCAAACTTTCATGGGTTAAGAAATGAAGATCCTGAAACATTTCTATTTGAGTTTGAGGTCGTGTGTCGAACCTATGATTATCTGGAAGACTCTCAAAAACTCAAACTGTTTCCTTCAACATTGAAAGGAGCTGCTTTGAAATGGTTCATGGGATTACTCACTCAATCCATTAGGACTTGGAGTGATATGAAACAAACATTTTTGGATAGATACATGGATTATTGTATGCCTACCAACCACAAGGATGAAGTATTTAAAATGGTACAAAGAGAAGATGAAAACTTGGAGGATTTACTTGAAAGATTCCAATACAATCTGAAAAGAGCAAAAATGAGTAACTTAGATGATGATACCTTGAAAGCCCTTCTATTAAAATCCATTAGAGATGAATGGATAGATATTTTGAACATGATGGGAAAAGGAGACATATCTCAACTTCCACTTCATGATATAGCAGAATTGTGTGTCCATCTCTCAAGAGGAAAATCTAAAACTGGAAAAGGGCCTAGAGATCCTTCTCTCATCAGAGCAAACAATCTGCAACTGGATCAGTAAGTAGGGCTGAAATTGGCAACATGCTTGATGAATTCAAAACTGATATCTTAGGGAGTCTTAGTGAGCAACTAGACACTCTTAAGATTCACAATAAGTAGAAAGTAGAAGCTGAAGCTTTAGCCATCTTTTGCCCAAAATGTAGGAAAAAACATGCTCTTAGAGAATGTCCCTTGGATGCAAAAGTTGTAGAAACATGTGCGATCTGTTCAGAGAATCATGAGACCAAGGATTGTCCTTCAATTCCTGGGATCAAAGCTGTCTTTCAAGAAGATCCAAATACAATTGAGTCTCTCTGTTTTGTTGCAAGGAGACCTTGGCAGGGGCAACAAAATCAAGGGTTTAACAACTCTATGAACTTTCAACCCCCACCAAATTGGAATCCTTGGCAACAAACTTGGTCCCAACCTCAAAATCCTTTTCAATCATGGGTACAAGGTATGCAAAATCCTTATGGGAGATTTGCTCAATTTTATCAATATCCTCCATCTTTTCAAAACCAACAAGCTCCACAACTTCCAAATCAAAACCCACAACTATCATTGCCATTTCAACAACAACAACCCTCTCAACAAAACCCAAATTCTCAACTCTTGCTCCCATTCCAACAGAAGTCAAATCAACTTCCTTCTCAGCCATTGCCAAACCCTAATAATAAAAACCCTCAAAATGCTTACATGATAGAAGGTCAACAATTTCCTGCCTATATGATTGTTCCTCTCAATTATGTACAACTCAGATCCGGTAGAGTTCTAGATAAACCTTCTATAGATGCCCAAAATCAAAGCATTTCTGAGGAAGAATCTCTTGAAGCCAATAAGGGTTCTGAAGCATCTCTTCAAAACGCAAACACTCAGAAAGAAAAAGAAAAAGAGATAACCCCCACAACTCCTATAGTTGAGCAACCTGCATCTTCATCCACACCTCCCTTTCCTGAAAGATTACAAATTGACAAAGGGGTGGAAAAACAAATCTTGTTGCCTGACTATGATTTTCTAGATGAATTGAAGAATGTCTGTATCAAGATTCCCTTGTTACAAGCCATTAAAGAGATTCCTATTTTAGCAAAAACAATAAAGGAGTTGAGTCTTAAAAGACCAGGAAGGAAACCTAGAGACACAAGAAGAATCCACCTAGTAGGGAAAATTGCAGACATCATGATGGGAAAAATTACTATGCAGAAGTATGTAGATCCCGGTAGTCCAATTGTTAAAACACATATCAATGGGGTTGAAATTCCAAATACTTTGATTGATTTAGGGGCCGCTATCAACATTATGAGTAGACAGACTATGGAACAACTGAAACTTCCTAATCTTCTCTTTACACCTACTTTACTGCAACTTGCAGATCGATCAATTATTAAACCAGATGGTGTATTAGAAGACATTTCAGTCTCCTTAGACTCTTGGGAATATCTAGTGGATTTCATGATTTTAACTCCCAAGAGTAATTTAGGAGGACATCCTCTCATCTTAGGAAGACCTTGGCTAGCCACAGCCGATGCTTTCATCAGTTGTAGGTCTGGGGATATGTATATTTCTGATGGTAATTTGACAAAGAAATTCAATCTGTATCCTCCAACAAAAGCAATTACAGAAATAGGAGATAATGAGTGGATTGATGATGAAGATACTATACAACCTGTCTTTACCATTTCTGAAGTTAGTGAAGATAGTCAAATTCCGAACATATAAGAAAATTTTGAAACATCTTCAGAATATGACCACACACAATTTCAGTTAGATTCTGACATTGAGTATTTATCATCTAGACAAATGTCTCTTTTCTCTATGGAAGAATTTGGTAGTTCCGCCATTGAGATCTTTCCAGGAAAAACATTGAATATCAACAAAAATTTGGAAAGATCACAATAGGAAGAACTAACCAAAATCTTGCAAAAACATTCTACTGCATTTGCATGGGAGTATACCGATATGAAAGGTATTGACCCTAAGACTTGCATTCATCACATCTACATTGAGGAAAACAGTATACCAATCAGACAACCTCAGAGAAGGATGAACCCAAAACTTAGGGAAATAGTGAAAGAAGAGCTCCAAAAGTTACTTAATGTAAACTTCATTTATCCAATTTTAGATAGCCGATGGGTTTCTCCTTTGGTTATAGTACCTAAAAAGAATGGTAAATGGAGGGTATGCATTGATTACAGGGAATTGAACAAAGCAACTTTGAAGGATCACTTTCCTTTACCCTTTATCGATCAGGTATTAGATACTTTAGCAGGCAAAAAGTATTTTTCATTTTTGGATGGTTTTAGTGGTTACAATTAGATTCAGGTAGCACCTGAAGATCAGGACAAGACCACATTTACCTGTCCATGGGGAACTTTTGCTTATCGAGTACTTCCTTTTGGATTATGTAATGCACCCGCAACATTTCAAAGGGCAGTACTAGGAATCTTTTCCGATCTAATCCATGATTGTGTAGAGGTTTATATGGATGATTTTATAGTTTATGGTAATTTGTTTGAAGAGGCATTAGAGAATTTGGAAAAAGTCCTTATAAGATGTAAAGAAACAAACTTATCATTAAGTCATGAAAAATGATTTATGATGTTTACTGAAGAGATCGTTTTAGGACATCATATTTCAGGAGATGGGATTAAGTTGATAGATCAAAATTTGAAGTCATCTCCAAGTTGCCTATTCCAAATTGTCAAAAAGATGTTGGAAGTTTTCTTGGATTTACAGGATACTATAGAAGATTTATTGAAAACTTCACCAAAATAGCATCTCCACTCTTCAAATTACTTACAAAAGAATGTGAATTCAAATGGGATCCTTATTGTCAATCTGCATTTGAAACTTTGAAAACAAGAATATCTGAAGCACTGATTTTGAGAGGTCCGAATTGGAAACTTCCTTTCCATATTTCCATAGATGCTTTAGATACAACTCTAGGAGCTGTGTTGGAACAAAAGGATTTAGTTCCTTATGCCATTTACTACACCAGTAAAAATTTGACTCCCACTGAGTTAAACTATACTGTGACTGAGAAAGAGTTCTTAGCTGTTGTTCATGCAATCAATAAGTTTAGACACTATATAACTAGATATGAAACTTTTGTCCATACTGATCATTCTGCAATTAGATATTTCATGAATAAACCTGTTACTAATGGCAGAGTTACAAGATGGCTCTTACTTTTACAAGAATTCAATATTACCGTGTTGGATAGACCAGGGAAACAAAATACAGTAGCTGATTTCTTGTCTAGAATCCAAAATACTAACGAAGATTCTCCAGTAGAGGATAAGTTTCCAGATGAATATTTGTTTGCAGTAACTACTAAGACTCCTTGGTATGCAGATATTGCTAACTATTTGGTTACAGGGAAGCTATCTCCACACCTATTTCCTGGTGAAAAAAGAAAAATTATTAAGGAGAGTTCAAGTTATTCATGGATTTCTAATGAATTGTTTAAAACAAGGCTAGATTGTGTGATCAGAAGATGTGTTTGGGAAGATGAAATGCCTGACATCCTCAAGGCATGTCATGATGAACCATGCGGTGGACACTTTGCTGACAAAAGAACGACCTATAAAATCATTTCTTTAGGATATTATTGGCCTTCCATTTTCAAAGATGCAAAACAATATGTCAGAAGGTGTGACAGCTGCCAAAGAGTTGGGAGACCGACTCTTTCAAATGAAATGCATTACAACCACAGGTACTCATCGACCCCGTTGAAAAATGGGCTTTAGATTTCATTGGACCCATTAATCCACCATCTAAACAAAAGAAGTATATATTGGTATGCACTGATTATGTCACTAAATGGGTAGAAGCCAAAGCATTGCCTTCTGCCACTGAAAATTCAGTTGTTCAATTTCTTTTTGAGGATATTTTTACTCGTTTTGGTGTCCCAAGAGAAATTGTGACAGATCAGGGAAGTCAATTTACATCTAACTTGATGGAGAAGCTGATGGAAGAATACAAAACCAAGCATAGAAAATCTACTCCTTAACATCCGCAAGCAAATGGCCAAGTGGAGTCTACAAACAAAGTTCTTGAAAGCATCATCACCAAAACTATTCATCTACACAGAAAAGATTGGGCAGAAAGGCTTCCTGAAGCCTTATGGGCCTACAGAACTACATGGAGGAACACAACAGGACATTCTCCCTATGAACTTGTTTATGGGAAAGAGGTCCTGCTCCCCATTGAGTTTCAAGTCAAGACTTTCAAGATGGCAGTCCAGTTGGGAATGAATCTATCAGAAGTCCAAAAGCACAGAATGGAGCAGCTGAATGAGCTAGATGAGATCAGACAAGATGCAATTTTAAGGACTGATCTAGTTCAACATCAAAGAGCTAAGTGGCATGACAGATACATCAAAGGGAGAAAGTTTCAAGAGGGAGATTGGGCGTTACTGTTTGATTCCAATTTTAAAGACTTCAAAGGAAAATTTCGGACTCATTGGCTTGGGCCATATGAGATTGACAAAGTCTTTAACAATGGAGCGGTAAGAATCAAGACCATTGATGAATTTCAAACTCCTCTCATTGTGAATGGCCACCGATTGAAAATTTATCATAAGCCACTCTCAAAAGAGGAATTTGTCAAAATGTTCCAAGAGAATTCTGCAATAAGGCTGGTGGAGAAGAATCCTTCTCCCCCATCAGCCTAGCCTTTGTTTCTTTCAGTGAAAAAAATTAAAAAAAAAAGAAAAAAAATCGTATAAGCCTGAAAACCAATCATAGATTGGCGGTCTTATACAGAAAATGTAGAGTGAAAATCAGGGACACCTGACACTCTATATTTTCCAAAAAAAAAAAACTCCTCTCATTCTCTTTCCATCTTCACTCCATCTCATTTGCCATTTCACTTCACCTCCATCTCATTCTCATTTCCCTTTCATTTCACTTCACTCCACTTCATTTTCATTTCATTCCACTCATTCCATTTCATTTCATCAATAAAAGTCCCTTTCAGGACTATTTTCATTCAGTTAGTTCTTCTCTCACTACGTTTGTTCAGTTAAGTGGGTGCTGTCTCAGTTTCCACAGTTGGAAGCCGTTTCCACAGCCAGAAGCAGTTTCCGCAGCCAGAAACGATTTCCGTAGCCAGCATCACTTTGTTTGCAAATTTACAGTCAACTGTTAGTACAATAATCAAGAAATGCAGGTGTAATTGAGCTAAAGACATGGGGCATCTCCAAGACATCAAGGAAGAGCAATTGGTTAGAAGCCTTGAGCAAGAAATGACAAAGTTTCCAAAGGTATGATCAATTTTTTTTATCAAATAACAATTCAAGTCATAATTACGCATAGTTATCAAACCATAACAAGTTCTACTATGTGCAATGATTTGATACGATAGCTCCATTACCACTCCTATTCCACGATATCACTCCACACACCTTGCATTCATTTCTCCAACGGTCTCATGATTATTCCGAGTTTAAACTCAAGACTGACTGCACTTCCATTTATTACCCGTACTCTTGAGACGTGACCTATTGTGTTACGGTTCTTCTTAGCCATAATTTCCGCAGCCGTCTGTTGAGACGTGTAAAAATTTCATACACAGTCATCCGATTCAAAAAAAAAAATCTCGACGTTACTCCATTCGTTTACCACTCCACTAATACCATACTCCTCGCATGCATCCGCATTTTATTTTGAACTTGTTTACTGCTGCTCACCCTCTGTTCCTCTGGTAATTCAGGTACTTCCATTCCCTGTTCTCCATTTTCGACTGCAGCCACTACAGTTATCCTAAACCCCAACTGCAGCCACTATAGTTTGTTCTAAACCCCGATTGCAGCCACTACAGTTATTCTAAACCCCGACTGTAGCCACTACCATCTATCCTAAATCCTGTAACCGAGCCAATTTTTTTTATTTTTTTATTTTTATTTATATATATATATATATATATATATATATTTTTTTTTTTTTTAATTTTTAAATTTTAAATTTATTTTTATTTATTTTTTTATTTTTTTAATTTTTATTTTAATTTTTAATTTTTATTTATTTATTTATTTATTTTTTATTTTTATTTTCTGAACCCTCACACGCAGAAGAACTCTCAGTTGGAATTTAAAACAGAGGATGGGAAAATTACTGAGAGCAGAGCCAGAAGGACCGAAATACTTGGAAGGTTATCCTCAAACTAAGGAATTGCTGAAGAAAGCCAGATGGTTACGATTTATCCAAAAGTTTAAAGGCCATAACAAGGAGATGACCAAAGCTTTTGCACGGTCTTTTGATGGACAAATAGTGGAGATTGGAGACTTGAAGTTCACAGTGACTGAGGCCACAGTAGCAGCTGCCACAGGCCTACCTCAAGAAGGTGAAAGGTGGTTTAAAAATAGAAGTGTGGACGATCAGATATGGAGAATCATGCTACAAAACCAAGGTATGGATACCACCGTATTTACAAGAGGCATCCCTGTTCATGCACTAAAAGAGGAATGGTCTAGTCTACTGTTAGTTATCCAGAAATTTATCGTGTGTGAAGGTTGTTTTGGTTCTATGTATATGTATCATGCTAGACTGATGATGAATTTCCTAGAGGCTCACACTCTTAATTTGCCTCATTTTCTGTTATTGAGTCTGAAAAAGATGAGTATTACAGTTCAAAAACACATAGGCAACATTGAACCTCATCTCTACCATCATGGACTCATAAAAATTCTTATTGAGGACCAGTTGAAGAAAACTAAAGATACTTGGGAGCAATTCTTGACAAGAAACTACTTCCAAGAGCCATCTGAGGCCTCTGGAAGTAGTCCACCAAATATTCCAAGGAAAAGTAGGAGGAGAGAAAAGAACACTACAGTCCAAGACTCCCCTACTATAGAAACTCAAGAAACTGTCCAAAAAGAAGAAGAAGATAGAGCTAAAAATAAGAAACAGAAGAAAGAAAAAGGCAAAAGAACCATCCAAGAAGTCTATCCATCCCCTGAGCAATCCATAGAGGAGGATTATCAACCACTGTCAGAAAGATTAGTACATCTTCAGGCTGCTGCTATAACAAAGAAAAAGCAAAAAGGAAAACAGAGTACACAAGAAAAGAGTACTAATCCATACTTAAGGAGGAGCACTAGGCTAAAAGGAAAGGTGAATAAAATCCAAGAAAAATACCCTCACTTTATTGATTTAGGTGAAGAGACACTTGAGAAATCTCCAGCTCAGCCAAGCATTGAACCAAGTCCTCCACATGATGAAAGCCCTTTTCGGCTGGAAAGAGAGAGCAGTCCTCCTCCTCCACCAGATTTTGAGCTTAGTCCGAGAAATACACCTGAGGTAGATCCTAATCAGCAAGAGGTATATAACTACCTGGAATCCTTAGAACAATTAGCAGCAGGACCGCGTACCACTCTGCCACTAGATGCACAAGTTCAGTCTTTGAAACAGGAGGTATTTGAATTAGAAGTCCTAAATAGGCATATCAAACAGGAAAATGAAGCACTCAAAGAGCAGAGCAAGGTAGATAAGGTTGTCCATGATAACACTATGCTCCATTTAGGACTGTGGCAAAAGAAAAACAGGAAATTGAAGAAAAAGTGCAAAAATTTAAGCAGAGCATTGATTAATCTCAAGTTCAAATGTCTAGTCAGGAAACCCAGGATGATGTTAGCACCAAAGAAGAAGAAAAGAGGGCTAGATGTCCTAGCAGAAGCCTCAGAACATATGGATTAGAGGGAAATAACTAAATTTTGGTTGCATGAGGACATGCAACACCTTCACAGTGGGGGTATGTTGAGCCTCAAACCTGCACCTTCCTATAAACCCTCTCAGCCTTCTTTTTCCACTTACTTCATCCACCAAGCTGTTAAATCATTACATTATAGTCTAAAAAGAGCTTCTGACATGGTTTAGATTTTTGTTCAGGCAGCTGCGGAAACTTGTCAGTTTCCACAGCCAGCACAGGATTCCGCAGCCATTTTGTTAAAGGCTATGCTACAGGTGTCCTATGAAGAAACGAGTCACATGGGCAAGCTACAAGTGACGGGTACATGGAACGTGTCCCTTCAGATCAACCAAATCATCCATAAAAGGTCACGGTCAACAAGGGTCAAAGGCAAAGCCAACCAAGGAATTTAGCGGTGGCACGTCTCTGTTTTAAGTACGTGAAAGTTTACGTGGCACAGTCCTCAGCTCACGGAGACATCGACACACCTGGAGATCAACCCCGTAACCTGAATCCAATAGCTACCACTCCGAAGATTTAATGGACATGATGACCGTTACGCTAGATCTCGGGCTGAGGAGATCTACGTGTCTCTGGCAATGCAGTTAACAACATAGGACTTAGTTAGTTAGTTACAACACTTCTTCATTATAAATAACGCGTTGATAAATGCTGTGAAGAAGCTTTTAGAGATGTAATTTTGAACTTTTGTTATTATCACCCCACACTCTGTTTTATATATTTTGCTGCTGCTTTAATACATGAGAAGACTACTTTCCTGAGCTCGTTTTTGTGACTGTTCGTTGACTGGCTGAGGTGGCAGAGGGCCCCTGTGCACTAAAGCCCTGTATAGTTTTCATTTGATTTTATTATGTTTCTGTTTTCATAATCAGTAACTTGTATATAACATGTTGTTTTGATGTTTTAATTCACTGCTGTTTAGATTTTCATTTATGTTTTCTTATAGCTGTCAGCTGATCAATGCTTTTCTAAAGGTTTTCTTAGGCAGCTCGGGAAAATTTTCATCTTTTTGATAACTACTGACATATGAGATCATCTTGTCCTTCCTGCTAATTTTCATTTTCTGAAGTTTAATTCCAGCACTGCCCTTTTTCAAATTGTGTTTTGCTTATTTATTTTTCTGCTACTTAGACATCATACTACTCATTTGTTTATGGTTTCTTTCTATAGTCAAGTGACTCTATTAGTAAGGAATCAGAATATTACTTATTGTAGTGCGATTTAGTTATCATATTGCTTAACTTATTCATGATTGCTTCCCATAAGGTAGATTGAGCTGAAGGGTAAAGGATCAGAAGAGTTGAAGTAGTGTGATTAGTTTCCTTTATGCAATTTAATTTCTTGCAATTTAGTTATCATATTGCTTAACTTATTCATGATTGCTTCCCATAAGGTAGATTGAGCTGAAGGGTAAAGGATCAGAAGAGTTGAAGTAGTGTGATTAGTTTCCTTTATGCAATTTAATTTCTTGCCATCTAGATATCATATTGCTTAGCTTGTTCATGATTGCTTCCCACAAGGTAGATTGAGCTGAAGGGTAAAGGATCAGAAGAGTTGAAGTAGTGTGAATTAGTTGCTTTGCTTTTAGTTTTTTGAGTTGCTTTAAGTTCAGTTTTTACTTTCTTTTTCATACAGCAACAAGGATACTGGGCCATTGTCATTAGTTCACTGTTTGATACATTTACTTCCTCTTAAGAATTGATTTCATTACAGTTATTTTAAAGCTTTCTTTTTGAACACTTTTAAGTTTAGGAAAATCACTGTAGAAATCACCATTACCATCCATACTTAACTTTCATTTTCGCCATCACCCATTAGGGAAAGATAAATCCAAAAACAAACTAAAAAAAAACTCAAAAACAACAAAAGACTAAGGAAATGGTTATCTTGTACATATAGTACACTTCACTTCGTCAATGTACGAATCCTGGATTGACATTTTAAATAGCAATTTAGAACACACTAAATTGACCAAACAGATGGTTTGGTCATATTTAGGGACTGGATATATTTACCAAACAACAATGAACTCAAGAATATTATCTTGAGGGAGTTTCATGTTAAGCCATATTGGGCCACCTAGGATATGAGAAGACGTTGATAGAAGTGAAGAAGTTCCACTATTGGTTGAATATGAAAAAGGAAGTGGCAGAGTTTGTGGCTAGATGTTTGGACTGTTAGCAGGTAAAAGCAAAGTGTAAGCATCTAGGTGGGTTGTTTCATCCTATTCCAATTCCAGAATGGAAATCGGAGGTCATTTCCATGGATTTCATTACAGGTATTCCGAGAGCATCGAGGCAACATGATTCTATCATGGTTGTGGTCGATATGTTGAGGAAGGTAGCTCACTTTATTCCAATGAAGACTACTTACTTAGCTAGTGAGGTGGCACATGTCGTCATCAGGGAGATCGTGAGATTGCATGGTGTTACGAAGAAGGTTATGTTGGATAGGGATGCTAAATTCACTTCTAGGTTTTGGAAGGAGTTGTTTGTAGGTTTGGGGACAGATTTAGCCTTTAGTACAACTTATCATCCTCAGATTGATGGACAGACAGAGAGCGTCAACAAGATACTGGAGGATATGCTGAGGATGTATGTCATGCATTGTTGGAATCCAGAGGCACAGCAAACAAAATAAACACACAGCAGAATATCAAGCACATATGACACAATATTTTTAACGTGGTTCACCCAACCAATCTGGGCTACGTCCACCAAACATAGGCATCAGCAATTTTATTATTCAAACTGGAGATTACATAGTGAAATCCTCACAAAACTCTGACCCTCTCAGCAAACCATCCGAATGGTTTCCTGTTATATAGCATAGAGAATCTAACAGCCTCATTAACTCACTCACATCAAATATAGGAGGCATTAACTCCCTCCTAACAACCTGGAGCTAATCTAGGACTTGAATTCTATTGTTGTCACCAGCTGAGATTTTTCCTATTTTGCTCCAAAACATAAAATCTCAACAATCTCCACCTTGACAACAATTAGCCTGATGCCCTGTTATTATTATTTTATCTTTTCTGAAAGCCAAGAGAAGCCAAACACCAGCGTAGCTTCTCCAACAAAACTGGTTTCGTGAACATGTCTGCACAGTTTTCCTTTGTATGCACCTTTTCAAGAGAGACTCCCCTTTCAGTGATAACCTGTCTTACAAAATGGTACTTAATTGGAATATGCTTTGATTTACTATGATAGGCCGGATTCTTAGCCAAATGTATTGCACTTTGACTGTCACAAAGTAACCTGATGTTGTCCTGTAACCTACCAAACTCACCAAGTAATCCTTTCAACCAAACCGCCTCTTTGCAAGCATGCGAAGCAGCAATGTATTCTGCTTCAGTAGTGGATAAAGCAACAATATTCTGTAGCTTTGACATCCAGCTTATAGCTCCACCTGCAAGAGTAAAGACGTACCCTGAAGTTGATCTTCTCTTATCCAAATCACCTGCAAAATCGGAATCAACATATCCGCAAACAAATTCACTACTCTTATTGTAAGAAATACAATAACTACTTGTGCCTCTCAAGTACCGAAGCACCCATTTCACTGCTGACCAGTGTTCTTTACTCGGATTTTCCATGTACCTGCTGACAACCCCAACTGCATGTGAAATATCTGGTCGCGTACACACCATCACATACATCAAACATCCTACTACATTGGCATATGGAATTCAAGACATATAATCCTTTTCTTCATCTGTATTAGGACATAAACTCGAAGAAAGCTTAAAATGGGAAGCTAAAGGGATTGATACAGGCTTCACATTGTTCATACCAAACCTCACAAGTATTTTCTCAACATACTTCTGTTGTGAAAGCCACAGCTTACCATTACTCCTGTCTCTGAAAATCTCCATGCCCAAAATCTGTCTTGCTGCTCCTAGATCTTTCATATCAAACGTCCTTGCCATCTGAGTCTTCAACCTGTTGATTTCTTCAATGCTTTTGCTTGCTAAAAGCATATCATCAACATACAACACTAAGATAATGAACATGCCATTATTTAACTGCTTAAAGTAAACACAATGATCATATTCACTTCTTACATATTTCTGACTCAACATGAAAGAATCAAACTTCTTATACCACTGCCGAGGCGACTGCTTCAGGCCATATAATGACTTCTTTAGCTTGCAGACAAATTTCTCATTGCGACGCTGAACAAACCCTTCTGGTTGTTCCATATAAATTTCCTCATCTAAATCACCATGTAGAAATGCAGTCTTAACATCTAATTGCTGCAACTCTAAATCAAACAAAGCCACTAATGCTAACACAATTCTAATTGAAACAATTTTAACCACTGGTGAAAATATCTCATGAAAGTCTATGCCAGCTTTCTGAGAAAACCCTTTTGCAACCAGTCTCGCTTTGTACCTGTCTTTCGTATCATTCACACCCCATTTCAGCTTGAACACCCACTTGCATCCCACAGTTTTCCTGCCTTTGGGAAGTTCAACCAGATCCCACGTGCCATTCTTACCTAAGGCCATCATTTCTTCCTTCATGGCTGCTTTCCATTTGTCACTATTTGAACCTTCTACAGCTTCCTGATAACACAAAGGTTCATCATCATTAGGGATCAAAGCAACTGAAGTAACATGATCATCATACCTTCTCGGAGGGCGTTTGATCCTTGTAGACCTCCTTAAGAATGTTTCTGGTGCTTCCACAATTGGCTGTCTATCAACTGTAGGAACTTCTTCATGATCGCCATCTGAGACCTGTTCATGACCTCCATCTGAACCCTGTTCATAATATGATTCTGAAACCTGTTCATGACTAGAATGTGAACTATGGTCGTTACGACTATCATTAGAAATGCTGTCAAACTGAATATGCTGGAAATCAGATACATCATCCTGTTTCAATCTACTATTTACATCTAACTGTACAAGAGAGGATTCATTAAACTTTACATCTCTGTTGATGATGATTTTGCGGGTAGTAGGATCCCACAATCTAAATCCCTTTGTTCCATCACCATACCCAACAAAGACATACCTTTTCGATTTCGGATCTAATTTAGTTCGCTGATGTTTAGGCACTAGAGCATATGCATCACAACCAAACACTCTGAGTTTAGAATAGTCACAAGGGTGTCCTTTCCATACCTCTTGCGGAATCTTGCAGCCTATTGCCGTTGATGGAGATCGGTTTATCACATAACAAGCTGTTGCCACCGCTTCCGTCCACAACTCCTTTTGCAACCCGGCGTTACTCAGCATACACCTTGCTCTCTCTAGAAGAGTCCTGTTCATGCGTTCAGCAACTCCATTCTGCTGAGGAGTATAAACCGTGGTCTTATGTCTCTCGATCCCTGCATCCTTGCAATAGCTGTCAAACTCCTTGGAGGAAAACTCACCACCATTGTCAGTTCTTAAACATTTTATAGTTCTACCAGTGTTGTTTTCTACCAATGCTCTAAACTGCTTGAAAACTGTAAAAACATCAGACTTCTTTTTCAACATGTAGACCCATACTTTCCGAGAAAAGTCATCAATAAACGACACAAAATACGACGAGCCACCATACGACGCTGTAGGGGCTGGACCCCACACATCTGAATGGATATAATCAAGTATGCCTTTACTAGTATGTTTGCCTGTTTTAAACTTTTGTTTACTTTGTTTTCCAAACAAGCAATGTTTACAGAAATCTAACTTTCCAGATCTTAGATTAGGAAGTAACTTGCGGTCAGCCAAAATTTTCAACCCTCGTTCGCTCATATGGCCCAACCTTTGATGCCATAGGCGAATGGAACCACTGTCCTGTTCAGACACCGACACATGATCTAACCCAGTTCTTCCTTCTAATTGAAAAAGATTTCCTACCTTCTTAGCCTTCATTACTAGTAAGATACCTTTATAGATTTTCATAACTCCACCTTGAATTACAGTTTTATATCCATTTGAATCAAGTGCTCCTAATGAAATCAAATTTTTTCTTAAATCTGGTACATGCCTCACATCAGTTAACATTTTGGTTGTGCCATCAAACATTTGTAGTTGTATGCTCCCAATTCCCACAATATTACATGTTACATCATTACCCATGTACACAACACCATCATCAATTGATTTATATGTTTTAAACCAATCTTTATGAATACACATGTGGTTAGATGCCTCGGAATCTAACAACCAATGTTGATCATGTTTTGAAATATTAACTGACAATACCTCATCACTCATACCTGAACCAGATACTGAACCTGTATCTGTGGTGTTGGCTTCCTTCTTTTCTGTCGAAGAGCCTTCTTTAGCAGCCTGCTTTCACTTCCAACAATCCTTTTTCAGATGTCCAGCCTTGCCACAATGCCAGCACTTTACCTTTGGCTTCTTTCCTTTGGACTTTGAACGAGAGTCGCTATGCTTTCCCCCGGAGTGTCTCTCTCGTGAGCGACCTCTGGCCATCATTACCTCTGATGTAGAGGTGTCTGCATTCGACCTCTTCCTCGTCTCCTCAGCCAACAAGGCTCCAACAACATCGTCAAACTCAAGGATGTCTGATGTACTAAAGCTTATGGAAGTAACAAAGTGATCCCAGGATTCAGGCAATGAACACAATAGAGTTATTGCCTTATCCTCTGAATCAAATTTCACATCTAGACTGTCTAATTGCACCAGTAAGGTATTAAAAACATTCAGGTGATCAGCAATCGAGGTACCTTCTTTCATCCGCAAACCATAAAGCTGCCGTTTCAGGAGAATCCGATTTGTCAAAGATTTCGTCATATAGAGCTTCTCAAGCTTCGACCACAGGCCTGCGGCGGTTTTCTCTGACACAATGTTGAACAGAACATCGTCCGCCAGACATAACCGAATTGCGCTCAGAGCTCTATCGTCCATCTCATCCCATTCATCCTTCGTCATGGAAGGAGGCCTTTTGTTTTTCCCCAACAGTGCTTTTGCCACACCTTGTTGAACCAACATATCGTGCATCTTTACCTTCCAGATCTCAAAATTATTCTTGCCATTAAATTTCTCTATTTCAAAACGGGCACTCTGAGTTTTCGCCATTTTGTATCAAAAAAGCACAATAATCTCCAATACTAACCAGCAATTAAAAAACAACTGCCTATGCCTGTCTGCCTTTGCTTTTACGCACAAAAAAAAACTAACTTATTTCTGTGCAAAATTACAGTTTAAACTGAGTATCAACCATGCGCCAGCAATCAACCCACACACCAACCATTAATGTTCACAGCTCAGTCCTATGAATTGATTTCTACTATTTGTTTTTCTTTGGGGATGTTGGTTGATATACCAATTCACAATATGAAAACAATTAAAAAACAGAACCCAATTTGCAGCAAATTCAACAGCCCTTTCAAAATCCGATACCAGCAATGCGCCCTAGACTTTTAATAAAATCGACAACCGGCTCTATGTGTATCAGTTGTCATTACCATCAATTGAATAGCGTTAAGCACTCACTGTCATATATGCAATTTTTAAATATCACTGCGCCGTTTTTAAATATATATATATCCACACGGTTTTAAAAAACCATATCCACGCATAACCATGCATTTTTTTTTTTCAACGTAATTGCATCTCCACCCAATTTACAAATATATATGTCTATATCTCAACAACCAAAAAATTGGCGGACGGGAGTAATAGAGAAGTTTCTTTTATTGTCTTAATCCAAAACAACAAATATGCATACCTCCCATTAATGCATTACGCACTCCAGGCAGCACCAAATGTAACCAGCACCAAACAAAGCCATTCAACGAGCAGGCACGATCCAAATGTAACCAGCAAGTTAATACACCAGGCAGTGTTAATCCTTAGCGCGCAGGTAAAAAAAAAATTTAAATCGCGCCACATAACTCAGCAACGACTTCCCTTCAATCTTCCACACGCAGGCTGAACCGCTCCATTAATTAACAACGCAGCAATATCAGATTTAACTTGGCAATCAACCACGCACGCAGGTTATATATGTTCCACGCAGCAAAGGGAAGAAGAGTAACGCAGCAGCAACACAGGCTCCACGCACCAGCAACGCAGGTTCACTAGACAGCACGCAGGCTCACTCCAGATTCAAACGCACAGCCATCAACAGCACCTCCAACATGCTCTGATACCAATTGTTGGAATCCAGAGGCACAACAAACAAAATAAACACACAGCAGAATATCAAGCACATATGACACAATATTTTTAACGTGGTTCACCCAACCAATCTGGGCTACGTCCACCAAACATAGGCATCAGCAATTTTATTATTCAAACTGGAGATTACATAGTGAAATCCTCACAAAACTCTGACCCTCTCAGCAAACCATCCGAATGGTTGCCTGTTATATAGCATAGAGAATCTAACAGCCTCATTAACTCACTCACATAAAATATAGGAGGCATTAACTCCCTCCCAACAACCTGGTGCTAATCTAGGACCTGAATTCTATTGTTGTCACCAGCTGAGATTTTTCCTATTTTGCTCCAAAACAGAAAATATCAACATGCATTAGCAGAGGAGATGGGAGGAGTACCTTCCATTGGTTGAGTTTTATTACAAAAATGGTTACCAGGAGTCACCAAGGGTGAGTTTGTTTGAGGCACTGTATGGGAGGAGTTGTAATACTCCCATCATCTGATGTGATATAGTGAATTGGGTATTGATAGGATCATATATGTTTGCAGACATGGAAAATGAAATGCGAGTTACCGAGAAGAATTTAAAGGCAACATAGGACAAACAAAAGAATTATGCAGACCACATCAAGTTGTTTAAGGAGTTTCAGGTTGGGGAGATTGTGTATTTGCACATAAAGCCTAGGAGGAGCTCCTTGAGGATTGAGTCATGTGCCAAGTTTGCACCACGGTATTGTGGGCCTTTCGAGATCATTGAGAGGATTGGACTAGTGGCCTACATACTTGCATTACATCCAACAGTGAATGTCCATGATGTTTTCCATGTTTCATCGCTTAAAATATATATAAAGGTTGTTGATCATGCTATTGATTGATCTGTATTGTAGGTGGAGCCAGAAGGAGAATTCTAACTGGAAGCTCAGTGCATATTGCAGTGAAAAAAACTCATGCCTTGAAACCGAGAAATCGAGCAAGTTAAAGTACAGTGGAAGCACTTTGGGCCCTATGAAGCTACATGGGAGATGGGTGATCAGATGCAGGCTATGTATCCTTCGTTGTTTTCCAGTGGAGGCAAATGAATTTTTGGTATTTGAACATATTTATGTATGGTTTCTATTGTAAATACCACATGAGTTATGTTATAAAGCTCCAATAAGCGTCATGGTTGTCATATGTCAAGTTTGTCATGATGGTTTTGCTTTTGAGCAGGTTGTTCATTGTAAATACTACAACGAGCTAAGTTGTAAAGCTCCACAGGAAGTATGTTTTTATTTTTAGCGGTCTTGCTGGTTGTAGGTGTCATTGAATACCAAGGATAGTGTTCCCCCATGGGGGAGTGGTCCGTAACAACCCCGAGTTAAAAGTTCATGTAATAAAGTTAATAAAGGAAAAATAATCAATGTCATGGGACACATATTCCAAGCTGAATGTTGGGCATGTTATCCTAGTGGGCATCACTTGTTGTGTTTATGGTTAAGGGGAAATTGGAAAAGGATTTGAAAAGGTAAAGAGAGATTTTATTGGCATTTTAATTTACAAAAATAAAGGAAATTAGGAGAAAAGGGAGGTGAAAGGTCACAAGTTGCATGTGAGGATGAAATTGAAGGGAAATAGAGGAAAAAGAAGAATTTAGAGGTATGAATGATAAAAAGGATTCAAAGCATTAGTTTGTGTCTTTTTGTCAATTTTGTTTTAGAATTAGTCTCAGAGAGGAGAAGAGCACCAAGAGGAGAAGCAAAGAAAGCAAACAAAGGAAGGACGAGGAAAGCAAAGGAAGGACAAGGAAAGCAAAGAAAAACAAGGATCAAGCAAGGAAAGGTTGGATCAAGCAGCTTTAGCAAGAATAATTGTAGGTAACAGGTTTCATTTATGATTTCCTAGATGGTTTTGGCATGCGTGTTATATGCATGTGTATATTTGGTTTATTTTCTACTGGTGGCATGGATTTTGCCGGGTTTTGACGATGGTTTTAGGCTTACCTTTCCATTTTCGCATAACCATGGTGTAATGGGATTCTTTCTCGGTTGAGCTTTGGATTGTCTCAAGGTTTTGGATCTGGTTGAGGTGGTCTCAGGAACATGCCAAGGGTTGGGGTGGAGATGGTTTTCTCCGTGAAGCCCTCAATAGGTGGGTGGAGACAAGAAAATTCCTCAAGGGATGATGAAGGAATTCTGAGCCATCCAAGCTCAGTTTGGTTTTGTGATCTTGAGACCAGTTTAGGTGAGATCACAGTATGGTGGGGGTGGAGGTGGTTTAACCTCTGGATTCCCTTGTTTATTCATGTATTTGTTTATCCCATGAGATCCCACATTCATTCTTGGAATATGGTACGGGGGTGATTGACTGAAAGACAGATTTGGTTCAACTCAATTTATGGTCAAGTGGTAAGTGGAAGTCCTTGACTTGGTTGGATTTTTCATATGGTTAATAAAAGCTAAGTTTCTCTTACCTTTGATGAGTAATTATACTTTTTATTATGTGGCTTTAATGGTTTTTCTATCATTGTTATCTATCTGGTTATATGTTGGTTATATGACAAATTTAAGTATGCCTCTTAACACATTTTAATGAATGAATGCTGGGTTAATGAATGCATGGCCTAAATGGTGTTATGAAAACGATTGTGATATGGCATTGATCCTTCTTGTAAAACCTCAGATAAGTTTATGGTTCCTAAGTTCAGATATGCATTCATGACCTATAGGTTGCATGTTTAGCATGTGTTTGACGAAATTCCTGTCCTGGTTGGGAAGGGTCAGGTCAAGTCCTTGTTTAAGTTTTGATTTAGAAGCTTTGCTTCTATTTTATTTATCATTTATGGGAGTTTCATGGAGTCCTGGGCAGAGGCGTGAGTCCCAACCCTAAAAAAGTGGCTCTGAATTCGGGATCACTAGCACAAAACTAAGCAGAAAAGACTACAGTCACTGGGAAGCAGGCTCATGGGAATGACTGGAGATTTTCAGTCACTCAGAGGGCTATTCATGGGAGCGACTGGGGGTCCATTTAAGTGAAAAAGAGAGTTCACTTAGGGGTTGGACACCTAGAGGGGTTGGGTAGCTCTTGGAGGTCCTGTAGCACCTGAGGGAAGCCAATAAGGTCTTAAGTTGTCAAGTCCATTTCCTTAAGGTCATATAGGAGGTCGAGTCTTATCATAGTGACCCTCAGCTCATGTTTACCCCAGGTAAACTAGAGAAAGTAGGTAAATGTGGGAGGAGGCGGTTATAAAGTCATCCTTATCTTAGTCCACTAGAGCTTCTTTCAAGTCCAGAGAAGTTGTAGGGAAAAAAGGATTAGAAAAAGAATCAGGTATTATTAAAATAGAAAGATCTTTTTCTTTGCTCAAAGAAGTAAAGTCTATTGAAGATATCTCTTTTTACATCAAATTTGAATAGTCTCTATTTAGATCAAAATCATAGTCTAATTTGTCCAAAAAGGGAGGATTTGAAGAAACAAGGTTTAAAACTTATATTCCAAAGATTTCTTCTCAAGAATTGATTTTATCACGACAAGGCAATGACATTTGGCTCCAGTATGGGAGACTGGAAAACTTGATTCAGGAGCTCCAGTTGGTTGTGTCAAATTATACCAATTTTCCATTCCCTTTTCCACCTTTTTATGCTCCATCCGCCTCTACTATATTTCACACCTCCACTTCATCAGTTGCTACTATAGCAATTTCTATTCCATTTTCATTTGTGTTTAATATTCCTAGTATTATAGTTACTTCAACCTCATATCAAACAATCATAACTGCCAAATTCGCCCCTCTAGCATTACCATCTCCACTACATGATCTTCCTCAGAACCATGCTCAATGTATAGTTCTCTTTGATGGACAAGTTCCTATTACAACTACACAACATTTGGACAAGTTTAATGACTTCATAGATTTGGAGGAGGTGGATCACGAAGATGTCAGAATGAGGTTATTTGCACATAGTTTTTCGGCTGAAGTAAAAAAGTGGTTCAAAGGTCTTCTAACAGGAGGTATCGCCAATTTCCAGCAGCGTGAGAAGCTATTTCTTAGGAAATGGAAGGACAAGAAAAATCTTTTGCAAATCTTAGCTGAATATGATAATCTGAAGAGAAATCCAAGTGAAACAATGCAAATTTTTTTTGCTAGGTTTAACATGGTGTATAATTCTATTCTTGCTGATATTAAACCTCTTCTTGGATTAGTTCAACTCCATTATCCTGATGGATTTGATGTTGAATTTTCTTTTCAGCTAAGAGAGAGATAGTTAGATACTTTAAATGATATGAAAAATGCTGTTATATAGGTGGAAACAACTTTGATGGAAAAGAGGATGAAGATGTAGGTTGAAAGGAAGGCAAGTAAGGAAGAACCTTCTTCATCACAATCCACAAAGGTTAAAATTGATATTATGTTGAAGAAAATGGAGCTTTTTGTTGATATATTAACTCATCCTCGAGCTGATCCTCAGCCATAGGTTAGAAATCCAAATTTTGGAAGGCCTCTTGCACTCAAAATCATCCAAGAAATCCTGAAGATCAACAAGTAGTAAGACCACCACTCCCAAAAAATTTTGTTGATGAAGAAGCAATTGAGGAAATGGATCAACAAATTAGTTATCTAGAGGGTGTGGAAGCCTAAGTGTTTTTGACAAAGGAGGAGCATGATAGGTCTACCTTGTTTTCAAAGGAGGAAGACGACACTCAATTGATGGTAGATTCAAAAATATATCAGGAGGGTTATAACAATGCAATTGCTAATTTACAAAGAGAGTATAATCGTAGGGGCAAGAATGTTCCAATCAAGCTTCCTGCAACAAAACCTACAGTAGAACAACAACAAAAAATCCAAAGAAAGACATGCTTAAGAAGACTGATGACCCGAAGAAAGGTGTACCGAAGAAAGTTGAAGAAGTAAATAAAGATGGGAAAGAGTTGGAGAAGATCCAACTGCCTTTTAGCTTGGAAAGTGAAATTGGTAAGATCAGGATCCCAATCCCATTTTCTGAGTTACCGATGAATGCACAATATAAAGGAAAAAAATATTAAAATGATTAAAGGATCAAAAGAAGGTCAATCATCAAATATTAATGCTCAAGATGTTGGAAATAATACTGAGATCAGGGGGGGGGTGGGTGAATCAATATTAGCAAATTAGTAACTTTTCATTTCCAAATTCAAATTCATATATGCTACTTCAATTAATGGAACTTGCGTGTATACGTAACTGTGTTTAAGAAAACTAGCGTATATCCAACAAACAGTTAATCCATTATATGTTGACCTTTAATCAGTGCATCAGAACTTCATTAACCATATAAATAGTAAACAGGTGCAGTAAAATAGAACATATCATCACACATAAGAAGCACACATGAACACCATGATATAAGGTGGAAACCCAATGCGAGACAAAAATCACCTGTTGCTGTTTTCTTTAAGATAAGGAAAACCAGTTTACAATCATGTACTGGCGCAGATTCATACCAGTACGCAGGCACCCACCTGCTAAAGGCTACCACCTTCTCTCGTTCTCTAGCTACTACTGGAAGGGATCTACAACCCCGTGGCTCTTGTACTAGCTGATATGTTTACTTGTACGTAGGCACCGACCTATAGAAGGTTACGACCTTCTCTTTTCTTCCAGGGACCACGTTTCATTAAGTTTCAGACTGGATCCATTAATACAAAACAATCACCACTGCAATACAATCATCCACTATATCTACATCATCAATCTCTGAATCACCCAACACTGAATCACTGAAACCCTGTCAACAAAACACAGTCACCAGAACATATAGCAGAACCCAAAACCTGCAAAAACCACTAGAACCAACAACAACCTCAAATATCAAATCTCATAATGTATACGCTACTTGGCTGTGTCGAACTAGCGTGTATACGCTCTTTCACCAAAGGGAACCCACGTACAGATCTGAAAATAATTACTTATATCTTCGTTGCAATTTTCAACTTCAGATATACCCAAAACATAAGATATAAAGGATAAGACATGCATCAGTATTCAAATCTGAACTATTCATGATCATACCATATAATGATAATGCATTTTAGTCTTCATGATCCCAGTCCATCAACCTTCATTCACCACATTGGTGTATCCTTCACAAAGCATCACATACCCATAACCTGCATACTTGATCTCACACTTCATCAGATATTCATCACTTGCATACTTGCACTTCGGCCTAATGATCTTCTTCTCCTTATATAGGTTTAGGCCTCTCTCAATACCATGGTCCAAAACCACTTAGGACCAATACCTTGAGCCCAATACCTGGGGTCAATACCTCAGACCAAATATCGTGGACCAATACCAAAATACCATGGACCAAATACCACGGACCAAAACTTAGTTTTCCAACATGTACGTGCCTTTCCTTCTGTGAGAGTGCATGTGTACGTATACACTCCTTTTGTTCAATGAACCTGCGTGTATATGTGAGTTGGTCAAGGTGAACCTGCGTATACCTTTCTTTCTTCATTCTATGTGGCCTGAACTGTGATCTGTCATCTAAGAGAGTTGCCATCAAGGACAACACTTGTGTCATACATGTATCATAATGCCAACAATCTCCCCCTTTGGACTTGATGGCGACAACAATACCAATCACTCTCCCCCTTTGGCATCAAGGGCAAAGGGCGAACCAAGATACTCTCTCCCTTGATATCCATTCTGCTGTCCATAATCCCCCTGAGTACATGTTGAAATCTATGATTGAGCTCCCCTTTTGTACATGCTACGATGTATCAATCCGTCCATGCTCCCCCTGAGCACATGCCGAGTCATGATAGTTATCAAAAACTATCGTACACCATATATGATCTGCACCATAAGCATCTATTACCAGCATTCAGACCTGTAACCTGCAATACCACACTCTTGGCCAACCAACAATAAGTAGCAAGATGTATCATTTAGCCACATAAGCATCATCACCAAGGACTTCTAACCATAATGCCAACAATGCATTATTCGAAGCATATGCTCCCCCTGAACCTATGCTAACACACATATACCATGGCCGAACCATATCAGACTTCTTTTCCTGAGTCTGTTCTACTGCTTTTCTTTCAGAGCTCCATATATGCGACTCTGTAGCCCTTAACTCGCGTATATACACGACTTCTCTTCATAATATCTGCGTATGCAGAATGGAATATTGAAGGTTTACACTTTCAGTTTCCCGTGGGTCTGTTATGTCTGCTAACTAAGTTATGCCACATTTTTCTGGCACTAAATCTGTCTCCTGGGATTGAGATGATGTATGTTCCTTTTGCTTTGGTGTCCAAATTTTGCTCCTGCATTCCTTTACTTTATGTCCAAACTTGTTACATGCATAACATCTTACATGTTTCATATTCCTTTTATTGCAATCAATAGCTTTGTGACCAAACATATTGCAAGCAAAACAATATCCCTTAAAGTACCTAGAATGTGATGATATTTCTGTGTGATGGTCTTGAACCATTCTACTTCTGCATCGGGCTGCAACATGTCCAAGATTATGACATTCATAACATTCAACATTATTCATCGGAGGAAATAACCGTCTATCAGTTCCACAGTTAGGAGCAAAATATTTTCTTTGAAGAAATTCTTTCCTTGGTTGTTGCTGGGGTTGACTTCTTATCTCCTTGTTGAGCATTTCAGGTTTTGCATTAGAGTTCCTTGCCTCACCCTGTGAGCTAGATTCACCTCCAACAGTTTCATAAAAACCAAGACCAGTTTTGATAGAAGGGGATCTTTGACTACTAAGAATATCATCCAAAATCTTAGTATTGTCTTGAAATCGTAACAGTTTATCCTTTTCTTCTAATTTACCTTTTAAGATATTTACCTCAACCTGATGTTGTTCTTCCTTTTCCAGATATTGCTTCTTTATGTTTTCTTCAGCTTTTCTTCCTTCTTCCACTTGTTGCCTTAATTTGAGCACTTCATGTTCTTGTTCTTCAAGAGCTTCTTCATTCTGCTTCTTTGATTCTTCAAGATCTTCTTTTAGAGAGAGGATCTTAGATTCAAGTCTCTGGATTGTTATGCTATGATCTTTTACTACATCCTGCAGCTGCTCCCTTACTCTGGTTACTATCTCTAGCTGATCTTTTAATCTGGTAACTTCTTCTGTTTCTACGTCTTTATTTTCATATTCCATGAGAAGTTTAATTTCTTGATTATCTTCATCACCAGCGTAATGACCAACTCTACCATAAGAGAAACATTTGAAAGGTAGCTTACCTTTGAACCTTCCAGATCCCCGTTGAAGATTCTTGACAAAATTTACCTCATATTCTTCTTTTGAAATGTATCCTGATTGATTGAGTTTTTCTTTTCCCTTTGTTGATACTTTAAATGCGGCTTCTCTCCTATCTGATGGTCCTCCTTTTCTCATTTCAAAAGCAGTTAAGATTCCATGAAGCTGTGTCATAGTGATATTCTGCACATCCTGCTTTTCTTCTATGGCAAACACTTTGGGTTCAAATTTAGCAGACAAGGATTTCAAAACTTTCTAAACTAAGACAACTTCTTTAATTTCTTCACCAAGATTCTTCATACAATTGACAATTTCATCTATGCGTAGGAAGTAATTAGCTATGCTTTCATCACTATGCATCTTAAGAGTTTCATATTGAATTTTGAGAGTTTGAAGCTTAACACGTTTTACCTGAGTGTCTCCTTCATAACTTAGAACGATTTTGCCCCATATTTCTTTGGCTAATTTGAGCTGCATGACCTTGACAAACTCTGATTTTGAAAAACTTCCCAATAAGATAGTAACAGCTTTGGCATTGACTTCATATTGTTTTCTACCTACCATATCTATAGGAATTGCTGATGGAAATGTATATCCTCCTTCCATGATTTCCCAAATATCCTTTCCAAGCGGTTGTAGATAGGCTGTGGTTCTTATCTTCCAGTAAAAAAAATTGCTCCCATCGAAGATTGGTGGTCTGATGGATCCCTCTCTTTCTTGATTACTCATGATAATGGATCTTCCTTCAAGCGATCAAGCTTCTTCTGAAGGACCTGCTCTGATACCAATTGTTGGAAATAATACTGGGAGGTGGGGGGGTGGGAGGGGGGAATCAGTATTAGAAAATTAGTAACTTTTCATTTCCAAATTCAAATTCATATACGCTACTTCAGTTAATGGAACCTGCGTGTATACACAACTGTGTTTAAGGAAACTAGCGTATATCCAGTAAACAATTAATCCATTATATGTTGACCTTTAATCAGTACATCATAACTTCATTAACCATATAAACCGTAAACAGGTGCAGTAAAATAGAACATATCATCACACATAAGAAGCACACTTGAACACCATGATATAAGGTGGAAACCTAATGTGGGACAAAAACCACCTGCTGCTGTTTTATATAAGATAAGGAAAACCTGTTTACAATCATGTACTGGAGCAGACTCATACCAGTACACAGGCACCCACTTGCTGAAGGCTACCACCTTCTCTTGTTCTCCAACTACTATTGGAAGGGAGCTACAACCCCCTGGTTCTTGTACTAGCTGATATGTTTACTAGTATGTAGGCGCCGGCGTACAGAAGGCTACGACCTTCTCTTTTCTTCCAGGGACCACGTTTCATTAATTTTCAGAATGGATCCATCAATACAAAACAATCACCACTGCAATACAATCATCCACTATACCTGGATCATCAATCTCTGAATCACCCAACACTGAATCACTGAAACCCTGTCAACAAAACACAGTCACCAGAACACATAGCAGAACCCAGAACCCTGTAACAACCACTAGAACCAACAACAACCTCAAATACCAAATCTCATAATGTATACGCTACTTGGCTGTGTCGAACCAGCGTGTATACACTCTTTCACCAAGGGGAACCCGCGTACAGATCTGAAAATAATTACTTATATCTTCGCTGCAATTTTCAACTTCAGATATGCCCATAACATAAGATATAAAGGATAAGACATGCGTCAGTATTCAGATCTGAACTATTCATGATCATACCATATAATGATAATGCATTTTAGTCTTCATGATCCCAGCCCATCAACCTTCATTCACCACATTGGTGTATCCATCACAAAGAATCACATACCCATAACCTGCATACTCGATCTCACACTTCATCAGATATTCATCACTTGCATACTTGCACTTTGGCCTAATGATCTTCTTCTCCTTATATAGGTTTAGGCCTCTCTCAATACCATGGTCCAAAACCACTTAGGACCAATACCTTGGTCCCAATACTTGGGGTCAATACCTCAAACCAAATACCATGGACCAAATACCACGGACCAAAACTTAGTTTTCCAACATGTACGTGCCTTTCCTTCTGTGAAAGTGCGTGTGTACGTATACGCTCCTTTTGTTCAATGAACCTGCGTGTATACGTGGGTTGGTCAAGGTGAACCTGCGTATACCTTTCTTTCTTCATTCTATGTGGCCTGAACTGTGATCTGTGATTTGAGTGAGTTGCCATCAAGGACAACACTTGTGTCATACCTGTATCATAATGCCAACACAAGATTCCTTAAACGTACAAGATGTTGCTCTTGAATTTGTGTTTGGTCCTCATGTAACCAAAATAAATTAAGATGTTCCTCCCTTTTACATAAGTTTTAACATTCATGACATGGTCCTTCATAATGCTACGTTGGACTCAGGAGCACCACATAACTTGATGCCCAAATATGTCATGGAAAATCTAGGGTTTGATATCACTTGACCTTATAATAATTTATTCTCTTTTGACTCAAGAAAGGTTAAATGTTTGGGACTAATCAAGGACCTAGTTGTAACACTCACTCAAATCCCTTCCAAGAGTACGGTGGTCGATGTGGTGGTAGCATATATTCTAGCTCAGTTTGGAATGATGTTGTCAGTGTCATGGGAAGCTAAGTTGGGGGGTACTCTTCAAATGGACATGAATTATTCCCATTTCCCCATTTTTTGTGAACATAGAAGGATTTACAAAGAGGTTCAGATGGCATACATGGTGTTATCCTCCACAATGTCCCAAGGTTGAGAAAGGAGATCGACGAAGGTAACCTCAAACCACTTAGGGTTCAACAGCTAGCCCTGCTAAACCAGAGAGGGCTCTCTCTATGAGCTCACAACCAATTATGACTGGAGTGGGAAAAGATGTTAGGCTAGTTATTACAACACTGGGGTTCTGCAGATTTAGGGTTTGCTGGATTAAAGGCACAAATCAGGGAACTAGGTCAGGTCTTCAAAGGTTCAGTTGCATGAGATATAAAGGAGAAAGGTAGGCATGATTTTGTGATAGCTTAGGAGTTGGTCGATGTAGTGTAGGGTTGAATAGGTAAGAAAATCAAGATGAGCATGTGAACCATGAATTCATCTATGAGAAGACTGAGCATATAAAATGAGATTCCTAACAAAACAAAGCTTAATTACAATAATTATGTTTAATACGTCTTAGGAAAATCACTAAAAAGCATAGATATGGAAAGGAAACTAATTTATCATTCATATAAATGTTTAAAAGGAGAAAAACAATACCACAAACTCACACCACAAGAATTTCTGAATAATAGATGCAACCTAGCCTTTGATTTCCTGTAAAAATATGATGAAGTACAAGCTACAAGATTTCCACTCTCTGATGTCCAACCTTGAGTCTGACTGAAAAATAGATACATATAGACCAAAAAACAACTTCCCCACTCTCAGTGGTCGAATCCATTAGTATAGGAACAACTTACATGAATTTCTCAATCGAAACCTAATGACTAGGGAGGTTGAAAAAAACTCTCCATTTAGACTTTGACTGAACTGTTTCTCATAAATGAGGTCTAAAATTACATAAAAATTACTTTAATGAGCTTATTTACCTTTTGTTACATCAATTCAACTCAAAACATGAGGAATTACATCATAAAATCCAAGTTTGACTGAAGAAAACTTGAAATTTGGACAAACAGGCAAAAGCGCAACGCCACCTGCAAAAGCGCAGCGCCATCAGGCATAAGCGTAGTGCCAACTTTGAGGAGGTTTTTGAAGGCCTTCCACTGCTCCAAATCCAGCTCTGAATATACCAATGGAAATCTTGGGATGTCTAGTTTTCATTAGACACCTCAAGCAAGAAAAATGGACACTCCAAGACCAAGAAAAACTCATTCTCCCACAACTACTCCAAAAGCACAACGCCTAGTCCAGTAAGGTGGCAGAAAGTGGTTTTTTGACCTGTTTTTGGGCATTTTCTTCAAACTTGTTTGTTGAAAAGGCACCAAAAGTGGATAGCTGGCATGTATAGGTCATTATTTATGCATTCATATAATTTTTTTTGGCATTTAGAGGTCTGAGGAAAAAGCGCAACACGCTTTTGGATAAACTGTTCTTCCTGTTTATGCCAAAAATCACAAAAGCTCAAAATTGTTCAAAATTGCTTCAAGTTTGGTCCATGAAGCTCTGAAATGAAATGTCAAGCAATGGGGGAGGCCTCAGCTAGCAAGTCAAGTTTATCTTTCTCTTTTTGCCTCCTTAGGATTTGCATTAACTTCTTTTTCAGCTACTTGATTCCGACTTGGGAGACCTTTTTTCTATTAAAGTAATGCATGACCATATGCCTTTGAAGTTTAGTGGCCTTGTTGGCCCTCTTAAGGAGCTTTTCCAAGTGGCAATTGACTCTATCAAGCCAATTTTCCCTATTTTCCTCAAAATCTTCTTCAATGGACTTGTCAATGTTTTGCTGCCTCGGTGGAGAGGATGTTTCAGTGATTTTCTCTTCTTTCCTCTTCAAACCTCTTGTCTTAGGCCTTCTAGGCTTGAGTTGAAAACCAGTGGCTTCAATCTCTTCCAAGTTTATCACTGTTTTACCTTTGGCACCATCCTTCTCCAAATCTGCTTTAGATTTATCAAGAAAAAGTTGCTTGACTTTGAGCTATTTGTTTTCTTGTTGAAAGAAAGAAATAAAAAAATCTACCTTGGACAACCTACTCTTCAGCTCTCTAATCTAAACCTCTTTATCTTGGATGATCTTCTCTGAAGATTTGACCTCCTCTGAAGATTTGACCTCCTCATGCACTTCTAAATCTGCCATATCAGTGTCAAGATGAATCTGTGCTTCTTCATCCAATGGTGTCTCATGCTGTTGTGATGATGTAGGCTTGGCCCTTTCAACAATGTTTGGAGAAAACACAAGCCTTTTCCCTCTTGTGTAGGTCTTGGTCACTTCTTCCCTAGGAGTTCTTGTGATAGGTCTGCTTGTGGAAGCCACCTCTTGTTGTGCTGGAGAAGACAAAGGAGTAGAGTGACTACTTGACTGAGTTGGAGAAGGCAAAAAAGATGTTGAATAGATGAAACCATCCCAAGACAAATTGATTTGTGCCAGCTGATGGAAAACCAAGATCTTCACCAAGCCATGATGAAACAAACTAGCATGATGATCTTCTCCCAACCTATGCACCTTCTCTACCATCTTAACCATGCTTTTGTAAAGGTAATGAGGTAGGTTGAGAACCTTTACATTGGTGAAATGCATCAAAAGCCTCACATGGTACTAATACAATCTTGAGAATCTACCCTCACATGTAAAATACTTCATGATCATTTTCATAAGAGAGGCATACTTGTCCAACAGATGTCTGGAAGGGAAGATGTGCTTTGGAGCAGTTTTATATGGAGGTTTCAGATACATCTTGTAATTATCAAGGTCGAGGTCTCTTTTCTTGAACCAAAGTTCTCTAGTGTTTGGAATCCCTGTAGTTGTAGAAGTGGTCTCTGCTGAAATAGTGAACACCACTCCATCAATGGTCACCTTATCCCTTCTCAAACTAGTGGCAAAATTACTGGTGAGTTTGTCATGAAAACCAAGTTCTTCAATCCTTTGGCAAAAGGCAAGGCCACTAGCATCCTGGAATGATTTATTGAGGAAAGGATAAGACATGATATCATGTGTTGAAGTTGGATGATACCTGTTAATCAGACCTCCCTTATGTGTCCTTTTCTCAATAGTCTCAGAATCCATAACAAACACTATCTCAATGGGAAGGGAAATTAGGGTTTGGTGTAGGGAAAAACAAGGGATTTGGGTAGTTTTTGAAATTGAGGGAGATGAAGGGGTTTTAGGGTCTCTAAATTCTTGGTAAAATTATGGGGGTAGGGATATATGTTATGGAGTGAGGGGAAGTGGAATTTTGGGATTTGAGTGATGGGAAGGGATGCAAAACTAGGAAACACAGTCCTAGTCTAGAAATGCATAGTAGGGACTAGGGTTTGTGAGGAAAAGTGATGAAATGAGGAATTTGATGAGGGAAAGTGTGGGAGATGGTGTATGAAGAGTGTAGGAGGGTGTATGAGCTCAAAATTAAGGGTTTTTCTCAACAAAGAGACCAAATCGACAATGAAGCTAAAAGCGCAACAAACCCTAGGAGAGGGTGTTTTTGCAAGCTTTTAGAGCATGAAATGAAATACTAAAGAGGTGAAATAGAGGCTAGGTAGGCCCACTTACTTTTCCTTTCTGTGTTTGAACCTGCTGTTGATGAAGAAACCACTGGAATGAAGTTTTTTCCCCCTTGAAGAAAACGCAACACCTCTGGCAAAAGCATAGCAAAAGCGCAGTGCAACAAATGATGAGGCACTTTAGGAGCACGAAATTGTTGTTCTGAGGGTGCAAGAGCTCTTTGAAGGTGAAGAGATGTTTTTTGCAAATGAAATGAGAAAATGAGAAGCTCTTTTGGTCTTTTTTAGCTTTGGAAATCAATTTTCTCCTTTGATGGTGTAGTGGCCCCACCATGTCCTTTCACATTTTATTTTGAAACTACAACTTTAGAACCTTTTAGGATATATTACATCATAATGGAGATATAAAATCATTTTAGAACCTTTACTAAATATTTTTCCCTATCACTACTTCAAAATTATGATTTTGGTGGTGAAATGTTTTATTTTCATGCTTTTGACCGTATGACCTAATGATGACACTACATGAATGGATAAGATGAATGATGACATTGATGACTATGACACCATTTCAACAAGGGATGACTTGGCCATGTTGATGTCCATTGATCATAAAGGTGAAAGGTGTAGTGATGACCTACCTAACCTAACTAGTGACCAAATTTTTATTGAAAACCTATTTGAAACGATAAAAGTTTGCAATAGGACCCTATCAAAAACTTTGTAAGAACATATTTGATCACTGGTGTCTGACAGGTTCGACAAACACTAACATTGGCTCCATCTAGGGATGGAATCTCCTTTAGGAGGTGTCAAGAACACCGTAGACTAGGTAGCCTAATCCATTGGGCATGGAGTCAAAAATAAAAATTTAAACTCAAAACTGTAAACCGACTGACAAACTAAACCTGACTTCGACTATAAAAAACAAACTGAACCTTTCAAACCAACAACTGGTCAAAGAAGCCTTATGGCCTTCTCCTCGGGCTTCAAGCTCCCATGATAGCTACTTCACACTCTGACAGGAAAGTAAACTGGTATGTACAATGATAATGAAATTTTTCAGAAATTCATCAAGTAAGGTAGTGCTTGAGAAGCCTACCATTGATTGCTCCTCCTAAATAATCTTGTCCATCCATTTCTTCTAGAAAATAGGCATTCTTTCCTCTAAAAGCTGAGATTCTGTATGGTCCTTTCCACAGATTTTCAAACTTACCGTGCTTACCCTTCTCTTCATTCTATGCATCCCAACGAAGAACTATATCCCCCATGTTGAAATCATCTGCTTTGGTCTTGCGGTCATAAATCTTCTTTATTATTTCCTGAAGTTTAGAAGTATTCTGAAATACTTCCTCCCTGGTTTGCTGCAAATGAATCATCTGATTTATTCTTCGCTGCACATCATTTGGTTTGCTGCCAACTTCCTGCAAAATCTTCATGACTGGGACAACAAGAGAAGTAGGAAAGACAATATCAATCCCATATACCAACTGAAAAGGCGACATATCTATGGATTTATTGTTACTTACTCTGTCCGCCCATAAAGCATTGATAAGATTTTTATGGTAGTTCTTCTTGTTGACCTCCAACATCTTCTTGATTATATTGACCAATGATTTATTCGAAGATTCAGCTAGTCCATTACCTTGTGGATAATAAGAAGTTGAATGCCCCAATTTGATATGATACTTTTCACAGAATTCCATCATCTTTTTCGACTTGAAGGTAGTGACATTATCAATGATTATTTTCTGCGGGCAACCAAATCTTGACAAGATATTAGATTCAATGAATTGAATGATTACCGAATCAGTAGCTTGCCTGGTTGGGATCGCCTCAATCCATTTTGTGAAGTAATCTGTGGCTGTTAAGATCCATTTGTGCTGGGCTGAAGATGAAGGATGGATCTCCCCAATAAAATCAAGACCCCACTGCTGAAATGGTGCCGAGACTGAAATGGGCTGTAATGGAAATGGTAGTAGTTTTCTTTTCCCTTGAAAAATCTGACATTCATGACATCTCATCACAATTTTATATACGTCAGCAAAAAGAGTCGGCCAATAAAAACCAACCCTCAAAATTTTGTTAGCTATGGTTTTCTAGAAGAGGTGACCACCACAATCTCCCTTGTGAAAGTCATTCATTACTTCTTTTGCCTCACTTTTGACAAGACAATTCAACAACACACCACCCAGATCCTTCCAAAATAAGACACTATCAAGGATGCAATATTTTGAAGCTTTTAATTTCAATGATCTACTCTTACTTCTTGGCACTTCCGACAGAGGATTCAAGTGCTGAAGTACATAGACAATGTCAGAATACCAAGGAGATGAAATAAAAATTTGTGATACCTATATCGGCAAGTCTTCCACTTCTTCTTCAGAGAGGGAAACAATTAGATTGATATCCAATGCGTGCAAGTTAGATTCATCCATGAGCTTTGCCAAACCTGGTCCCTTGATCAATGTTGCTGGCTTTATCTCCAGATCATATTCTAGCATCGTCGCGATCCATTTTCCCCGCCTACCATTTGGATCTATTTGCATGAGAACATCCTTCACTGCTGTAGTTGGAACATAAGCTAGAATGTGCGAATGAAGAATGTATACCCGAAAATCCTTTAGAGCTTTCACCAAGGCTAAAGCTTGTTTTTCAATAATGTTATACTTTAGCACTGCATCTCTTATAGTTCGATTGAAAAAGGCTATGGGCTGTTTAGTTTTTTGGTCCTTTTTCTGCATTAGGACAACAACCAAAGTGTGCTCGGAAGAAAATGAAAATATGATGAAATCTAAAGTATAATCAGGGTTGATCAAGGTGGGAGCACAAGACAATGAAAATTTAACTGAATTGAATGATTTCTTTGCATCTTCTGACCATCTTACCTCACTGTCCTTCTTCAGCATATTAGTCATCTCTCTCAGGTGTTCAACAAGGTTGGGGATGAATCTCCTCAAAAAGTTGATTTTTCCATTGAAATATTGAATCTCTCTTTTGTTTCTCGGGAAATCCAACTGTTGGATTGCTTCAACTCTTGCGGGGTCAATGTGAATGCCATCTTTTGAAATTATGCGCCCCAACAATTTGCCCTCCATGGCAAATAAGCTCTTCTTTGGATTCACTGAAATGCTGAATTTCGTATACCTCTAAAAAAAAATCCTTAAATGATGCAAATGCTCTTCATCAGATTTATAAAAAACTGTAAGGTCATCCAAGTAAATAACCAGAAATACATCTTTTTCATTGGCAAAAGCAATATCCATTTCTCACTGAAATGTAGCCCCTGCATTCTTCAGCCCAAATGGCATCTTGGTGTACATAAAAGTACCCCGCGGTGTTGTAATCACTGTTTTCAATTGATCATCTTCATGCACCAAAATTTGGTTGTATCCAGAGTATCCATCAAGAAGTGACATCCTTGAAGACCCAACTACCCTCTGCAAAATATGGTCCATCTTTGGAAGAGGATAATTGTCCTTCAAGGACACTTTGTTCAAATTCCTGAAATCAATACAAAGACGAATCTCCCCCATCTTTTTCCTCACCGGCACAAGATTTGACATCCATTCAGAAAAATGAATAGGAACTATGATACCAACTTTGTAAAGTCTATTTACCTCTTTCTCAATCAAGCGCAACAATTTGGGATTCATCCTCATATTTTGGCAGAATTGCTTCTGATCAGGCTTCACTGGTATAGTATGTTGGATGATGTTCTTGTCATACACCTTTAGATCTGAATAGTCCCAAGCAAATACATCAGAAAATTCAGCCATTAAAGCAACATATTTACCTTTCATCTCAGGGGATAGAGACTTCGACAACTTGACCATTTTTGGCTTGTCAGTTGTGCCAATGTTTATATTTTCAACACCTGCTTCTTTGGGGACCATTGTTGGATTTTTGGTGACATCATCGTGATCAAATAAATCTTCCAAAGGCACGAGACCTCGTGGAATTCATCTTTTTCAGACTTTATGATATAAACATGCTTATTTGATTGCTTACCATATTGTCTACGGCGATCCATAGACTTGTCCCTGCATTCTTTCACTATATGCCCAAACTTGTTACAAGCATAACATCTTATATGTTTCATATTCCTTCTATAGCAATCAATGGCTTTGTGACCAAACATATTGCAAGAAAAACAATATCCCTTAAAGTACCTAGAAGCTGATGATCTTTCTATGAGATGGTTATTAGCTTGAAACATTCTACTTCTGCACCTAGCTGCAACATGTCCAAAATTATGACAGATAGAACATTCAACATTATTCATCAGAGGAAAGAATCAATTAACACTTCCATAGTTAGGAGTAAATGATTTTATTTGAAGACTTTCTTTCCTTAGTTGTTGATGGGGTTGACCTCTTATCTCCTTGTTGAGCATTTCAGATTTTGCATTAGAATTCCTTGCCTCAGTTTGTGAGCTAGATTCACCTTTAACAATTTCATGAAAACCAAGACCATATTTGATGGCAGGAGACCTTTGACTACTAAGAATATTATCCAAAATCTTAGTACTATCTTGAAATTGTAAAAGTTTATCCTTTTCTTCTAATTTACCTTTCAGGATATTTACCTCAACCTAATATTGCTCTTCCTTTTCCAGACACTGCTTCTTCATGATTTCTTCAAATTTTCTTCCTTCTTCCACTTGTTGTCTTAATTTGAGAACCTCATTTTCTTGTTCTTCAAATTCTTGAAGTAGTTCTTCATTCTGCTTATTTTAATTTTCAAGATCTTCTTTTAGAGAGACGACCTCAGCTTCAAGACCTTCATAGTAACTGGTTCTTTCTTTAAGTTCCTTGGTTGTATCCTTTTCATTCACTTCATTTCTCAATGATGTCACTTCATCCTGCAGCCTTTGACATTGATCTTCCTTTTCTTTGTACTGCTTCCTTATTTTGTTTCCTTCCTCCAACTGAGTTTTTAACCTGGTAACCTCTTCTTTGTAGGTACAATCCCTTTTGTCAAATAGATCTTGTTGATCTCTAATTTTATCTATGAGCCTTTTAACTTCTGCCTCTATTAGATTTCTTTCACTTTCACCCATAAGAGAAAATTTAGTTGTTTCATTGTCACTTTCATTATCTTCAATATTGCATGAACAGAGAAATGTATCACCAGAGGACCAAAAATTAGTACCTGATAATTCTTTGCTTGTTCATCTTCAATCTGAGGTGATTCTGAATCTGAATAATTGCTTCCACCTAGTAGCCAATTGTCTCTCCCGCTGTCACTGTTCCTTTGAGATGTCTTCTTCTTTTGAGGTGCTTTCTTCTTTTGCTTCTTTCCCATTGTTACAACAGATCTCCTTCAAGCAATCAAGCTTCTGCCAAAGAACTTGACTCTGATACCAATTGTTGGGAAAAATATTGGGTGGTGGGGGGGGGGGGGGGGGGGGATGAATCAGTATTTAAACTTACACAGTAATACTTTTCCTTTTCAAACTGTATACACAATTTTACCTAAACCAAATAGCGTATGTCCACGACTATAATGAATGAAACCAACATATAGATAATAAACTTGTAAAACAACTAATTCATTATCTGTTGAACTTAAATAAGAGTGTGATGCATTTACTAAACAGTAAATAGATGCAGTAGAACATAATAAATCAACACACATGAACACCAAGAATTTTTAGGTGGAAACCCAATGTGGGAAAAAACCATCGCTGCTGTCGTCTCAGTCTTCAATCTTCTTATTAAAAAGTGTTTACAATTTTTGTACTGGTGCAAACTTTTTCCAGTACGTAGGCATCCACCTGCTGAAGGCTACAACCTTCACTTGTTTTGCAGTTTCTACTGGAAGGGAGCTCCATTCCCCTAGCTCTTGTATTGGCTGATATGTTTACCAGTACATAAGCGTTGATCTACAGAAGGCTACCACCTTCACTCTTTCTCCAGGGACCACGTTTCATAAATTTTCAGACTGGATACTCCTGGTATACATCAACACAATATGTAGGCCACGTTTCATCAAATTTTTAGACTGGACCCATCAGTAACATTAAAGCTCAAAATCAATCACCACTGCAATACAACCATCAAATACAACTGCATCAACCAATCATTGAAACCCATCAACTCTGAAGCAAAACACAATCAATCAATCTGAACAGTCAGATCACTGTCACCAGAACATAGAGCTGAACCCAGAACACTGCATCAACAACTAGAACCAACTGCAACCTCAAAAATCATATGTCAAAATGTATACGCTACTTCAATGAGGACAACCTGCGTGTATACGCTACTTTTTGTAACCCAACCTGCGTATACCTCTAAATATACTGAATCATAAAAATTATGAACCAAAAATTGTACTAACCAAAGACATTATGAAGATCTACTGTCATATTACAGAGTTTTAAATAGATAGCAACAAAGATCACCCTTCTTACTCAATCAATCAATCAACCAGACTCAATCTCCTTATACAATTAGTTTTACTTCAGATCTAATGAAGAAATCATTGACAAAAAACAGTAAAACAACAACACTGATAAGATAGATTAGTCATTTCTGAACAACAAGCCCTTCCTTTGCATACACTACTTGGAAGTGCCGAATCTGCGTGTATACATGCCTTCACCGAGGTGAACCTACGTATAGATCTGCAAATAATGACTTATAACTTCGCAGCTTTTCAAGACTTCAGATATACCCAAATCATAGTATTTAAAGGATAAAACATGCGTTAGCACTCAGATCTAGCCTATCCATTATCAGATCATACAATGATAAGTCATTTTAGGTCTCATGATCCTGATCCAACATTGTATCCAAGGGTGCACAAGATATTTAAGATCTATATCATAACCATAGCCCTAACAACAAAAAATATACTTCAGATAGAAGTATTCATGAAAAATCCTTTTACTTGCACACTTAGCCCTTTGATCTCCTCCTCCTTATATACTAGAGCCTTTGTCAATACCATGCACCAAAACAACACTTAGAACCTATGGTATTCTTAGACGGAATCAAGTAACCATTATTCCGTGCAATGTTGTGGGCTAATACCATGGTATGGACCCTTGGTATTCTTTAACCTTAATTTTCCATCCCATACACGCTTTTCCTTCTGTGAAATTGTGTGCATACGTATACGCACCTTTTATTCTGTGTACCTGCGTGTATACACGACTTGGACTAGGTTAAATAACGTATACAACTTAAAACATTTTCTTTCCTCAATTTCTTGATTCTAATATGTAATCCTTTGTCTCATCATCCTGTTCTTTTGTGCCATTACTCTGTTACCTCCAAATCGACCTGTTACAATGTGAGTTGCCATCACTTTATCATTTTTGAACTGATTCCTCTGAACTGCCCTGCATTTTTCCACATCTGTAAGCACAACTGCCATGCATTGTATCACATACTGTTTATATCTTTATCAAGTAGGCCATTCATCAAATAGGTTGTCATCAAGGACAACTCATCAGGTAGGTTGCCATCAAGGATAACACCAAATTTCCCGTATCAAGCTTTTGATTCTGATCCGTAAACCTTTGACATATTATTTTGTTCCATCATTTTTTCGCTTCTGATCTGACCTGTAGATTCATCTAGTTACCATATACTTGTTCTATTACAAGTGATTTTCCATCAAGGATAACACATGCATCATAATGCCAACAAAATTCTCTTTCAATTCCATGTTCGTTACAGAATTCATTAAATTCTTTTAATGTGAATTCTCCCCCCCTATCCGTTCTAAGACATTTAATTTTGGAATCCTCTTCATTTTCTACAAGAGCTTTAAGATTCTTAAAACATTCAAATGCTTCAGATTTATATTTTATGAAATATACCCACATCAGTCTAGTATAGTCATCGACGAATAAAGCAAAGTACCTTTCTCCTTGGAGTGTTGGAGTTCTGGTTGGCCCACATAGAATTTGTATGTAAATTGAAAAAGGCATTATACAGGTTGAAACAAGCTCCTAGAGCATGGTACACAAGATTGGATCACTATCTACAACAACAAAACTTCAAAAAGGGGGTGGCAGGAAGTAATCTCCACATGAAGATGGATAAGGATAAATTACTAATCACTCTTGTATATGTTGATGATATGGAATTGAAAGATAGTCAAATTTTTTTGATTATTTGGGAGACAGAACAGTGCAAGGAAAAAAGAGCGTAGGGTTTCTGGAGCGAGGCGACGCAGAGGCCAGGGCTACCTCCATCGACGCCGCCGCCATTGTCCGCGACCCAAGAATAGCTGGGCAGAGGTGCGAGTTATCGGCTCTGGTCTTTAGTTTTTATTTTGTGTGGGGGCGAGGTGGCTGCCCTTGCTGCCTCTGCTCTATTTCCTATGCAGTGGCAGTTGGTTTTGTTTTGGTACTCGCGGGCTATCTTGTTGGAGCGTTGAGGGAACAGGGATGTGGAGGTTCTGACTCTGCATTGTTTCTTGCCGCATCAATGGCTAGTTTCGTTGGTTTTTTTGCTGGCTGCTGTGGATGTTTGGGGCAGTTGTTCTTCCTCTGGTTTCATCTGCTTTTGGTGGAGAGTTTTGAGGGGGTGGGGAAGGAGTGGCTTCCCTGGCGGCTCTCTTCCTCATTTCATGCCTCTCCTTCTTCTCTGGGCAGCCTGATCTAGAGCATACTGTTCTCTTTTTCCCTCCCCAGGAGCATTTATCTGTTAGCGGGGCTATGGTGCCGGATCTTCTTTTGGGTGCTGCACCTATGCTCTTTTTTGCTTTTTTGTATTAGGTTTGGGTATCCTCTACAGGTCTGTTGCACAATATTGGCCTTTATTTTTTGGGTTCTATTGTTGCAGATTTGCTGGGGTTCTCATTACTATTGTTTGCTGCCCTGTCTAAGGGCATTATGGATACTTTCTTTGTGAGTATTGTTTTGTTGGTGGCTTTGTCCACATTACTGCATATGATTCAAGCATCTACAATATGTAATCTTCTGAATCTTCTGATTAATGAAAATTACGAATTTTCTCCATGGGAATTGTTGACGATCTGATTTTTGCTAGCAGTAAGATGAAATGAGCCATGAGTTTGCTCAAAATATGTCAAAAGAATTCGAAATGTCAATGATTGGTGAGCTATCCTTCTTCCTTGGACTGCAAGTATCACAAACCACAGCAGGTATGTTCATTTCTCAAACAAAATATCTTAAAGACATACTTAAAAGATATGGAATGGAAGAATGTGCACCTATGAGCACACCGATGACCACAAACTGCAAATTAAGCAAAAATGATGAATGTCCCCCGGTAGATGCAACTCTTTACATGTCAATAATTGGAGCTCTCTTATACTTAACTGCTACAAGACCCGACATTATGCAAGCAGTAGGAATGGTGGGAAGATTTCAATCAGCTCCTAAGCAATCCCATTTGTTGGCTGTGAAAAGAATTCTCAGATACTTGAAAGGAACTCCTGACTTTGGTCTTTGGTATCCCAAAAGCACAAATCTTACAGTGATAGCTTATACCAATGCTGATTGGGCTGGAAGCGTGGATGATCGTAAAAGCACCAATGGAAATGCATTTTTTATGGGAGATTTCCTGGTATCTTGGCTCAACAAAAAAAATCATCTATATCTCTCTCTACAGCTGAAGCCGAATATATAGCCGTAGCTGACTGTTGTACACAAATACTATGGATGAAGGAAGCTTTGAAGGATGTCAACATAGAAACTAAACAACCAATCACCATCTATTGTGACAACACAAGTGCTATCAGTCTCAGTAAAAATCTAGTGATGCACTCAAAGACCAAACATATACCAATCAAGTATCATTTTCTCCGTGAACAGGTGGCTAAACAAAACATCAAGTTGGAATATATCAATACTAAGGAACATATTGCAGATATTTTCACCAAACCTCTTCCTCGAGAAGCATTTGAACATCTTCGTCAAAAGATGGGGGTTATTTCTCTAGCATCACACTAAACTGATTCTTAAGATGCCGCATGACAGGGGGAGTCCCTGCACACTCCTTTGCCATTGATGTCAAAGGGGGAGAGAATAAGAATATTTCCATCAATGACAAAAGGGAAGATTGTTGATCTAGATTGTCATTGATGTCAATATGGAAATATTTTGGAATACTAAATGATGATGTGAAGCCAAGGAGAAGCATAGCAGATCAGTGAAGTAACAAGAGCAAGAAGCCAAGGAGGAAAGCCATTAGGGAAGCCATTGGAAATCAAGAACAAGAGCTATCGGAGCAAGAGAATGGCGGAGGAGCACCATAGATTCTGTTACAATTCGCCTTTATTGAACTATCACATATGCCCAAGAGAAAAAGCCAAAAGGAAAGAAATTAACAATGCATCGAAGTTAATATATCGACGACTTTATCGACGGTTCTATTATATGCCACTTCTCAAAACCCCTGATGTGATATGTATTACGGACCCGGTGGTTCCATCACAATACGCTCTATTGTTATATCGCATCCGTCATATCAGAACCTTCACAAGTTATGAAGGCCTATTACATTCAAAAATGCCGATTGTGATATCATTGCGAACCCGTCGCACCATTATAATGCACTTTAATGAAATATTGCATCCGCCTATTAGAAGTTATGTATCGCAAAATCTTAAAGGAATGTCACACTAAAACAGTGATTGCGATATTATATGCGGACCCGAACAATTTATAGTAACAACCCTAATATAATATCACATTTGTCGCATATTACAAGTCATAAAGGGATGTTACATTCAACAACTTCGATTGTGATAAGGTTGTGGACCCGATAGAGTTATCAAAAATAGTTTAATGTCACATCGCATCCGCTCCGTCGGTAGTAGGGTATCGACAATGTTATATCGGTAATATTGAATGTTGCGATTGTGGGAGTTTTGTAAAGTTGCGATTGCGATTAAAGGTGATGACATGGATGTGGGACCTCATGTGGGTATGGCCTTCTCCTATGAAATTTCCAAAAATAAACAAGTTTACGATATATTTTGTAATATGCAATAAGTTGGCTTCTCCCTCCAAATGAATGTGTCCTTTGGGTATTGATGAAACCTGTATAAATACAAGCTAAACGCCTCACCTCAAGTATTGATCTCGGGCATCTATCATAGAGAAGGTGAGACAGTTCACAACTCATGAACTTGAAGAAACAGAGGAAGTCGAAGGTCAAGCAGGAAGTCGAAGTTCTAACAGGAAAGAAGGAAGCTGAAGGTCTAGCGAAAGGCAAAGGTCGAGCGAAGAAGGAAGCCGAAGACCAAGCGGGAAAACAAAATCTTTTGACTGGGTTAATCTTGGAAGGCTCAGACCTAAAATGAATCTGTAGTGCAAACCACGACCTGTTACAAAGACTACAAAGGACAGGGCTTAGTGAAGAAGACCTTGGGAGCAGTGTAATACAATCAAACATTTCTTGACAAAGTAAAACTATAGGGTTGGAGCCCTTGGGGTTGGTGCCTTAGATTGAAAGGATTGGTGTCCTTGGAGTTGGTGCTCCTAAATTCAAGGTTGGTGCCTTGATAAGATAGGGTTGAAGCCCTAGAGGTTGGAGCCTCATCAAAGTCCAAGTTGGTGCTTGGCAAAATTCATCAGATATTGTATTCAATTCTTTTCTATATATAATAAAATCATTTCTTTGTTTAAAATTGTAAAGAATCTAAACTGGTAATAATAACAATTGAAAAGAAATATTGATTCACCCGCTCTCAGTAGTTCAAACAAAGGTAGAACATTGTTATCTTTAAACAAAGTCCTACTAGAAATAAGATTTTAGACTCTATTGACTAACCAGAAGTCTTGGGTTCAAATCTTGTGCTCTCGCCCCGATCGGGGTGAGAAGTTGGACACGATGAAGATGTAGTCCTACCAAGCTTACAATATATATATATATATATATATATATATATATATATATATATATATATATATATATTTGTTGATAACATACTGGAGAAGATGGAGGTCTCGCGCTCTAGCCGTAAGGGTTTCGGTTAACCCTCAGCTGCAGGCTCGAGGGAACTAGGGCATCCGGTATTTGGACAGCGCAGTGAGGTTTTGTCTTTCAGCGGTTTCGAATCTGACAGCGACGGGATTTTTCAACAGCTGGCTAGAATGGAGTATAGCGAGGAGACCGAGATGGTCGACTATTCCGCCGACCCGTTGGAAGGTTTTGACATATTTGGTTATTCTTCTCATGCCGTTACCGGGTGCTCCACCGACTTTTCTGCTGTTTCAAGGGTTCCCATACCTTCATCCATCCTCCCGTTCTTACCTGAAGCTCCGCCTACATCCCCGGATCCCGCTGCCCTGCTTCAATCCTTTTCGTCTGCCGACTTCACTATTGATTTTTCTCCCCACCGGAATGGTCCTCCTGAACAGCATATCCCTCATGATCCTCTCCCCGCCACCTCCGTAGGGATATCCCCTGCATCGAATCCCTCTATCCCCTCTTCGGATGCCCCGGATCTGCGGCATTACCCTCCCGTCTCGTCGACAATCAAAACATCGGGCAGCTTCAGTACGCCGGCCCTCATCCCTCAAGCTTTAAACCGCTCTCCCAGGGCTTCTGGCTCACACCCCCTTGCAGATCATCCTACTGCCCCGAGATCGAAGAAAACGAAGTGTGTCAGGGAAACGGCTAAGGATATCTCAGTTCAACTCGGTGATCCAACAAATTTTGAAGATTCCATGGCATTGGCTCGCACGACCTTGGTAGGGCACGTTCGTGGGCGATCTTTCTCGGCGGAAAGATTAAAGGCTTGGGCAAATGAAATCTGGGGAGAAATGTTCACAGTCATGCCAGAGGTTATTGAACTTCCGAGGGGATGGTTTTCAATTCATTTTGCTGAAGAAGAACACACCAATACTGTCCTGGCGCAATATTGGCATATTGAATCAGCTCCTGTACTTCTGAAAAGATGGAGCCCTCTTTTCGACCCTGAGCGTGAGCAGATAGGGGCGGGTCCTATTTGGGTTCGCTTGCCGGGCCTTCCGATTCAATATTGGTCGGAAGAAGCTTTTATCAAAATCGGGAATGCATTGGGGACCTATTTAGACCATGATCGATCTTACATGAATTCAAATAAAAAGATCATGGCTAGGATACTGGTATATTTGGATACCAGAGAGGGTTTGGAGGGCAAGATGACTTTGTGATGGGGAAGTTTCAGTAATGCACAGCTCTTGGATTACGAAGGGGTACCCTTCAGATGCAACAAATGCCGCCAAATTGGGCATGTTTATAAGGACTGCCCTCTGATTATCGGTCAGGAAGGGAGGCCGAAACAGTCAAGACCATCTGCTGGAGGGGACTCTGCACCTGCTCCTACTCCACAAAGAACCTCGGGGCGTACTATTGGAGCGCGATCGTCTGTTCATCAATCTACTCCCATTCCGCCAGCATCTGAGCACGAGCATCATCGGCCTGCGTCGTCGCCTCCTTTGACCAGAGCTCGGGCAGCTGCAGCGGCCGCAAATATTTCGGGTACTCATCCTATCTCTTGCCCTATCACATCTGATTTATCATATGCGCATTTCTCATCTTCTGCATGCACTATGATACAATGTGATATCCCCATCCCGCCTCCTTCAATATCTTCTGGTTCGCCCTCACTTCCCATTACCTCTCCGCCCTCCTCGCCGTCATCTTCAAGATCATTATCATCTTATCCATACTCCCTTCGTCCCCGTGCACATCGACCGGATCCTCCCCCACCTGCGGGATTGGGTATTGTTTCTCTGGATCCTGGTTTCTCATCAGCTCGTGGTCGCAAATCATACCTTTCAAAAGCCATCAAAAATGCTAGCGCAGAAGTTGCCGCTGGGCGTCAAGCCACCATCACTGGGGTCCTTAGAGTCGATTACCCCCCTAAATCTGGTCCTCCATGAAAATTATCTCTTTCAATTGTAGGGGATTGGCTAGCACCCCAAAAAGGCTGGCCCTAAAACGACTTTTTGAAGTCGAGAACCCGGACATCATCCTCCTACAAGAAACACTTGGATCCTCAGAAGATTGTGTTCGGGCTCTATCCATGGTTGGAACAAAATGGAATTATATTGCTTTGGATGCTATGGGCAGGTCTGGAGGCCTGGCCCTCGGCATCAATCCTATATCTATCAAATTGGAATCTTCTTGGGGTGGTCAGGGATTCCTTGGTGCTGATATATTCTGTCGTGACCTTGGATGTTCTCTGAGAATCATTAACATCTACGGACCCTGTCACCACAGAGAACCCTATTGGAGCGACCTCCTTAGTAGAAACATCTTTGCATCGGATCGCATCATTATAGGAGGGGATCTGAACTTTTCAATAGGATTCTCCGAATCATGGGGAGAGGCTGCTCAGAGAGACCCCATCTCAGACTACATTAGTGGACTATTGGAACAGCATGACCTCATTGATGTCCCTGTACAGAAGAAGCAGCCCACATGGCGAAACAGAAGAATAGGGAATGCAGCACTTGCTAGAAGGTTGGATCGTTTTCTGATGAAAGGACCCCTGATTCATCGGCTGCAATCTTTCAAACAATGGGTCTGTACTGGGGGTATTTCAGATCATCACCCTATTGCTTTGGAAATCCTTGGGACCCATCAGAAGCCCAAAGCCCCTTTCAAATTTAACCATCAGTGGCTTCTTGATCCCAGTTTCAATGGATTGATCACATCATATTGGAATGCTCACCCCATAGACAGAGAATCTTCTTTTGCCAGGGGTTTTGTCAAAAACCTTACTGAATTAAAACATCTTGTGATAAACTGGGCAAAGGAGAAAAAGAAAAGGGAGGACGAAAGCCTATCTAAGATCGAATTGGAATTGGAAAATCTATTGGATGATAGAAACTTAGGTTTCATATCCCAGGAGGACAAGAATAAGCTGGTGGACCTGGAGAAACAAAGGAATATCATCCTAAAAGGGAGGGATGAATCTCTCAGGCTACGCAGTCGAGCCATCTGGCTGAAAGCGGGAGATGAAAATTCAAGATTTTTTCACAATTTTGCGAAGGGGAGGAAGGTGGCAAACACCATTTGGAATCTTCCTATGCCTGAGGGGGGCATAGCAGATACATTCAACAAACTCTCGAACCTGGGGACATCTCATTTCAGGAACCTTTACAAAAATCCGGCAGGCACAAACCTTGCAGAAATTATCAATGTAGCTGGTCACTTCCCTCGGTTCATTGAGGAGGATGATGCTGATGACCTAGCAGCACCAGTTACTATGGCTGAACTAGAAAGCACGATTAAATGGTTCAAAAAGGAGAAGAGCCCAGGCCCGGATGGCTGGACAATCGAATTCTATGCTGCTTTCTTCGAACTTCTTGGCGAGGACATTCTTAAAGTGGTAGAAGAAAGCCGTTCTACCGGAAGTATATATCATGCCATCAACTCCACCTTCATTGCTCTTATTCCCAAATCAGATCACCCATCCTCTTTTGATGAATTTCGCCCCATATCCCTCTGTAATGTGCTCTACAAGATCATCTCTAAGATTATTGCAAATAGGATCAAACCCATTCTATCTCGGCATATATCTCCTCAACAATTTGCATTCTTAGAAAATCGGCAAATTCATGAAGCCATTGGATCTGCTCAAGAAGCTATTCACTCCATTTGGACCAAACGCCTCCGATGTATCCTGCTAAAGATTGATCTATCCAAAGCTTTTGATCGGGTTAGCTGGCTGTATATCAAAATGATCCTCATTCATACTGGTTTTCCCATCCCTTTCATCGATTGGATTATGGCTTGCATTACTTCCCCTACTTTTAGCATTCTGATTAATGGTTCTGCATCCCATTTCTTCCACTCTGAGCGGGGGCTTCGTCAGGGATGTCCTCTCTCTCCTTTGCTTTTCCTCTTGGTCATTGAAGCTCTCAGCAGACTTCTCATCTCGGCCAAAAGGGAAGGAGACATCCGAGGTCTGAAGATAACTGATATCTGCTACCTTACCCATCTCCTCTTTGTTGATGATGTTCTCATACTGCTGGATGGCAGTATTCATGATTCTACTGCTTTCGCACGCATTTTATCTCTTTTTTCCAAGGCCACGGGTATGGAAGTAAACGCTGCAAAATCCACTATCACTCTGACAGGTACTTCTGTAAATGAATCTCACATTGCTAGAACGGCTTTCCCTTTCAATACACAGCCATTGGATCGGGGGCTCAAATACTTGGGATATTGGCTTAAGCCGACCTGTCAAAAGATTGCGGATTGGGTCTGGTTAGTATCAAAGATTGAGAAGAGGCTGTCATGTTGGAGCCACAGATACCTCTCCAGGGCGGGAAGATTAATCCTCATTAAATCTGTCCTCGAAGCTACCCCTGTATTCTAGATGGCCATGGCATGGATCCCCCGCAACATTCTAGCAAAACTGCAGCAACTCTGTAATAGATATCTATGGGCTGGGAGTCATGATAAACGTACATTTGCTTGGATTGGATGGCACAAGATTGCTATTCCAAAAAAATGGGGCGGCTGGGGATTAAAGGAGCTCTCGTTTTTTGCCATGGCTCTTGCTGCAAAGATGGGATGGGCACTTCTAACCTCTCATAGTCTATGGGCCTCGATCTCTTATCATAAATACATTTGGCCTATGTCCAAACTAGATTGGGCTCGACTACCAAATTGGAATAAATCTGGCATATCCTCGGTTTGGAAGGCTCTACTACACTCTCTTCCCCTCATCAGAGATAACTTGGTATGGAGAATTAAGGCTGGAAACAGAATCAGAATTGGACTAGACCCCTGGTCCGGATGTGGTGGTCGTCACTTGCTTCCACAAGAACTCATCGACTATCTCTCGACCCTCGACATTAAGGTCTTAGCCCAGATCGCGGATCCGGAACATTCTGACATGTTTCGGCAGGCATGGAAAACCGCGAATCAATTGAACATCCCTCTGAGATGGCATGAGACGTGGGAAAACTACAGAGAGGCATTATTGGAAGCACATATTCATATCACAGAGGGCTCGGATGAACTCATGTGGCACATAGCAGATCACGGTGTATATACACCCAAGGAAGGTTACCTACATCTTATTGAGGGCAAAAAACCACCCGACTGCGCTGGTTGGTGGCAACTCATTTGGAAATTATCCGCATCTCCTAGATCTAGACTGTTCACATGGTGCATATTGCGGCGCAAAGTCCCCACGGGTGACCAGCACATGAAACGGGGGTTTCATGGCCCCAGCTGGTGCGTAATGTGTAACGCTGAATCTGAAACCATTGACCATTTATTCTTACAGTGTAGAGCGACCAGATCCGTTTGGAGCAACATTAAAGCGCACATTCAATTTGCAGGCGATTGGAATGGTCAGGATGTGATTCATGCTTGGACGGAATGGACTAAGATAAATGGCGGGACGAAACTGATAAACCTGCCTATCATTATTAATTGGGCTTTATGGAAATCCCGCAACTCCTGCATTTTCGAAAACAAGCCCATTCATTGGCCCTTGTTGGAAGCTCACATCATAGCTGCATTTTCTGAACTGCCCGATCCACCTCCTCAGCGACACCGTATGCCTGGACCACCTCCTACAATAGACTCCACAATACCTTGGGCTTTCTTTGATGGTGCGGCAAACTCAAACAGCTGTGGTGGAGGGTTTATTATCCACATAAATGAACATCATCAGTACAGTATCAAAGCTGGGCTTGGGGCAGGGACAAACAACTTTACAGAGCTCATCACCCTACGCCACCTTCTCCATTTCGCCCTGAGACACCACTGCACAAATATCAACATTTATGGGGACTCACAGCTCATCATCAGTTGGATAAATGGCAATGCATTGTGTCACATGCACACACTCAGCACTATCTTACAAGATGCACTTGAACTTAAATCAGCATTTAGCCATATATCCATCTCTCACATTTACAGGGAGCATAACAGGAGTGCCGACAAGCTTTCCAAGGAGGCGGCGTTGATGGACAGCGGCACATGGGAAATCAAAGAGAAAAAAGATCTACAAGTGCAGTCTTTTTACCATCGGCCTTATATAGATCCAGAGTATCCAACTCTGGATCAGCGGGCAGCATCATAGTTACTTTAATTTTATTTTTTGTATAGACAGCATACAGACATAGACTGATATTTTTTTGTAAATTTTTGATGAAAACTCACTGATAGTATACAGATATGCAGACCCTGCGTGGTAGTGCAACTGAATGGTACTGAACATCATGATAAACTGACTCTCATGTAATTACTGATAATCAATGAAATATACTGATTTTTCCAGGGGAAAAAAAAGTTCAAACAAAGGTATGACATGGGAGATGTCCTAATGCAAAAAAGGAATATCAAATATGTAACATTCAAAGACCTTCAATAGAGTTTTCATTCAACTAACATTTCATAATAAGTTTTTGGATTTACACCAAGTAGAGAACAATGAAGGGCTTACAATTCTAAGAAAAGATATAACCATCCACTCTAATTACAAAACACTCCCACATTTTTGGATTCAAACTAAGTTACAAAATACTAGGTATAGCAAGTGGATGTCCTATTTATAAAAAAATAATTTTGTCACGGAGAAAAGTAAAGGGGTTACCAATAATATTATTGATTTCTTATCTATACCACCCAAATCAATTATTATTATCACAACCATTATGTAATGGAAACCTACTTCTGGTGGAATGTATGCATATCCAATATGAAGGGCACAAGGATTTTCATCCTGTAGTGGTAGCATTGAAGTAGAGAGAGAGAGGGAGAGAGAGAGAGAGAGATTGGAATACCATTCACAAAGTGGAATATTGAACAAACATGACAAACTTATGTATCTTAAGTGGTGAGGGTAGAACCATAATGTTGAGAGAACCCCATACTGCGAGATTCATTGGACACTTTGGTGTTGGGAAGACAATGAATTTATAAATGTGTTTTATAGTGATGTATGCTAATTGATGTTGTTAGCTTCATTCAATATGTATGTTTTGTTAAGTTGCAATCTAATTTTTCTACATTTTGGAGGTTTTTTGGACATATTTTCCAATCAAAACTGTCCAAAATCCAATAGGAATATGTTGGAATCATTATTTGTGAACTTTGCACAAACTAAGTGTCTCAAGGGTTTTGTTGAGCATTGAATTCATTTATGCATTCAAAAATATATTTTAAGCAACATAAAAGCATGATCTAACCAAAAATTGTTTCATCAGATTCCAGCCAAAAACTCCAAAACATAGGACAATTAGACAATGCCTTTTCTTACATGATAAAACCCTCCAACAAAAGATTAGGTTTGTATAACACATTGCTTGGTTTGATTCAACCTTGGGAGAGCATCTCCATTAACATCCTCACAAGGTTGTGAAATGTTGAAGGAAATGTAACTAGGTTCAGTCTTCATAAATGTACTTTTGATATTTGTATTTATTCAAGAAAAGAAATATTATTTTTATAATATATGTCAATGAGTTTCTTGCTCATTGAAGTAGGTCTAGCACATATTAAAGTGCTATAGGTAAGTCAAAGAGTCAAAATAATTATGTTGAAGACCTTAAAGGCATGTTACACATTGTATATTTATGTATGAAAGTCAAAGAAGACACCTCCAAGCAAAGTCAAGTCTCCTCCTAGCAAAGACACCATCAAAAGAAGCAATGGCACCATTAAAAGCACCCATCGAAGCAAAGGAATTCAAGTCAGCCTCAAGGCAGCAAGTCGACCTACAAGTCAGCCTAAAGGAGGGACAATCCTCTATATATAGAGGTTGTCCACTCCCTCAAATGACAAGCAACTCACTTTGAAATCAGCAAAAATAGAGGACCGAAAAAGAAGCTGAGAAAGGGACGAAGAAGGAGCCTCTAGTGTAACGAAGAAGCAAGAAGGAAGAGCGCAGGTTTTGGGATTGTTTTAGGGCCAATAGAAATCACATGCACGAAGAGAAGGAAGGGCTATCTACGGTTAGGACAACAACAAGTCACCTCCCATCATACCTCATCATTTGGGCTACAAACTAGGCCTACTAGGCCTCCTATCCAAGCGAATGAAAGAGGAGCCATATAACATCAACAAGACTCTCACACATGCAAGAATTAGGGATGCAGTGTTGTCACACTAAGCCTACCACTATTCATCAAGAAGGGACTCGGTTGATCAAGAGAAGGAAGGCGTATCCTTAGGTGAAGGATATCACTAAGTACAAAAGATAGGTATCACTTCTAGAAGGTTTGCCAACAGTGCAAGGAAGAACGAAGTTCCAAAAGAAGGTCGAAATTCCAGGGAACAAAGTGCCAGAAGGAGGTGGACAAAGTGTCGAGGAAATATAGTGTAGAGAAAAGGAAGGACTTAACTTGTGCTTGGAGGATCTTCTAGTCAAGGGTCTAGGGTTTTTCATTGATTAAGAAAGAAGCTTCAATAAGAGAAAACTTACGGAAGGGTTTTCCTCTCAAGAGAAGAGAGGTTTTGGCCCTGGCTGAGAGCCAACATCTTGTGTTCTTGTTTTATGTTTTGATAATAGTTTGATGAAGCACAAACAATGCATTAATAAGAGAAGAAGAAGATTAAGATAACAAAGACAAATTGTAAAAAGACTTCACAAATTGTTATCTAGTCTCGAAGAATCACTCTACACCTAATTGCCCTAGATTCTTCAACATGAAAGACTAGGCATAAACATGACTCATTATTGGTTTTAATTGGTACATTCAACAAGATGGAGCAATCAATTCATTGTAAAAATAATAGTATTTGCGAAGGCACTACCATACTATATTTCCAACATCTATAGGTATATTTTGGACTCCTTGAATCCATCATTAAATATAGGAAAGCAAAATCCAAGACATCTTTTCTTCTTCCGTGAAATACATATCTCAAGGAAACCCACTAGGTACTTCCCTTCATTCCAATTCCCAATGATGGTACCCATGGTAAATCAAATTTTATAGAAGCTCAAGGATTTATCAACATGGGGCTCAAGGTCATTACAATTATTAAGAGCTCACCACATCACTTGTGGTAATTGAACCTAAGTGGGGAGAACAACAATCATTCCTCCCAACAACTTGAGTCAAACCTAATTAACTAACAAATTTCCAACCTATTTTTGGAAGCAGTGTGGATTTCGATGGATACCAAGATGAAGAGAAGTAAAACATTTCACTCACAGACCAATGGACAACTAGAAGTGGTCAATAGAGCCATGATTCATTTAGTAAGGTATTTTTAACAAGAATCATCCTAAAATTTGGGATGAAAATTTCCCTACATTAAGCATTGCTATAATCAAGGCATTCATAGCTCTAGTGGTAAATCCCTTTCTAAAAAATGCTTGGACTCTTAGCCTCAAACACGTTTTAACATTTCATTTATTCAAGTTTGTTTAAGATAAGCATATGAACGATGGCAATGAAAAAGGAAAAACTATTAAGTTCACAAGGGAGATTCAATGGAGTCACAATGGAGGTGGAAGAGAAATTGGAAAGAGAAAAACAAAGGTACAAGGATACGCATGATTAATAAAGAGTATCTCATCATTGTGAAGTGAGAGATTTAGTCTACCTACACCTTCGCAAGAATTTTCTAAAGGCTCGTTAAAGAAGTTTAAGCCTATTCGATTTGGTCAATTTAACATCCTATAAAAGGTGAGCAATAATGATTTCCAACTATATTTTCCTTCATGTTAGTCATATACTCTATTATCAATGTAAAGAATAAGAAGCTTAAGTGGAAGCATCCTCAACAATTGGAATTGATCTAACAATGGATCCTCTAGCACAAAATATATTCCTTGACATGTAATCGTCTCTTACACAACAAATTAATATGTTCAAGGATTCAACATATCTTCTTATATATAGATAGAGAAATGCTATTACTACCATAACACTATTATCTCAACTACAACTAGTATTCCAAGTGTTGGTGCTTTCCATGGTAAAAAAGATGAGGGTAAACCAACGCTCCTTCTTAAAGGTTTAATGTGATATGCCCAAAGTGAGTTGGAGAAAGATACCATACTACAAAATAAGCTTTGGGAGCCATGTAGAGGTAAGCAAGAGTTGTACTCAATTTGAAAGGCCACATTCTCACAAAAGTAAATGGTACAAGTTGAAGAAGATAGAGGATAAGTTTCTTCACCTTCTTAAAAACTAATTAAGTCTCTGGTGACCAAAAAACTTCAAAAATGGGGAGTTTTAATCTGACATTTGGATAGAGGAGACCTAAAAGGTAAGACATAGTGGCATAGCCCCAATGCAAAACAATTGTTTCAAGGATTTCAAGCAAAAGGTCTCAAGAGAATGACTAATAAAGGAATGATCAAGGAAGCCACGAGAAAAAAGAAAAACTTAAGTTGTAAACATTGGTGGAAGCTTAAATGACAAGAAGCATGTCAACATCGATAAAAGTCCCATAAAAAATAGTGATGTCATCTTAAGTCAAATTTGTCTTGGGAAAACAAATTAGTTGATGACATCGATGAAGGTGAAGTTAATGGAGGTCATATCAACAAGCAAGTGGTCAGAGTCATTGAAGTTGAAGTCATGAAGGTGTTGTTAACAACTATTGCAGAAATTGTCCACAACTAAGAATCCAAATGTTAGGCCCCTATACTACTAGTGTAACCCCCTATTGTTGTTAGTATAACCCACTTATTATATTGATGTACCCATGTAGTGCCCATATTGTTACTATTGTGCCACATAGAAGCCCACTATTGTTATTATTGTGCCCTTACATTATTATTGTTAGGTCGGCTCTGATTATGTTATAACCCCTTAGACTCCTATATATAGAAAGGAGGTATTTTCATTTGTATCATCCAAGAATTGTTCATTTATGTAATGTAAAGGAGGTTTCCCCCTCGAAGAGGCTGAATTCTAAGGCGTGGATCTCTCTTTTCTATCTTTTTGTGAGCTAGTTTCATAACATTTGGTATCAGAGCTTTGGATTCTAGGGTTTCGCTGCTCCAAACAGGTCATCGTGGTATTTTCGCTATAACTTTTTTTATGTGACGTTTCAGAAGTCGCAAAAAAAACCCATTTGAGAAGAAATCGCGCTGAACCTTGGGTCCGAATTTCAGAGCTTTTCGCGCGATATTTTCGGATATATGATCTCAGGAAGTTGGTCTTTTTGCAGACTCCTGAATTACACTCAAAACAGGTGACCTGGGGAAAATCGTCATAACTTTCTTTCTGAGCATCGGATTGAAGTTTCGTAAGAAGGTATAGAAAGAGGACGGACTGTAGTTTCTTGTGGGTGTTTTTTAGATCCAAAGGTCGAAACTGTGATTCGTGGCACGTCGTACAAGTTCGCTCTACTGAACTAGTCTATAATCAAGTCACTGTGGGAGATTTCGCATAACTCTTCCTTGGAGAATCCAATTTGGGTCAGACTTGTGACATTGGAAAGAGGACATAGAGGGATACTGTAGGTCACAAATTCAGAACTAGGTGATTGAAAAGTACAGAGTTATAGTCATTTCAAGGTCGAGCTCCTAAAATCAAGAAAAAGCAAGATGAGGAAGTTTGATGGCAAGGATCCGGTAAATTGGATATTTCAAATGGAGCAATATTTTGATCTACATGGTGTAAAAATGTTACAAAAGGTATGTATTGCATCTTCATATTTAGAACCAGATCAATTTTATGGTATGAAGGGCTTTGTTCTCGTAAAAAACTTGTTACGTGGTCAATTTTCACGAAGGAAATGATAGCGCATTATGAGGATACAAAGAGCAACACCTTCTTTAGAGCAACACCACAACAATTGGAAAGAGTAAAAGGGCTTTGTGACATAATGGAAAGAAAAATTATGGAAACCAGGAAGCATACCCCTCACAACTATAAAGATGGAAGTGTTGTTTCTCCGAGCCTTCCACAACCTACAAGGATTACACCACAACAATTGGAAGAAAAAAGAGAAAAAGGGCTTTGTTACAATTGTGATAGCAAATGCACTAAAGGTCATAGGTGTGCTGAGAAGAAATTATTTTACATAGAATATGAAGAGGAGGAAGAAAAGGATCAAGAAACATCAAAAGAAGAGGATATACACCAGGACACCACCGCAGAGAAAGAAGAAATGAATCAGACCATATCTTGTAAAGCATTGGAAAGAATTACCACTCCTCAAACTCTTAAGATAGAAGGACATATCAAGAAGAAAAAGGTGCAAGTAGTGAAAGATCACATTGAGAAAGAAGAAATGAATCCAACCATATCTTGTAATTCAATGGACGAAATTACCACTCCTCAAACTATCAAGATAGAAGGACACATCAAGAAGAAAAATGTTCAAGAAGTGAAAGATCACATTGAGCATCAAGAAATGAATCCAACCATATCTTGTAAAGGACGGGAAGAAATTACCACTCCTCAAAAGATAGAAGGACATATCAAGAAGAAAAAGGTTCAAGCAGAGAAAGATCACATCGAGCATCAACAGCAAGTTCTCCAACTTTTAAAGGATAACGTCACTTCGGTGCAAAATCAAACGAAACAACAGGTAGATCAACATCGTAGTGAAAAATGTTTTGATGTAGGTGATTGGGTATTTTTACTGCTACATCTCAAGCAAGCTCTTTATGAGAAGGAAATGTTGGCAATACTACATGCACTTAAAAAATGGCAACCTTACCGAATGAGAATACTCTTCAAGGATGAGGATGTGGAAGCACTGTTTTTTGCTATTTATATTATCCAACCAAATTGGATAAACGAAGCAAGGGATGAATGGAAGAAGGACGAAGAAGTATGGCCACTTATTCAAAAGTTGCAAAAGATCCCAATTCAAGCAATATTGTCAGAAATTGAAGAGGAAGGAAAAATCATATTGGAACTTGGAGCAGTCACAGAAACAAGAACCCGACAGCTACGAAATCGATCAATTTCAGAGTATTTCATCAAGTGGAAGAACTTACCCGCTGAATATTCCACATGGGAGGACAAGAATTTTATACAGAAGCATCAAGAACTACTCAAGCGTTGAGGACAACACTTTTTGAAGGAGAGGGGCATGTTAGGCCCCTATACTACTAGTGTAACCCCCTATTGTTGTTAGTATAACCCACTTATTATATTGATGTACCCATGTAGTGCCCATATTGTTACTATTGTGCCACATAGAAGCCCACTATTGTTATTATTGTGCCCTTACATTATTATTGTTAGGTCGGCTCTGATTATGTTATAACCCCTTAGACTCCTATATATAGAAAGGAGGTATTTTCATTTGTATCATCCAAGAATTGTTCATTTATGTAATGTAAAGGAGGTTGCCCCCTCGAAGAGGCTGAATTCTAAGGCGTGGATCTCTCTTTTCTATCTTTTTGTGAGCTGGTTTCATAACACCAAACTATTTCATAATTAAATCATGGGGACAACAAACCAACCTTTCACTAAATCTTGGAGAATATTAATTGAAGGGTGAACTAAAGGCAATGAATGAGTTCAAAATTTGTCGCCATTGTTATTGAGTAAGCTTTGAATAACCATTTCAAGGACTAAAGTGTTTAAGACTTGTGAAAAATGCTTTGGACTTCATTGGAGAAATTCTCTAAGAATAAAAAGGTTTCAAACATAGTAATGAGAGTCTTACCTATATCAAGGTGGATTTCAACTAGTGAATAACCTAAGGCATGACTTGTAAACATCTCGATTGAAAAGTAATGATTATTGGAGTTTATTTCTCAAAGGTTCTCCATTTATAAGTTTCTTGTTGTGCCATGTAAATATCTTCTATATGAGTAGTTATTTTCTATCTTCCTATTACATCTTTTGCAAAAAGAAAGCAGAAACACAAAGTTCATAAGCACAATAAAACTACTTAGTTTGGTTTAAAAGAATTTGAAGTGAATATATTGGGTGAAAATTTTTAGAAGTTTCTTGTTGTACCATGTAAATATTTTCTAAGTGAGTAGTTGTTTTCTATTTTCCAATCACATCTTGTGCAAAAAGAAAGTGTTAACACAAAGTTCATAACCACAATGAAACTACTTAGTTTGTTTTAAAAGAATTTGTAGTGAATATATTGGATGATTTTTATTTGCCCACTAACATAAGAATTATTATAAATCATAGCATAGAAGGTGTAGGCCAAGGCATAATCTTAGTAGATCAACCCAAACAAACCCATGTCCTCAAACTTGGTCTATATTTATATCATTTAAAGTTTTATGAATAAACAAAAAAATGAAACAATTTGTATTATCGTCTATAAATTGTACATTAACATGAGATTGAAAATAGGTTTGTTTTCATATGGTTTGATTCATTTTTGTTTGTATCAATTTCCAAGTAGTTCATATCTAGTCATACACTTTTTTATTTAATTAATGAAAGAATAGGGTTAAGATTGTTGGCTAAATTTATTTCATCAATCTATTCTTAACTTGTAAATTCACTTAAGTTTTTTAATTTACTTTGTCGCATTGTAAATTAAAAACCCTATATATAAGTTGAACTCGTCATTGCTTGTATTATGTTTTCACTAATGCACCACTATTTGAATCAATTTGATTTGTTGAATATTTAAATTTCTTAATTGATCCATAACATATCATGCTTACCATTTTATATTATGATCCATTACTAAAACCAATGTTGATGTTTCATATTTGTATTTTTTAATTTATAAGATTTAATATCATTATAAATACTATTTATATTGTCCCCAAGTGATGTCAATAATTTGCATTTTTATCTCCAATTAGTTTCAATACCCATATTTTTTCTCTTTCATTTTCAATAAGTAGCAATAAACACATTTTACTCTTTCATCTTTAGCAAGTTTTGCATTCCATTGTGTATGGTTAAAATTTGTTTAGCATCCCTTTACAATAAAGAGCACCATTCTAGTTTCAGTCTAAGTTCTACTAAGTTATATCAACTTATGTTGCATAAAACAAGTTATTGGGATTAATATCAAACTTGCATGTGTTTTCATGAGCTACTTTAAACTTTTTGATAGTTAAAAAAAATTAAGAGCTAGTTGATTTAGAATTTGAAATTATGATTTTATTCTATAAGTTCAAAGATAATATCTTTATAGGTAACTCAAGATTTTATGTTAAGGTTTGCTTCCTTACCTTAAGTTGGTGAGGTCTAGTATTCAAGAAGAACTCCATGATTATGTATATATTCATCTTTACTGACTTTGAAAAATGCATTAGGTTGCATAAAAAAAATGATCATGATAATATAACAGTGTACATACTTGCTCATAGAAGTCATAATCACCGAGATAATTCCAAATCTCTCATCACAAGTATCCAACAAAGTTGTTATCAGAAAAAGGTGAACAATGAAAGTTCATTAGTCCACCTTAGCAGATTTAAAAGAAAGTAGGTTCAACCCTTCTAAACCCCTATAAATGTCAAATCACTCATGATTAATTACTACCCTTTGACCCTATGAGATCATAGAAAACTGACTAATTCGAAGACACTCGAAGTAAAACAAACCAAATTCTACAAAGATAAATATACGAAATCCTAAAAGCTTTATTTCATTTATAGGGACAAACATTGAAACTTTTGCGATTGAGTTGGTAATGTTTGAATATTGTCACCTCACCAATTCTATAGAAGTCAATATTTTTCTTGTAGATACATGATCATGAAAATATTGGAAATTAATCAACACAAAAGACAAGAAAGAGGTTTTCAGATGACAGTGAAAGTTTAAGTTGTTATTGTCTTTGTAGTGATTTCTTAGTCGATTTGCTAGGTAGGCATTCTTGAATTGGATCCAATGGACTAATATTGTTAGTTCTCCATATGGATTTTTTGGTTAGAAGGAACACACCACAAATTAATAGTCATTTTGGCATTAAAGTACTTAATATGCATAATTTTCATAATTATTTTACAATGTTTGGTGTTTAATATCAATGGCAGCTTGTGCCTTTCCATTTGTATGCCTTCTTTTTATTGTTACCTACTTTATATTAAGCAACCAAAAAAACATTATTTTCAATCTAGAGGAAAAAGTAAAGAGACTTTCAAACTGAGCAATGGAAGCAAGTTTCACAGCATTGGTCACATTTCCAATCTCAAAACTTTCACTTAATACATTCGATACTAGACGTAGGGGGTTGAACTTATGGCATCCAAAGGTGATGTCATGCATATATGCATGTACATATTATGGACCTAAGTCCACCCCTATACCCTTTATGGTAGCTATCATTAACCATTTCCTTGAAAATTTAAGATAACCATTGAGGCACCTAAAACTAGGGGTTGATATATGGCAATAGGATATGATGATCCACTATATCAGTAAGACCTTTCAAAGTTTTCATGTTCAAGAACAAAAAGAAGTAGAATAAATTCTCACAATGTTTGGGCACCACCTAAAGCAAACTAGGTTAAGCTAAACTTTGATAGGTTAGCTACAAGTAAACTTGAACCTTGCAAGGGGTAGAGGTGTAACCAAGGATAAGGCTCGCAAAATTACAAGAAATTCTTATATTTCCTCAAGGAAAGAAGAAAAAATGAAGCAAAAGTTGAGTGTCTCACTTAAGCCATTAAAATTTGCATCAATATAGAATCCCAAAATATGGAGATAGGAGACTCCATGTTAGCTATTGACATCCTTTGATGGTTCCTACAAATCAAAGCTACCTAGATTGGCCAACCAAAAACTAATAAAAATGTAATTTGCATAGATGTAAAAAGAGTCATCAATGAAGTGGCAAACTAGATCATCGAAGCGACAATGAAGAAGTAAGGTCTAATAATGCTAGTAATCAGGGAAGAATTTAAAGAAGCTTACAGGTAGAAAGATAAATCACACTTCCTAAAGGTTCTAACCCCTTCTTGCTGCAACCAGAGAGTCATATCTGCCATCTAGGACAAGCCTTGAAGCACAACACATGTCCGCCACCACACACACTTGCCTCACTTTCATAATTTATCTAAAATGACAAAGGAAAATAAGCAAGTTATATTTTCAAAAACCAGTATTCCCCAAGTCCAGGTCTTGCTAGTCATCAAGAATTTGGACTTACAATTTGAACTGCGATCAATTATCAAGGAGAATTCAAGTAGTGTTCAGAACAATACTCGACATGACTCTAGGGGACCCTGCTTAATGTTGCCTCTCAATCTCCATTCAGAGAAATCTTCTATAATGATCTTCCAAAAGAACAAGTGAACAAATCTGGGTCACTCCAAGTTATCATTTGTCTCCATTATCATATTTTTTCTTTTACATCTCGTAGGTTTAAAACAAGCGAGGTGAAATAAATATTACTAAATCTTTTTTTTCCTTTCGCATTCATTCAATCAGTACATCTTTTTGTATGTGCCATAAATAGACATGTTGGATATGATAGTAGTACAAACACATTTTGAAATAGCCATATGAAGCCCGTTGTTACGTTTTGTGCAGATACTCAAATATAAAATTATCAATGAATTCAAATTTTTGCTCTAGAATGACCACACTTGCATGGATAACACTTACTAATAAATAATATGTTTTTCTCCGCTAAAAATATGAAAAATAAGAAAATGAGAATATAAAGAAAGGTCTCCTTTCAATTTGAGTTTTCTCAAGACAATGTTTCCATAGAAAACGTAACAAATTTCAGAAAATGCCTTCATTTAATAACGTATATAATCGTGTGAGATGAATACAATTTGCATTTAAAATCTTCTTTTAAAGTTTTGAAGTTATACCATCCAAAATTTAATGATTTACATATTTATAGAAAAGGAAGAACTTTGAATACTATACTTTATGTAGTTTAAATATATTATTTTTAACGCACTTTCTCAAAATTTGCATAAGCATATCAATTTCTTATTTATTGCTTCAATCCAGAGTATTCCACTGGCCTTTATCTTGGCTTTGATTGGTTTGAACTAGCACATTCCATTGCAACCAACATCTGTTCAACAAAAAATATCACTAGAGTTCCCTCCTTGCTATCTAATCAAGACATTTGAATGCAGACAAATTCTCTTTCAACTAAAGGGATTTGGTGTTTGTATTAATCAGTCACATCGTAAAATGATTAGAAAAAAATACTCATTTTGGGGCCCCCCAAATCAATTACTAAATACCAACTAGTTTCTCTTAACAAGACATCAATTCGTAGCATCATCCAGTGATGTTATTGCTCAATAATTGTTACCCAACAATGGTTTCTAGAATTTTGTAGTGCAATATTTAGTTGGCCATTTAGATAATATAAGGGATCATAAAGGATCACCTCTGAGTAAATAGTACATTGACTAGGGACTATGCTCGCATGAGTACTAAGTGTGTTAGCCTCTTAAAAGCTATGCTTAGGTATATATAAAGTTCCATGATATGTTGATTTACTATAATTCTTAGAATCAAAAACTCATTCCAACCGGCCTAAAGTATAATGAAATAATAGCATTGACTAGAATTGCTCTAGATAATACACTTACCAATACTTTATGCACATCATATATATATATATATATATATATATATATATATATATATATATCTAACAATGTTTTCATGAGCTACTTTAAACATTTTGATAGATCAAAAAAATTAAGAACTAGTTGATTTAGAATATGAAATTATGATTTCATTCTATACGTTCAAAGATAATATCTTTATAGGTAATTCAAGATTATATGTTAAGGATTACTTCTTTACTTTAGGTTGGCGAGGTCTAGTATTCAAGAGAAACTCCATGATTATGTATATATTCATTCTTGCTGACTCGGAAAAATGCATCAGGTTGCATAAAAAAAATTGATCATGATAATACAACAATTTACATACCTACTCATAGAAGTCATAATGACCAAGATAATTCCAAATCTCTTATCACAAGTATCCAACAAAGTTGTTTATCAAAAAAGGGTGAACAATGAAAGTTCATTAGTCCACCTTAGTAGATTTTAAACAAAAAGTTGGTCCAACCCTCAACAATTGTTTCTAAAATTTTATAGTGCAGTATTTGGTTGGCCATTTAGATAATATAAGGGTTCATAAAGGATCACCGCTGAGTAACGTAAGAGAACACAATTGGAAACCAACTCAAACGTACATTAATTATTGATTTCAAAGAATGATGTACACAATGTACATATAAATACATAAAGAAACCGTTGATTCAGTTTCTAGGTCTTCTTGGACTCTATAATCACTCACCATAACACAAACTAACCCAACCTTAATCCCGAAGATTTGTTGTCTAACATTCCCCCTTTAATCCTAAGGGATGTAACACAATGCAAGAATGAGAGCTCAAAATGCAAAAAAGCATCTCAGCCAAGAGCTAAATGTTTCTTAGAAATGGTTTTTATGTATGACCACAAACCAAGGATGGTGGTTTTTAAGAGAAAACCACAAACAATACCCACAGCTAGAACCTTCATAGAAGTTCTCAAAACAACCAAAATTGTGGTTTTAAGGTGACCACTAACTCTGGAACTATCAATGTAGTTCCACGAACAATTTCAAATCTGGAAGTGCTCGTTCACAGACAACTCATTCAGCAAAAAAAGAAGTCTCTCTGACTACAACTCTGGCTCTAACTGGTACAAGTTGTGGCTCAGGCTCACTTGTGGATCTTTGACTTAGGGTCGCTTAACAAATCTTCGAACTTGTAGCAGACCATCAACAATTTCCCCCTTGCCCGATACAGGGTGAGAAGATGAAGTACTCTTCATCACTACAAGACTCGCCAACAGTCTCGAACATAGCCTGCAGTATGACATGTAAATCTTCTTAGTTGTTTTCAACCAATCCCAAGAAGCAATCCATCCAAAATTTAGTTTCTCTCTTGCAGTAGTCTTCTTTCTAAAACATTTGTTTGAATGGTGATTGTTCTTTACACAATGCTCACACAGGTGAAGATCAAAACACTGATCTTTCACATGTCCAACTCTATTACATTGTTGACATCGATCAATTTGTTCTAGAACAACACCATCCAAAAATCCAGCACTACAAAATTGTATAGGTTTAGAAAAGTCAGGAATATGAAATAATACATCAAAGACATCTTTGCTATATCCTAAACCAGTTATGTGTTTTTTATGTATAATCTCTTCCCACAATGTTATAAAAGTTTTGGAAATGACGGGCTTCTCATTAGTACTTGCGGTTGCATCCAAATTTTCTCTTGAAATAGTTTGATCCATCCCTGACTATAGATTAGAATCAGGCTATAGTGATGAAGAATACTTCATCTTCTCACCCTGTATCAAACAATGGGGGAATTGTTGATGGTCTGCTATAGGTTTGAAGATTTGTCAAGCAAGCTTGAGTCAGAGATCCACAAGTGAGCCTGAGCCACAACCTGTACCAGTTAGAGCCAGAGTTGTAGCTCCTCGAATCACTGACTTCCGCTCACTCAGATTGTCCACAAAACTCGATGGATGGAACCAATTCTTGTAACAAACAAAATTTCTCCAAAATGCTTTTGAAGCGCAGCAACACACTCTCTGCGTCACAAATAACAATCGTTGCAACGTGCACCTTCAATAGTTATGCAACACCAAAACTTGAAAATCAAAAGAGAAGACCACAAATACGTTCAAGAGGCACTCGCATCTCTCATTAATAACAGTTCAACAACATTATAAGCAATCATTCGTTGTCAAAATAGCCAAAACAACCCAATAACTACTCGTTGGTCAAACAATGAAGAAGGCAACTCTTCGCAAATTGTTAAGGCACGAACAGTTGGGCCAAAACAACCTCACTGCGTTCAGATTTGGTAGAGAGTTGATTGTTGTTTCATTGGAGGCAACGTTGGACTAATACACCATCATACAACGGGCGGTTTCCAATTGAACTATGGTAGAGGTCTTTCAAATTTTCGCTTTAGAGACACTATATTAAAAACCAACTCACCTTCCAATTTATCTAAAATTTCTATGGTTAAAATGCTTTCTCTATATAGTCGCTCATCTTCTTTTCATTTTTGTTTTTTTCAAATTAATTTTTATTTTAGAAACTTAAGAACATTAAACACTTTTAAAAATCTTAATAAACTATGCCTCTTCCTTAAAGAATGTGACTTCACTTAGACTTTCCTCTTAAGATATCGTGACTCCACATTGTGCTTTCATTTAATGAGAACTTCATAAAATGGACCTTGTCTTTTATATTAAATAGATTGCGGTCAAGACCTTGGATAATAATTTTACCAGATCGATATCCTTCATTATGAACTTTCATTGAGTTAGTTTTCATCTTCATAATTAACACTGGGATGGCTAGACTAGCAGCAGTCATGGCAGCACAAGTGTTATTCAATTTTATGTTCTCAAATCCATCTCGGCGTCTGCACACGTCTGGGGAGATCAACAATAAACAGTGTGCCTTTGATGTGGAACGTTTCCTTCAAAACCACTTCTTTATGTCCTTTTCTTTCCTTCTTCCACAGTCTGCCCTTGTCTCACTTCTTTTCAAGTTCCATGCCACTGGTTCCTCTTAATGCATCTTTCACACATCGTCAGTACTCATGAAAGCCACAAAACAAGTGGCTCACATATTCAACAGAGCAGAGAACTGACATATTCAACAGAGAAGATAAATTGTGCTCTAGTACTCCTCGAACTAGCATTTTGATACCAATGTAAGACAACACAATTGGAAACCAACTCAAACATATACTAATTATTGATCTCAAAGAATGATGTATACAATGTACATATATATACATAAAGAAACTGTTGATTCAATTTCCAGGTCTTCTTGGACTCTAATAACCACTCACCATAACACAAGCTAACCCAACCTTAATCCCTAGAATTAGTTGTCTAACAAGTAAATGGTACATTGACCAGGGACTATGCTCACATGAGTACTATGCCTTATAATTCTATTCTGTTCCCTAGAATAAAATAATTCTGTAAAGATATCCCAATCATAGTGTTTATTCTTACATTATGGTCAAGAACCCATGGAACTTTGTAATATGGCTCAGAGGTTATATGTACCCTATGCCACTCACATATTACGTAATTTTCTTTTCCTGGTTAATAAAATTGTCTGAGTACACTCTAGGAGCAGATTCTATTAATTTTCCACACGCACAATCATATATGATTCTTTGATATTCTTGTCTCTAATGACTTGTTAAGAGTATTATCCTACATATCAAGACTTATAAGTGCAATTCATCATCGGCATAATTGGAACTAGTAGTTCCCTTCTATATATTTGGTATATTCAGTGCTTATTGTGCTATTTTGGGTATCTTGGTACATATCAGTATTAGGGACTCAAGTTCATAACAAACGAAGCAATATTCCCGTTTTAACCACTTATATTTCTACATGTTAGAGCATCTTTGACCACATGCAAATTAGTAGATTAAGTATGGATATATCGATCTAAGAGGCCTGCACAATCGTCTCTCATCCATGCCAATTATCTTTGACCACATATGCAAACTGCTAGATTTAAAAATGGATATATCGATCTAAGAGACCTGCACGATCACATCTCACCTCTCAGCCATGCCAATTATAAATACAGAGAGTAAACTCTAAATGTTTTGATCAGTGGACTGTCATGAGAAACATTTCAACATTTTCCTCTGGAAATATAATGTACATATATGCTACCGAGAGCAGGTCTCCGTAGGACTCTTCATAGAAAAGATAGGCTTACCCGATGCCTCTCCCCATGAAAAGCTGTAATTTACAGAGGAAAAACTTGTTCATGTTACAGCGTCACGAGTGTGACAAAAATGATGATAAATAAAATACATTAATGAGGAAATATCATATATGACATCTCAATTTTAAGTTTCGATGTCCTTCCCTTTGCCGCTACTTTATAAATTAAATAAAAAAGTGGCACAACTGTGACAAATGCCAGAAAACCACTGACTGATAGGAACCTTGATGCCCTGTTGTAAAACGTATCCTCCATTACCTGTAAATACACATGAAGGTGAAAAACGATAAACCCCGGATAACGAGAATTTAGGAGAGAAAAAACAACAACACAAAAAAAGTAAACAAGCAGAAGAGAAGCTCGGCAAATAATGTCGAAAAATGTGATATTTTCAGTGAAAATATAGCTTTTACGGATGATAGTTTATGGAAAGAGAATTATAGGCAAAATTTTCTGGAAAAGAGAGTTTTCTGGAAAAATCCAGACATGAACAGGGCTTCGAGTTACATACTTGAAAAGAATAAAAGAAAAATTATTTTGGATCGAAAGCCAAGTACATCTATAAGCAAATAATGCAATACAACTAATTGAAAATTTCACATCGTTTTATAATGGCCTGTATATATATCTCTACTAGGTGACTTGTGAAACTCAACGAACTTCCAAACGAAGAGATTAATGCCAGTATGCAGCGTTGCAGACCAGTATTTATCTAAAACTATCATTTGAGTTGCCACGTTTATCTACCTGTAAACTCGATTCCCGTGGAATAGAAGTCTGCTGTTGAAGCCAAGCTGTCCGTTGTTTAGAGTATATTTTAAGGGCATGTTCATATAGCTTGACATCGAGACTGTTCAACTTTTCTATTTCCTTTATGACAGCCTCTGGTACACGAGACCGTTCCTACCGAACAAAACAAAGAAAAACATTCAAATAAAAGAGAATTGCTAAACGGACTGGACTTAAACTCAAAACATATAATTGCAGTTTCAATAAAGTTTGAATGCCCTTCATGTGCTAATAAAGACATATACTTGCAGTTTCAATCAAGTTTGAATACCCTTCATGTGCTAATAAAGATTTGACAATCCATATAAGTTTATTGTGCACCGAAAAATCAAAATGTGGTCAATAGGTTACACAAATAATATTTTCTCCATTTCTAGAGATTTGTGCTGAAATTGGGGGTGAAAAAAAGTCTTATCTAAGTCACACTGTTCTGCTTTGACAACAATTAATGAATTTTATGCAACGGGTTCCGGCTATTTATTTTCATATATATATATATAAGAATTAAGAATGGAGTTGTCTTTAGTGTGACTTTTTGGAGATTCCGGTGACGGAATCCGGTGGAAAAAATTGAGGTTAAATCTTGATTTGTATTATTAAAATGGTTTTTTAACTGCATATTTGGATTCAATACCTTGAAAAACCCCTGGGACGCTTTGATTGTGCAGAAACTAGCTATAAAACTTGCTATTTCAATAAATTGCTACTGGATTTTGACCGGAAAAACCCACCGGAAAAGCTTTCAAAAAGTCTCTTTAAAGACAACTCCATTAAAAAATTAGTTAACTTAGGTTTATTATTTAATTTTAATTTTAATTAGACGAAAGGGCACGATCATAAGATCATGCCCTTTCCCAAAGGGTGTCCATGGCGGTATATAAGCCAGGCACCCGCAATTGTAATAGCATCATCTGTAATTTTCATCTTTTTAATAAATATTTATATATCTATTTCTGCGTATCAGAAGATTTTTGTTTCATTGGTATCAGAGCAAGTTCGTTCCTCGGGCTCTGTTAATCTTCCGCTATTTCTGCCATCCGTCTCCGCTCCATTGCCATTCTCTGTCCACAGGTCGTCTGCCACAATTAACCCGCTAACGTCTCTGCACTCCATCCGCTGCTGCGCATTCCATTTCCGCTGCAATCTCCGTCCCAAACCCTCCGCTCCGTCACTACGTAACCGCGTTTCCGCTCCATTGCACACCAGTCATTCGACCCACACCGTGCCACGTTCTGCCAGTCGTTTTGTTGCTGCCGTAATTAAGATCGAACTCTGGGCAAGTTCCGTGTGACCTGCGGTTGCGTGGAAAACAATTGCGGAAACTGTCCATTACGTGACTGTCACATTCGGTCATTGAAATAATTAAAGTAATACGTGACTGTTCATAGAAAATACATATATAATATATACTTATATATAAGTTATATATAATATATATTATAATTTAATTATAAATTATATAATATATAACTTTAATTTAGTTACAAGTTATATATATATAAATATATAAAAGTTAATTTGATTAATTAAAATTATTTTAATTAATTAAAAAGTATATATATAAAAGTTAATTTAATTAATTAAAAGTTATATATATGCTAATTTAATTAATTAAATTTATTTTAATTAATTAAAATTTATTTTAGCTAATTAAAAAAAAAGGAGGAAAAATATTTTAGCTGGCAAATAAATACACGCCTCCGCAAACCCGCTCAATGTCGACAATGACAATGGCGGATTTCCAAAAAAAATTGTTGGATGCGGAGCATAAGATAAATAGCAACCACGATGAGGTCAATAAAAGATTAAATGAATTCCAGATCAAGCTTGGGGAGCAAGCTGATGAAATCAAAAATCTTCACGATATGACAAATCGAATAGAAATAAAGATGAAAAATTACCATGTCCACACAGAAGCAGGGATCAGAGAGGTCTTAACAATACTGAAAAGTCTGTGTAAAAGGTTGAATTGTACACCCGAACAACTACTAAAAGAAGGTGAAGAGAATCAAGAACACATCTCGTCAGATTCAACTAAGTCCACAGACTCTCATGACAAAGTTGAATCCCCAAAAAAATCAGCGACACCCCACCAAGAAACGAGTAACACAGCCTTTACAAACAAGCAACTCTGGGATAAATTTACCAATCAACACCCTTTTTTCGCTCAACCAGTAGCAACATACCAGCGAAGGGCAAAGGTCGAGATGCCTAAATTCGATGGAAACGAAAAAAACAATGTTGCATGGATAAATAAAGCAGAAGAATACTTTGAGATATATGACATCAATGACGATGACGAAAAGCTCAAGCATGCATCCATGAAAATGGAAGGAGAAGCATATAACTAGTATATGTGGTGGAAAAAGACAACACACGTCATTAGCTGGAGAAAATTTAAAGATGCATTCTTCAAAAGATTCCAAGGTGTAAAGGAAGAAGAATTCTTTTCAAAACTCATCAAATTACGACAAAAAGGAAGTGTGGATGAATACACTCAAGAATGGGAGACCTTAGTAACACGAGTACCTGGGTTATCAGAATCTCGTTTAATTCAGTCATACATCTCGGGACTCAAAACCCATTTACAAGCAGAACTTGAGATGCATGACATTACATCTATATAAGTAGCAAGACGAAAAGCAAAAACAGCCGAAAAGAAATCCGAACCAATATTTTGGTCAACAGCGGAAAAAGCTTATGCAAGACGAAGGATACCCCAATATGTGGACTCAAATAATACAAGATATGTTCCACCACATCATCGTGAAGATGAAAAATCTAATGTGGAAATGCAAAGGATAAAAGAGGGTAAATGTAAACGCTGTGGTGAGAAGTGGGACCCCAAACATAGATGTGCTAAAGGAAAAGAACCAAAGAACCTATATAATTGTGAAGCAACCAATGGTTCAAACAGTGAAGATTATGACATAGAAAACACAGAAGACGCCCCAGAATTCTCACCAGAATTAGATGATGGAAGTATTCCACAAGTGTCATTATCAGCTATGATAGGTATATCACAACCTCAGACTTTAAAGTTAAAAGGACACATAAAGAAGAACAACGTAGTGGTTCTCGTTGACTCTAGAAGCACACACAATTTTTTAGATGCAACCGTGGCAAAGAGACTCAATATCTTTTCATTTCCCTTACCAAACATGAAAGTGATGGTAGCTAATGGTAAGAAGATTGAAAAGGTAGGGAAATGCCATAAGGTCAATGCAGATTCAAGGCTTTAATCTAGAGTCTCCATTTTTCACAGTACCGTTAGGAGGAGTAGATGTAGTCTTAGGTATCCAATGGCTACGAACTTTAGGTACTTATGCCGCCAACCATCAAGTACAATTTATAAAATTCAAATGGGGAGGTCAGAAGTACAAACTACACGGATTCCAAGCACCAGAAAATCAAGTTGTATCATCATCTCAGATGATGAAACTAAGTCGAAAAGGAGCACCTGCTTATGTAGTACAATGTCACCAGTTAGAGATGTTATCTGCAAATATGACCAGAGAAGAGTCACCAGAGATACAAGATTTGATTCGGAAGCGTGAAAAAGTATTTCAAGACCTACCTATGAAGATGCCACCTAATAGGGAAATTGAGCATACAATAGAAGTCAAGGCAAGATCAGACCCTGTCAACAACAAGCCATACCGATATCCACATTACCAAAAAAACGGAACTTGAGAGATTAATCCAAGACCTTTTAAAGTGTGCGACCTTGATCATCTTGGAATATCTGATCAAGTGGAAGGACTTACCCGAAGAAGACGCTTTTTGGGAGAATGAATCATTCTTCAACAACATCAGTCGTTACTTATGCTTTGAGGAAAAAACATTCTTTCGAGAGGAAGACAGTGTTATGTAAAAAATTAGTTAACTTAGGTTTATTATTTAATTTTAATTTTAATTAGACGAAAGGGCACGATCATAAGATCATGCCCTTTCCCAAAGGGTATCCATGGCGGTATATAAGCCAGGCACCCGCAATTGTAATAGCATCATCTGTAATTTTCATCTTTTTAATAAATATTTATATATCTATTTCCGCGTATCAGAAGATTTTTGTTTCAGTTCCGGCTATTTATTTTCATATATATATATATATATAAGAATTAAGAATGGAGTTGTCTTTAGTGCGACTTTTTGGAGATTCCAGTGACGGAATCTGGTGGAAAAAATTGAGGTTAAATCTTGATTTGTATTATTTAAAATGGTTTTTTAACTGCATATTTGGATTCAACACCCTAAAAAACCGCTAGGACGCTTTGATTGTACAGAAACTAGTTATCAAACTTACGATTTCAATAAATTGCTGCCGGATTTTGACCGGAAAAACCCACCGGAAAAGCTTTCAAAAAGTCTCTTTAAAGACAACTCCATTAAGAATTCAATACTAATGATTAATAAACATAAAACATATATGAATAGCTTAATCATGATAAAATCAGAGGCAGAACATATTCTTTAGCTTCAAAACTTAAAAGAGTCTATATGTCCATAATATCAAATAAGTATAATCCCTAAATTAAATTCACAAAAGTAAAAACATAATCAAACTTCAAACATATAGTACAAAGTTAATATCTTTACACCTACAAGAATATACACTTTTACCGGTTTTCATTCCTGCGTATTAAGCCTCTACAATATTATCTCGACATACTTTCTCTGATTTACCAAATGTTACTTTGTCTGATCTATCAAATGTTTTTGTTTGTTAAATATCTCTAATTTCTATGCCCAAAAAGAAATTCGCAGTACCAAGATCCTTTATGTCAAATTTGGAGGACCATTTAGTTTTCACTTCCTAGATGATTTCTCTATCATTTTTAATCAACAAGATATCATTCACATATACAAGACCAAATAAATAAAATGATCACCAACTAATTTGAAATATACACAATAATCTGTTTTGTTCTTTGTGAAGCAAAGTCTCAATATATAAGTATCAAATTTTTTATACCACACCCTTGGTGATTGCTTTAATCCATATAGGGACTTTTTTAGCCTGCACACCAGTGATTTCTTTCCTTTAACAACAAAACCTTATAGCTGTTTTATGTCGATTTCTTCTTCTAGATTCCCATGTAGGGACACTATCTTCACATCCATTTGTTTTACTTCAAAATTTGTTGATTTAAATACCATATGATTTATTTTGCCCAACAATTATTTATACCCAAAAATTTATTTTATTACACAAATAAACTTTTGAACTGCTGAAAACAAAAACTCTGGTATTTCTTAACTTCAAAAATAAAATGTAGTGGAAAATTCGTAAGAAAATCGGCCACGAGAACAGAAATTTGACCCAAATTGTTTTTCCTTCACTTATGTTAAATCTGGAAAATATTGGGTTCCGACCCACATAAAATTACACAGAAACAACAACTGAAGGGGAACCTGTAACTCGGACCCGTGGAAATAATGGCTGCTCAGAAGCTCAGTTGTTGAACTAGAATCAGCCCCAAGACAAACTTGGCCTCCTTGGAGTGCTCTCAGCCCTCTCTCCTTGCTCATGGCTTCTATGGAAATCATACGGCCCAAAGCTGCTTGGAAGCAGAAGTAGGGAGCGACAATTTTCAGAAGCTTCTGGATCAGGAGCGAATTTTATATATTTTGATGCATATATGTCAGCAGAAGTCTGTAGAATGATAAATTAGTTATAAAAAGCATAAAATCATTGATTAAACGATATAACATCAATCCTCTAGTAGACATGGGATCATCAACATGAGCTACATAAACACCATCTGGCTTAGAGTCAAAGGACCCCTCTGCAACCTCAATGGTAGTAGTCACAGCAAAACTAGACATCAAAACTACAAATCATTGATCGACATAATCACTTATGAAACTCATCATTGATTCAACACTATTAGAAATGGGATCATCAACAAGAGCTACATAAACATCATCTAACTCAAAGTCCTCAAACTTGGATTGCTCAACCTTATAATAAGGTAGAAATTGAAAAAGTTTAACATGCCTAACCAATGATTTTGGTTTGAATGAAGAGTTCATTGCCTCAACGTTATAATATGGTAGAAAAATCTTAATGCATAACCAATTATTTTCCTTTGAGTGAAGGGTACATTTCAGTTAAGGCCATGATAGAGGAGTTCAACAAGCAATACTACCAACATCAATGAAGTTCAATCAGTAACACCAACATCAAGGTACTTAAAGGGCTTCATGTTCTTGATCAAATGCTAATCTCATATCCTCGAGCATGATAGAGTCAATTGGAAACATTGCAATCCTCTAAATCTTGAAATCTGAAAACAAAATAAACTTTATAAGAACCAATACTATTCAAGATGATGGTGTCAACCACGGGGGATGATTCACCATTTTTGGAGTAAAGAAGTAGAAAGATTAAAAAATAATAAAATAATAAAGCTACTTTTTCAACTCGTATTTTCAACTTATCTACCTAAGATTTTACCCAAATTTCAAGCAGGAGTAGTCATTGAATGCAAAATTTAATTCCTCATCCAAAAAGTACCCATGTTGCATACTTTCGATGGACCCTGCTACATGAAAAATGAGAAATCCATGAAAAAATGTGATTGTAATAACATTTTTCATGTATTTCTCATTTTTCGTGTAGCAGGGTCCATTGAAAGTATGAAACATGGGTACTCCTTGGATGAGGAATCAAATTATGCATCCAATGAGTGCTTCCACTCGAAATTTGAGTAAACTCATAGGAAGATGAGTTGAAAATACGAGTTGAAAAAGTAGTTTTTTTTTTTTTTTTTTTTTTTTTCCCGCTCTAAAATTTGATGATGTAATCTAATCTTATTTTATTATTTTCACTATTATTTTATAATTTCCATAGGAGGCCCATTTTAGACCTCAAAATCCACTAATGGGAGGGAACAAACTTTTTTCGGGAGGGGCGACTAGAAAGCGAATTATTTTTGGCAATAGCAAGCTCCTAAAATTCGCTCCCAAACGAGCGCTTTCAAGCGGAGCGTCCTTTGGGAGCGGATTCGAGGGGGTTGGGCAGTCACTCCCCACAGCCTTGACACGGCCTATGCACTTGTCAAATCAACCTAAGGAAATGACTCGTTCTTCACAACAAATCAACCCCTCAATGCGGTCCTTCTCTTCCTACTCGGCTTCCCTTGAATTTCTTCGGAAATCCCCCCAGTAATTCCTCCTCAATCTTCTTCAATCAACTAGAGCCTCTCGCCCTCCTCTTAAGAAAATTGCTCTCTCAATGTGCATAATGGTGTCTTCACCTCTCCATTAGATTCACTTTATCATTTCATTAAGCAAATAATCCCTACCCTAATCTCAATGGCTAGGATTAGATCCCAAGCCTCTCTTGAGAGCAATGGTTGAGATTAAATTAAGTCACTTAAATAATTTTATTATTTATTCTTAGAAATTTTGCTTAATAGTCCACAATAATTAATTACTCTAATTATTGTACTTTTCTTAAGGTTAACCTTAGGAAAGAAATAATAAAGTCACTTACTCCACCAAACAAGCATCTAAAGAGGCAATCAAACTTCTTTTGCATGATAAGACACCAAGCCAGTGTCGAAGACCTTTTGTAGGTATAAAACATCAACATCCCTCCTAGCAAGGACGAGATTCTTCCTAGCCCCAACTTGTACATGTAGAACATGAACTTCCCCTTCATTAGAGTCTTGGTAAGAATGTCTACTACCTACTACCCTATGGATATGTACTACAATCTCACAACACCTATTTGAATCTTGTCTTTGATGAAGTGATACTTGATCTCTATATGCTTAGACTTGTCATGAAACATAGAATTTTTAAAGAGCTGGATGCAACTCTAATTATCATAGTGAATCACCATGGGCCCCATCTCAAGACAAAATGACCATGAAAGCATCTTGTGAAGCCATGTGGCTTCACAACTCGCCAAACTCGTTTCCATGTACTTGGCCTCTATTAAGCTAAGTTCCACTAGGTGTTGCTTCTTGTTGAACCATGAGATCATAGTTGATTCGAAGTTGAAACAACATCCAAACGTATTATTCCTGTCCAATGCACTCCTAACCTAGTCTAAATCTATATAGCCCTGTAACTCCACTCCAACTCTGACATACCTCAATCCATACTCCACTGTACTTCTCAAGTACCTGAGCACATGCTTCGCTGCCACCCAATGAACGTTCCTCGGCTCCACAATGCACTGGCTAAGTGTATTTATAGCAAAATAGATATTTGGCCTAGTGTTGACCAGATTCATCAAAGAACCTATCAGTTTCCTATACAATGTGGGATCCAACCAACTCACCCTCAAAAGCGCTTAACTCTTCAAGTCAGTGATCATAGGTGTAAACAGAGGCCTGCAAACCTCCATCATGAATCTTCTTAGAATCTCCACTACATAGTTGCCTTGCCCAACGAAAATCTCTCCTACCTGTTGCCACCCTTCCACCCGCAAAAAAGTAATGCATCAAGTCAATGTCATGTTGGAAAATGTAAATAGGTTCAGTCTTCATTTAATGTATATGAGTCATCAACTAATGTACTTGTCAAAAGAATAAAGAAAAGAATTTTATTATTTTTATTGTGACTTATTAAAGCATGGGTTTCATTCTTGGGTCATCATGTTTTAGGTCAAAGTCCCCATTGAGGACTTCTAGGATTTATTCTAAGTCAATCAAGTCATTGTACTTTTAAAGAGAACCTTCTTGGGATTTTGAATCATGTAAAAATGTTAAGTGTTGAGTTAAATATGATTTATGTATATCCTCCATATCAAGTCGACCTAGAAGAAGATCAAATTGACCTAAGGACCCTAATTTGACTCACAAGAAGCCTATAAATACAAGCTAGTTGAAGTCATTTGGAGCATCACTCTCTCACAAGAAGTTCGATATCTCTTGTAGCTAGGAAAAGTGTGAAGTCTATTGTCGGGAAGCCGAAGGAAGTGTGAGTTTGGGAAAATCTAAGGAGAAAGGAAAAATCGAAATTTTGGTGCCTCTATCTTTGTCTCGTGTCCTGGATTGGGAGATCGAAGTCTTCCAAGTTTCTTGTTGCCGGAAGCTGCTAGTTGTTGGAAGTTGCAACCTAGTCGAAGTTGCTCAAAAGGGGTCGAAATTCTGGGACACTGACTTGGTGTGGAAGGAAGCTCTAGTCTTGGTCTAGGGTGAAGAAACACAAAGAATACTATTGAAAGAAAGAATTTCTTGACTGGGTTTTCCCCTCGACGGGGGTTTTGCCTTGGCATAGTGCCTATGTCTGGTGTCTATTGTTTTATGTGTCACTGCTTTGGTAATTGCTTGATGAACTAAAAGAAAGAAGATATAAAAATCATAATAATAAGAAACATCACAAGTAATCATCAAGAATAAGAAAATCTTGTTGCCTTTTTGATTTTCTGACATGTCCATCATTTCAAACTCAAAAGCAAGGTGCTCCTCGCGCATCTCTCTGATGTCAAGAAGAGATCAACAACACACACCACAAAGATAAGCGGCTCACCCTCAACAAGTACATAGTACAAGTTTGAGTTTGCCTTACTCTTAGTGAACCCCAAACTAAGAAGATATCCATGAATCCTGACATACCATGTGTGTGGAGCCTGCTTTAGCCCATAAAGGGACTTTCAATTTACATACATGGGACTCCCTCCCATGCACCTCAAAGCCCTAAGGCTGCTCAATATACACCTCTTCTTTAATTAGCCCATTGAGGAAGGCAATATCCTACACTCCATCTTTGAAGCAATGAAAATAGTTGCCCTAATAGATGCATGTATGACAATAGAAGCAAATGTCTCCTCATAGTCCTCTCTCTCCTTCTGGAAGAACCCTCTCACCAAAAACCTCACTTTGTGCTTCTCAAAGTTGTCATTTGTTGCATGCTTGATCTTGCAGATCCATCGAGAAGTGACCATTGAGTTCCCCTCAGACCTCGACACTATGTCCCACACATCATTCCTCGTGATGGAGCTATATTTTACAATGGTATTGTTGTAAAAATAACTAGGTTCGGTGTTCATAATCTTTATATGTATATCATTTGTATTTCATGTAATAAGAAGAAAAATAAAATTATTACTAGTCAAGCATGTTCTTCATGCTTCTAGGATTTGTTGAGTCAGATTTGAAATTGAGTCAAAGTCCATTTGGACTCTTTGTAAAGAAAAAGAAAGAATTTTTTTTGTTAAGTCAAAGAGAGTCAAATAGTCCTCCACAAGGCAAAGTCGACCCTCCAGATGGACAAGTCGACCTGCCCAAAGGATGTGACCCTTCATATAGACAGACAACTATATATTGGCATGTGTTCTCATTCATTTTGGCAAGTGAAACTTGTGGAAGTCTTGTGCAAGTCTTGATTATAGATCATTGCCTTCATTTCTCCTAGTATGGCCATGTTCTTCCTTTCTGCAACATCATTTTGCTAACGTTGTAAGGCACTGTGAGTTCCTTATTAATCCCTATCTCCTAAAAAAAATCTTGAAACTCATTAGAGGTATACTGAGTACTCACACCCATTATCAGATCTCAGTACCTTAATCTTCTTCCCAATCTGGTTCTCCACATGAACATTAAACTCTCGAAACTGAATGAAGACCTCACCCTTGGTCGTTAGGAAGTATATCGAACACTTATTGGAATAGTCATCTATGGATGTCGAAAAGTAGTTATCCCCTATGATTAATTCCATTGACATAGGACCACATATATTTGAATGAACCAAGTCCAACACTCCCTAGGATTTCGTCTCACTATGAGGAAAGCTTGTCTTGGCATGCTTTCCAAGCACACACCCTTTGCACACTCCCGCCTGTTCCACTCTAATCTCCAGAAAACTTGTAATCATCCTCTGTAATATAGGAAGAGCCATGTAGTGTAGGTGTCCCATCCTCTTGTGCCAAAACTCACTTTGGTTGTCACTATCATTTATAAGGGCATTAACTCACTAACCTCTCAACAAGTATAGGTTCTCGCTACTCCCTATGACTCATCTCATGCTAGGATCAACCCTTTTTGGCCTAACAACTACTTCACCACTTATGTAGCTAACCTCTAGTCCTTTGTCCTTCATCACTGAAACTAAAAGGAAATTCTTTTCCAACCTTAATATAAACATCACCTCCTTCACCTCCATGATACTTCCTGAGTCCATCTGACACTGTATCTTGCCAATGCTCTTGGGCCTCTACTGCATAATTGATGTTGTCACTGAGCTCCACTTGCAGATCTTTAAGCTCCTTGGGCATACTAGTGAAGATATCTCGAGATCCTATCATGTGACGAGATGCTCCACTATCCACAACCCTCATATAATGGTGCTAAAAAGACAAGATACTAGAGAAAATTCCTTCTCGAATTTGTTAGCCAACTCATCATCTATGTAGATGAAAATATTGTTATATTCCCCTAGCCTTTCTTTTTGTTTGGACATTGTCCGGCCTAATGACCAAACTTGCGACATGCAAAGCACTTGACTTTGCTCATGTCTTTTTCCTTGCCTTGTGAAGATCCTCTTCCACTCTAGTTTTGCTTGGCTTTATCCTTGCCCTTCTTTGCTTTCCCAACAAAAGCAAGATCCTCATCCCCACCTTCACTCCTATGTTGTCCACCAATTATTGAACTCTCCCAGATTTCTTTTGGATGAAGTCATCCCACAATTAGCTCCAATCAAGAAGCTAATGTCTAGCAAGGATCCCCTCCACAAAGGCGATCCATTGCTTAGTGCAACCCTTCAAAGCTACCTTCACTACAACTGAATCACTCACTTCTCCCATCGCTAATAGCTTATCACGAGCCTATAGGATCCTTGTGAGATATGAGGTCATGGTCATTGATTTGTTCATACCAATGTTGTTGAGCTTCTCTCTCATCACCATTTTCTTGTTTTCATTTGTGTGGAGAATCTACTAGGGCAGCTATTTGAACTTTTCTCCTTATCCTTAATAATTGCTTGTGAACTTCATTAGCTTCTTTTTGTTCTTTATTAGTTTCTCTTCGTCAAACAATTATTAAGAGCATAAAAATGAAAATCATAGAAGACAATGGACACAGAATCTAGGCTCCAAACCAGGCAAAACCCCTCCAAGGGAAAAACCCAAAAGAATCTCTTCTCTTCTTATGGAATCAATTCAAATGAGAAAACCAACACCCAAATACCAAAGTCAAAACCTCCTCCAAGCACCATCAACTCTCCAAGAATCACTCTCAAACAAGTCAAAGATTGATCGTCAATGAAAGTCAAATCTCTTCAAATTTGCTCCACTTCATAATTTTGGCCTTCTTACTTCAGATCTGTAATTTCGACTTCTTGTAGACAGCAGAAACCTTAGCCTTTAAGCTTCCCAAGAGATCCTTCCTCAAGTTGATTAAAGTCTTCAAAGTTAGCAAGAGTCAAACCTACAAACTACTCCAATCACAAATTCAACCCTCACTTCATGTCTGCAATCTCGTCCTGCAATTATTGCAAAAACCCTAGATATTTCGCACGTGTGGGCAGAATAAGGCTTACAAGTAAAATCTTTGTTTTCACCTCCTTGTTCTTCACTCTTATTTTCCTCCTTTTCTTACTTTTGAATCGAACTACAAAAGTGTGTCAAAATGAATCGAACTTCCTTCCTTTATATAGCCTTCTCATGAAGTTGAATAACCCATTACTAAGTTGACTTCTCCTTGGCAGGGTCGACTTGTGCTTGGAGGCTTATTTGACTTTCTAGACTCATAATTAATATATTTTACATGTTACAACTTGTCCAATAACGCCTTATACAATTGACAAGGACTCTCTTGACTCAAGAAAAATATTCTTTTGACTTGACAAACCCTAGGAGCATGAAATGAAAGCTTGACCTAGATGGCCAATAAAATGAAGCATGAAACCCATGCTTAAAAATAATATTTTCTTTCTTCTTTTTCTTGTAAGTTGTAACATAAGATATACATAATTACATGAGTACAATGACAATTATGAAAACCGAAACTAGTTACATTTTCCAACACTCCCTCTTAACTAGGGAGTTATTCATAATTGTACAACCGGTACAAAGATATTCTCAAACTGAAGAGTTCTCATACGAAGAGTTAGATTGATAAGCCATCTTTCAGCATCAACATCATAACCAACATTGTCAACATGGTAAGGCCTTAACTAACAAGCTCTTCTCATATCATAGCATAATGTTGGGAGGCTTTACGTGAGATACCACACAATCTCTCAAGATACATACCCCATCTGGATGTTCACTAGGTATGTCCTTTTAGGACTATTCTTATCTTGAATTCTCAATCCTCAAAGAATAGTGGTCCTCTTCGACCACTCCTATCTTAGATACATGTCCAATCCTCAAAGAGTGTGGACCAACAAGACTACTTCCTATCTTGGATTCTATATCCCTCAAAGAGTATTAATATTAGATGCTTATCCAATCCTTCCGTCCACCACTCTCCCATCATGGCCTTCACTTAGACGTACAGATGTTAGCCCTGGCCTACTACATGACACATAAAGAGGAGAATATGATATCTAACATCACTCCCTCACATCACTCCCTCTCAATCAAGGTGGAGATCCTCATTCGCTCTCAATTAGCGAATTGATCCTTGCTCCTCTTTCAATCATTTAAGGAGACTTCTTACTACCTCCCAAACATAAAGGAGATTCCTTACTTCCTTTTAATTGGGAAATCTTAATCACAAGCTCTTTAGCTTATCTTCATAAATGTATTCGCTACTAGTTCTTCATGGAGATCTTTAAGTAGTAGCTGCATTGCTCCTTCTTTCTTTGCATCTCATCATATTGGGCTTCTTTCTTCCTGGATGTTATGGAGCCATCTTCTTTTTATAGTCTTGTGCCAAGATTCCGATCATCAACGTTTCATATCACTTTCCATTAGTCATCATCAATAAAGGCATTATATTTATCCTTCCAGAGTGATCATCATGAACATCAGGCTATCTTTTTGTATAGCTACCTTTCGATTCCAAGATGATGTACACATCTTGACCATATAATTGAGTTCAAAAACCAACAGTTGAACTTGCCTCAACTGTCATCATGCATTTTTTGCAATATTCTTCCAAGTAACAAAACTTAAATTCCAACCAGATAACAAATACCTTATCATGATGGCCCTTTCATCAAAGTATGTTCTTACTTGAATCCTTTGAGATCAACATCCTTCCACATGATCCAAGAATCCTTCTCCATGTATTCACTTTTAATCGAAGGTGCCCATGGATCAAACTTAATTAGCAAGTTACAATATCTTTTTTTGAGTTGTCATTATTAACTCTCTTTCCTTTTTCCGGAGACCATACTTGATGTTGATCAATATCATTGTGTTCATGCCATGCTACTTTGTGGGAGAGTCTTGATCTTTTGTCATTCCAAAACATACCAAACTTCTACTTTCAAGCATTGAGTAACTGCATGGAAGACTTAACAAGCACTTTCTTATGACTAACTCTTTTTGCAAGATTCTTGTAGATATTAACCCTACCTTAAAGGAGCGTTATTTAAAAGCATGCATTCCTTTGCTTCCATACAACCATCTAGCCATACTTCCTTTGAACGAGCTTGCTTCCAACCTTATTGAAGATTAAGCTTTCCTTTAAGAGGAGAAAGACTTCAATTTTGGCTTTCAAACTGTCACTCGACCATTTTGCATGCCTTCATACTTCAAGACTATAGACTCCATACTAGATGGAATATGTACTAGTCTTAATGCTTCTTCCAAGAACCTTCCTAAATGATGGTTCTTTTTAGATCTTAATGAACCCTTTTTGCAAGATTACTACCTCTAACATTATGTTAGAAAATGCTTGGATGAACTATAATATGCAATATTATTATGGTCCCAATATTCTCATTCTTTTAAGCTAGATGATTCCTTTCAAAGCAACTTGATTATGTAGACTCTAATTCTTCTACTATCATATGCATCTTTCTTATGATGCCATGCTTTATAAAAATCAAGACTCTTCTCGAGAATGCAACAATGCATGCTACACTACTTTCTACTTAACAAAAGAAAGACAAATTAAATAATGAACATGTCAGAGATGAAGCTTCCTTTAATAGTAAAGATCCTTGGGATCTTCTCCTTTTGGCTTCTTCTCAAGTTCTCCCTTTTCCTCAGCTATGTGAGCTTCACTCCTTTCCTTCCTTTTGTTGTTCTTCTTGTTTGGACAATCCCTCTTAAAATGTCCATACTCATTGCATCCAAAGCATTGAATCTTGGACATATCTGGTTTTCTTTGGACTTTCCAAACTTCCCTTTCTTCGTCTTCTTGGATTTTCCAACAAAGCTTTGTGACTTCTCATTTGATTCGGTGTCATCCTTTTCCTTTATCCTAGTTTCTTCCAAGATACATTGAGCCCATAACTCATCAAAAGGAGTAGTATACTTTCTTGAGTAGACACTAGTTGCAAAATTGCTCCAATCAGGTGGCAAAGAATTTAATACACAAGTAGTCATTTCTGAATCGGAAACAACTTCCCCAAGCCCTTGCAATTGGTCCCTTATTTGTGAGATCTTCATAAGATAAGTGGCCATGTCTTCATCCTTTGACTTCCTTATTCTATAGTTGATTTCTCAAGGATGTCTTTTGACTCGATGTACCTACAGAGTACAATTTCACCAACTTATCATACATAGCTTTGGATGTCTCTAAATCAACAACACAAGGAAAAAGATGATCTTTTCTGGATTTAACAATGATCCTTTGTGCCCTCACTTCTCCCTTCTTGTATTTTGCTAACTCTTGAGTCTTCTCTTTGTCTGGTACAATAACTTCACCAAGAACATATTCCATGACTTCATTTTCTGTGAGTATCAATTCAATCCTCTTCTTCCATGCTAGGAAGTTTGTTGATCCAACGAGCTTGTTGCTTTCTTTGCGAAATGTAGCCATATGATCTATGGATTGAGACATAGAAGACAATATGATACTCACTTGTCAACCAAGATTCCTTCTTGATGATGTCTCCAATTATCTTGATGCTTTCAAGACCTTCATAGAGACTTCAAAGATTCCCTATAATGATGATTTCTAGGATTCCTTCAACAATAGTGTCTTCAAACAGCTTCAAAGAGTGGATGATGATCCCAAGATTCTTTGATGCTTCCTTTAAAGATGTCTTTCAATGAGCCTTCAAATTGATAGCTTTTCAAGAGGGATCAATATCCTTTTCAAGATAAAGCAACCTTCCTTTAAGATGATAGAGTGCACCCAAGAGCATTCAACAAGAGCTTATCCTTTCTTTCTTCAATGAGAGCTTGATCTTTCTTAACATGATGAGGTCTTCAACGAAATCTTGATGTAGTAATCTTCCTTCTAGGTCAATAGGTCTTCTTCTTCTTTCCTTGTTTCCATTTGCAAATGATTCCCTTTGACAAGCAATTTCTTCTTTTGTCAAAAACATGATCTTCAAGCAGCGTTCTCTTTCTTCACCTTTTCTTTGTTACCATGTTGGAGAATCTACTATGGCAATTATTTAAATTTTTCTCCTTATCCTTAATAATTGCTTGCAAACTTAATTAGCTTTTTTTTGTTCTTTAATAGTTTCTCTTCATCAAACAATTATCAAGAATATACACAATGAAAATCATAGAAGACAATGGACACAGAATATAGGCTCCAAGCCACGGAAAAACGCCTCCAAGGGGAAAACCCAGAAGAATCTCTTCTTTTCTTATAGAATCAGTTCAAATGAGAAAACCAAGACCCAAAGATCAAAGTCAAAACCTCCTCCAAGGACCAAGTTAGCCCTCCAAGAATCTCTCTTACAAGTCAAAGATTGACCAAGTCAACGAAAGTCAAATCTCTTCAAATTTGTTCCACTTCAAAATTTTGGCCTTCTTACTTCAAATCTACGATTTCGGCTTCTTATAGACAGTAGAAACCCTAGCCTTTAAGCTTCCCAAGAGATCCTTCCTCAAGCTGATTAAAATCTTCAAAGTCAATAAGAATCAAACCTACCAACTACTCCAATCACAGATTCGACCCTTACTTTAGGTCTGCAATCTCATCCTGCAACTTTCAGTCTTGCAATTATTGCAGAAACCCTAGATATTTCGCACGTGTGGGCAAAATAAGGCTTAGAAATCAAATCTTCCTTTCTTGCTTAGACTTCTTCTTGCCTCCTTGTTCTTTGCTCTTGTTTTCCTCCTTTTCTTACTTTTGAATTGAACTGCAAAAGTGTGTCAAAATGAATTGAGCTTCCTTCCTTTATATAGCTTTCTCATGAGGTCGAATAGCCCATTACTAGGTCAACTTCTCCTTGGCAGGGCCGCCTTATGCTTAGAGGCTTATTTGACTTTCTAGACTCATAATTAATATCCTTTACATGTTACAACTTGCCCAATAGGTTCTTCCAATTGACAAGGACCCTCTTGACTCAAGAAAAATATTATTTTGACTTGACAAACCCTAGGAGCATGAAATGCATGCTTGACCTAGATGACCAATAAAATGAAGCATGAAACCCATGCTTAAAAATAAAATTTTTCTTTCTTCTTTTTCTTGTAACATAAGATACACATAATTACATGAGTACAATGGCAATTATGAAAACCGAAACTAGTTACCTTTTCCAACACTCCCTCTTAACTAGGGAGCTATTCATAATTGTACAATCGGTACAAAGATATTCTCAAACGAAAGAGTTCTCATAAGAAGAGTTGGATTGATAAGCCATCTTTAAGCATCAACATCATAACCAACATTGTCAACATGAATACAATAACAATTATGAAGAGCGAAAATAGTTACATTTTCCAACAATTTGTACTCTCGTATAGACTAGCCAAGGTTGCCCACATTTTATTTGTTGTGTCTTTCCTTGTTATGAGAGGAATCACATGATCCCTCACACGATCGAAAGTAATTCCCCTTGCCTTCACATCCTTCAACTTGTGCTTATCGGTTGGACAAGGTATGTAGGACAAGGTTGGGCAAGGTCAGCTTAAGAACCATATCGAGGCCTATCAAATTTGGTGGATGGGGACTCCTAGATTCCCGATGTTTTAATATTGCTCTACTTGCCTTGTCCCTCTAGAGGCTTTTTTATAGTAGGGGCCTGTAGCGGAAAATTAAGTTCAACAAATATATTGCCCAGACCGATATGGAGGATTGGGTGGCTGCTGGGGCACCCCCCACAATTGGTGCTTCTATTATTTGGCGTAGTCTTAGGCGGGCAATCCCATGGCTATGCAACGATTTACGATGGATGGTTGGGGGTGGTCGAAAAATACTTGTCGCCCTGGATGTCATTAAAGGAATGAATGACTCCCATATACTTTCGGCTCCCATGATATATTTTCTAAACTCACGGGGGATTACATCGCTTGCTAATCTTTGGGAGAGGGCTTGTCTCCCCAACGTTGCCCCTGCTTGGCCACACGCTTGGCAGATTGGCTTTCCAAATCATTTGGTTGGGGAAAGGCCTCAAAATTGGCAGGGAGGCTAGGACACATGTATTCCACAATACCCATAAATCGTTTTGGGAAATTCCACCTGGAGACAGTTTTAATAAAATAATTAATTATTTCTAATGGGTGCCTAAGTCTAAACTTAGGAAATTAAAATAATTAAAGGGTATTAATTAAACTAATGGTGAAACTTCTAGAAGAAGACGAGGATCAAGTCAATATGATCCGAGCCATTGATTAGAAACTAATCTTGGTCGTTGATTACTCAACTGGAGGATTATAAGAAGGACTTCAAAGGGCATTTGGAAAACACACCAAACAGATACTCAGTTACCCAACTAAGATCGATTTTCTCACTAGTCAAAGTTCGGGAAGAGGAAATCAAATCAGAGGGAGAGTTGCAGGTGAGAAGGAGAGAGGGCATCAGCGTCAGTCGGGAGTGCAAGAGTAGAAAGAAGACGCAGAGCAGAGGAGGGGCAGTGCAGAGGCTATGATGTTGGGACTACGTAGTCCCTACGTAGAAGCTAACACAATGAGACGTAGAGGGGGCAACAGGTCCTCTCCAGAGTCAGAATCTCGCTGAGAAGTGTGAGAATATTGTCTGTAAAATTTACCACAGAAATTCCTCTTCTATTCTGCTAGTCTTGTACATGAGTTTTTGCTGAAGATCAATAAAGAAACCCTCATCTATTGCACCAGTTTTCCCACATTGGGTTTTTCCAGGGACAATTGTCCAAAAATAATTGTCATTGTGATTATACTTGTGTTAGTATTTTTCCTTGCATTTACTTTCCGCAGTATTTTAATTATGAAGGCTGCAGTAAAATTTATTTCGATATTTGTTGTAGAAACATTATGAATAACTTATTTATGAATTAATAAGTATAAGAAATAATATCAGTCACTGCAATTAGATTTCTATTCAGAAATTTTAACATGGTATTGGAGTTGAGTTAAGCAAGAGTGCATATTGGAAGAGCCAACGTTAAAGAGGAGGGAGTTCGAAATTGCTGCATAGGCAGAAAATCAAATCCCTAGATGAATTGCGCAGTCCAGTCCAGGAGGGAAAAAATTCCATAGGAAAATCTCTCTCTGAGAGAGTCGACAGAGAGGAAGATTTCCAGATCGAAGTTTGCTAGTGACAGAGGGAGCAATGCAGAGAAGTCTTCAGGTGAAGACGCAATTTTTCTGTAGTAGTTGCTGGGGCAGAAAAGCGTCAGAAATTGATACGAATAATAGCACAAAGAAGGATGGAAAATCAAGATGTCTCTAAATTATCTTTCAGAATGGAAGAAGAATTTGCATGCTTGTCAAGTTTAGCGTCAACAGATGTTTGGTATATTGATAGCGGGGCTTCAACCCATATGACTGGAGTACGAGAATATTTCTCGAGCTATCAAGAAGAGCAAATGGACTTCCAGATTACTATGGGAAACAGAACGAAGTGTACTCCAGTAGGGAGAGGCACCATAGCATTTCAGATGGAAGCAGGAACCAGCATCCAAGCCACTAATGTTCTGCATGTGCCCGGGTTAGGAATGAATCTGATTTCAGTGTCCCAGTTACAGGACAAGGGATACGATGTATACTTCATTGGAAGGAAAGTATATGTCAAACATCCAAGTTGGAAGAAGAAGAGACAAATTGGAGCTCGAAGCAACAGACTGTATAGATTGCAGCTCGAGTCTCCAATGGCACTGATAGGCAGCAATCATAATGGTGAAAAGGAACTGAATGAACTGTGGCACAGGCGAATGGGACACTTACACCATGGAGCACTGAGGATGCTCAAAGAGATTGTTACAGGAGTTTCAGTCCTTAGTACTGAGCATGATGATGTATGCAAAGGATGCACACTAGGGAAGTATGGTAAAGCAGCTTTTTCCAGAAGTAACAACAAAGCAAAAGGCGTATTGGGATTGATATACTAAGATATTTGTGGCCCAATGTCCACAAGATATCTTAGTGGTGGAAAATACTTCATCACCTTTATTGATGATCACTCTAGAAAAACCTGGATCTATTTCTTAAAGACCAAGGATGAGGTATTTGATCGGTTCAAAGAGTTTAAGGCTCTCGTAGATAACATGACAGGGAAAAAGATAGAGGTATTGCATTTAGATAATGGTGGAATGTATACGGACAAAGACTTCATAGATTTCTGTGCAAAAGAGGGCATCAAAAGAGAAAGGACAACGCAATATAATCCAAAGCAAAATGGAGTAGCAGAGCGAAAGAATAGAACTATTGTTAGGGCGGCAAAGCCTATGTTGTATGACCAGGACTTGCCTAGATTCTTATGGGCAAAGGCTTAAAACACAACGGTGTATATCCAGAATAGAACTCCTCACAGAGCATTGGGGAAGAAAACGCCTGAAAGTGTCTTCATAGGGAAGAAATTGGAGGTGATTCATCTCAGGATATTCGGAAGTGTGGCACATTGTCACATTCCAGACAAGAAGCGTAGTAAATTGGATCAGACTGCAGAAAAGGGGTACCTTGTAGGATATAGCGAGACCTCGGAGGCATACAAAATCTACATTCCTAGCAACAGGAAGATTGTAGTAAGACAGGATGCAAATTTCATGGAGGATAGTGCTTTCAGGAAATGTCGAGAGATGCCAGCAGAAGGTCAATCAATAGATGTTCCATTAGTCCAACAGCAACAAGAGCATCAAGCAGGACAAGCAGGAGGACATACACCTGGATTGAGCACATTGACCAGCAACAGTATTTCCTCAGAAGAAGGAAATCCGAGCATTTCTCAGCGGATGGAACAACAAGAACAGGAGGGGTATTTGATTTGAGCCTCCCACCACTAGTGATAGAACCAGCAAGAAAGTACCGCAAACGCTGAGGGACATAGAGGAGTTTGTCGGAGCTCCTAGAACCAAGAAGAGGCAACATAGACAACCTGACAGGTACCAAGCCTTGGTAGCACAAGTTGAAGAACCCTCCAGCTTTCAGGAAGTCGTACAACACCAAGTTTGGGTGGATGCCATGGTAGAAGAGTATAGTTCTATCATGACGAATGATGTCTGGGAAGTGGTACCTAGACCAGAGGATAGATCAATTGTAGGATCAAGGTGGATCTACAAGATCAAGTATGTTGCAGATGGCAGTATAGAAAATTACAAGGCTAGGTTCATGGCAAAGAGGTACACACAAAACAAAGGAATAGACTATGAGGAGACCTTCACCCCAGTAGCCAGATATACCTCTATCAAATCTGTTATATGCTTAGCAGCTCAAAAGGGATGCGAGATTCACCAGATGGATGTCAAGATAGCATTCTTGAACGGGGTGATAGAAGAAGAGGTGTATATAGAACAGCCCGAAGGCTTCGAAACTCATGAAAAGAGAGCTCATGTATGGAGGTTAAAGAAAGCCCTGTATGGGCTCAAGCAGCACCCACAACATGGTATGGTTGGATTGATAGTTACTTGCAGCAGTTGGGATTCGTCAAGAGTGATGTTAATCCCAATCTCTACTATATAATGCTGGAGAATGAGCCACTTATTCTGGTATTATATGTTGATGACTTGTTTCTAATAGGGTCATCTAGGCTCATAAAGGACTGCAAGAAGAATCTTGAAGCAGAATTCGACATGAAGGATATGGGGTTGATGCATTATTTTCTAGGGTTGGAAGTTTAGCAGAAGAATGGGGATATCTTCCTTGGGCAAGGAAGATATGCTATAGAGATTCTGAAGAGAATAAGAATGCAGGATTGTCGACCCATGGCTACACCCATGATCACCTTGTATAGACAACTCATTGGGTCACTCATGTATCTGATCAACACTAGGCTAGACATTTGCTTTGCTGTCAACACCCTTAATTAGTTCATGGTGGAACCAAAAAGGGTGCATTGGGCAACAGCGAGGCACATCTTAGATATGTGTGTGGAATAGTTGGATATGGGTTGAAATACACTCAAGGAGATGATGTTAGATTGAATGGATTCACAGATGCATATTGGGCAGGTAGTTCAGTAGACCGGAAAAGTACCTCCGGGTATTGCTTCAGCATTGGACCAAGAATGATCTCATGGTGCAGTAGGAAGCAGAAGTCGGTAGCTCTGAGCTCAACAAAAGTAGAATATATGGTGGGCAATGTTCAAGAATCTAGGGCAAAGTAGTGTAGTGTAATTCTTTGTTACTTGATAACAATTTGTGGAGTCTTTTTACTTTTCTTGTTAGCTTATTCTTCTTCTTCTTATTAGTGTATATGTGTGTACTTCATCAAACTGCTACCATAAAAACAACACGAGATGTTGCCGCTCTGCCAGGGCCAAAACCTCTCTTCTCTTGAGAGGAAAACCCTTTAGTGAATTTCTCTTATTGAAGCTTCTATTGATCAATGCCAAACCCTAGACCCCTGACTAAGAGATCCTCCAAGCAAAAGTCAAGTCTTTACTCCTTTCCGCACCATATACCCCGACACTTGTTCTGGCACTTCGTCCTCCTTTTGGCACTTTGTTCTCTTATGCATCTTGTCTAGAAATAGACCTACTTGAGTGAGTCTTCTAGGTGAGGTGTTCCTCTTCTATCCTTGCACAACTAGACTTCAATGTTGACCAACTGAGATCCTTAATGAGATATGATAGTGTTGTTGTTTCGTTGCCCTATATTCACGCATGTGTGGGAGGATCACTAGGTTCATATGCTCTTCTTTCCTTCACTTGAGAGTCTTCCTTCCACGCTGGAGTAGGAGGCCTTTGTAGGCCTAGTTACTAGCCCAAACAATAGAGAACATACCACTGTAATTTCACTGTTGATATAGCGTAGATTGTACCTCGTTCCTTCGTACGTGTGACTGTGTATACCCTAGAAACGGTCTTTTAACCTTTGTTGTTATTCCTCCTTTCTTTGCTGCCCTAACAGATCTATTCCTTGGCTTATCTTCGTCCTTCTTTTTCTCTTTCTCATGCAGATTTTAGAGCATAATTGATGCGTTCTAATTGGAGTGGACAACCTCTATAAATAGAGGATTGTCCCTCCATTTAAGCCAACTTGTCTGGCTGTCTTTAGGCCGACTTGTCCTCTTAGTTGTAGGCCGACTTGGAGGGTTGTTTGTAGGCTGATTTGGAGGGCATTTTGGTGGCTGATTTGCTGAGCAGACTTCACACATTTTCCATGGTGGTGTAGCATGCTTGAAGGAGCTTCTTGAAGGTGTCCTTACATAGGATTAGACTTGACTTTGCTTGGAGGTTTCCCTTTGACTTTAATATATATATATATATATATATATATATATATATAGTGTAACATGCCCTTAAGGCCTTCAATATTTTCTCTTGACTATTTGACTCACCTATAGCACTTTGACATGTGCTAGACCTACTTCAATGAGTAAGAAACTCATTGACATATATTATAAAAATAATATTTATTTTCTTGAATAAGTACAAATATCAAAAGTACATCTATGAAGACCAAACCTAGTTGCACTTCCTTCAACAGGCAACACAGTTATGTGCGAAGCTATATGGCTTAGAAAATTGCCTGTGAGTTTGTTCAGGAAGACGATGGAAGCAGCCAGTATTTACTGCGATAATCAAAGTTGTATTAAACTCTCTGCCAATCCAGTATTTCATGATCAGTGAAAACACATTGATATCGGATGTCACTTTATTAGAGACTGTGTTCAGCATGGGGCAGTACAGTTGCAGTATGTCTCCGTAAGAAATCAGGTAGCAGACGTACCCTCCTTGATAATTTGGTTGGGATGTATAAGGCCAATAACTTGAATCATATCCGCTCCTTGAAATATCAACTCAAGGACATGAAGATGACCAAGGGGGAATTTGTGCAGTCCTATGTCATGAGGGTATCCCAATTAAGGGATTGATTGCAAAGTATTGGTGAGCATATATCTAATAAAGAGGTGGGGATGGTCACTCTTCAAGGTCTTCTTCCTATTTGGGAAACCTTCACTACTACTATAAGCAACAATAATGTACTCCCGACATTTGATGAGCTCGTTGGAAAATGCACCCAAGAGGAAACCAGGATGATTGGCATAGGGAGGATTCGAAAGCATGAAGAAGGAGAGCCCCGCGCATTTACAACACAAGATATGAAGAGAAAAGGAAGATGGAGGCCATTTGGTTCAAGGAAGCCTGCCCATGAATCAAGGGACTCTAATAGAATATTAAGGGATATTGAATGCTTCAATTGTCACAAGCATGGTCACTATCCCCAAGATTGCCTGAAGAAAAGAGATGCTCCAAGGTCCAACTGAGGCTTCTATAGCCACAGGTTCAAGGATAGAAGAAGAGGTGATGATAGAAGAAGAGGATATGCCCTTTATGATCAAGAAGAAGGCCATCATCCTCAAAAGAGGTCAAGGAATTCCAGGTATAAAAATAATGTTGTTGCTAGTCAATCTGAATATATTCTTATTTATGCTCTCTCTAGTTCTTCCCCTTTGGATTCGTATGATGGTTGGGAGATAATGAGGCCTCTAAACATTTCTCTGGATATCAAGAAGTCCTCTCAAATCTGGTTGAGAGGGAGACAAATTTGAAAATCATCCTTGGAGACAACTCTACTCGTTTTGTGAAGGGTTTTGGTTCTATAAAATTTCATTTGGACTATGGTGAATTTGTTCTTCTTCACGATGTTATGTATGTTCTGCGACTAAAGAACTTGGTATCTATATCTACCTTGGAAGACAAAGGGATGCGAGTAGCCTTCATAAGAGGAAAAGTCCTCACCTGGCCTATGGAATCTCGCATGAGGGATGATTTTACCTTGGGATCTAGAATTGAAGGACTCTATAGAGTTAATGGAAGACCTCTATGAGCAATGGTCCATGAAATCAATCATCAAAGTGAGCTATGGCACCGAAGGTTGGCACATCTACATTATGAAGCCCTATCGAAATTAAAGTTGGTTTTTGGGATGCCTAATGTTCAAGCTAGTCATGATGGAGTATGTCCGAGATGTGTCAGTGGAAAGAAGACAAGGGGACCATTCCCCTCCAACAAGAACAAGACCAATGATATTCTTCAACTTATTCATTCTGACCTATGTGGACCCATGCCAGTGCACTCTCTTGGTGGCCATCTCTACTACATAATCTTCATTGATGACTTCTCTAAGAAGACATGGATATTCTACTTGAAGCATAAGGATGAGGCTTTTGATATGTTCAAGGACTTCAAGGCACTGATAGAAAATCAAACATGGAAGAATATCAAGGTCTTCAGGTTTGACAATGGTGGAGAATATATGTCAAATGAGTTTGTTGACTTTTGCAAGAACGGTGGAATCAAGAGGGAAACTATTGTACCTTATAATCCCAAGCAAAATGGAGTGGCTAAAAGAAATAAACAAGTCTGTCATGGAAGTTGCTCGAGCCATGTTGCATGATCAAAAGTTGTCGAAGTTCCTTTGGGGAGAAGCTACAAATACAACGGTCTATGTTCAAAATAGGGTTCCTCATCAAGCATTGGATAACAAAACACCCAAAGAAGTGTTTGTAGGTGTGAAGCCTGATATTGGTCATCTAAGGATATTTGGCTACGACGTGTATTTTTCATGTGTCAAAGGACAAGAGGAACAAGCTGGAAGCCACCAAAAATAAAGGTACATTTGTTGGGTATTGTGACAATTCTAAAGCTTTTAGAATATATGTGCCTGGTCAAAGGAAAATCGAGTTTAGCAGGGATGTAACCTTTGATGAAGATGTTGCCCTTGGAAAAGCAAGGGACCTTCCTTTGCCTCCTCCTAAGAAAAAAGATGATGATATGGACCTACTACAAGGTATTTTTGTGCCTAAAACAAAGGATATTGTTGATGATCCCGTGGAGCCTATGGACCCCTTGGATTCTCCTCCAAGTGATCCTCCTGCCAGGAAGAGACCCTTGTGGCTCCGTGATACATTACAGGATGTTGAGAGATATGTTCTTGCCATGCTAGTACCCAGGATAAGTTGTAGCTATGAGCTCCATCTTACAGGTTGAACCTCTGTGAGCAATGGTCGATGACATCAATCATCAAAGTGAGCTATGGCACCGAAGGTTGGCACATCTACATTATGAAGTCCTATCGAAATTAAAGTTGGTTTTTGGGATGCCTAATGTTCAAGCTAGTCATGATGGAGTATGTCCGGGATGTGTCAGTGGAAAGAAGACAAGGGGACCATTTCCCTCCAACAAGGACAAGACCAATGATATTCTTCAACTTATTCATTCTGACCTATGTGGACCCATTCTAGTGCACTCTCTTGGTGGCCATCTCTACTACATAATCTTCATTGATGACTTCTCTAAGAAGACATGGATATTCTACTTGAAGCATAAGGATGAGGCTTTTGATATGTTCAAGGACTTCAAGGCACTGATAGAAAATCAAACAGGGAAGAAGATCAAGGTCTTCAGGTTTGACAATGGTGGAGAATATATGTCAAATGAGTTTGTTGAATTTTGCAAGAAGGATGGAATCAAGAAGGAAACTATTGTACCTTATAATCCCAAGCAAAATGGAGTGGCTAAAAGAAATAAACAAGTCCATCATGGAAGTTGCCCGAGCCATGTTGCATGATCAAAAGTTGTCGAAGTTCCTTTGGGGAGAAGCTACAAATACAACAGTCTATGTTCAAAACAGGGTTCCTCATCAAGCTTTGGATAACAAAACTCCCAAAGAAGTGTTTATAGGTGTGAAGCCTGATATTGGTCATCTAAGGATATTTGGCTACGACATGTATTTTTCATGTGTCAAAGGACAAGAGGAACAAGCTGGAAGCCACCAAAAATAAAGGTTCATTTGTTGGGTATTGTGACAATTCTAAAGCTTTTAGAATATATGTGCCTGGTCAAAGGAAAATTGAGTTTAGCAGGGATGTAACCTTTGATGAAGATGTTGCCCTTGGAAAAGCAAGGGACCTTCCTTTGCCTCCTCCTAAGAAAAAAGATGATGATATGGACCTACTAGAAGGTCTTTTTGTGCCTAAAACAAAGGATGTTGTTGATGATCCTGTGGAGCCTAAGGACCCCTTGGATTCTCCTCCAAGTGATCCTCCTGCTAGGAAGAGACCATTGTGGCTCCGTGATACATTACAAGATGTTGAGAGATATGTTCTTGCCATGCCAGTACCCAGGATACATTGTAGCTATGAGCTCCATCTTACAGGTTGAACCTCCCACTTTTGAAGAAGCAGTGAAAGAGCTAGTTTGGAAGAATGCCATCGCTGAAGAGTATGAATCGATTATGATGAATGATGTATGGGATGTTGTTCAGAGACTTAATGGAAACTTTGTCATAACTTCGAAGTGGTTATATAAAATCAAGCATGGAGATGACAAAAGCATTGGGAAGTATCAAGCTAGGTTTGCGGCTCGAGGTTTCTCCCAGAAAGAGGGAGAAGAATATCATGACATTTTTGCACGAGTTGCCTGATACACTACTATTCGATCAATTGTTGCCCTTGCTAATAGTCAAGGATGGACCAATCACCAAATGCATGTGAAGACTGCGTTTCTTCATGGCATACTACAAGAAGAAGTATATGTTGCGCAACCTCAGGGATTTGAAGTGAAAGACACGAAGACTCATGCTTGCAGGTTGAAGAAAGCACTATATGGTTTGAAGCAAGCCCCCAGAGCCTAGTATGCCTGCGTTGACAGTTACTTGCTGAAGCTTGGATTCACAAAAAGAAATGTTGATCCAAATCTCTACTTCAAAGTGGTCCAAGGTATGCCTTTGATTTAAGTTTTCTATGTTGACAATTTATTCTTGACAGGTAGTGAGCCTTTGATGCTCGAGTGTAAGAGGGAGCTGGCCTCTAAGGTTGAGATGAAGGATCTTGGCTTGATGCATTACTTCTTGGGATTAAAAGTGCAGCAAAGACCGGGTGAGATTTTCCTTTCTCAAGGAAAATATGTCGTGAAGCTCTTGGAAAGATTTGGAATGGTATAATGCACGTCCCTAACCACACCAATGGAGATGAACTTCAAGAAGTTATGTAGAGATGTTGTTGGACCTGACTTGGCAAATCCCTCCGAGTTACAACAGTAGATTGGGCATTAATGTTCCTTATGAACACTCGTCCAGGCATATGTTTTGCAATGAACACTTTGAGTCAATTTATGACTGAGCCCCTTCATTCACACTGGGTTGTTTCCAAGCACATGCTGAGATACTTGCATGGGACGATCAATCTTGGTTTGAGATATACTATCGGAGATGTGAGACTACATGGATACAGTTATGTTGATTAGGTCATAAATGTTATTGAAACGAAGAGCACATCAAGGTGTTTCTTTAGCTTGGGGTCTGCCATGATATCTTGGATGAGCAGGAAACAAAAGTTTGTAGCTTTAAGCACGACTGAGGCAGAATACACTGCTACTAGCATGGCTAGCTACGAGGTAGTTTGGTTGAGGAAGCTCTTTGGAAAGTTGTTTGATCACATCTTGGATACGACCATGATAGCTAAGAATCCCATATTTCATGATGAGTCCAAGCACATTGAGATCAATCAAGTAACACTAGATTTGAGATATGGTACAAAGAGGAGAAGTGAGACTCAATCACATTTCGACTGATGAGCAGATAACGGATATACTCAAACGCTTTGTCGAAAGGGAAGTTCTTGGTCTTCAGACAGTAGCTTGGACTGATGGATGTGACCCTCCTGAGTAAGGGTCTCGGCTGATCAAGAACACTGAGCATGCTCTTCCCCCCTGTTGAGCTCCTAGGGTGAGGAATGGAGTAGTAAAGGCTCTTGGGGTTGAGGGAACTTTGCACAATAGGATAGGGTGTGATCCTTACCCTTGTGGTATGTCGATCTTGCCTATTGTCATTTTGACAGAGCATACCCCAATTGGCATCCTACCCACAAGCTAGGCTTGTTGGGATTAGTCCTCCCCATCTAGCCAATGAGTTGAGGTGACTTGAGATAGGGTGTGATCCTTACCCAACCAGGTAAGTCGATCTCGCTCAAGTTTGGGAAGCACGTGTTCTACCACTTGACTCTTGAGGGTCTAGATGGAGGATCAATAGACAATAGGATAGAGTGTGATCCTTAACTTGATCTTGCCTATTGTCATTAGATGATAGGACAGAGTGTGATCCTTAAGTCGATCTTGCCTATTGTCACAGGTCAATAGGATAAAGTGTGACCCTTTCCCTTGCGGTAAGTAGATTTTACCTATTGATAGAGGGTGGTACCTTAAGCTCCCCAAAGATGTCAAACTCTTCTTCTCTTAGATTTGAGTGTTCAAAAGATGAGAAAAGATCGTTATGAATAAAATATATATAAATAATATAAATAAACAATAATGATAATAATAGTTAATTAAATAATAATTATTTACTAAATAGGCATGTCTATAGAGACATGATCGTTCATGAAGGGGCAATTTCCTAGGTATATAAGCTAGCCCTCATTTGTAACATTATCTCATATCTTTTGTATTTTCTTATATAAATATTTTTTGCTCTATCATGGATATTTATATATTTCAGATCTTTTGAGTATTTTGTTGCGTTTATGAACTTTGTTCATAACATTGGTACCAGAGTTGTTCAATCCTCTAATTGACCAACCGTTGCACAAAACCATTTTGATCCGGCCCTTGGCCATCAACCCTTCATCAACCTTGTCGTGTAATTGAGGCATTTCATTATACATAGTTTGGAGTTTCTCCATTTTGCATATCGTCATTCAAACTTTTGGCCATTGAAAAAATAAAAAAGAAAAAAAAAGGAGTTAAGAAAGGTATATATATAGAATATATATTAAAAAAAAGAATTTAAAAAAATATAAAGAAATGGTCGAAAAAGAAAAAGAAGATTAAAAAAAAGAGAGAGATTATTAGAATAAATAAATAAATTAAAAATAAGAATAAAAAAACAAGAATTAAAAATAAATATTTGGTTATTATTAAAAATGAACGAAACAAATAACACAAAAAAGGAGGAAACAAAAGCCTAGTCACCAGGACTGCGGCCATAGTGTAGCTACACCCTGTGCGTCGCCGTTATCGTACGTCATTCCTTTTTTGACCAGCACAACCCGACATCACGACACTCCTTTCTTCTACAACCACCAACCCCTCCTCATCTGCCAAGTTGCAAGATTGGTTTCCGCCTCCAACCACACTGCATGACCTACCATTCTAACAATTCAACAAAGCCTTCAACCACATTGAACAACCCACCAGAACTTTTGGAAGTCACTGCTAGTCAGACAATACACCGGCTTTGCACATCATTGTTGCCGAGACCCAATCGTCGTCCAACAAAAAGTTGTCTTCTGCCATCGACCAACACTCAGTTCACTCTTCCGCCACAACCTTTTTGTGCCACTACCTGAACTGTAGCAAGTCACAACCGCTATTGTACTTCTTGTCGTTGAGCAAACACACCCGTGCTACACCACGACAGCGAAATCTATCACCGTCAGGTCTACCTAGATATTAATTATCCAATCTTACAATTGTCAAATCCTCTCGTACAAGCAACAATATTTTGTTCATAGATTCGGTGCGTGACTCTTGAAAGTGTCTCTTAATAATACTCATTGATTCATATTTAATTAAATGGTTGTTGTTTAGAAAATTAGCAGTTCTAAGTCAATCAAGGGAACAATAATGCAATAAGTATTAAAGTTACCAAGTCATTAATAATAAAGGTATACTTTATTAAAATACATTAAAAGGAAAAATAAAGTATTTTAAAGGAAAAAGTTGTATACATATTTGAGTTTTCGAGAAGGCAAAATTATAAGCTAGACACTTGCACAAAAATCTTAAAATTGAAGAAGGCAAATTCCATGTCAAAAACATAGAAGGAAATTTGTAAGGGATTCAATACTATGGTTTGAAGAAATAATAGAAGGTTTATAAAAAAATAATAATATATTTTATTATAAAGATTAGAAAGGATTATCTTTAAAACCCTAAGGTCGCCGTGACAAAACAAAATGGTGTCAATTGCTTACGAAAAAGGAATGGGTTATAATTCTACATTTTGGACCAAATGTCTATCTTGTAAAATAGAATTTGAACATCCGTCGGTATTTAAAAATCGCATAATCGTTTGTCCAGTATCTCAGAAATTGTTTATTGTGGAAGAATATCAAGGTAATACACATACATGAGTTAAAAGATTAAAAGAACTCGTAGAACTTCAGAAAAATTAAATAAAAAAGAAACAAGGCATCAGAAAAGAAAGATAAAGATCTCGAAGATTAGTGTTACAAAGCATCAACGTAAAATAACGGAGAAATTTTGCGTCTAAAGGGCCATAGTAAAAAATTACTTTGAAATGTCAAGAAGGCCAAGGCTACAAAGAAAAAATTAGAACAATAAAAGGTATGTCTCGAGAAAAAATTCAACGAGAATTTACCAGAGAACAAAGAAGAAATTTTTCTCGTAAAAGACTTGAATCAAAGTTTATTAGAACAAATCATAAGTTTAAAAGATGAGGATATTAAGAATAAAGTCAACAATCCAGAAAGCGAAAAACTTTCATGTCTAAGGAATCATAATCAAACCTTCTTATGCAAATAAAGAAGCTTAAAAGTGACAAAAAGTCACTAAAAGACAAGTTAGAACAACTTAGTCAAGAAGAAGTATTGAAGTCTCCAATCATAATAGTCCAAGTAGAAGATAAGGAACGAATATTGATCCAGTCAATATCACAAGACAAGAAAATGACAAACCAACTGAAGTAAAAACATATTTAGATGTTGCAATTCAGACGATGAAAATTCCAAGTGAAGATTTTGTAACCAACTCAACTTCATCATTACCTAAAGTAAATTGTGCAATTTCCACATGCATGATAAGGGAAAGTCAGATCACAAGAACTCCATATCAACACCCAATCCATAAAATCAAAAGTCTCAACTAGTTTGTAGATCTATATCATTCAGACCAGAAACAAATGACTTATGTTCCAAAGAATGCCAATGTCACCAGAATTTAGTCTTGAGATAAAAATCCATCTCAAGTTTCTAGTGACCGCAAAATTCCACAAAAGATTGATTTAGGATAGTCAGATCCCTTCTTAGTTCAACTATTTTTTTTATCACTCAAAGGATTTTATTATCTAGTATCAACGAAGATGACAAATCAATGAATCCCAAAAGATATGAATAGACTATAAGATAGAAAACCAGACAACACACCTTATTAACCATAAGCTTCAAGGACAAAGCTTTCTGAAGAGGAAGGCAATGTTATGAATAAAATATATATAAATAATATAAATAAACAATAATGATAATAATAGTTAATTAAACAATAATTATTTGTTGAAGAATGCATCTCTAGGGACATGATCATTCATGAAGGGGCACTTGCCTAGGTATATATGTGGGCCCTCATTTGTAACATCATCTCATATCTTCTGTATTTTCTTATATAAATATATTTGTCCTATCATGGATATTTATATATTTCAGATCTTTTGAGTATTTTCTTGTGTTTATGAACTCTGTTCATAATAGATATGAGCACAGATGAGCCGAGATGAGGGAAGACGACATTTGACTTGATGATGACAAGTCATTTGAGATGAGACATATGATGCAAACACAAATCTCTCCCTAACTGAGAGGGAGTGTTAATTTGGCAACTTAGGGACAAATTCCCTCCTTTGGACAACCTTCCTCATTCAGAAAAGACCCTCTTTGCCCTTGGAAGAATTTAATTTGGTTAAGGAAAAATATATTTTTAATGTGAAAACTCACAAGTGCACAAAAGTACAGGTCAGCCTAAAGGACAAATTGGGTCTCCAAAGAAACATATAAATACAAGTCAAGTCAACCTCATTTGGACATCATCACACAACACATCTTCTCTCTCCTTCCTGGATTGGTTCGAAGCAGTGGAGCCAAGTTCACACATGTGAAAGGGATAGAGGAAATTCTGATTTTCTGCATGGAATTTTTTCTAGAGAGTTTGTCTAGCAGTTGACCAAGTTTGACTTGGAGTTTTGACCTCCTTTCACTTGCAAGATTTCGATTTCTTGAGGCTAAATGTTTCTATGGAGGAGCCAAATTTTTCTGGGCACTTTTGACTACTAATTGTTGAATTTGACCTCTACAATCTGAATTTTGACCGTGGGTATTTTCTCGCTCTATTGACCAAGTTTGACAGAGTTGTTCAAGATTGTTCTGACTTCATTTTGAACAGCAAAGAAGGCCGAGTATTTTGACCTTTGACTGACCTAATTGGGAGGCTATTTGACCATTGACTTATGACTAGTTAGGGCATCATTTTTTGTGTTGATTGTTGTTGAATTTAACCAGATTTGACTCGAAACAAATTTGACTATTGGCTCATCATTTGGATATTGGTTGGTTGATTTTGTTGGATAGTCAAAGGATTGTCTTTGACTCTTGATTGATTAATTAGAACATTGTACTCTCTCTTCTGAACATTTTATGACAATCTAACAAGAAGAGGAATTTGAAAGGGTTTTCCCCCTTGTGGGCTTTTTCCCTAGCCATTGACCAAATTTCGTGTTTCTTGTTATTGCTCTTGATTGCCTTTTGTTGTACATTGCATTCACTATTCTGTCTACAATTGCTATTTGTTATTGGAAGATTAAATTGATTGCTAACTGAAGAAAGGAATTGGGCTAAAGTGATTGTAACACCATAGAATAGTGGAAAATTAACACTTCTCTTCCTACTCTGTGCCCCTTGAATTTCTCTGGAAATCTCCCCCAATCTTCTTTAGTTAACTAAAGCCTCTCGCCCTCCTCTTAAGAAAATCGCTCTCTCAATGTGCATAATGGTGTCTTCACCTCTCAATTAGATTCAATTTATCATTTCATTAAGAAAATAACCCCTAACCCTAATCTCAATGGCTAGGATTAGATCCTAAGCCTCTCTTGAGATCAATGGTTGAGACTAAATCTAAGTCACTTAAATAATTTTATTATTTATCCTTAGAACTTTTGCTTAATAGTCCACAACAATTAATTACTCTAATTATTGTACTTACTCCACAAAGCAAGAATCTAAAGAGGAAATGTAGCTTCTTCTACATGTTAAGACACCAAGCCCGTATAGAAGACCTTTTCTAGCCATAAAACATCAACAAAATCAAAATCAACAACAATAGATAAAAGAAACCTAATAGAAGTTAACCTGACAACAAGAGAACAAATCTCACCAAAGTCAATTCCCTTTCCCTGGGAATAACGTTTTGCTACTAACCGAGCTTTGTATTTCTCCATTTTTCCTTTTGCGTTCAACTTCTTAAATAACCATTTGTCGCCATTGGGATTTCTTCTAGTTGACAATTCCACTAGATCCCAACTCTCAATTTTGTCTAATGTTGCCATTTCTTCAATCATGGCCTCTTTTCAAAGTTTTCCATCCTTTGAATCGACTTCCTCCTAATAGTTCTAAGATCATTATCAGTCATAAATAACGCAGGGTTTGAACAGAAATCAGGCAAAGTATACCTTTTTGGTTGTCTTCTTCCCTGAGCATATATTCCCAGCACCTAGGTATGTGGTCCTCCTTTTGATTCTTGTTCTTTTGTAGACTCTAATTCATCATCCTTCAATTCAAACTTTGTCTTTTCTGGTTTTGTTCCCCTTGGTAGGACTTCCAATTTTACAACATTTTTTCTTTCTCTAAATACCCAATTCTACTATACACAACCTTTTTAGTTTTGGGGTTGCAAAGCATATAAGCAATAAAGATAAACTTTTTAGCTTTGTTATCTAGCTTACACGTATTCTCCTTTGGAACGTGTATGTAAGCATCACAGATAAATACTTATAGATGTTTAAGAGAGGGTTTCTTAATAGTCCATACCTCATGTGGAGTCTTGTCATCTAATGTTGATGAGGGTTATCTATTTACCAGGTAACTTGCAGTGTCCATTGCCTTTGCCTAGACTTCTTGTCCTAATCCAACATCATTGAGCACGCTCCTTGCTTTCTCCATCAACGTCTTGTTCATGCTTTCTACAACTCCATTCTACTAAGGTGTGTATGGAGTAGTTTTTTGCCTTTATACCACATTTCCTACAAAATTCTTTGAATTCATTCTCGCAAAATTCTCCACCATCATTTGTCCTCAGCACCTTAATTTTCTTCTCTATATAATTTCCACAAGAACCTTAAACTCTTTAAACTTGTCAAAGACTTCAAGTATCTTATTGAGGAAATAAATCCATGTATTCTCCAAGAAATCATCTATAAATGAAACAACACACAAATTTATCTAATGATGGAACAGACAGGTCCAAATACATCACTATGCACCAACTGTAATATTCCCTCTGACATCGTAGAAACAGTGGAGAAGCTCACCCAATTCAACTTCCCATATACAAAATGTTCACAAAAATCAGAATCCAAAGAGTAGTTAGACACACCTTCTACCATAACATTATTGTGTAGTACTCGAGGGCCCTTCTCTCTGATATGTCCCAATCTTTGATGCCATAGCCTAGTCTTTTATCTAGAGGTTGTAGGATCTTTTCCTTCTTTTGCTCCACTCTTAGGAACAATAGAGCTTTTTCACTTGTCACTAATAGTGCTTCCCAACAACTTATATAGAATTCCAATACAAACTCCCCTCAACATTACCATTGCTCGTAGAACCATCTTGCAGGTATCCTTTTCAAACATTACTTTTACACCTGCATAGCTCTTCTTGCACAGAAATCAAATTTCTAGCCAATTCTAAGATGTGCACAACAATAGGGATTGTTCTAATCCTTCCACCCATGAGCTTCAACTTGAATTTTCCTTGTCTTATGATTCTCACTGTTAAGTCATCTCTTAAGAAAACATCATCACCATCATATATTTCATACTCGCAAAACCACTCCAGGTGAGGAGTAATATGAAAAGATGTGCCCGAGTCAACCAACGATGCTCGATGATTTGCATGTGTAGTTAAAGAAGCCAAGTACACATCCCCTCCTTCATTTGATGAGGTTTTTGCTTCTATGAAAGTAGCATCATTAGATCCCTTCCTTTTTGTTGAAATTTGGTACCGGAGGACAGGTGGTTCCCTTAGGCTTTGATCTTTGGCCTAGGGAAAAGTGTCCAAAAGAATTTAATTTTTCTCCTAAAGTGACTTTATAATTTTATAAAGTTAAATCTAATTTAAAAGTGACTTTAAATGATAAAGTTACTAAGTCTAATTTTAAAGTAACTTTTATAAAGTAAATGAAAAATTAGAAAGGAAAAGTGACTTTGGAAATAAATGACTAAGTGGGTCTTTATTAAAGTGGGGTGAATTAAAAAATAGAAAGTGAGATTTAAATGAGCATTTAATCTCAGCCATTGATCTAAATCTATTTCAGCCATTGAATTTAAAGATCACCCAAAAGTCACTTGGATCACCCAAAAGTCACTTGGAGTTATATTAAAGGAGGAAAAGGAGGAAAAGGTCATTCATTCTTTCATGAGCAGATTGGGAGAAGGAGAGCAAGAGAGATTTCTGAGCAGGGAGGAGAAGGAGACAGCAGCTTGGCACACATTCCAAGGCAGCAGTTGAGCAGATTTGTACAGCTGATTCAGCACATAGTGAAAGACAGATTTTTGCACAAAAATCGAGGAGCAGTTTGCTGATTTTTCTACACACAAAACGGAGGCCGTACAACATTTATTGCTGTCCTGTTTGCTGTAATTTCTAGATTGCTGTGAGGCACGGGAAAGGAGATAAGTTGTAAATTTGCTTGCTGATTTTTTGCTGAATAATTCTCACTGTAAAAAGGCAATTTTCAGAAATAAAGAAGAGCTCTCAAACTGGTTTTCCCCAAGAGTTGTAGGGGGTTTTTCCAGGGTCAAGTTGACCAAAAATATCAGTGTTTTAATGGCTGTTTTTTATTGTTGATTTTTAATTCTGCAATTTCCAGCATTCTGAAAAATTTCCAGAATTTGTGTTTTCAGCAATATTTATTTTTTTCAGTCTGTTAAATGTATGGTTATGGGAATGGGCATTTAACTATATGGGAGAAATAAGGAGAAACTGAAAATCGGGGTGGGAAAACAGAAATTTCTACATGGTATCAGAGCTTGAGTGCTGAAGGGCAGTTTGGGATAGCAAAAGGAAAAATTACAGTTGCTGATTTTTCACTCAGAAAATTCCAGCAAGCTGATTTTTTCATAAACAACAGTTTTATCTTTACTACAGCAGTGCTATTTTTCAGTTTTAAGACAACAGGATGTCATTGGGATTGAGGGTGGAGGATAGGTTGGATGGGCATACAAATTACAGCGTTTGGAAGGAGAGAATGCAGAGTATCTTTGAGGAGGCAGAAGTCTGGGATATCATAGTGCATACCGCACAGAACCCTGTTGTTGTGCCCACTGATGTTACTCAGTTGGCTGAGTATAAAAAGAAGAACAATAAGGGTAAGAGGTTGATTCTAGACGGAATCAAAGACCATTGCATTCCTCATGTGAGAGGCAAGAGCAATGCCCATGAGATGTGGACAACATTGTCCAATCTCTACCAGAGTACCAATGAGAACCAGAAGATGGTCCTGAAGGAGAAGCTGAAGAACATTAAGATGGGGAATGATAGTGTAGCTGGATATCTCACAAAGATTACCAATGTGAGAGATGAGTTGGTAGCGATTGGAGAGGCCATTCCATCCACTGAGTTGGTGCGTATTGCAGTGAATGGTCTCCCCCGTTCATGGTTGAACTTTGCTGATGGGGTTTGTGCACGTGAGACCCTTCCCACATGGGAGAGGTTTTGGGATGATTGTATTCAGACAGAGATCAGGAAAGGACAACTTGGGGCAGCCAAGCCAGTTGAGCAGGATGAGGACGTAGCACTGGTGGCAGGAGGCAAGAAAGGCAAAGGGAAGAAGCAGGCTTCCACAAGCGGTGGTGGAGGCAAAGACAAAGGTAAAGGTAAACAGGGTAACACACAGAAGGACTATTCCAAGGTGAAGTGTTGGAATTGTCAGAAGATGGGACACTATGCAGTTGTGTGTCCGGAGAAGAAGAAGAAGAAGGGGAAGAACCAGGATGTGGCAGCTTCAGCTGAGATTGAGGACTTTGCAGGTCGTTTTGACCGGGAGTTTGCGTTCACTACATGTGAGTCCTCTAGTGCAGGATCACCTGCCACACAGGTTCAAAGGGAGCATGCTTTTCCCTCGATTAGCGGAGCATCTACAGGTATCGGGTATGTGGACAGTGGGGCTTCACGTCACATGACAGGAGTCCGTGAGTACTTCTCAGAGCTTTTAGAGAGTGGCACTGATATTGAGGTAGTACTCGGTGATGACAGAGTTGTTAGAGCAGTCGGGGTGGGGACAGTGACATTTCAGAGGGAGTCCAAACCTCCCTTGAAGGTGTCAGAGGTTCTTTATGTGCCAGGGATGAGGAAGAACCTCATATCCGTCTCAGCTTTGGAGGACAGAGGATATGAGGTACTGTTTAGGGGAGGACAGGTGTTGATGTATCCCAGGGGCACTCCAGCTGATTCATCTAGAGTGATAGGTGTACGCCATGCAAAGGTGTACAAGTTTGCATTTCAGCCCCTTTTGGCATTGAGCAGTAGTACCGACAGCAGAGCTAGCAGTTCTGAGCTGTGTGAGATTTAGCACCGTAGGATGGAACATATGTATCATGGAGCCTTGAGGACATTGCGGGAGATCACTACAGGTGTGCTAGATTTCAGTACTGATCACTTTGATACTTGCAGAGGTTGTGCGATGGGCAAGTTTGCCAAATCCCCTTTTCCCAGCAGTGACAGCAGAGCGACTGGGATACTTGATTTGATTCATTCCGATGTGAGCGGTCGGATGTCTCATGTTTCCTTGAGTGGATATGAGTACTATGTTTTATTCATTGATGATCACTCCAGGAGGACCTGGATTTATTTCTTGAAGACCAAGAGTGAGGTCTTCAAGCGGTTTCAGGAGTTTAGAGCTCTTGTGGAGACACAGACAGGTCGGAAGATCAAGTCCCTGAGGTCGGACAATGGAGGAGAGTACACCCTTGGAGAGTTTGTTGACTATTGTGCGGAGGCAGGCATTAGGAGGGAGTTTACTGTTCCTTACAACCCCCAGCAGAACGGGGTTGCGGAGAGGAAGAACAGATCCATCATAGGGGCTGCCAAAGCCATGTTACATGATCAGGGGTTGCCATTGTTCTTGTGGGCAGAGGCCTGCAACACAGCTGTTTACTTGCAGAACAGGAGTCCGCATCGTGCCTTGGGGCACATGACTCCGGAGGAGGTTTTCTCTGGGAAGAAGCCTGATATTGGTCATCTTCATATCTTTGGATGCATTACATACTCCTATATACCCAAGGAGAAGAGGACCAAACTAGAGCCCACCGCAGAGAAGGGTATCTTTGTGGGCTACAGTGAGACCTCAAAGGCCTTTCGGATTTACATTCCTGCACAGAGGAGAGTTGTTGTCAGACGGGATGTGAAGTTCGAGGAGGACAGGGCCTTTAGGAGGTCACGAGAGTTAGAGTATCTGGATCAGCCAGACCCTCAGCAGCAGTTGAGTCAGTCACAGGGATCCAGTGGGCAGGGATCAGGAGGATCCAGAGGTACATCCATGAGGATGTCAGGTCCATCAATGAGCAGTGGCTCGCCGAGCCAGAGGGGTGGTGCTCCGGGCAGCATGCAGAGCAGTTCACTAGGGAGTCCACTGATGGACAGTTCACACGGTACCTCAGCTTCTATAGGTTCAGGTGCAGGCAGGAGGACAGCAGACAGACAGTCAGGAGTTCAGGCTACTGATGATGATGAGGAGGAGGAGTTTCATTCTCGGGTGGGAGAAGTGCGCTCAGGGAAGAGGAAGCCCAAGTGGCTTTAGGACACCTTGAGAGATGCCACATCTGTTGCTGAGCCGAAGAGGCCGGTTAGAGAGAGTAGACCACCTGAGAGGTTTTGTAGCTATATGGCGATGGTTACCAGCATCCTTGACTCTGAGCCTTCTAGCTATGAGGAGGCAGCTAGCCAGCAGGTCTGGAGAGAGGCCATGCAGGAGGAGTATTTTTCTATCATGAAGAATGATGTTTGGGAGGTGGTGCCGAGGCCTGAGGGCGAATCCGTGGTTACTTCCAGATGGCTTTACAAGGTAAAGCATGCTGCAGATGGCAGCATTGAGAAATTCAAAGCGAGGTTTGTGGCTAGAGGGTTCTCCCAGGTAGAGGGAGTTGATTATGAGGAGACCTTTGCTCCCGTGGCTCGATATACTTCGATCCGCTCCATTATATCGATAGCAGCAGAGATGGGTTGGAAGATCCACCAGATGGATGTGAAGACCACATTTCTCAATGGCTTCATACAGGAGGAGGTGTACATTGAGCAGCCACAGGGCTTTGAGGTGCATGGGAAGGAGTCCCATGTGTGCAGACTGAAGAAGGCCCTTTATGGCCTGAAGCAAGCTCCCAGAGCTTGGTACTCCAGGATAGATACATACTTGCAGGGGATGGGTTTCACAAAGAGTGAGGCAGATCCGAACCTTTACTTTATTGTGATTGGTGAGGAGCCTCTCATTCTGGTGCTGTATGTGGATGACTTGATCATTACAGGTGCAGAGAGACTCATAGAGCACTGCAAGAGAGATCTTGCGGCGGAGTTTGAGATGAAGGACATCGGCTTGATGCATTACTTTTTGGGTTTGGAGGTGTGGCAGGAGGAGGGGCATTTCTTCCTGGGGCAGGGGAAGTATATTGTGGACATCCTTAGCAGATTCCACATGGAGGATTGTAGACCCATGTCGACACCGATGATCACCAACTGGAAGAAGCTTCATGCTTCGGATTCCGAGTTGGTGGATCCCACATTGTACAGGCAGCTGATTGGTTCCTTGATGTATTTGGTCAACACTAGACCAGACATCTGTTTTGCAGTCAACACGATGAGTCAGTTTATATGTGAGCCTAGGAAGGTTCACTGGGTGGCTGCAAAACACATTTTGCGGTACTTGCAGGGGACAGTGGATTATGGTCTGGACTACAGGCAGGGAGATGGAGTGAGATTGGCAGGATACACTGATTCTGATTGGGCAGGTTGTGCTTCTGATAGGAAGAGCACTTCAGGGCGCTGTTTTGGGTTGGGTTCAGCAGTAGTGTCATGGTTCAGCCGGAAGCAGCGGTCAGTAGCACTGAGTTCAGCGGAAGCAGAGTATATGGCAGCTAGTCTAGCTAGTTGTGAGGCCATCTGGCTTCGCAAGATGTTGTTTGGCTTATTTGGTCAGCCGTTGAGACCTTCAGTGATTTATTGTGATAATCAGAGTTGCATTAAACTCACGGAGAATCCAGTATTTCATGACAGGTCAAAGCATATCGGGATCAGATATCATTTCATCAGAGACTATGTTCAGAAGCAAGCTGTGACGCTTGAGTATATTTCCACTGATGAGCAGGTTGCAGATATCCTTACCAAAGCCTTACCACGGGGCAAGCATGTCTACTTCAGAGACAAGATGGGTGTGGTGAGGAACACCTTCCTCGGTAAGAGGGAGTGTTGAAATTTGGTACCGGAGGACAGGTGGTTCCCTTAGGCTTTGATCTTTGGCCTAGGGAAAAGTGTCCAAAAGAATTTAATTTTTCTCCTAAAGTGACTTTATAATTTTATAAAGTTAAATCTAATTTAAAAGTGACTTTAAGTGATAAAGTTACTAAGTCTAATTTTAAAGTAACTTTTATAAAGTAAATGAAAAATTAAAAAGGAAAAGTGACTTTGGAAATAAATGACTAAGTGGGTCTTTATTAAAGTGGGGTGAATTAAAAAATAGAAAGTGAGATTTAAATGAGCATTTAATCTCAACCATTGATCTAAATCTATTTCAGCCATTGGATTTAGAGATCACCCAAAAGTCACTTGGATCACCCAAAAGTCACTTGGAGTTATATTAAAGGAGGAAAAGGAGGAAAAGGTCATTCATTCTTTCATGAGCAGATTGGGAGAAGGAGAGCAAGAGAGATTTCTGAGCAGGGAGGAGAAGGAGACAGCAGCTTGGCACACATTCCAAGGCAGCAGTTGAGCAGATTTGTACAGCTGATTCAGCACATAATGAAAGGCAGATTTTTGCACAAAAATCGAGGAGCAGTTTGCTGATTTTTCTGCACACAAAACGGAGGCCGTACAACATTTATTGCTGTCCTGTTTGCTGTAATTTCCAGATTGCTGTGAGGCACGGGAAAGGAGATAAGTTGTAAATTTGCTTGCTGATTTTTTGCTGAATAATTCTCACTGTAAAAAGGCAATTTTCAGAAATAAAGAAGAGCTCTCAAACTGGTTTTCCCCAAGAGTTGTAGGGGGTTTTTCCAGGGTCAAGTTGACCAAAAATATCAGTGTTTTAATGTGTTTTAATGGCTGTTTTTGATTGCTGATTTTTAATTCTGCAATTTCCAGCGTTCTGAAAAATTTCCAGAATTTGTGTTTTCAGCAATATTTATTTTTTTCAGTCTGTTAAATGTATGGTTATGGGAATGGGCATTTAACTACATGGGAGAAATAAGGAGAAACTGAAAACCGGGGTGGGAAAACAGAAATTTCTACACTTTTCTTAACAAATTTTGATTTATAGTCTTTTATCCAGAGGTTGTAGGATCTTTTCCTTCTTTTGCTCCACTCTTAGGAACAATAGAGCTTTTTCACTTGTCACTAATAGTGCTTCCCAACAACTTATATAGAATTCCAATACAAACTCCCCTCAACATTACCATTGCTCGTAGAACCATCTTGCAGGTATCCTTTTCAAACATTACTTTTACACCTGCATAGCTCTTCTTGCACAAAAATCAAATTTCTAGCCAATCCTAAGATGTGCACAACAATAGGGATTGTTCTAATCCTTCCACCCATGAGCTTCAACTTGAATTTTCTTTGTCTTATGATTCTCACTGTTAAGTCATCTCTTAAGAAAACATCATCACCATCATATATTTCATACTCGCAAAACCACTCCAGGTGAGGAGTAATATGAAAAGATGTGCCCGAGTCAACCAACGATGCTCGATGATTTGCATGTGTAGTTAAAGAAGTCAAGTACACATCCCCTCCTTCATTTGATGAGGTTTTTGCTTCTATGAAAGTAGCATCATTAGATCCTTTCCTTTTCTTAACAAATTCAGATTTAGGTCTTCAACTAGATTTAGATTCCCCCCTGGAGGACTTATTTTTATTTGTATTCCAAGAGCCTCTTCTTATAGACAAGGCATCTGTGTTTTGACTTTCCATTTTTTCCGTCTCATTTTCACTAATAATAAAGATGAGACAATATCATCAAAACTTAAAGTAGTTGAAATACTACCTCTGGCAAAATCCAAACTATCCCACGAGTTCGATAAAGAACACAACAAACCGACACACTTTCCTTTGTCTGAAATCTTAATATCAATAGATAATAGTTGACTTACCACAATATTAAAGGCATTTGGATGCTCTTTCATCGAGCCTCCATCCTTCATCCCCAGGTTATATGAACAATTTGTTCATCGAGGACTTAGACTGATACAATGTCCCTAACTTGTTCCACAATGCCTTCGTTGTTGCTTCTCCTGAAACATTCAATAATACTAAATCTAAGAGACACAATCATATCATGGTATTTGCCTTTCGATCCAACTTCGTTGAGTTTTTTGTCGACATTCCTATTGGTGCAGTACCTGAATCCACATCAATCTAACAGATCTTTCATTTTGAGCTTCTATAGCTCAAAACTTTGCCTATCAAATTTATCCATCTTTGTCTTTGAACTACTGGCCAATTCCTTTCACTACAAGAATTGATTTTGCAAATCTCCCATTGTAATAGGATCTACCATAGCCCCGAACGAAATCCCTTAGCCACAAAGCATCCCCTTGAATCCAAAGTTATTCTAATACCAAATGTAAATTTTAACTCTATAGAATTAATTATTGCAAACAAATTCTTAATAAAACATAAAAGATGCAACAAAAAACACACGCATTCATCATAGAGATTTTTCCTTGGGAACCCAAACCCAAAAACTATAAATATTTTTCGATATATACTTCTTTATGATATTACAATACAATATTTATATCCTCGGCATCCATAAATTGTCAATTTGTTTATTCTAGATTAGAATACAATCGTAGTTCCTTAACCGAAACTAGAAAACTATGGGCTAAACCGTCATGTGCCACAAAACCGCAAAAGGAAAAAGTTGTGTCAAATATCGCCAAAAACAGACGGAAAAACCACCCAGTTTTTTTTCAAGGGCACTGGCCATGAACCCTTGCATACGGGGGCTCTTCCCTGTTAGAGAATCTAGGGCAAAGTGGTGGTGTGGTGATTCTCCGAGACTTGATAACAATGTGTGAAGTCTTTTTAATTTTTTTTAGTTAGCTTATACTTCTTCTTGTTCTTATTAGTGCATATGCGTGTGCTTCATCAAACTGCTACCAAAACAAAATAACAAGAACAAAAATTTGGATCTTTGCTAGGGACAAACCCTCTCCACTCTTGAGAGGGAAAAACTTTGTAAGTTTTCTCTTATTGAAGCTTCTTATTTGAACAACTGCCAAACCCTAGACCCTTGACTACAATATCCTCCAAGCATGAGTTAAATCCTTCATTTTTCTGCACTATCACTTTCGGCACATCTTCCAGCACTTTGTCTTCTAGGATAGGAAACCCTAGAATATTAGGGCTCCTCTACTTCGCTATAGAGAGGACCTTCTTTGCTGACCTTGGGATACCTTGTATGCTTAATTGCACATCTGAATTAGGCCTCTTATGCTGCTACCCTAAACTGTGGTCAAGTCATTCTTGCACCTCGCACGTGTTATTGTTTCTAGCCCTAGAAACAGTCCTATTCTACCTTGTTTTTGTCTCTTCTTCCTTCGTTTATGAGGCTGCCTTCAACGATGTAGTATGAGGCCTTTGTAGGTCTAATTACTAGCCCAAACTATAAAGTATATACTACTGCAACCTTGCTATTTATCTAACCACAGACTTGTCCCTTCTCACTTCGCACGAGTGATTGTAGCTGCCCCTTATCTTCGCTGCTTCTCCTTGTTTCTTCGCTGCCCTAATAGACTTCTTATTTCAGCTTTCTTCCACCCTTACTCGGTTCTCCTTCTCCCTGCTTGTCACCTCCTTGATTGCATATTTTAGAGCTTGATGTGTGTGTCCAAATGAGGAGTGGACAACATCTATTTATAGAGGTTTGTCCATCCTCCTTTAAGCTGACTTGGCAGTCTCTTAGGCCGATTTGTAGTTGCATTATATTTCAACATTTATTTATCCTTTTTGTTGCTTGTAGACTTCGTTGCTGCTAGGAGAGGATTTGACTTGCCTTGGAGGTATTCGCATGACCTTGTATGACATCATACATGATGTAACATGCCCTCAAAGGGTCTCATCATAATTACATTTTGACTTTGACTCCCTAGAAGCACTTCAAAATGTGCTTGACCTATTTTCAATGAGCATCCAAAACAGTGGATCTTGGACATGTCTTTGTTGTTTGTTCTTCATAGACCAAACTTGCCAAATTACCCTTTCTTTTGGCCATGGTAGCAAATACTTGCTCCTTTGATTCCACATCTTCTTTTGCCTTAAGTCTAGTCTCCCTTGTTCTGCATAGATACCACGTATCACTGGGAGTGGTTGCTTCCTTCTTGGCATAAATGCTTGATGTGAAGTTTCCCCACTCCTCAGGTAGAGCATTGAGCACAACAATTGTCATCTCTCTGTCAGACATGACTTCCCCAAGCACTTGAAGTTGATCTCTCATCTCATATATTTTCATGAAGTAGGGAGCTATCCCTTCCTTTGTTATCTTCATCTTGTATAATTCATTCCTCAGAGATAATACTTCTCTGGTGGTGGATACCGCAAATAGCTCTACTAGCTTATCATAAATTTCTTTTGATGTTTCAAACTTGGAGACATAGGGAATGAGAGAGTCCTTGATTGATTCTATCAAAATCCTTTGAGCTCTTGTCTCATCCTTATTGTACTTGGCTAAGGCTTGAGTCTGTTCCTTGGCAGGGGCAGTGACATTCCCCTTGACATATTCTAGGAGCTCATTCTCCTTGAGAAGTAAATCAGTCCTCTTCTTCCATGCAAGAAAGTTATTAGTGCCTACCAATTTATTGCTTTCCTTGCAAAAAGACATTGATGTATATTCAGAAGGGGACATGTACTTACTTGATAGATTTTGAGATTTGATGGATTTGCTTCCTCCTTGAGATCTTGATGGCTTGTCTTCCCTGGATCTTGATGTCCTTCAAGTTGTCTTCTCCAAGTGGACTTACTTGGTGATGGTGTGTGCTTGAGGTCTTGTAGTTCGATGTAGATCTGCTTCTTCTTTTATATAACGTTCTCCTTCTAGCTTTGTAGCCCTCCTTGACTGATGGATTGTAGACCCTTCTTGTCCTTGAAGTGGTTGAGACTTTGATGCATCAACTTTGTAGATGCTTGAGTGTTCTTGAGTTGCCCTTTCCTTGATGTGTCACCTACCCTCTGATACCATGTTAGAGAATCTAAGGCAAAGTAGTGTTGTGGTGATTCTGTGAGACTTGATAACAATTTGTGAAGTCTTTTTACTTTTTCTTCGTTAGCTTATACTTCTTCTTGTTCTTATTAGTGCATATGTGTGTGCTTCATCAAACTGCTACCAAAACAAAATAACAAGAACACAAATTTGGCTCTCTACCAGGGACAAACCCTCTCCACTCTTGAGAGGGAAACCTTTTGTAAGTTGTCTCTTATTGAAGCTTCTTATTTGAACAACTACCAAACCCTAGACCCTTGACTAGGATATCCTCCAAGCATGAGTCGAATCCTTCCTTTTTCTGCACTGTCACTTCTGGCACATCTTCCAGCACTTCGTCTTCCAGCACTTTGTCTTCTAGGATAGGAAATCCTAGAATATTATGGCTCCTTTACTTTGCTATAGAGAGGACCTTCTTTGCTGACCTTGGGATACCTTGTATGCCTAACTGCGCATCCAAATTAGGCCTCTTATGCTGCTGCCCTAAATTGTTGTCAAGTCCTTCTTGCAGCATGCACGTGTTACTGTTTCTAGCCCTAGAAATAGTCCTATTCTACCTTGTTTTTGTCTCTTCTTCCTTCGTTTATGAGGTTGCCTTCAACACTCTAGTATGAGGCCTTTCTAGGCATAATTACTAGCCCAAACTATAAAGTATATACTACTGCAACCTTTCTGCTGATCTGGACGCAGACATGTCCCTTCTCTCTTCGCATGAGTGGATGTAGTTGCCCCTTATCTTCGTTGCTTCTCCTTGTTTCTTTGCTGCCCTAACAAACTTCTTATTTCGCCTTTCTTCCACCCTTACTCGGTTGTCCTTCTCCCTTCTTATCACCTCCTTGATTGCGGGTTTCAGAGCTTGATGTGTGTGTCCAAATGAGGAGTGGACAGCCTCTATTTATAGAGGTTTGTCCCTCCTCTTTTAAGCCGACTTGACAATCTCTTAGGTTGACTTGCAGTTTATTTCAACATTTATTCATCGTTTTGTTGCTTGTAGACTTCGCTGCTGCTAAGAGAGGATTTGACTTGCCTTGGAGGTATTCCCATGACCTTGTATGACATCATACATGATGTAACATGCCCTCAAAGGATCTCATCATAATTACATTTTGACTTTGACTCCCTAGAAGCACTTCAAAATGTGCTTGACCTATTTTCAATGAACAAGAAACTCATTGACAAATCATATGAAAATAAATTCTCTTTTCTTGAATAAGTACAAATATCAAAATTACATATATGAAGAACGAACCTAATTACATCTTCTCCAACATTCCCACCCTGTGAATCCCCCCACCCTGCACCCCGTGACAACCCCAAACAAAGGGCACTTACAACCCCACTATGACTTCCCCACTACGCTTGGTGGAATGTATAATGCATGATAGTAGTCATGAAAAGAATCATGGGAACCATTTGTCATAAGAATATGTTCTTGTGAACACCTTCCAAGAAGAGACTTGGGAGGAGTCTAAGGTCAACAAGTAAGAAGATGAAGAGAAGAACCTAGCCTTGGCCTCGCCCAAGTCTAGCAATGGAAACTCCGCAGGATAATTGCATCCAGGAAGAGACTCGAGAGGAATCTAATGTCGACAAGCAAGTAGATGAATAAGAGAACCAATCATTGGCTAGGATGCCCAAGATTGGCAAAGGAAAGGGTTCCACAAGTAATAGTGAGGGGGCAACCTGTCAGTCAAGGAAGAAGAAGGATTGGAGTAAGATCAAATGTTTCAATTGCCACAAGAGTGGGCACTATGCATTACAACGTCTAGAGAGGATGAAGGGGAAGGGGAGGTTGCAACAAGAAACAATATCAACAGAGGTTCAACTTGATGAGTTTGAAGCAATGTTCAAGGACTTCTCATTTGTCTCTTGTCTATCTACGAGCACCAACATAAAATCAGGTAGAGTGATTTGTGCTCAAGAGGAAGAAATTGTAAAGCTCCTAGTTCAGAGGGAGCAATCAGGCCAACAAGTTTGAAAGATGCCATAATGTGTGGAAATTGTGCCAAGACTTGAAGGGAAGTCGGCGGTGACTTCCAAGTTAATCAACAAGGTCGAGCATACAGTAGATGAAAGCATAGAGAAGTACAAAGTCAGACTCATGGCAAGAGGATTCTCTCAGAAAGAGGGAGAGGACCATGAAGTGAAATTTTCTCCAATTGCCAAGTACAAATCTATTAGAATTATTACTTCTATTACTTATATTATGGGTTGGAGATTACATCAAATGGATGTAAAGACCGCTCTCTTCAATGGAGTAATTGAGGAAGAAATGTACATAGAGCTACCTTAGGGCTTTGAGGTACTTGAGAGGGAATCTCATGCTTGGAAACTAAAGAAAGCTTTGTATGAACCTCGAACATGGTATTCTCGGATTGATGGATATTTTTTGAATCTTGGTTGATCTTGTTATTATATGACTTGTTTCTAACGAAAGTAAAAGGACTCACGTGACAAAGGGAGCTGCGGTAGCAGGAGGATCTGCTTTCGTGATAGAAGGAGCAGTCAAGCCTTGCTTCAGTGTCGAAGGGAGTTCACCTCTGAACTGAAGATGAAGAATCTTGATTAGATACATTACATTTTGGGACTAAAAGTATGGCAGAAACTGAGAGAAATCTTCCTTGGTCAAAGGAAGTATATTATTACGATCCCCTCAGATGTTTGGGATGATGGAATATACATCCTTGACTCCTTGAGCACTCACATGATAACCAATTTGATGAAGCTGAGTGGCAAGGGAAGCAGCCAGGATCACCAAGGTGACCGAAAAGAAATTGTGGTGATGGATCAAGTGAAGGAAGTTGGTCAGTTTATCGTTTAGCTGAGGCATGCGACACAACATGTGTTGGGTTACCAGCATGGTGTAATTGGATATGGATTGAGATATAATGTAGAAAATTCTAAAGTCCCTGTAGCCCCTCTAGTTTAGTTTTTTTTTGCATATCATTGTTTAATGCCCACAACCCATTTCACTGTAGCTGATATATAAACATAAATATACATTCAAACTAAAAGAGGAAGGTCAAAGCTACCCTTGAAAACCTCAATTGATATAAAGTGACCCGCAAGCAAAAACAACTTTGTGTACCAGTGATTTGTGGTTGAGAGGGAGGTTGTTTGTTCCTTTTCAGTGATTGAGAAGCAGTGTTGGTTGAAAGGGTCAGATGGCTATTGGTTTGAGGGTGGAGGATTGACTGAGTGGGGCTGAAAATTTTGGCCCATGGAAGAAGAGGATAGTCTTACTGCTTGAGGAAGTTGAGGTGTGGGATATTGTAGAGAGTGCAGTTTAGTTGGCAGACTTCAACAAGCAAAATGTGAAGGCTAAGAGGGTTCTTCTAAATGCTATCAGAGACCACATTATACCTCATGTATCAGGGAAGAAATATGCCTATGAGATGTGGGATTCCCTAATAAAACTTTACCAGAGCAACAATGACAATAGGAAGATCGTGTTGCATGAGAAACTAAAGAACAACAAGATGGCCAAGGCTAACATAATGACCTCATACCTCACCAAGATCACAGAGGTGAGAGATGAGTTGGCTGCAGTGGGAGAGATTATCCCTAAGGACGAGTTGGTCATGATGGCATTGGATGTTTTTCTCAAGCAATAGGATCGATTCATAGATGGCATTGTTTCCAAAGAGCATTTTCTTGATTGGAGCAGGATATGAAATGAATTCATCCAGAAGGAAAGCCAAGAGTAGTGGCCAACATGGTAGGGCAAATGAGGAGGAGAATGTTTCCCTCGCATCTAAGGCCAAGAAGATGGCCAAGAAGGAATCTTCTAGTGGGGCCAAGCAGCAAAAGCGAGAACAAAAGTGAGATGCTTTGTGTGTAATAAGATGAGTCATTATGTCTTTCAGTGTCCCAACAAGAATGAAAAGAAGAAGGGTGTGACAGGATCAACCAAGGTGGATGAGTTTTCCATCAAGTTTGATATAGAGTTTGCATTAGTGGTGAGTCTAGGCACTAGTGATATAGAGCAACAGGCTCCTGAGTAGGGGAGTGTTGATTTTTGGGTTAGCATTGGATGTGCTCTAGCTTCGAAATTTTGTGGAGGGGCTAGAACACATGAGATCTCAAAGACCCAGAAATCGTTTGGTGAAATTCCCGAATTTTATTTATTTAAAATAATTAATATTTTTTATGGGGTTCCTAAGTCGAAACTTAGGAAAATAAACATATTAATGGGTATTAATGAAAATATGGGTGAGAAGCTTCTAAGAGACGAGGATCAAGTCTAATTTAATCTTAGTTGTTGATTAGAGACTTAATCTTGGCCGTTGATTCATCAACAGGAAAAGTATAAGAGGAGGCTTGAGGGTCAGTTAGAGATACACCAAGTGAGCATATTGATCAGTCAGTTAGATTTTCTGGGGCGTGATTTGCTAAGAGAATCGAACTAGTGATTTGTTGCAGTGAGAGGGGCAGAAGCAGAGATTTGGATTAGAGAGTAAGTTTTGAGCCAAAGAGTACGTGGTAGAGAGGCAGCTTGAACAAGAAGACAGTGCAAAGGCCTATGCAACCCAGGAGGGAATCACGCAGAGCCTACACAGTCCAAGAGGGGCTCACGCAGTTGCAGTGCCGAGTGTCGTATATAGTTCGAGATTTTGCTGGAGAATCGAAGTTTTGAGCCAGGAGGGATGAACGACAGTCTTCATCCAACAGATCGATCCAACAGTGGGGGTGATGCAGTTCTCCAAAGGCAAGACACAAGCCAATGCAGTGATTGCGTAGGGGCTGCGCAGTATTTGTTGGGAGGGTGCTAGATTGGAGAGTAAGTTCTGAGCCAAAGAGTACGTCGTAGAGAGGTAGCTTGAAAAGGAAGACAACGCAAAGGCCTATGCAGTCTAAGAGGGGCTCACGCAGTTGCAGTGCAAAGTGTCATATATGGTCCGAGATTTTGCTGGAGAAGCGAAGTTCTGAGCCAGGAAGGCTGAACGACAGTCTTCATCCAGCAGATCGATCCAACAGTTGGGGTGACGCAGTTCTCCAAAGGCAGGACACAGGCCCACGCAGTGATTGCATAGGGGTTGTGCAGTATTTGTTGGGAGGGTGCTAGATCGCTCATCAGATCAGTCGGGGCTTGGGGACGAGGTAAACCCTCGTATGTATTTGTTGTTGTCGTGATTTCTCTGTAACCAGTTTTCCTATGTTGGGTTTTTCCGAGGATGTGTTGTCCAAAAATAACGGTGTCCCTTGTGTGTGTGTCTCAATTATTGCTTCAGTTTATGATTTGTATATCAGTGTAGATTGCAGTGGTGTTTACATCAATGTTTATGTAACTAAATAACTTGTTGAATTAAATAACAAGTAGGAGATGTTAAACCAGTCACTGCAATAGGATTTATGTTTCTAGATTCATAAATTTTCACATGGTATCAGAGCGATTGCAAATCATAGGACACTGAAGCCATCAACCGATAACATCCAGCAGATTTGTTATAGAGAGGCAGTTGTCCCGAGTAACAACGTTGTTCCAAGGCTTGAAACGAATAGGAAGGGTGACACAGTGCAGAATAGGTGACGTAGAGGCTCACGCAGTGCCTGCATTGGCATTCTGAGCCAGGAGAGGGTGACGTAGTAGCCAGGAGGAGCCCACGCAGTGACTGCGTCCGCTCTCTGGGCCAGCACAGAAAACAGAGGGGCAGATCAGAGCCACGTCATCTTTCTAGACTGGGAAGGAGTGACGCAGTGACCAAAAGGAGCTGATTTAGCTCACGCAGTGACAACGCAAAGCCTAAGGAGCTCAGATTCTTCAATTGTTGAGGCAGAGGGAGCAATACAAATTGGATCTGAGGTGCTGGTGGGACATTGTTACTGTTGGTGCAGACCAATGTCTAAGGAGATTGAACCAAGGTAGAGGGAGTCACTGCCTTAACAAATTTCTTGCCAAAGAAATCTAGATCCAAGTTACTGGGCAACAGCAAAGGAGGATCGGAGAGAGATGATTCAACAATATTTGGCAGAAGGATTTCCATGAAGGAAATCGAATTTCAGAGGGAGCTTGTTCCTTAGAGGATTTCTAGCGCCAAAGAAATCTAGATCCAAGTTTTGTTGGGGCAACAGCGAAAGAGGTTGAAGAGAACTTGTTCAACACTCATTTGAGCAGAGATGGCAGTTAATGGACAAAGGGATCAGGATAGGTTGGATGGAGCATCCAACTTTATCATCTGGAAGGCCAGGATCTTGGCAGTCTTGGACAAAAATTGCATCAAGGATTATGCCTTGAAGATAGTTGTTGTTACAGTTGATGTTGATCCTCTCAAGAAGTACAAGGAGGCTCAGGCTAAAGCAAAGTGCATGACCTTGGACGGGTCAAGGATCATGTGATCCCACATATTGCTGAGAAGGACACAGCAAAGGAAATGTGGGAGGCCTTGACAACTTTGTATGAGGGAACTTTCGTTCGACGAAAGATGTTGCTTGAGACTCAGCTGAGACAGTATCAAATGAAGAAGGGAGAAGAAATTGATCCCTTCCTTCTTAGGTTGAAAGGGATCAGACTCGAGAAGGAGGAAGAGGAGGATGCAACTCTCACATCAACAGGACAACAAGGGCGGCAGAAGAGGAAAAAGAAAGATATATCCAAAGTCAGATGCTTCAAATGTGCAGAACTAGGTCATTTCGCCATTCAATGCCCTCGAAAGAAGGCAAGGAAGAGAAGTCTAACTCAAAGGTTGCTCCAACAAAAGCTGACAAGGAGGACGATGATGAGGATTGTGCCATGAGTGCTCATGCACCTCTAGAGAAGAGATGGGGAGATATTGAGTTGTAGTTAGGAGGACTACACAAGGGCAGGATCCTTAAGGTTCCCAAGCTCTTGGATCACATACGGTTACGGGAGCCCTTAATGACAGTAGTAGAATGACAGGAGTCAATTTGTGCGAGGGATGATGGAGAAACAGTGGCAGAGCTAGAACGCCAGAGTCTGAAGCAACGAAGTGGAGTGTTGTAGTAGTGCGGGAAGCACAAAGAAGATACAACAACAGTGTAGTAGTATCAGAGGGTCAACACATATTAGCAGCAGAGGTAGCTTGAGCATCACAAGGTATCCAGACTGACCAACATGTCATCTTTTGGGTGACTTTTCAGTTGCTTACTTCTCAGCAACTGAGTTGCAGTGCAGCAGTTAGCAGTGGCAATGCTATGGGCAACATGATGCAGCATATTGAGAGGGAGTTGCAGTACACATGTAGCAGTGACAGTGGCAGTGTCACGGGCAACAGTACAGATTGCAGAAGTGCAATGGATGAAGGGTAGCAGGTTGAGCATTAGCAGCGCAGAGGACTAATGTCGTAGATTAGTGTGATACTTTTGTTGGGAAGTATTGCTAGAGCAAATTCCTCGCTAAGAGGGAGTGTTGATTTTTGGGTAGCATCGGATGTGCTCTAGCTCCGAAATTTTGTGGAGGGGCTAGAACACATGAAACCTCCCAGACCTAGAAATCTTTTGGTGAAATTCTACACGGATTATATTTTATTAAAATAATTAATATTTTTAATGGGGTTCCTAAGTCTAAACTTAGGAAAATAAAAATATTAATGGGTATTAATGAAAATATGGGTGAGAAGCTTCTAAGAGACGAGGACCAAGTTTAATTTAATCTTAGCCGTTGATTAGAGACTTAATCTCGGTTGTTGATTCATCAACAGGAAAAGTATAAGAGGAGGCTTAAGGGTCGGTTGGAGATACACCGAGTGAGCATCTTGTTTGGTCAGTTCGATTTTTTGGGGCGTCGTTTGCTGAGAGAATAGAACCAGTGATCTATTGCAGTGAGGGGCAGAAGCAGAGATTTGGATCGGATAGTAAGTTTCGAGCCAAAGAGTACGTGGCAAAGAGGTAGCTTGAGCAGGAAGACAACACAAAGCCTACGCAACACAGGGGGGCTCACGCAGAGCCTACGTAGTCCAGGAGGGGATCACGTAGTGGCAGTGCAGAGTGTCGTCTATAATCCAAGATTTTGCTGGAGAAGCGAAGTTCTGAGCCAAGAGGGCTGAACGACAGTCTTTATCCAGTAGATCAATCCAGCAGTTGGGCTGACGCAATTCTCCAAAGGCAGGACATAGGCCCACACAGTGATTGCGTAGGGACTGCGCAGTATTTGTTGGACGGGTGCACAATGGCTCATCGGATCAGCGGGGGCCCGGGGACGACGTAAACCCTCGTATGTATTTCTTGCTGCCATGATTTCTCTGTAAGGTTTGTCGGTGTGAGAGACAACCTGTTGTACATAGATTCTGCTTGCTTAATAATACAAAACCTTCTATTTGTTGCACCAGTTTTCCCAAGTTGGGTTTTTCCGGGGACTTGTTGTCCAAAAATAACGGTGTCCCTTGTGTATGTGTCTGAATTATTGCTTCAGTTTATGATTTTTATATCAATGTAGATTGCAGTAGTGTTTACATCAATGTTTATGTAATTAAATAACTTTTTCAATGAAATAACAAGTAGGAGATGTTAAACCAGTCACTGCAATAGGATTTATGTTTCTAGATTCATAAATTTTCACAGCACACCACAGAGTTCCAGATCCTAAGGAGGTGCATAGGGATCAGGAGAATCACGGACTTCTAGATTGGTGAGAAACAACTTCCTCAGTAAGAGAGAGTGTTGAGAAAAAGGGTACCAAGGAAGTGTTTCCTAGTGTCTTTTTGCCTTTGGCCTAGGAAAACACATGAGACACCTTTTTAGTAAGTGACTTTATGAGTTATTAAAGTCATGTGACTTTTAGTCACTTTATGAGGTTCAAAAGTACAAAGAAATTTATTGTATTAAAGTCACTTTATGTTTTTAAAGTGACTTTATGAGAAAAAGTACATTGTACTTTATATTATTAAAGTTACTTTATGTTTATAAAGTGACTTTATGTGGAAAGAGATACAAGGTACAAAAACAACATTAAAGTGACTAGGGAGACTCTTAATGAAGGGGGTCAATGGGAGATTAAATCTCCACCCTTGATCAAGGAGAGCAGAGATCTAATCTCAACCCTTGATCATTGGGTTACGGCTTCACTTCATTATGAGAGACTAAAAAGGGAAAAAGGCAAGGAGAACTCATTTGTTCTTCAAGTGTAGAGTTGGAGAAGGAGAAGAAGAGAAGAGGAGGCTGAGAGAGCTTCAAGAGGACACTAAGAAAGTTTTGTTACCACTCAAACCAGGAGGGGACCTAAAGGGGTTCCTAAAAGGCCAACGAATAGGTTAAGGGCAACTGCGGAGGCTTAGCCCATTATCACCACAACTAAGTCTCACTGCTCTTTACGGACTTTCAGCGATGGGAGTCTCGGTAGTGTAGGGATTCACTTGTAAAGTATATTTCAATGGATAGGTGAGAAGTGACCCTGAAAACCCTTTCCCAAGGATGGAGTGAAGAATGAAGATTGCTTGCTCTTTAAACAAGGGACTTGGTCCACCAGGGATAAGGGGTGATGATTGGAGGGTTAAGGGAGAAAGGATAGGCTTATGAACAAGTTTCTAAATCCCTATGATCCTTGACAAATAGTCTTTATTGAGAAGGGGGACCACACGGGGTCAAGTGGTCCAAGCCCAGGTTCGGGGATGGAATGTAGCAACCAATGATGTTCCAATCCTGGACAAGGTGAGGAGAAAGGACCAAACAATAATACTTTCTTCAAAAGGTTGAATTGATCCTATTGAGGTCTAGCCTTGGGGATGCCTATGCACAATTCGATCCTAGATTTAGGGCTTGATATCCCCAGAGATTCCACCATTAGAATTGCCTCAAATTTGGAGGAGAGGGAGGGTACTCACTAGCGCAGTAGCCTATACGAAATCGAATTTTTTCCTTGGGTCAATTCCTGGGAAATTGATGTGCTAGGTGACCTAAAGGGGCTAGATTTTGGGAAAAAGGGGAAAATGGTTGAAAGAGGGTTGAAAAGATCACCCTTTTTGAAGGATCAGTGCCTAGTTCACTTGGGGATATGGAGCCAAGGATAATGATGAGTAAGAACTTGGTTTCTTGATCAAGGAGGCCCAAAAAGTCAACTTCGTCCAAGCTTGAGAGAAAGAAAAGAAAAATGTCCTTCAAGCATTTATACTTCAAAGCAAATGATGCAAGCTTCTCGAGATAAATAAATCTCTAGGACATTTCATTCATATAACGCTCATACATTAAATTAGCTCAAACATGCTCAATTCCACATTTCGATAATGCAGCGACTAGCCTTAATTTTAGCAGTATGCAGCAACAAGAATAATACTATCAAAATTTACTTACAACATTATAGAGCATATCCAACTAGAATTTCATTCACTCAATAAAGCTCCAAGACAAGAGAAATAGCCCAAATCAAAATTCATCCATCTCCAAAATATCCACCAAGGAAAAAGTGTGAAAATTCTCTATGATTAGAGAGATCCCAAGTCAAGTGATGATACAAATGAATGTATCTAGCATCAATATATATCCTCCTAAGGAGTTCGAATTAGCCTATGGGTCCCTGAAGATAAAATAATGTGCAAATAATAACTCCTAATGGTGACAAGCCCACCATACTAACTCATAATGTAAAAACAAGCCTCACAAGGGGCCAAATAATGATGTATGCATGTCGTAGGGCCCTCCAAAGGCTCAATAACATCCTAAAGTGCCATATTGAGGAATAAATTCCTCAAAATATGATGCACAAAGGGGTGGCCCCTTGTTTTCCAAATAGTAGACCTATGGTCCTCTCAATGGGTCTGAGGGCACATCAATGACCCCATGGGTCTCCATATGAATCAAAGATGTCTGTATATCCTCTGCAAATGTCCAGGTGGTGGAATGTGTTAGCACTTAGTAATTTTCTGAGGTTGCAGAAGAAAATCACCAAGGTAACCACAAACCAACTTTGGAAGCTGGGATCTAGCCCTGCCAGCTTCAGAGAGGGCTCTCTCTGTAAGATTTAACTTTGTTTGAAAAGAATATTAGGCTAGTTATGAAGTTTGGGTTGATTTGTATTTGAATGGTTGGTTGATAACTAGGTTGCCATTGGGCTATGGAGTTTGTTACATAAAATACAATTGACAGCAGTGTTTACAGATAGATCTCACAGGGTAGGGTAGCCAAACCGAATGGATTCTTTAAGGTCTGTGAAATGGAGAAAAAGAACAGATTTAAGGTTCACTTCAAATATAGAGCATTATTACCTGAATTCTATATTTAAAGATCAGAAGAAAACATAGAAATTATTCGTAGTCGGGTGCAGAGTGTAGATTTAAACAAATTCTTCCCTTTATTTATCTATTGAATAATTCAGATCTGGAAAACATGTGCTACAAACAGAGAAATATCAACACATGAGACAGATAGATGCACTTCACCAACAACTTGACACAAGAATCCTGTGAAAGAGCTTTTGTAATCACTGGTAATTTGTTGATGCTTCAGAAAAAATATACAATAATGTTCTTCGTACAAAAACCAACATCTCTTACTTCAAATGAGGAAGTATTTATAAAAATTTTAAACTAAAATATCTTGAAAAAATATCAAGATTTGTTACAAATATCTCAAACTGTATTTACACAAATAGAATTGAAATATAGGACATTCAAAACTAATGAATCTACTTGGCACTATCTTTGTCGATTGCTGGTGACAAAGAAGAGCAATTTGAATTTGATAGTAACTCTTATCTGATGAGGTGGCATCCAAGTCACTCACTGTCTTTGTAATTTTTGCTCCCCAAATTCTGAAAAATAGGGTCCTGTAATCCCTTTGTATATCCCAAACCATAATAGTTGTTAGAAAATTGAGAGAGGTTTCTGTAAATGATGATGTTGGCAACAAAAACCTCTTTGAGTATTTGAAAATTTATTTCCACCTGCTTGGAAACTGCATTTGAAAACACTAACAAAAAACAAGAAAATTCGGGAAAAAAATTGCAAAGATTCATCTGAATCTCCCAAACCATAACACTGTAACAGTTGTTAGAAAACTGAGAGAGGTTTTTGTACATGATGATGTTATAAACAAAAACCTCTTTCCGTTTTTGAGAATTCATCCTCAGTTGTTTGTAAACCATGTTTTAAATTACTGTGTTGTATAGGAAAAAACATAGTTTTAACTGACCATGAAATAGATATATGACGTGGAGGCGGGAGGTGACATGGAGGTGGGGGATCATGTGGAGCCACATGGTTGGTGGAAAGGAAGTGGGGTTCGCAAGGGTGATGTGGAGAAATGACGTGGAGGTGAGTGGGTTAACCAGTCCAAGTGGCAGGCAGTGAGTGGTGTGAGAATGTTAGTGGGAATGGAATGGTAAGTAGGAGCGGGATCAGGGAGGAGGACGCGTGGCAGAATAGCAGTGGAGGAGGAGCAAGGACAAGGTAGGTGAATGTTGGCACAAGAGTAGGGACAAGTGGGATGGCGAAACAGCTTTCGGATGGGGGGACGCAGGCAGTATCCGGTAAGTCGAGGGGGGTGTCCGAAATCACATGGCACAACATGTAGGGGGGCGATAAACCGCTTTTCGGACCCCCCCCCCCCCCTCGTGGTCGTTAAACGTTATTGCTTCGAGGGGGTTCAAAACCTATCATGGGTCGTTGGATTGAGGTGGTAAATGATCGGGGATGGCGGAATAAGGAGAGGTTTAACACCGGATGGCCCCACAATCTATTTCGGGCACATGAAATATAACCCAATGTCCAAACTTAGGACAACAAACCAATTCAGACTTATTACATCAAAAAGTTTTATTTTCCTATCTAAATGTTATTCTAAAGCAAATGAGGGTGCATTTGAGCATGCAAACCCTATCAAATTTTCCTTTTAAAGAGACAAAGAATGTTCATTTCAACACTAAACTACTCTAATCAACTAAATTAATCCAGATTAAATAGTTGTATTAACTTTATTCACCTATTTTGTCTATCTATTCTTAACCAAGATTAAACAGTTTGGCTAAGTTATTCACCCTACTCTAATTAACATAAATTGAAATCAACTTGAACATGATTAAACAGTATGTTTCAAGCAGAAAGGGATTGTGGCATTTTAAACAAGCTGCACACAATTTCATAAATTTATTCTTTACAAAGCCAAAAGGCTAGTAGTGGCACTTACGCTAGCATCACTTTCATATTTATTCATTTTTTGTGGGGTTCATTTAGCATTTCTTCTATTTTTCTATTTTTGTATTTATACCCTCTTCTCATTTTTCATTTTTCAATTTTCATTTTTCTATCTTTTTGGAAATCGTTTGCAGAAAGCTATATTATTTACAATCTGAAATATTGAAAGCAACTATTCAATGATCAATTGATCCTATAAATTACAGAACCCTAAGAGAATGAATGCTACCATGACATCGTACAATTGTTGGGACACCTGCCAAGAGTGTGGGGCTCTTGTGGGGGCCCGCTGGGCATAGTGTACCAATCATGTCACCATCATCCCCAAAGTGGATCGCTAGTAGTCTTTGAACATCCATGAAGATATAAGGAGTGTTGTTTGCTATTGTGGAGACCCATGGCTCTCTATGTACACCCTACATGTGCCAGTATGGACCTCTGGGGGTCAGGATCCCATATAGGGAAGCAAAACCCAAATGGAAACCACCTGCAATCCTACATAAGATCAATGCATCCCCTAGGCTTCCAGTACAATCAGTCATTAGAATAATCAGGTAAAGGAGCTTACAAGCCATAGATAACAAAGTGGGCACTTCATAATGGCATGCCTTTCCGCCGTGGGCTTTGGCGTGTGCTAGTGTCTCCAAACTCCAAAGGGGGTTAGCCAAGTACCTTATTAGGTGGGTTCAGCCCTTAGAGGAGATAGTATGTCCAAGGTACACCTTTCTAATGGGGGTGACAAGTGACAAATAGGTGAGATGGAATAGGGAATAAGGGGGGCAACCCTGGGCCACATAATGGGGCAGAGGGGTAGCTAGATAAGAGGAAGGCCACACCTGGGTATATAATATATAGGAGGGAGCAGTCGTGGTACATGAGGTGCCCCAGCCTTGATTTTTCCACCCTTCTTTATATATCTTTTGCCTTTTATGAATTTTCTTTAATTAACTGCTCGGGGCTCAAAGGACAAGGACAAGAACATGATGTGTATAATATAGCAATGATTACCCCTTTTGAGGTAGGGCGGTTCATTGCCCTCTAGGGGATGGGACAATCAAGGGTTCCTGAATGATAGAGGAGGCTCATCTAGGGCCTATGAAACCAAGGTGATGGCCATGGATGGGGTAGAGCTCATGTGTCGGCTTTTTGCCACATGCTAATTATTTTTGTCCCGACCATCTTTTGCATTTTGTGGTACAATTTCCTATTAAATGTGGCCAGTTATGCTTTTTCTTATTTTTTTAGTTGCTTCAACCTTTGGGGCATCATTCTAGGCCTGACCCAAAGTGGGGGCAAAGGGGATAGGGAGGCTAGCCCTATGTGGACCCAGTTGGGAGAAATGATGATGAATGGGGGTATATTGAGTGGAAAAGGAGTATTATGTGCGGGTAAAGGAGCGGAACCACGCACCCAAAATCGGGTTTTCCCAAGTAGTACCACCCTAGAACCAAATGGTCAATAAAGGAGATCCCACGGGACTAAGATCCAAGGGTAGCAACCAAAAGAAATTAAGAGGAAAGGGGCACAAACTTAGTCCACTCTTTCCGCCAAATCCCCCCATCGATCCATACCCAGAAGTATCCATGATAACTAAACCCAATACTCAATTACCAAATGACAAGACATACCTTTAGATTCGGGAGGCCCACCTTCAAACATACAATCAATACAGGAGGGTGAGGGACCACATGGCTAGCTTAGGTGGCAGAGAAATGGCACAATGAGCTAGTAGGAGGCATCAAGGGGCTGCTGGCTGCTGGCTGAGGCTCATCATGGAGAAAAAAGTCTCCTAGGGATATCACCCACAAGGTGGTGGGTAACAAGTTTCAAGAGAAGGCTGAGAGAGCTTCTAAAGGAAGCTGAGATAGCTTCTAGAGAAAGAGGCTGTGAGAGACTGCTAGTGGAGAGATTCTACAGCAAAAAGAAGGAAGGAGACTGAGATAGCCTCTACTGGAAGAGAGAAAGCAAGGGGAGAAGGAGTTAGAGGCTGAGATAGCGATTGCGAAAGGAGAAAACAACTACAACAGTGTGCAGAATACCAACAGGCCGAGTTCCTAGTTTGATAAAGTAGCACGCAGCCCAGGAGACTGGCAGAAGTTCCAATGTGAATTCCTGAGCAGAACAGCAGCATGCAAACTAAGGCAAAGAGGGCAGTCTGACAGGGCCAAAAATCTAGGCAGGAGAGCAGACTTCCATTGCTGAATTCGAAGAGCTTTTCAGCATATTTTTCCAGGCTGGAACAGGCCTGATTTTTAGGAGATCAGACCCATAATTTTAGGTCTCTGCACAGATTTCAAGGCTGAAATAGTCAGCCTGTCAGCGCAGATTTTGAGTAGGAAATTTGCAGATCTGTGGCACATATTTTGAGGATATTAATTGTTGTTCAGTGGCCCAAATTTTGTGGAGCAAATTATGGGCAGACAACATGAAATTAATGCTGGAAAGCTCACTCAGTGGCATGCAGTTCAAGGAGCAGTGGTTGCTGGACTATGACCGAGTTTTCAAGGGGGAGATATAAGTACCCTTGAAATGTTTTAAATGTTGTAAAAAATTTCTCTGAGATAAGCAATAAAAACTCCTTATAACTGGTTTTCCGCTTGTGGTTTCTTTCCAGGGTCTGAGATTAACTGAAAATAATTGTGTACAAATTTATGTGTGTGCTTGCTTGTGTTTTTTAACAACTGAAAGTGTGAAAGGCAAAAGTAGTGGTAGCCTAGTAGAATTTTTATCTGAATGTATTTCATGTTTATATATCAGCCATGTGAAATGGGTTGTGGGCATTAAACAATGACGTGCAAAACAAGCTAAAACCGGAGGGGGGGCTACAAGGACGGGGCTACAAGGACCTTAAAAAAATTTCTACATATAATACAACTACAAGGAAATTTTTTGAAAATTAGCAGTTTGTCAGTTTCCTGATTAATTTGCCTCGAATTTCCTAACAGTTACCATCGTCTCACAAAAAGAAAGGTGTTTTCCATATATAAACTACAAATTTGTTTGAAACTCCAAATTGTCTTCATCAGTGTCACCATACATCTAGAAAAAGCATGAGAAAAGTGACGTGAAGACTTATATAATGGTAATGACCACATCCTAACCTGCTTGTGTGCATTAGTAAGAATACTAATTATTAAGAATACCTGTGTTGAAAAATTAGCTGGCACAACACCCTTCAATGAAGAAATGCGTAGCTGTGTGTGAGATAACCTTGTAGTAGAAACACAACCTTCATAATTTCCCATCAGTTTAGCAACCGTAAACTGCAAAATAGAAAAGAAAAGAAATTAGGGATGTCCTGATTGCTAATATAAATAGAAACATGCTAAGAAGGTTTTTATTCAAATTTCACACTTTCTTCTTAAGAAATAAGCTATTGAGTCAGAAATCCAGACTTCTCATTTATAGATATTTTATGTTAACATAGGGGTGAAGAGGAAGTGCATCTGAATCAAGTAAAACACATACATTTTCCTTTTTTTCTTTGGCATTTTCATTAACAGGATGTATGTTCGACTTCTGGTCCTCAATACTGCTCTGTAGTGAGGAGACACACGAATATTTCTCAGTCAATCCTAATTTTCCCTCCAAAATCAGTGGAGAATTATACATATGATCTTCTCCTTGGTGAACAGTTGGCTTTTGCATCTAAAGTACAAACGCAAAATCCAGAAAATGTAAGGTCCAAATGTACTTGTGGTTGCATTGGTTCTTCTGATTTGCTACCAATTGACATGAGTTTAGAACCTGCAAGTAAGAATTAATAAGAGGTATGCGGAACACGATAAAGTAACAACTTCCATCTTTCATCTCAGTTTAAGTTAACTGTTGGGAAGTGGTCCAATCAAACGAGTTTTAATGCTTCGAAATTCTAACCATGTCTAATTTTCAAAGTTTTTCAGTAAGTTGATCAAATAGGAAGTTAAATTACATGAATTGTATCCCTCATTCTAACCTTGCCAATCCTACCAAGCTTCGGAATCTTCTCACCCACCATGACATCTAGGATGATAACATTTTTCTTACCAGTTTCACATGTAACAATTTGTTTCTGTTATAACTGAGTTGTATATTAAGTATATATACCCGTTTTCTGTAATAATAGATGCTTCCACACATCCCTAAAATATGTAAAGCAAGAATTCCTTCAAGTCTACTGACCTGTTCTGTTATTGGTAACAAGCGAACTCAAACTAAAAGAATTATTTGACTTTTGTAACTGAGAGATCACTTGTGCTCCAACTAAATTTGCAAACATTGTAGCAGACTCCTTATGGTTCTCTGTAAGGCCCACATATAGCATTTTATCCAATCTCCTCTGCATGTAAGTGCACTTACTTATCTTTGACCTCCAATGAAAGTATCCCAAAAGCATAAATTTCAACAAAATGTCAAACAATGTGCTGAGATGCCTATCATATTTTTGGGAGTTACCTTTGCCACTTGCAATACATACTTCCCAAGAAACGAGTACTTCACCACACACTGGCGGATTTCTTGAGCTCCTTCTATATAGGAGTTATTAGTCAATCCCGCTACCTGTCAAAATATCTGATCACAAGTGTTTTAACAATAAACCACGGACTTGGAAGAGAAAAGACACACAGCAAATGTGCCTATAGCAATGTTTTCGATTGCAAATAATTTTAGCCAGGCCATAAATAAAGCTAAGATCCTGGAATATAAAACTTATAGAAGCTGTAATGAAAGGCATCAAAAGTTGGAACTTAAAGAAAATAAATTTTTGAGAATAAATAAATTTACAAAAGATAACAGTGCAGCCTCTAAAATCTTCCATTTATTCCTCTACTAAGACCATGAAATTTGGGCATTTCCAATCCATCAATTGAGGCTGAAGTATTTAAAAGAAAAGAATACTCACTAACATAAACACAAGCATTAGTAGGACCCAACCAGGAAGATATGGTGAAGTTTAAAACACTTCAAGATAGGAAAGAAGACTCCCGGAAGTTCAAATATAATTTGGTATGTATAGAGTCTAGACGCCATATGCACTTTAACAATCTGGATCTGTACATGAGAGGCTAGAAAAACATAAAATCTCAGAATGTAATATCTGCATTTGTCAAACCTAAAAGGGACTTCAAGTTCCATCATAATACTGATTAGGTTATAGACCCCAGTTATCATGTATCAAAAGTTGGTTCATGCACCAGCATCTAATACTGTAGCTATAGGAGTCAATAGAACAGAATATCTTTATTTACATCCTCTAGAGACCTTCTACGATCTACAGGATGGAGTAAAATAGTGACAATAAAATTTAAACAAAATAATATTACCCTATATATATATATATATATATATATATATATATGACAGCATAACCTTCCCCATGGTTGTAACATATATATTTAATAAATATTTATGACTCCTAAACTATATGGCATCATTCTATACATATGATTCATGAAAGCTTAAGACACATAATCACAGGACTCGGTAAGGTCAAACCATACTCCGCAATTTGACCCAGCCTGGCCTCACAAGCAGGTTGGGTCAAAGTAGAACCCTCCAGACCCAGTCTAACTCACCAGACTCAGCTTTGGCAGGCTTGCCCTATAAGTGAATTTGAAAAGGCAGCTCCTTTTCACTATGCGTTTTAGCAATTACTAAAAATAGTCTATTTTTTAAACGTATGGCGACTGAAGCGTTATTTATTTGGGCTGCTCTTTATATGAACAAAATATTGAATCCATTCTGTTTAAATTTATTTGGGCCACACTTTATTAATGATTTTAGCAGAGAAGGACGAGGCAGGCACCTTTATGGGCAATGTTTTTCATTATGTTTTCTAACCAACCCCTATATAAGGTTTCATTATTTGTCCTGCGGCTCTTCCTTTTGGCTTTATATGGCTTTAACTCTTCCACCACTAAGTTTTCTTACAATACTGCTGTGATAGAACAAGTTATTTTACATGCAGTGATGTTGGGGGAATGGTGGTGAACTTCATATTTACAGAGAAGATATGATGGTTTTACAGATAATAGCGTTGGAAACACTGAGAGGGGGGTGAATCAGTGCTTCACTTCAATTAGTTATTTTTTAATCTTTTAGAGCATTAATTAACATTAGCATCAAATCAAAACATTAATCAACACCACTATTCAACAATGCACTATATCAAAGACAGTAGACACGAGATTTTTAGGTCAAAACCCTTCCAGGAGAAAAACCACCGAACGCTTCTTAATATAGGTCTTCAAAATTTATTGTGATTAGGAAGCTCCAACTCTCTGATTTACCAGCTACAACAAGAAGGACACTCCAACGCCTTCATTTTATCAGCTCCGACTTAAAGAATGCTCAAACTGGAAGGACGCTCCAACGCTTTAGTTTTAGAAGCTCCGACTGAAAAGATGCTCCAACACCCTGCACAAGCTCCAACCTACCCTAGCACCACCCTATCGCCCTGAAGTGTTCTTAGGGTCCAACCTAAAGGAGACTCCACTCTCCGCCTTGCACCACCCTACAACCCTACTCATCAAGCCACCACTTGCCCTAAAGGCTCCAACCTTCAAATCACCTCAACGGACCATGTTCCACAATTTTCAGACTGGATCCACCTCTACCTAATATCAACACAAAAACAAACTGCAATACAATCTCTACTTAATCAAATCTGCTTAAGCTCAATATGTGCATCAAACCCTAGCTTCAAGCAACATCAACCTGTCATCAAACATCCAGCCATACAACCCTAGTTCAACAAGCAAGTTAGAAGCACTAGAAACCCTGGCATTCATCAGCTGCCCACACAAGCCAATAACTTTGCTCAAGCACTTCTGACAAACCCTAACTCAACAATAGCCTATCAATACTATACCACCATCCTTTGTGTCAGTGCACCAAGAGTATATCATGCCAAACTTCTCTGCAATGCAAGCTCTGTTGTCTCAAACCCTAGTTGTCAATTCTTGCTCAGACAAACGTTATCATGTAAACACATACCAGTGACATATATAAGGGACAGCAGTGATACAATATCACTTGTAACAATAAGAGGTGAAGCAGTGCATGCATGTCAAGCTCTCCCTTTCTTCCAGATATGCAATGTTAAGACAAACTCTGTCAATTGCCAATTTAAAAAGCTACTCGTTGCCAATTCATAAACTGAACCTTTTACAAATCATACTCTCATATTGCTGATGTATACCTTGGATGTATAATCCCTGCTCAACAACAGAATTGCCCCTTGTGTACTGAAGATGATGAGTATATACCTGAAGATGTCTGCCAATAATTTGATTTTTTCTCTATCAATATGTGCCCAACAAACCTTTGACCAGACAATATGAAGAGATCATATACATGGCTAGAATCTGGCCCACTTCATTCAACGATGGTGCCTTAGATACTGTTTTGATAGCTGTTCAAATACCTCAAGCCAAAAACCCTTAACCAGAATTAAGAATACAGAAGATAGTTAGAAGGAAACTTTTCTTTAACCCAGGTCTGCTAGGATAAAGGATAGACTTATAATAACGCCTTAGAGTAACACACAGATCAAAGCATAACCAACGAATAACCCTCAGAACAAGATGAAGATCAGTCACAAAACTCAGAGAGTTTAAATTAATGCCAAAAGAATACCTTTGACCAGATCCAAAAGAAGGGTCCGAATTGGCCTTGCACAGCACAGCGAAAAAAAATTGTTTCAATCTGGCTTTTAGCAATGTTCAGATTAGATCTCACTGAAGGTGCTTCAGATAGCTCAGATTAGGGCTCAGGTAGCAGTAAATTTAATGCCTTGGAGATTTCAACAAAAAGGTTCTTCAAGCTGCCAACAAACTCGCAAATATGCTTCTCAAATTGGTGTGGAATAACCCTTAAATTCTGTGTGATATGTCACTTCCTCAGCGCTAAATTGAAGGTTATATGCCTCTGCAACAAAGATCAGAATTACTCCATTCAATTACACAGGACTGCCATCAAAATCAATACCATAGAGATCTGGAAAGAGCGCCGAATAGGCCTCAATGTTAGACCTTAACAAAAGCGAATTCTTCTCTAAAGGATGACCCAAATAACCCTTAAAATCTTTTCACAGAAGGAAGTGGCATCTGGCAACAAACCTCAGGTACGAGCCTTCAACAAACCTTAGGTCCGAGCCTGTAACAATACCTCAGATCTAAGCCTCAGAAGGCTCCTCTACCAGGGCCGAAGAGCCCCAGAAAGATTGCCTCAAACCAATGAAGTTGCCTCAGAAAGGCCAAATCTGTGCCTGTCTCAGGGACGAAATTTTCTCAACAGAATTCTCAAAACAGGCCTCACAAGACGCTTCCTGAATCAGCCTTCAAAACCCAGTCATGCCCAGTGAATTACCAAAAATAAAAGATAAAAGAATAAGCCCAACCACTCTATGAAACTCGGCCGACTTCCTTCTGATTTTCAAGACTACATAGGCCATAGAACTCGCAGAAATAGTTCAGATATAAGTGTGTGAGCTTGTGTTCTTTTGAGGGGAAACGAGCCCTAATTTATAGAGGTCGAAGGGTCATCAAAAGATGGGATGCCAACCTGATCACTAGGAGGGAGCCAACCCTCCAAAATACTAAATTTAAAATTCAATTTTTTTACAATTTTGAAGCCAAAATAATTCACCAACTTTAGGACAGACTTTAATTCAAATTTGATAATTTATCCTTGATAACATCTCCTTTTGACTTTGACTAGGCTAGGCCTTTTCAATTTTAATTTCCTTGTATAATATAAAATTGCTTGTAACACCTCCTCTAGGGTTCCTTGACCAAAAATTGGGTTTTCAACTTCGAGAAGCCATATCTCCTCAACCGAGAGTACCCACTTGATGTGCTACATACCATTGGAATCGGCACGACATGGACAATCAATTGATGATGGTCTCGCGCTCAAAGTCATTGCCCTCTAGATCCATTTTCCTCAACATGTGCAGGGCAGCTAGGGCTTCCTATCCTCTCTTCCAGGGCTTCATGTCATTTGGAGCTTCCAATCAATGCAAACTAGACGAATATTAAGAGCATTCAAGGACCAAAATTGGCATCAATGACAACACCATTCAACAAATAGAAATGTGTTCGTTACCAACCAAAAGTGGGTGACCCCTAGGAAAAGCTTCTCTCCTATTTGTCTAATCCAATTGGTAGCCAACAACCCCTGAGAGCCACTTTGTAGCCGATGCGATGTGCCATTCATATCTCCGTCATCTGCATCAGTCATATGTTTCCTCGCCCATTTGATTAGAGCACATGTTGGAAGGTGGGCTTCTGATCAAAAGGTACTTTATTCATTATGCGATCGGGTGCTTATGCTTGTTCATATTTGGGCGTTTTGGCATAGATGGTGGGGTGACCTAGAAGAAAGAAGGGTCTTAGTCGTAGTCTTGTTCCCTGACATTAAATGTGGGGTTAACTTTCTATCCTAGTATAATGGGACATCCCCTAATGGCCCATGGCTTTAGGAAGGGGTACTACTTCGGAAGCCATGTTTAGATAGCGTAGCCCCATCTATCCCTATTACATCCTTACCACTTTCCATCTTACAATATGAGCCCCTTTTCCACCTCCCTTCTTCGGGTCAACTGACCATTGGTTCATTGGTGTTTGGCATACACACATCCTCATACCTTGGGCAGGGCCTCAAAATGCACTGTGGGAGGTTGATGCAGCTAAAAGAAAAGAAAAGAGCATATGATGGCCATAAGAAAAACAAAAGTAAAATCAAAATGCAAAAGATGGTCGATACATACAAATTAGCAAGTGGCCAAAAGCCAAGCATGAGCTTTACCTCTATCATATGGACATCACCTAGTTCCTAGGCCAATGTTGCCCTATCTCATAGAACACAAGGAACCCTTGCATGTCCCAACCCTTGATGGGCAATGCACTGCCCCATCCTAATGGGGATAATAATTGCTATACATCATACAAAGCAAGCTCACATTCCTCAAGCTACGAGCAGTAATACAAGAAAAATTAAAGAAAAAGTAAAGAACGATATAGAGGGGTGGAAAAACAAAGGCCGAGGTAACCCATGCATCCATGATTGGTCCCTCCTCACATCTATACACCCAGGATGAGGTATTCCATCATAGCTGGTCCCTTTGACCACGACAATTGGCCATGGAGTTCTTTACCCCTCTGTTCCATCATTATTAACATGGCACATATCGATTGAGGGGTGAGCTGAGGACATGTCACTTCCCTTTGGGGTTTGGGAACACCTAACGGGTTGTCTGTTAACCACTCCTACCTAGGGAGGTAACACCATTATGTGACTAAGGCCCCAATTTTGGAAAAGAAGCCACATATGAAGTGTTATTATGCAAATTTATTTCCAGGTTAATTCACTTAGATTCAATAATAATTAATGTACTTGATAGTGAAAGTTGTAGCACTAGATATCGTGTGTGATTGGCAAGTGGTTCCATCCATTGGTCTAGGCAACTTAATTGGGGTCTAGGTCCTCCAAAGGGACATACAGACACCCATAGGTGATGCGTTGAGAGCCATGGAACTCCAGAGCATTGTAGAGCATAATTCATAGCATGGGCACCTTCAACACCAACAGCTTTTGTACTTTTCCCTATATTATTCATGGGATGATGCACCTAGACTAGTATGCCCCCAGCTAGCTTAGTAGTACATACATGGTGTGGTAGTTGATGCAAGGCCTAGATGAGGTTTCTCTTATTCCTTGAGACATGGGAGGGCTAGCACCATCTTCAGTGTCCTCAACATTGGAGAAAAGATGGAGATTTTATCACTTGGAGACCCATGAGACCCAATTTTGTACCCCAAACCCACATTTGGGGGCCATAGAATGATTTGCACCAGGATATAGGGGCCAACCCCTAGATCTTGATTTTAGAGGCCTTTTACACTTGTCATGGAACCAAAAGGCCTCAACATCAGCCTTCTAGAATCCCATGCAAACATGACATCAGCAGTTCGGCTAGCATTTGTGGAGATAAAATTGAAATTGCAAAATCTACTAGGTCGGCATGTGACTTGGGCCATTATTTGCACATTATTTTATGATTATAGGGTCTTGTAGGCTACAATAGGTTATGTTAAAGCACGTATATATTGGAGAGACCTCATTTGATCTCTCATCATCATCACACTTGGGCCTCATAGAGGAAACTCACAATTGCTCTTTTGTAGACTATATTCGATCTTGGATGCATTATGATGTTTGGAGCTGATTTTTGGACATTCTTTGGAGCTATTCTTTGGATTAATGGATGGATTTCTTGCATATTGTCTCCTATGTACTCTTAAATGTTGAAAATCTATTTTCTATGTCAAATGCATGGAATGATTGATTCTAGTTCATGCTAAAATTGTGCCCTAATTTTATTGGCAATTAATTGAATGCTAGATAGATGAATATTGCGTTCATCACTCATACATGACATGTAAGAATTCTGCTAGTGGTGACCTCCTACTCATACATGACATGTAAGAATTCTGCTAGTGGTGACCTCCTAGTAGCTCTCCCATAAAACTCCATTATTCCTTTAAGTGGGTAAATGCTCGAAATTCGTTGCTAGGGCACCAAATTTCAGCCTCCTTAGAAGCAAGATTAGCTAACCTAAGACATCCTTGACTCCATATGCCCAAAGGATAAGGCACTAATCCAAATTGTTGGTGATCATTCTCACTTTTTCTCCATATTTTTCTCTCTTAAATTTCGGTCCTTTCAAGGCTAGAGAAGGAGCTAGGGCTTGGTGCAAATTTCTAGGGAAAGGGAGGATTTCGGTGGTTGGAGAGAATAAACATCACGTGGGTAGGGTTTACAACAAAACCTATTAATTTGGTGGGCATCCACTTCAATTTCATCCATAAAATATCTTGCCCTAAGTGTTTTCCCTAAAAGGGAAATCGTAGTTTTTCTTCCCTCGACTTAAGGACTTCCTTGAAGCTTTCATGAGACTTGCCTAGCTAATATACATTGTAAGAAAACTTTCCTCCTTGCCTTGATCTTGAGTTACTCAAACACTCGTCAAAACAATCAAACCCTAGTCATTGTGCTCTTATTTCCAGGTCTCTCATAGAAAGTGAATTTGTTATATACCTAGGGGGATAATATAGGGTACAAAGGGAGGTACCCAAGGTAATAATGTAATAATGGGATGGGTCATAGTAATAAATAAAGTGGTTAACCCATATCATGTAAGGGACCACAAGTATTTAGTAATAATGGGCCCATGGTATTAGTTCGATGGTATGAGGGAACCATGGTAATGACCCATGGTATTGTATGTATGAGGCCTATATAGAGGCTAGAGACTCCACATGGAGAGGTGTGAAGGAATATTGTATGAACAAGCATATGGCTTGTGGAGTGTTCTCCTTCCTTAAGGAGTGAATGTATGGTGTTGCCCTACCTTAAGGGCTTTGATATAAATCAAGAAGCATTTCTATCTATTTTTCGCTTATTATTCGTGGGTTTATTTCTATTATCTTATATTTTTGGATCAGATCTATAACAAGTGGTATCAGAGCACTTTCTTGGGCAAAAGTGGAGAAATTTTTTTATTTTTTATTTTTTATATTTTTTTGCAGGATTTCAGGGGTGGCAAGTTTGCAGATCAGATCTGTACGTTTTGGGGCAAAATCTGCAAAATCTAATTGCAGATCTAGATTCTTTGCGAAAAAATACCCGATTTAAAAAAAAAAATCGGCTGAAGCGGAGTCCGGATGAAGGAGATATCGCTGATCTAAAAATTAGTGGTGTTGCAGACATTTTTTCGGAGCAGCGAGTTTGCGGCGCAGATCTGTATGTTTTGGGGAAAAATCTACAGAATCTAATTGTAGATCTGGATTCCTTGTGAAAAAATACCCGATTTCAAAAAAAAAACCAGTCGAATCGGAGTCTGGATGAGGGAGATATCGCTGATTTAAAATCAGCTCTTTTTTCAAAAAAAATTGGTGACGGCGGGAGAGTTGCAGCGCAGATCTGAAATTCCAGTGCCTGGATCAGGATTTCTATGGCGGGCCTAGATCAGAGGAACGTGTATAAATTTGATGGCTCTCATCCAGCCAGATGGCTAGCACAAATGGAGAAATATTTCAGATTGAATTACATCATGGATGATGAGACTCAGCTAAGTATGGGAAAAATGTACTTGGACCACGAAATATGGCAATGGTGGCAATGTCATCAAAAATGCCATCCAAGGACAACTACTTGGCAGATGTTCGCAAAAACTATTTGTGACCACTTTGACCATAAATCTAATCTTGTGGATAAGCTCACACAGACAGACACACAACCTAGCAAAGATTTTATTTTTACAGGAAAGAAGGAAACCAAGAAACCTAAAGGGTTATTTTCTGCTGGTATCTCCTTATTGCAGGTTCATGGATTGATTCAGAAAGAGAAGATCATTGTTTCTATAAATTCTAGTTGCAAGCATAATTTTGTCAATGTCAATTTGGCAAAAAAATTGCAAGTTCCAGAAAAACACATTGAAAACACACAGGTAGATGATGAGCATGTTCAAGTGTATAAGGATTTGAAGATTTCTATGGATAAGTATGTGTTGCATGGTGATTTTTTTACTTCAGAGACGGATAATATGGATGTTGTTTTGCGATACCCGTGGATGGAATCAGTGGGTACTATAAATATTAACGTGCAAAAGAAATTCCTAAAGCTCTGGTATAAAAAGAAGAAAATTACATTACGGGATATTTCCATTAATAAACAGGTAAAGTCCAAGGAGGCTGAAGCAGAAGATGTTCTAGGGACTGACATATCAGATGATGAGCCAGTGATGATCGACAATCAAACACAAACAGAGGCTGAAGCAGAAAAGGTTACAGGTGTTGATACATCAGATGAGGGCTCAATGGTTGAAGTAATATTGGAAGATAAGACACCACAACGGGCACCACAACATAACAATCAGGGTCCAGTAAGGGGTGAATTAAAGAAAAAGACATCGTGGGTTAAAACTTCAACATATCATCACCCACATCACCCCGAAAGACAACAACCAACAAGATGGCAACCAATTAGCCACAAGGACAACAACCCCCCCAGGACAGATAGAGAGGAGCGAAGATCCGCCTACTACACATCAACACAGAAGCGCTGCCACGGTCAAATTCCATCTCAAGCAAGTGAGGCATCAACGAGATTGAAGGTTCACCTTTCTCTTGGATGGCTAGATAAACGTGCATGTTACCAGTGGACTACTCTTTTGAGTAGATCTTATTATTTGTGTTCTTCCCATGTTTCGGGGACGAAACAAGCTAAGGGGGGTGGAATGTTATATACCTAGGGGGGATAATATGGGGTACAAAGGGAGGTACCCAAGGTAATAATGTAATAATGGGATGGGTCATAGTAATAAATAAGGTGGTTAATCCATATCATGTAAGGGACCACAAGTAGTTAGTAATAATGGACCCATGGTATTAGTTCGATGGTATGAGGGAACCATGGTAATGACCCATGGTATTGTATGTATGAGGTCTATATAGAGGCTAGAGACTCCACATGGAGAGGTGTGAAGGAATATTGTATGAACAGGCATATGGCTTGTGGAGTGTTCTCCTTCCTTAAGGAGTGAATGTATGGTGTTGCCCTACCTTAAGGGTTTTGATATCAATCAAGAAGCATTTCTATCTATTTCTCACTTATTATTCATGGGTTTATTTCTATTATCTTATATTTTTGGATCAGATCTATAACAAAATTGCTTCTTTGTGAAGCCTTGAACCTAACTTGTGTCTTTCTCAACGAAGTCCTAGTGAGATCATTTCATACATTAACCCTAGAATATCTAGTACAAGTGATCTCCCTGTTACCAAGACTCCTCCCATCAGTGAAAGTTCGCAAAGAGCAGCGGGTTTTGGTTGTCGTGACAGTGAGCCACTACCTCATTGTTGCTTATAAGTCTAGTTTATATCTTGTAGGGTTTCTCTCTCCAAACCTTGCTAGATTTTGCGGCAAAAGTGTCCACTGCTCAAAAGAGGGCAAAACAAAGCCCATGGAGCATAAGAATTGATGGTGATAAGGTGTTATGTTAAGGCACTCCGTGGTGAAAAGGTCATCGATTCAAAACCGCATGTGCAAAAATCCAACCATGCTAAGGGCTGGTGTGGCCCAAGCCGGGTGCAATCCTTGGGTGATTTTGACAGCTTAGATGCCTCTAGGTCACAGTTACTCAAGCCACGGGTTATCATACTAGTCATCTCAAAACTCACATTACCTAGCAAACAAAAAAAAGGCAAAACAAAGAGATTCAAAATAGCAATGCTACAAGTTCAAAAATAATACGAAAACAAGGACAATCCATGAGTTTGTTTTGGGTGACACAAACTGTGGTAATTGTAAATTGAATTTTGGCAATTGTTATTTAAGTTTTTTGACCATTTATTGTATATTTTAAGAGGAAATTTTTTTAAAGAGAAGCGTTTTGGTTTTGATTAGAAGAGACGACAATGTTTCCTTTGAGTGCAGAACTCCTCTTCATTTTCTATAATAGCACATCTCAGACAAGAAAGAAAATGACAGATGAGTATACAGGAGGAAGAATGAATGAGGCAGAATGAAGAAATATGTTTTCATCTTTATTTTCGAATAAGGGATAATGGAGAATGAGGGTTCTACAAATGGGGTTAGAATTTATAGAGAGGAGAGAAAAAGGTGGTCATCAGAGAACAAGAATCAAACAGATCTGAGAAACTGAATCAGGGTCCAGGATGTGGCTCCAATGCCACTTAAGATGTTTCATATGGTGCTCACAGTGTGCCATAGGCATTCATAAGTGAAGGCTTAGTGTCATATACTCTAGAAAGACCCCATAGGCATTCATAGGTAAAGACTCAACGCCATCTAGTCTAGTAAGATACAAATATTCATCATGTTACAAAATATGGTAAACATTATGCAGTCAACAATGGATTGCTATATATATAGTACAATAGATCATGTATCAACACAACATCATATATCGATATAATGTTTCAGCTACCTATACATATTGTATTAGTTATTAGTACATCATGCTGTGGCCTAGTGGCAACTCGGGGCAGTGTTGCCGTACTGGACCAATTTCAGTTCTTGGAAGCCATGCCTATACCCTCCATGGTGTACTGTGGTATGTTGATATTAATGGTGATAACTGATATTATTTTATTGAAATATCAGCGTACTGGCACCTTCTTTCTTGCATAAAATTGTCAGAGGAAGAGAATGAGTTATTTCTGTGTTTTCAGTCCAATGGAGTGTTTTCCCTCAAATTTGCATAGGATGGTAAAAATTATTTAAAATTTTGGAAAATTCTAGAAAATGTGTATAATTAACAAAATCTCCCAAAACAGTCTATCTGGGATCTATGAAAATTAAGCATGATATATCATATAAAACATTCATTATTCCAAAAATAATAATATTAATTTTTAAATAATGAAAACTAAAAACTAAAATAATAATTTATTTAATAAAAGTGAGCAGTGCCATAGCCCAAAATAGCAAAGTGCCTAAAATAATATATCGTCATTGGTTGTCCACTTCAAATCTCAATCGCAGACCATTGAATCTCCAACAAAGTGGTTCCAAAGTTTGAGGAAGGTTGGTATGGACATTTCAAAGACCAAATAATGAGTGCATATTGCCTATTGGTTGTAGTTTGTGTGCTCAGCAAGCCAACTACAACTCTCTTGCCTCTAAAACATGTCAAAAGGTTGAAAAATAGTAGCGGGCATCTTTTATTGTTGAGGTTAGAGGAGGGTCCCTATTCAATTCTTCATCTGAAAATCTGTCACCAATAGGGCCCACCCACCCTTGGCTGAGTAGGTGTCAATATAGACTTGTTACAACTCTACTTTAGTCCCTGTTGGAGCACAACGTTTTGAGGGACGCCCAATCATCCTTGGGACTCACTAATAACACCCCATCTCCAGTGTGCCCCTAAGGCTGTCTCAACCAAATAAAGACGTATCCTACCCATGCAAAGCTCCCATGGAACACAGGAACACAAGGGATATGTGACAACTGGAAACATATCTATGCACATTATATATATCCATCATCATGTTTCAATTGCTAGGTTATGACTCATGAGAACTTAAGTTAACAAATTATGTCTTTTCATGCACAGAGATTTTCTCTTCAAGGTATCCTTGTTTTGTGTTGATGATCATTGGGTTGGTCTCACATTGATAGAATCTGATTTTATAAACATGATCCTGCATGAGCTTTATAGTGCCTTCTTTCGTACCAAGTCCTAAATGGCTACCACTTTATCAGGGAAATCCACTTCTCCTGATGCCCTTTTTTGATCTGTTTTATCCCATCAAGGTACCAACCCTTATGTTGAGTCGCAATAATTTCTTGTATAGTAATCTGTCAATGTTTGTATGCTTTATGTTGATCAAATATGTCACAAATTGAAATAATGCATCTCCCTCTAATGATAAATACTAGCTTATGCTAGCATCATAGAGCGAGGAATTTGTAATTTTAATCTGAATTCTAATAAGAATCATTTCCCCACTCCCTCACCTTTTTCCGAGATTCTTTCAAGAGGCTTGGACACCAAACAGAACAATTATATAAAACTAATGTCTATACCAATGTTCTAAAGAGGAGCTTCCCATTTTTCCAACTCCATACTGAATTCGCTTACATTTATTTTGCATGGAAGAAAGAGTTGTCATCTCTCCTATTACACATTTTTTGACACAAGAGTACCAAATATAACTAGAGCCAAACTGAAGGCTTGAGTACTCATAAGAAAGAACCACCTCCAATTTTTCACTATTGAATGTGATGGTTATCCTAACCCAAAATACCTTTTACAATACTTCTATTTTGTTCACAGCGGTTTTCATTTTATGTAGCTATATGTCTTTGGAGACTATCTTTATCTTTTGCCAACTACACCACATGAAACTAGCATGAAATGCAAAGATATTCATGAAGGAGAGCACTCCTCCATCTTTCCTAATCCAATCTTCTAAAAATGTTGGTGAGATGGGCACCCTTGTTTCACACCAATATTATTGTTGATTTAATCAAAATGATAGAAGATTCATCAAATGAGGAAATTTCATAGAGAAAATTGTTGGAAGTCCAGCCAAGCCTCATATAGGTGTTGTAGTACCACAACTCCATGTAAATAAGGCCACATAGTATGGAAGTGATTCAAATAGTGGCAGGTCAATCAAACCAATATCTGAAGCTTAGCAAATTACTAGATTAAACCCTTGAATCTTGTTCATCCACAAGAACATTTACTGTGCCTTCTAGGACTATTTTATGTGCCTATTACAACAAAATCTAGCATCTAGTGCAAAATCTCACTCGGTGACCTACACAATGTGCAACACACGAGTGTTACCACTATCACCTCAGCAACTACTCCCCTCTCTTTAATGAAGGATGCAATCCAACACAAGGGAGGCTTCCCAATAGGGGTTGCGGATGAAGTAACCCAAGGACTTTAAGCTAAGGGCTCCCCTAAGGATCCCACAACATAAATCCATCAGATAAAGGTATGACAAACTAGGGATTGAAGTGGATGGAGTAAATTTGGGATTTGTGTTCAAGGGATCTATAGATTAATCTAAAGGCTATGGTTGACCTAATGAGCCTCAAATAGGTTCCTCAAACTCACCAAATCATGGAAAACTCAAGGCTAATATAAACTAGATTTTTGAAACAACAAATTGCAGCAAAACAATAGTTTATAACATTAGCAAATTTATCCATAAAAATAGTAATTAAACTATGAAAAATAATTTAGCTGTAAATATAGTAATTAAACTATGAGAAATAAATGTTAAATTAGAGAGTAAACTAAGGAAAAAATTATCACAAACTTTGACGGTTAATAAGGCATATAACAGCAAATAAAACTTGATATCAGCCCTAGAAAATGCATGACAAACTTCAATTTAGCTTTTCAAATGCACTTTTAAATAGTATCTTGTTAAATTTCCATGAAACTCTGCAACTACTTAGATGAATAACTGAAAACTCAAAACTAGTTAACTTTCACCAAGATATAGAGGCTCTTAACAATAGAGAAGTAGCGAAATAAAAACACAAAGATAAAAACACATCACACAAATTGACAAACTAATTTTTCTCAAGAAACCCAACAGGGAACATCTACTTGCTTGATGTGGCTATTATATTGATTGTTCTTGGAGCAATTGAATCTATTACAAAGCAATTTGTCTCTCTTTGAGAAAGTGTTCAGCTTCTCTCTCAACTCTCAGCCAATACAATTGATCTTGGCTGGCCTTGATCCTACTTGATCTCGGCGCTCCTAGCACACAATTGTTCCTCTACTGCGTCCTTGACTTGCTCTGTGTTAAAATTCGCAACTAGGGCCAAATTCCAATATTGGACAGCCCAATTGATGGAGACAATTATTGCATTGAATTCCTATTTTCGAGAGCAGTCAGGACCAAAATCGACCTAAAGATCATCAAATTTGGACAAGCAAAAAAGTGTTTTTGAATTTATGCCCACACATGTGCAAATTGTCAACATCTTCATGTAGGCTCATGAAGCCCAAGAGACATGTCACTTCACCCTCAACGATTTGTATAAATAAGTGATACTTCCAACCTCATTTGGCACCTCACTCAATCACACATCCTTCTCTCTCCTCATCTGATTGGTTCGTGCAGCTTATTGGGCATCTCTTTTCCTCACACGGGTGGCAGCAGAAGGACGAATTACAGGGGCGAATTTTCAAAGACTATTGCAAGTTTGACCAACATTGACCGGGGCTGGTTTGACCTCCTTTCACTGTGATTTTTGTACCAGAATTTTGTTTTTGGCAAACCGCATCTATTGGCTCGGGAACTGCATTTTGCTGACTTTGAACACAAACCAATCGCAGGGTTAACCATAGACCTAACCGTAGAGTTTGACCAACTTTGACCATTGTTTTCATGACTTTTTTGGGTTGACTTTGACCACTTCAGAAGGCCGAGTTTGCATACCTTTGACCAAGCTCCATAGAGGACTATTTGATGGATTGACCATCGTTGACTTTCTAGTTACAGCAAAATTTGACTATTGTTGACTGCAGATTTGATAAGGTCGTTTTGACGCTGATTTGACAAGTCAATTTTGACTTTTGTACTCTCTCTTTCTCTCTCTGCTGAAAATTTGAAATAATAATAAGAAGAATTGATCAAAGCGTTTTCCCCATCTTTGAGTTTTTTCCTAGCATCCACCAAATATGGTGTCCTCTTGTCTTGGCTTGTCTTCTGCATTTATGTTTGATGTTCTTTCATCAGTTACTGTCATATGATAATGGTTAATGTGATTGTTAATGGATTAATGGAATTAATAATGGGCTAATGGATTAATGAAGTAACTGACCTAAGAAAAGAACATGTTAACTCAAAAATTAACATGGTACCAAATCTAGGTGAGGTCAAGCCCAAGCAAGAGGAGGAATGCAATCACAAGAGACGTTGTCAACTTTCCCTGAAGTAAAGATAAAGCAATGGATTGCTAATGCATTTGAAGTATCATGCTGCAAGGCCTAGAAAACATAAGGTCTCAAAAAATAATGCAAGTCTGGGTATATGCAAGAGTTGGGCTAAATAGCTCATGAAGGCCATTAATCAAATCTGAAAACGCTAAAGTCCTCCTTCAAGAGTATTTTGTCCCTATGGAGCAGTGAATCTATTATGGAAGATTGCCATTTTTCTCTTGCTTTATGTTTAGGTCACTCGCTGAAGGAGCAGACTGTCTGAGGCTACTCCGCCTCAGACAAGGTCATTTGTGGCACAACTTTGTCATTTTTTGTTGGGCACAGAATTGTGCTAATTGTGGGATCTGAACCTTTCAGTGGAGGACTCTCGGCCCAGTGGTAGGGCAGTAATCTAGGCAGAGTATTGGCACTATTCTATGGTTTATGGCACGCATCAAGGTTGCAAACACTTGAGACTAGTGCGACTCCTTTTGACAAGACTTCGGCCCTCTAGGAGGCCTGTGGTATTCAAGGCATATAAAGAACCATGGACTAAACCTACAATGTTAAGTTTTGTGACCTGATTGGAGAGGGTTTCACTGTGTTATTCTTCAAAGTGAAAGCATTTGTAATTGAGCCACAACAACCTTCAGACCAAGTCATTAAGTTCCCTGTCTACGCTGAGGAATTTAATGTGGATCAATTCATGGCATCTTTGTACATTACTTTGAAGGCTTGATTCTAAGTATAAACAAGGTATTTCTGCCCTGTCTGAAGCAATTCTGGAGGACTTCTTTGCACAAGTAGAATTGAAGGGTATTTTTCTTCTGCTGCTCTTGACAGTGCATCCTTGTTATAAGTTTGTTATTCTCATTGTTCTGAAGAAACTTAAATGCCATAATTTGAAGAAAAAATTCAGTAGTTGTGTGGACTTTGATACATTGTGGTCACTGGACTATGAGGCCCTAAAAGGTGACTTCATTTACAGCTAGAAAGGTGGTATCCTATCAGTCATCTTGAGGACTTGTCCTGGAATTAGTGGCACAACATTATAAAGGATAGTTCTAAGGCCCTCCATAATTTAAGGAAGCTGAGATCTTGTATGCATATATTTGCAAGGTACGAATTGTAGCCTTGAAAAGACAATCAGTGGGCATCCTATGTCATCCATATTAGTAAAATCAAGGGGCCCTATTATGTGTATTGAAGAAGAGGTTGAGTCCTTATCATTGTTACAAGTACAAGTGTTATAAGTCAGTCCCATTGAAGTTGACTTGCAAATCAATAAGGAATATATATGTGTGTGTGTGTGTGTGTGGAGCCTTCATAAAAGGTGCCTTGAAGCCAATGAAAATAGAGGATGTAGTTATGAGAAGGGATGGTTACTTTAGACATCAATTTGAAAATGATTTTTGAAGAATAGTAAAAACCTTCCATAATGTCATATTGTTGAGTGGTAGCCCTCCATGTGATCCTAATTTTGTCTAGCAACTGAAGCAAAGGAAAAGTATGCAGCTCCTTTATGTTGGCACCTTTGGATAAGGATGATAGTACCCTTGAAAGTCTGGCAAATAGAAGAAGTGCAAGGCACTTTGGAGCAGACCCCTATAGCAACTTGTATGAACGTAAAATTAGAGGTATGGTATCTCTCAAGGTACGTGCAATGCATTTATTTTTATTTGTTTCAGGGATCTTTTGATGGAGGCATTGATTTATAAAAGAACCCTCGATGGTTCATGGGAAACACTAGCTCACATATGAAACCCTAACCCTATTATGTTCCCTCATAAGAAACCCTTTCTTTTGTTTTTTAGGGTTTGTGGATTCTAGGGTATGATTGATGAGGATGATGTTTTGAATTCCATCCTCCATTAGTGTATGAAAACCCTAGATCATATCTCATGCTTTTATGATCACATATTGTGTTTGCTAGTGCTTGTCTATGGCTATTGCAGGTGCCTCGTGAAGAAAGCATTGGAAGAAGGATGTGCATGGTAGATCCTATGTCTTGGCAAGTACGATGAGCAGAGGGAACTGTGAGGACCCTGATTTTGGCATCTTGATTGGGTCATTGAAAACTTTGATGCGTTGTGCTAGGATCTTATGAAGGATGGACATATGAATATGGATGCCTGGATGCGAAGGACCCCTCCTCATCATGGATTGGGTGATTTAATGTGTTGGTTGCAGTCATCTAGCAATGAAGGATAATGCAACTATTTTGGGACAATCTCATGGGAGGATTTCTTCACTCTGGTTCAAGAAGGACCATGATGATTCTTCAGAGTTTACTCTTTGATCTGAAGCAAGCTTCCTAGAAGTTTGTTGTTGCAGTTGCCTCATGGAAAGTCCCATCCCTTGCATGAGAAGCTCATGATTGAAAGTTAGATGATCACGTGAAGCAAGGCTTCAGAGGGAGCTACAAAATCCCCAGCAATATGACCCGATGACTCTTCTTGCGTGATGTCTATTGATGAAGGCAAGTCATGGCAGCTGATTATGATTATGATGACTCTAATGATGCCTTGGTATATCCCTGTTATTTGAGAGGATGTCATTAGAGGAAATTTGAGCCTAAAAGTGCCCATGAAATTTTCATTTCATAATATGTAAACCAATCAAAATACATTAAATTTAAAAAGAGGCACATGTAAATATTTTGGAGGGAAAAGAAGAAAAACTACTTTTTTTAAATTGTATTTTTAGCATATCTCCTTATAGTTTTACTCAAATTTCAAGTGTAGACATTCGTTGGATGCGGAATTAAATTCCACATCCATCAAGTACCCATTATTCATACTTTTGAGAAGATCCACATTGATAAAAATTGCAGATACATTAAAAAAACGTGTTTATCATGTTTTTTAATGTATCTGCAATTTTTATCAATGTGGGTCTTCTCAAAAGTATGGATAATGGGTACTCGTTAGATGTGGAATTTAATTTCACATCCAACGAGTGTCTACACTTGAAATTTGAGAAACACTATAAAGAGAGAAGCCAAAAATACAATTAAAAAAAGTATTTTTCTCCTTTTCCCTCCAAAATTCATCACTCTTATTTTATTATTTTAACTATAATTTATTATTTTTCCTTAGGAGGCCACTTTTAGGCTGAAATTTCCTCTAATGATGGAAGTTGCATGATTTGGATTGATGACTTTGGCACATGGACCTAAGGAAAAGGGACAGGTTACAGGTGGCTCGATGATTATATTTCGGCAATGCCACTTTCCCTATATTCAGAGGGAGTTATGGACAAGCCATGTTAATTAGATTGTAAAGATGCAGCTATTGATGATGTCTGATTGATGACCCTCTCGTTTATCAATGCAAGAGAGAGTTGATTTTTAAAGTCAAGATGGAAGACCAAGCCTTAATGCACTATTTCCTGCACTTAAAGGTCTGATGAGATGGAGAAGTTGTTGGTCTGCATATGTATATCTTGTGGGATCCTTGTTGTTCTGGCCTCGCTATGAAGACTCTAAGTCGATCTATGGATCATTGTTTTAAAAAACGACCGAGTCGACTCTGACTCGGCCGAGTCAGACCAAGCCAATGCCTGGCCGAGTTGGCATGGTGGGCGAAACAGAACGGTTGGCCAGGTTGTTACCGAGCCAGTCACTGACTCGGTCGACTCCGTAACAACTCGGCCGACTCCGTAATGACTTAGTCGGCTCAGTAAGAACTCAGCCAGCTTGGCTCTTTGACAAAAATCCTGAAGCACATTTGTCAAAATTGTTCCGCCTCCTACATATTTATAGCCCTAAAGTAATCTATCATTGTGAGAAAGTTTTGAAAATTACAAGGTCGAAGTATGGTTATCCTAGTGGTATGAATTAGAAAACTGAAACAATGCATTAAGCCATCCAATGTTTTTAAAAAGGCAAACATTCTGGCAATGGACTAATAAATACATATTTACCTCTTATTTTTCTGGAGCTTGACAAAAATTAAATCAAGGGTTTTGAGACTTCATTAGGGGCAGAGAATTGGTATTATTGTTGTTGTAGTCTAGTGATTGTCCTTAGGCTGAGGTAGAAAAGAATCCTGGCATTGGTGGCTATGTATGAACATTGTATTGGACAGTGCACTGGGTGCGATTTTAATATAATGGATATAATCATGAGCCTACTTTGATTATATGTTGTCTTCTCTCTATATTCTAAAGCTTTGTGTTTGGAAACATGAATGAAAATCTTTAAAATTATGTTTTTTATAATAAGAAAATATATTTGATGTATTTTTTACTATGTTGCATGAGTTTTTGGAACATGGGAACGTTGGGAACTTGGGTACGGGTTTCCGGAACGGCTAGAGGTTTCCCCAAAATTTACAGGAAACAACTAATCGGGAGCGGTAATATTATATAATAATAAAAATTAAAAATTAAAAATATTTTTTTAATTATATAATTTATATAATAATCAAAATTAATATTTATTATTATATATATAAATAATAAATATATAATCTCTTATATATATAAATATATTCTTTGGGTGCCTCTCTCCCTGAGTCTCTCCATTTTATATATATAAAATGTCAAGTTCATTATCAGTTCTCTGACATGTTTCTCTAGTTATTGTTATGAGAAAAAACAACTCTAATGTTTAAGCATTGACTGCCATATACAATATGCACACACTCATTATCAGTTCTCTGACATGTTTCTCTAGTTATTCTTATGAGAAAAAACAACTCTAATGTTTAAGAATTGACTGCCACATACAATATGCACACACAATCTTTTGCAATATATATACACAAACAACAAAAGAAATACTCATCAGCTTGACATCCCAGATATCGCCCTTACATCGAGGTGCCACACGCTTCCTTAACCCATCAAGGGATTGCTCCAGTTTCTCAATTAAGGATATCAGTGTTAAAGATGTCTTTGGCCTTTCTTCCTACGAATGTTTCAACATAGGCTCATGTTTTGTGGGCAGTTCAACATATTTGTCTACAAGCTTTGTATTCCCCAACCCTAGGGAATGTTGAAATTCCAAAACAAACAGTCTTCAAAGCTCCCAGAACTTTCCCAAGCTCCCATTGAAGCTCCCGCTGAAAAGGTAATGTTCCCATACAGTTCCAAAGCTCCCGAGAGTGCGGGAACCATTGGAACGGGTTTCTCACCTCCCCGGAGCGGTTCCCGTGTAACAAAGATTTTTTACAATGACCAAGTCATTGAAATCAAACTAGCCGAGTCGATACTGAGTCAGAGTCGGAGTCGGAGCCAACCCTTGGCCGTTTCCGAACCGGAGTCGAAGTCGGAGCCGACCCTTGGCCGTTTCCAAACTGGAGTCAGAGTTTTAAAACATTGCTATGGATGAGCCTCATATATTGAATAGTTTCTTATTGAGATATCTTTTTGGTACACCACTGGAATCTAAGATTCCATGAATATTTTGATGCTAGCTCGGTTGGCAATGTGATGGATGGAAAGAGCACATCTAGTGCTATATCTCTTGATTCGGTTGCTTTGGAAGCTCTATTGAGGTTGAATGTATATAGCAGCAAGTATGGCTTATTATGAAGCCAGTTTGTTGAGAAAGCTCTTCAGTGAGCCATTTCAGCACATGCTGGTAACCACCGTTGTATATTGCGATACTCTATCCTTGAGTGGGATTCATTTTTCAGAGAATCCATGTTCCACTACGGCGCCAAGTATTGGGTATCTCTTTATCTTGATATGGTACATTGGAGAGCTACCAAGCTCCATCATTGTTGGTTGGATGAGCAGATTATTGTCATCCTTACATAGCCTCTTAGTAAGGTCAAGATTACCTTTATTCAAAGAGAGACTGGGAGTCGCGATAGACCCTACTAGGAGGGCCCCAGTTGAACATTGAGCTTTGGGAGCTCCTGGGGTGTTGGGGTACTTCTTGGAGTTATGTGCAACCATGGGGTGAGTGGTTCACCTTCCCCTATAGGTACGTTGTGTATAGGGTGAGTGGTTCACCTTATCCTATGGCATATGAGCAAGATGAGTCGTTCACCTTCTCCTATCGATACCCAAGTGAGAGATGCATATAGGCATCTGTCGATTGTCACATGCGGACATGTCAGTGGAACGTGGTTCATCCTTTCCCCACATGTAGGATTCTCATTCCCTACAATCGATGGTTGACATGTCAATGGGACATGGTTCTTCCTTTCCCCACGTGTAGGATCTTTCCTACAATTGTTGGTTGACAAGCATGTAGGATGTGGTTCATCCTTTCCCTACTCTCGATGGTTTGCATGTGCGTAGGATGTGGTTTATCCTTTCCCTATGATGGTTGTGACTTGTGACTATAGGATGTGGTTTATCCTTTCCCTATGTGTGGTTGAGCAGGATGTGATTTATTCTTTCCCTGCAGTTGCCCCAACATCATCCTACCCATGCAGTCTAGGACACATGGGAAGTACCTCTCATCTGGCCAATGAGTTGGGAAAAGTGGTTAGTGGCCATAGCACTATCGATGAACGCATCGTGTATTTTTGTACTCCCTATGACTAGGATGCATGGTGTTCAACAACTTGAGTTGGGATCAAATCCAATTGGGGTTCTACCCTTTGACTAACTTTTGTTAGTGGAGAGTGGCAAGGTCTTGTGAGTCACTGTCGATCAATTCTTCTTCATTGTTACATCAGTGCTCAACAGAGTAGAGGTGAGATACAAAAATGGTATATGATGATCGAATGGCATGATGATGGATGGATTGGCAGGTGGAATTCTCCCTAGTTGAGAGGGAGTGTTAAAACTTAAAACTGACAACTAGGGCCAAATTCCACTATTGGATAGCTCATTTGATGGAGATTATTACATTGAATTCCTCTTTTCGAGAGGACCAAAATCGTCCTAAAGATCATCAAATTTGGACAAGCAAAAATGTTTTTTTGAATTTATGCCCACACATGTGCAAATTGTCAAGGTCGGCCACATCTTCATGTCGGCTCATGAAGCCCAAGAGACATGTCACTTCACCTTCAATGATTTGTATAAATAAGAGAGACCTCCAACCTCATTTAGCACCTCACTCACTCACACATCCTTCTCTCTCCTCATTTGATTGGTTCGTACAGCTTATTGGGCATATCTTTTCCTCACACGTGAGGCAGCAGAAGGACGAATTACAAGGCCGAAATTCATAGACTTTTGCAGGTTTGATTAGCGTTGACCAAAGGTGGTTTGACCTCCTTTGACCACAGCTTTTGTACCATAATTTCATTTTTGGCAAGCCGCATCTATTGGCTCAAGAACTGAGGCATTTTGTTAACTTTGACCGCAGACCAATTGTAGGGTTGACCGTAGAATTTGACCAAGTTTGACTATTCTTTTCATCATTGTTTTGGTTTGACTTTGACCACTTTAGAAGGCCCAGTTTCACTGCCTTTGGCCGAGCTCCATAGAGGATTGTTTGTTGCTGCATTGACCATCGTTGAATTCCTGGTTAGGGCAGAATGTGACTGTTTTTGCCTGCAGATTTGATAGCATTGTTTTGACTCTGATTTGACTAGTCAATTTCGACTTTTGTACTGTCTCTCTCTTTCTATTGAAGATTTGATATAATAATAATAAGAATTAATCAAATGATTTTCCCCATCTTGGGGTTTTTCCCTGGCATCTGCCAAATCTGGTGTCCTCTTATCTTGGCTTGTCTTCTGCATTTATGTTTTATTTTCTTTCATCAGTTATTGTCATATGATAATGGTTAATGTGATTGCTAATGGATTAATGGAATTAATAATGGGCTAATGGATTAATGAAGCAACTGACCTAAGCAAAGAACACGTTAACTCAAAAATTAACACTCCACAAAACCTGCTCCCTTCGTCTTGATCTTTGCACATTAGAGCCTCCTTAATCCTTGCGCACTTGACCTCCTTATTCCTTACGCCAATCTCCTATTTTATAGCACATTCCAAGCCCTATTTCTTGGCACAATTGAACTCCTATTTTTTAGGAACCTAGCTCCACAAAACCTGCGTACAACCAATCCTCATAAATCCTAGCACACTTGTGCCTCCTATTTCTTATGACACAATTCTTGTGCTCCACAATCAAGTCTCTCTCACACTAACTCATGAGCACTGTCTTGTCACAATACTTCGTGCACAAATATATTTTTGTGATTTACTTGTGCCTTCAACCTCTCTTTATAGGCCCAATTCAAACACGCAAGGAGACCCGATTCAAATTTAGAACTCAAGCACTGATAGTGATTTAACTAAGAGTGTTACTCCCTCTCCTTCCAATCATTACTGGAGTTGTTAACTCCTGCTCTCTCCAATCAGCACTACAAACTAACTCGCTCTTCCTTCAATCAAGACTGAAAACTAACTCACTCTAACTGAACTGCTAACTACCACCTCGTTCTGTAGTCACATTAATGAAGACTCCACTTAACTGAAGCTCCAACTCTATGCATGCTAACTTGATGATTATTCCCATAAACTGGAAATAACTCATCCTAACTAAACTCCTGAGGACAATTTGAGGTCTTCACTGGCTAAGGCACAAGCGTGAAACCTTGCTCACTACATTTTCAACGTATCTAACCCTAGGGCATACAACAAGAAGTCATTCAATGCTAAAAATACAAGATTTTCCTACAATTTACCATAAAATAAGAAAAACGGTTTTAATATTTTAGAAGAGTGCCACAAGGGAGATATAATAGTGTCTTCTCAATATAAGGCATATGGGCTCTAGGACAATGTTATTGGGATCGGACTAGTCCAACCATTCGCACGAATGTTATCGGTACCGAACTAGCCAGCTTCGTATGGAATCAACTAATTTTGTACAATGCAACCAAAGACCATCCAAATCTTATATATATATATATATATATGAGTTGGGCAAACCTTATATTCAGCCCTAAGGGCTCCACTAATGCTATGCAATTAATGGTAATGTTAAATTCTTAAATTAAATTTTTAACATTATCATTAATTGTTTCAAGATGTTTCAAAGTGATTCTGACCTCATTAGATTTCATACAAATAAAGTAGAATTTTAGATCCCACTCAAAATCTAGTGTACTTAACCATTTTTACAATTTCAGGATTAGGGGATTGCAATGTTCCCATTGGATTTTGTCGTGTACAAGGCTATGGAACTAGTATTTAATCAAGATCACCAACCCCTCTATCTACTTTGATGTTAATGGTATTTATTGTTCAACTCCTCTATCATTACCCTAATAAAAATGTACCCACCACTCAAACAAAATCTTGATTTGACATGTGAAGCTTTTTCTATCTTATTTTAATGCATAAAGGGTGACATCGATGAGAAGGATTTCAATATAGGCAATCATTTTGATGATAAGTAGGTATTTGTTGTAGCGTGGATTTTTTTGACACTACAAGCCATCTTGAGCATCTTTGTTGATGTATTTTTGGTTTAGAGATGTTTTACACTAAGTGCTATTTTGGTTATATGCACTCTTACTTGTTATATAAATGATAATTTTTGCATATTTGTGTAAAATGATTTGCATTTATATAGATACACATGAATATATGTGTTTTTCTTTAGAACTTGAATATCTTATTACTTTTCGGTCAACTAGGGTTTTGGTCTGGTTCTTTCCAGTTCCTAGTTTGAAGGGTCGACTGATTCAATTATGATAACAATGGACAAGGATACAAATTATTCTAGGGTTTCTTTGGAGTGATTTTAAATCCAAACAAAACTACAGAAAAGAAACTTACTTAATCTAGTGATTGAGATTAAGGTTCTCAATTTTTCGGAAGATTAAAGGAAAGAAAAACCTTTCACTATTCCTCAAAAAAAACTGGAGGAAGGGTTTAGCTCAACAAGGGGCAATGAATCAAATACCAAATAAACTAACTTAACACAAGAACATTAATCCCATGGAACATAATACCAAGATAAAACAAACTAACTAACTAACAACCAAGATCTACCATAAGCATCCATGAAAAGAGATCACGTCACATCACAAAATTCACAATAAAAAAGTTGCTCAACTAGGCCTCCATTACATACAAAAGAAAAAAATAACAAATCAAGATAAATAATAATCCAAATGTAACAATGAATACAAGAATTAAATCAATCCTCTCTGTATATGAGAGCAACTAGGTCGATTTATTCTCAAATTAGGCTAAAAGTCCTAAAAAATCCTAACTCCATGATACAAGGTGGATAAGTCATCAAGTTGATCCCCAATGATAGCCAAAATAATGAAATAACATCATTTACCAACATGCATGTCTCTACATCAAAAGGTGCAAAGGATAACCCAAGGAATTGGTCTCATCGCAAAAGGCATGCACCCTCATCAAAGTGGTGCCTCATCACCAAAGAAAACCCTCTCAAACCCAATGTCATTCTCTAGAAAGAGAATGTCATCATCAAAAGCATCAAAAGGGTGACATCATCATTCTAGTGCATGATGTCACTAGGGTAGTAAGGTGTGAAATCCCCTCTAAAGGGCAAGTCATCATCATCCCCAATCATCACCAAGAGAATAGCAACGTCCACCAATAAGGCACAATGTCATTCTAGGGGTATCCTCCCATCTCTTGTGCACAAACTCTAAGCAATGTCCTAGCCTAGATCACCAATGTCTATGGTCCTGAGGTTGAGGGAAAGTTTGAACAACTGCGCTAAGTCAACCTCCAGGTCAACATCCTTTAAAAGGTACCCAACATCGTGAAAACCAAACCTAGCTCACCAATAAAATATCCATAATACATGGGAAATAAATAAATCCATTTAAGGATAAATACTATATTATAATGTGTGACAATATAATATGATGAGCATTACAAAAGAGGACCCTGTATAAATATCGCGGTGGGAGTGCCCTTTCATTGAGAGTTATGTCCTTTGGTACAGACATCTTTCAATAAGATGTGTCACTTCATTAATCATTATTATTATTATTATTTATTACATGGCCCCCCTTAAGAAATGCTCTGTCCTCAAAGCATATTTATGAAAGGCTTGAGGTCATTTTCCTGGCTTGTAACACCTTCAAATCATTCTAGTTCTTGAAGCTATCATAGTGGATGATATGAGATAATATTAACCTCTATTCTAAGAAAAAATGTAGAATCGAAAAAGGATCAAACCATCCTAATTCAATCTTTTGTTGAATGTTGCACTAACACAATGAACTGTTATCATGAGACTTAATTGTGTTAACATCAATATTTTTTGGAAGACAAGTCAAATGTTTATGCCTTGAGTGATGTTAATACACTCAGTAGTTAAGATGTCAGCTCTTATGATTTGGATATCGATAAGGAGTTCCTGTAACATGATTTTCCTTTGTCATGGTTGTAGTGTTTTCTTCGTTTATTTTCGATATATGATTTTCTTCATATGGATTAAGTGATAGTGGGTGGTTCCTTAGACCACGAGGTCTCGTGGACGTCATTAAAAAATCATTCATTCATTCATTCACACACTAATGTTGCTTGGTTGCCTGACAAAGATTCGCTATCAATTTACACCATTTGTATGGAAATATTCGAGTATGTCTTTACTTCAGTTGGATTGGCATCTTTATAAAATGTGATATTAACTAGGTCTGCATTTGTTCCCTTCTTAACTTGGACTTTTTTGTTTGAAGATTTCGATGCTTTTTTCTAATAAGTTCTTCTAATTGTTTTCCAGTGATTCCTCATCATTCTTGAGCTTCTTAATTTCTGTAAGTAGATTTTGACATGCTTCTTTAAGTGTGATAATTATTCATTCTCTGATTTGTCAACATTTATAATGTCTAGATTATCAAGTTTCTCATCCTTTAACTTTCTAATTTGTTCCAACAACCTTTAATTAAGGCTCTTAAAGTAAGAATTCTCATCTTTTTCATATAGTTTCTTCCTGGGACCTCTATCCTCTTGTCCAACCTTTGAACACATTGTTGTGTATACTTTGACTTTTTGATTTGTGCAAGTATTTTTTTATTGTGATCTTTTAAACAAGAAATTCCTTCATCTTTTGCTAATAATTTCTCATTTTTTAATAATAATTCATCACCAAACATATACTCAAGATTTTCATATTTATTTTTTTGTTTAATTGTTTCTTCTTCTAATTTTTTAATTAGTGATTGTATTGATGTCACATTGATATTCGATTAGAGTAAAAGTTTGGAAACATTTCAAGCAAATGACATGTCAATTTTTGTATGTTTATGGACATGTAAACTCCTTTTCACAAAAGTAACAATTTGCCAAAAAAGTAAAATTTTGTGTAAAATCCACATTTACCTTGTATCCTTTGTACTTTATAATTTCTATGCTTCTATAATTTAGATTTTTTTAATCTCTATGATGCCCTTTTTATTTATATTGAAAATTGGCCTTTAATTGAAAAGTATTTAATATTTTTTCACCACTTTGACATACATACTCATTTACTCAATATATTACAATCTATAGTAATCCTTTAAATTATTCATTTCTTCAAATCTCGTTGACTTTATGTTGTGGAGAATATATGTTCGTTTTAATTATGATACTTTTTTATTCACCTTATCTCTCTGTGGTATCCGTATAACCAACCGGCGTGGTATTGACATTCTCCCCAAAGGAGACCTCCTATATCAATTTGATACAACCAACAAGGGTGTAAAAGGTGTCACGCAGCTGCCAGCAACTATACCAATGTTGACATCCAAGTCAATTATTCAACCAAACACTGGATTATATGACTGGTGGTGATGGTAGCCAAACAAACCCGACCCCATCAACCCTGGATTATAAGGTTAGCAATGATGATAGATGGCAAATGTTGAAATGTATGGCAATTAATTTGACTGTACGACAATTAGTGAATTGTATGATAGATAACAAATGTTGAAATGTATAAAATGGTATGGTTCATAATTGTATGGACATGAAACAACACAATTTGCAGCAGCGCTAATGTACAGAGGTACAGGTTGCTAACTGTTGGCAATAAACTTGGTACAAAAATTGCTGTTAATTTCATCACCATATCGTATGATCTATAAACTAATGACACTCGTATAACAAGTACAGAGGTTAAGCCCCAAGGGTTATCTCAATTGGTCAAGTTCCTGTTGCTAAGTACCTCACCGATTGGGAGGTCATGGGGCCAATTCTCCTTGACGCTCTTGGGGTTAGGCACTGCTAGTTTGGCTGGTAGGATGTGATCCCTTTGTGTTGATCTGCCCCAATTTTCCCTCATCGAAAAAGAAAAAGAAAATGTACAGAGGTTGTACGAAGCTCAATTAATTGTAGTCAAATGTGGCAAAGAGTATAGTGACTTAGCACAATTTGCAACAACGCTAATGTACAGAGTTACAGGATTTTAACTGTTGGTAATAAATTTGGTATGGAAACTGTTGTTAATTTAATCACCGGATCGTATGATCTATAAATGAATGACACCCGTACAATGAGTACAAAGATTGTACGAAGCTCAATTAATTGTATGGCAAATGTGGCAGAGGTTGTAGAGACCCAGTAATTCCACTATACAATGATTGCAATTAATTTCAATCTTTGATCATATGAACACAAATTTAATGTACAGATTTCTACAATGTGATAAAACTTTATGCTCGCTATACAACTATGAAGGTGTACATTTTTTTTTACTTTCTTTGTCCTTCAAATTTTTGCAGCAAATTGAATTTTTACTATAAATGTTGAATTTCAAATGGCCAAGGGTCGGTTGATCAAAGACATGAGAATTAAAGAAACTCCAAATTTTATATGGCCAAAAGTCAGATTAAAATGGCTTTGATAAATGCATGGCCAAAGGCTTGTTGACCACTAGAGTGGCATCTGAGGATTATCTGAAGACTCCATGCCCAAGGATGTACCAAAGGATGCTTGTACCATCATTGATCATCATATTACTAGAGTTTTTCAACTCTACCTCTTCTTCTTATCATCATCTGTTGTATCCAAATTCCACAAACCCTACCGGGAAATGTAATAAGTGATGCTAGTATGATGAGTTTTGAATCATGTAATAGGCCTAGGTAGCTTGGGACCTTGTCATCAAGTGAGTATTACTCTAGGAAGTCTTTTTTACTTGGTTAATTATCATGTCCCTACTAGGACTTAATAGTTAATTGAGTTTTTTCCTCCAAATATACCGCAAAGTCGGAGTATGGCTTGATGGTGAGGCCTCGGGTGAGTCTTAGTGTCTAGGGTCAATGTATATTACCACACAAGATCACACAAAAAAAATCGTAGAATTTGATTAGGTCCAGAGGGTCATTTTTTAAATTTCCCGCCTGGCGGAAATTGGAATAAAAATTGTATATGAAATGTAATAAGTGATGTCTAGAAAAGTTGTATCGGGTATGGGTAGTAAAAATTGCACCTCTCACCCTCAACTTTCTACTAGGACACATTTTGAGGGGTTAGAAATGTCTTCTAGACCCTCAAAACCCACTTTTCCTAAGTTTAGTGGAAAAAGTGGTAATAAATTAAGCCAAGAATAGATTGAGAAAAATAAATATCGACACATGCTAAATGATGTGGAAATGAAGTGGAAAATCATGGAGGAGTTAAAGTGAATTCCCAAGGTGATGTGGACTCCTAAAATCAAGGAAAGGACATGTGCTCAAGGAAATCAAATTTCTTGACATAAATGCAGCAGCTTTTGACTAGGAAATTCGAATTTGTGGAATTAATGCACATTTGGGAGGATTTGGGAGAATATTTGGTGGAGATTTTTGTGGGAAATTGTCCCCACATTGGTTTCCACCCATATACACTTGTCATTTCATCATGGAATTTGATTTTGCTTGAGGGATTTTTGATGCCACTTGGGAAATTCGAATTTGCATGAAGGTGTTTTGGGATTGTCACCCATTTGTTTTTGGATTGTCACCGTTTGCCTTAGGACTAGCTCCCAAGCTTATATATAATCAGAGCTTTGTTCTCTCATATTTTAATCTGGAATACGAGTTATTGTGCTTAAGGATACTCTGTTGGACTGTACACTCTTTTCAAATTAATACAAAAGACTTTGGGGTTACATTTGAGGCGATCTTCTCCTTGTGTATGCTAACTTCTTGATGTTCTTTCTTTTATATTTCTACTTGTTTCATTATGTTATTATTTCCATGATGTTTTTCAAATTATGTTGATATGTAGTTATCTCATATTAGCATAAGGACTATTTACTTGCTCTAGATTGAGAAATGTTTTAGTAGATTTCAAATATATCTCTAGAATTTTCTCTTCATTGCATTTGATTAAGCCCATGTGGATCTAATTTTTTCATGTGAGATTGTGTAGAAAATCTTTCTTTGATCAAGCTTCAAGCGTGAGGGGAAGTTCTCGGGCAAACCAACCCACTCTTGGAAATATTCAAGGAGAACCCACATTTGTCAATTGCCAAAGTCTTATCATTCAAATTTGTCTTGCAAGGATTTATTTTGAGTTTTGGGCTCCTATCTCTAGCTTCATAATTCAATATTTATTTCTCAAATATTGTGCTTCATTTGCTAATATCTTGTTATTTTAGAGCTAAATCATGGCTAGGAAAAGAGGAGAGTTTACTCATACTCTTTGGCTTAGCCTTTTGTAGATTATATTGTACACATACTTTGTAATTTTATTGAGCTAATACTTGGTTTGTTTTGCAGCCTTCTCTAACTTGTGTCTTGTGACAACTTGTGAGATTTGTCTTTGAAACTATTAACAAGTGTGTGCAGGACCTTGGGCTCTCAAATCAAGATCAATTTTCTCTCTCTTGGTTGTGGGCATTAGAGGCTTTCTTTAACAAGGTCGAGTTCCTTTTGGGGCTGCATTTTCTCTCCCTTCACCGTGGGCATCAAGAGGTTTAGCCTCTCTTCTCTTCTTGTAAAAATATGAATTTTCTTGTGCCCTTCCTTGGCCTCAATTGCAGAAATAACTTATCAAGGAAAAGTCTATAGTTTAAAGGCTTCATTGTAAAAGACTTTCCTTGAGTTTGGAGGAGGCTTCATGGTCTCTTGCCTCTTGTAAATTAATAAAATTTCTTATTTTTGGAGCATGGGCTCTACCCATTGGCATCCCCATCTCTCAACTTTGGGAGAGGACTTGTCATTGTCTTGTTAATTCTTGCTTTTTATTTCACTTACATGCATGCTCTAAATCGCTAATTAACACAACCATACAATCTCATTTACTTTGCATCAATTGCTACTAGTTACAATCTACAATTTTTCTTTCATAGCAATTTATTTTCATGCAAGGAATCTCTTTAACTTGAAATATTTAGCTTGAGCATTGTCTAAAGTCCACTTACGCTTCATTACTTTGCGAAAAATTCACATCTTAAGTTTTGATGCATCTTGTATTTGGGAAATTTCACTTTACAAAGCAAACGCAAATCTCTCAAGTTGAAGTTTTTTCTTTCTTTTGCAAAGTTAATTGAGTACACTCTTGAGTTTACTTTTCACAAGCATTGCCATTTACTTTACATGCAAGTCAATTTCTCATTTGCTTTAGGTATATCACAAATTTAAGGAAAAGAAAATACCTTTCACAATCTCACATGTTTATGCAATCTAGGGTTCTCCTTGACTCTATGTCTATTTTTTCTTTTCACCCTTTGACCATATGGATGTGTTGTATATGTTTGACTAGTAGGAGAAGACAACTCTTCAAGGTTAATATCATCATTCAAATGGCATATGTCATTCCCTATGCTATCCATTTCTTCCAAATTACCATTCCCCAAAGAGCTTTGAAGGTCAAAATGTTGCCAAGCAATATCAAGGTTTAAAGGTTCTATAAGCTCACTTTCTTTAGCCTTACTTTCCTCAACCACATCATCAATATTCTCTTTTGAAGCAAAAGTGACTTTAGACAAATCCTGAGGATGGTGCTTGGTTGGGGTCATTGTATTAGTGGAGTCATGACAACTCCATAACTATCTACCAGAATGGGATGCTTGATAGACAGTATCTTTTAGGTCCTCTACATGATACCTGATAGTGGGTTCTTTGTATAATATAAATGGTTTACCATCAGAAATGGGAATAGCGGCATATGATATGTCCATTTGTAAGTTCACCGCTAAGGTAGAAAACCATTTTCAAAATAGGAGCATGCCCCATGCATCAGGGATATCTATCACAACAACATCCATGAGCATAGATATGTCAAGACAAGCAACAAGAGTAACTTTTAAATCCTTAATAAGGCCATGGACCTTGATAGATTTAGAATCAAAACCACAAACATTCCTAAGGTCTAGTAATTTGCAATTCAAGTTGATTCATGACCTTTAATGGCATCACATTAGCAGAAGCACTAGAATCAAGCATACAGTTATGAAGTAACAAATTGTTAACTACTAATGTGAGGAAGAAAGGTGGATGCCCTCCATTTTTCATTCATAATGCATGTTCTATAATATAACAAGAGGATCGTGAGCCCCAAGGGTTAGCTCATTTGGTCGAGTCCCTATTGTTAAAGCACCTTTGCTATTGAGAGGTCACAGGGTCAATTCTCTCGACACTCTTGAGGTCAAGCTCCATGGTTGAGCCTGCAAGAAGTAATTCGTTCGAGTAGATCTGCCTAGTACAAATATTTTGTGGACATAGCGGTCACCAATCTCTGGGGACCATAAACCACATAGAAGAAAAAAAAGAGGGTCTTGAGGTTCCATATCAAAATTGAAGAAACGTTTCTCTTTGAGATGTGAGTTTATTCAACAAGGATAGGTAATGATAAATTTACATTACCAAGCACATTGCCCAAATCAATATTCAAAGCAACTTCATCATTTTTTTTAGTTGAAGGAGGACTAGGATTGGTATTTAAAGGTAATGGGGTTCTAGTCCACCCACTGGAAGGGGCATTATCATTATTGATTAAAGGGTTAGCATTTTGCTTGTTTCTTCTTGTATAGTGTAACACTTTACTAAACTTATCGTTTGTTTAAATTGCATTCACATTCACATAGAAGTTTTGACATAACCATTGACCAAAACCTCATGTTGTTATTTGTAAGATGATACTCTTTCTTAAGTAACATTGTGGGGTGGTAAGAATCAATGGTCAAGCTTAAATGCAAAGATTTTCCTTGCCACTTTCTTACTTATGGGCAATCATCAACATTATGAGGTTACCCACAACATGGACACCACTCACCATCCTCTTCTTGGTTAACTATGTTTGAAAGAGCTAAGATGTTAGGAACATTTAAGTTTTTTTGTTTTGGTCTAGGTTCCTTTTACATGGCCTATTATTATTGAATCAAGGTCTAGAAGGATAATTAGGACTGTGAAAATTCATAAAGTGGAATCCCTACTGCAACAACTGATGATATTTCTCCTACTTTTAGATTTACATGAACAAGTTATTTGCAGTTTCCTACGGTAAATATTGAAATACATACACTGCAACCTTCACTTAAATAAATTATATGTGGAAACAAGAGACTAAGCAAGAAATAAATACAACACAATAACACCGTTATTTTTGGACAAATGTCCCTGGAAAACCCTAATGTGGGAAAACCGGTGCAACAGATCTGAGGGTTTTATTATTATGTAGTAATAAATCTAAGTATAATTCTTGGATGCTCAACTAGCAAACTGATACAGAGAGAAACTGGACAAAACGAATGGTGAAGCCCTCTCACCTTATCACTGGTAGAATATGAGTTTGATCACGCTGAACTAGAGCCTTTGCATACCCTCTGTGCAGAACCGCGTAAGCCTCACGCAATCCCTGCATCACCTCTGTTGGGTATCACACTGCTCCTTCTCTGGACCCTTTGTTGGCTAGAAAATCTGAATCTCTGCCTCCCAGTCTTACACCCTAGCTCCCAACGTCTGAAACTTGATTTCCTCAGCAGGAATTCGATCTCCCTCTAAGGCATGCGTTGCCACTGCGTGGGCCAGCATCTGCCTCTTTTTAGACGTCATTCTGCCCTCTCTACCTCATACTCTTCGACCTAGGAAAACTTCCTTCTTCCAAATACTCACTACCCCTCACTGCAAGAGATCTCTTAGATCACTCCTCTAGCAACTGTTACGCTACCCTCTGAGAAATTTGACCTTCTTGATCTCTTTCGGTGTGTTCTCCAAGTGCCCATCAAGCCTTCTCTTATAATCCTCTCACTAATCAATCAACGACCCAGATTAGATTCTAATCAATGGCTAGGATCATATTGATTTGATCTCCGCCTTCTTCTAGAAGTTACACCCACAGTTTAGATTAATACCCATTAATTATTTTAATTTCCTAGATTTAGACTTAGAGTCCCATTAAAAATAATTAATTATTTTAATATAATTGTTTCTAGGTGGAATCTCCCAAAATGATTTCTGGGTATTGGAGAATGCATGTGTCTAAGCCTCCCTGCAAAATTCGAGAGTTAGAGCACATCCGATGCTACCAGAAATCAACACCCCCTCTTAGCGATGAATGTGCTCGAGCAATGCAACCTATTGAAGCATCACTCTAACTTCATAACATCGTCCTCTACACTGTTAATGTTTGACCTGTTGTCCATCAACTACTACGCAAATGTTGCATCTGTACTGCTACTGACCCAGCCACGATCAACACTGCAACTCCCTCCGAATTTCTGCATCGTGTTGCTACTAGCACTGCCACTTCCAATTGCCTCTACATTGCAAATTGTTATTGCTACTCCATCAGCAACGGAAAAACATCCCAAATTACTAAACTAACTGTGTTCAATATGATACCACGTGAATGTGAAGCCTGAATGTTGCAAGTCTTTGTGTTGACCCTCTAAATCTACTACATTGTTTTTGACCTCTACTCTGTACCATCTGCACTGCTGCCAACTTTGCTCTGCGTTGTTCAATCTTTGGCGGTCCTAGCCACTACAACTGTCTCTCTGACACTCCTCGGCACCATCCGACATTAGTTCATCCTGCTACCACAAAATTGGGCTCTCGTAGCAAGGTATTGATCCAAGAGGTGGGCTCCTCAAGGATCCTACCCATCTGTAGCTCTTTCAAACTATAGCTCTGTTGTCGCGCGAATTGACACGACAACGCTCAGACCGAGGGCTGTCACTCTGATCCCCGATCCCTCCGTTTAAGCCTGTCTCCCGCGGCTAAGGGGGGTAGTCCCTGTAAGATGATGAGACCAACTGTCGACCAGTTGGTTGGGAGACACGAGATACGATATAAAAAGCACTAAAATGATTTGATTAATTGAGCAGACCAGTGCCTTAAGAGATTATTATTACAATGATTACTTGTTAAATGATAAGAAAGATGAACCGTGAACAGCAATCATTTGTCATCAAAAGGTATCAGCGAAATCACATAACCAAAACGATATCCAGCGACTGAGAATTTTTTTAGAAGATAAATGCTTAAAACCACCACGAGTCATGAATTATTAACCAGACATCGTATTCGTATCTCGACTTGAAAAATTTAGATCTCAGCATAAAAGATATAACGTGAAAGCAACTGAAATCTGGCAAAAATAATTTTCCACCAAAATTTTTTTATTTTTTAATTTTATTTTTTTTCCTTTTTTTTTTTTTTAAACAAAAATAAAATTTAAAACTAAAAATATTTAAATCTATGCTAAAACAAAATTAAAAAAAATCTAAAATCTAAAAAATATATATATATTTTTTATATCAATTTAAAATCCTCAAAAAAAATCCTAAACTAAAACAAAAGATTTAATTTACAAATTGAACTAAAGATTTTAAACATTTTTTATTTTTTTATTTTTTTTTATTTTTTTATTTTTATATTAAAAACAAAATTTGAAACTTCATTAAAACCCAAATAAAACAAACCTAAATCGAATCTAAATCAAAACATAAACTACGTAAAACATATATTACAAAATTAAAACATAAACTATACAATATATTAAAATCTAAAAAAAATATCAAAAACAAAATGAAAACTATTTAAAACTACTAAAAATTTAATTGAAATTATAACCTAACCTACACTATGCAACATATTAAGGCTAATAAAACCTACGACAGCGTAACTTAAAAAAAAATCGGAGATACGAGGAAATGGCATATGCTGTACAATAAAAATCAAAATCGTAAAAACGCTGGAACGCACAACGTTGACAGCAAAACTCGAGCACAATTTACCTGTTCCGGATCCGATTACCTGTTGTGTGTGCCTGAATGATTGACAAATTAAAACTGCGTGATAGCCTGCGGTGATGGGTTCACCTCCTGCGTAACCTTCTGACTAGCTTGACAATCCTTGACAGCGGGTATAGCAGCGTGGAACAAAATCGGGGTTGAATGAAATTTTTCCAGTGAAAACGATGCTGCCGGCGAGGACTGGAGCACGATGAAAATTATAACTTCTATGATGACAGACGGCAATCAATTCTGGGCTGAGGGTGAATACCGAGTCTGCAAACGTGAAACCTCTTGCGTCTGGCGTGATTTAGAAATGCGTATTGCTGAAGCCTTCCACGTTGATTTGTTTGAATGTCCAGCGACTGAACGCATGAATGATTTCACTCCTCTGCGTGGAAGAAAATCATATAACGACAGAGATTTAACTGATGCTTACGCCGAAGGGTTTCCTCGTCTAGATTGAGGGAGGTCTTGGCACGCTCCTGGCGCTTGACGAGAGAAACTTCAACAAATATTTCGTGAATCACCTCACCAGAAATTGTTAATCACTGCTGGCGGCTTGAAATCGATGTTGGAATAACCTTTTATACAGCCGTAATGATACCCAGCATATAATTTTCTGCAAGCTTGCATTTGATATCCAACGTCTGCGTAATGAAGAGAAAGGCCAGCGTAAAAATAATCGTTCCTTTAGCTGGAAGAGAACCTCAAGACCCAGCAACCAAAGAATGCATCACGTTGAAATCTGTTGGTCATGCACAGTGTGTCGGCGTGTCAACCTTGACGGTGATCCTACAATTGCAAAAAAGACAAAAACCCTAATGAAAAATTTATGAAAAAGCATAAATTTAAAACCCTAGATCAAAAAATTTGAAACCCTAAAACAGCTGATTAATGTACAAATTTTTGGCCCCTTGACAGCCAGATTCAGCAATAAGAACAGGAAAATTTTAAAGAAATAAAAATTTGAGGTTTTCACTGTGAAGAACTTCAGAAAATCTCTCATGCAAATTAGAAAAATAAACCAAATGATAGACCCAGGATCAAATCCAACTGGGCTCAAGCAAAAAATGCTTGCGGGAGTTGGCTGGTTCACCCGAGAACTTCCCCGAACGCCCACAAAATTCCTTCAGAAAATGCTTTCTGCACAGCTCAAAACAACCGTCAATAAAGAGGGCAAAAATGCTGCTAGATCTCAGAAAGTAATGGAGATACCTGCCATTACTTCAGAAACCCTAACAACACTCAAACCCCAGCAAGTGAACAAGATACCTGTGCTCACAATACTCTACAAAAAGCTATTATTAATGGCTGAAAATAACATATGCAGAAAATGAAATGATCTCACAGCATTCCAAGAGAGTAACACCAGCAAGATATGGACCCCAAAGTCTTCTTTTATTAACCAGAAACAGATTTACAAGAGAGCTTCTTCAGTACAAGACTCACAGATCCAATGATCTGAAATGACCCCTAGCACCCTATTTAAAGGGAATGATCCCAACGGCTAGTTCGAGTGATCCATGTAGAAATGATCTCGACCGTTGATTAGGATCAAGACATCTTTTGATCTCATCCGTCGATTTATTCACTTAAAATATTATTATTTTATTAGTTAGGGTTTTTGCTTTATTTTTTAATTTTTTATTTATTTCATTTTTTAATTTTTATTTATTTTATTATTTTATTATTTTTATTCATTTTTTAATTTTTTAATTCATTTTAAAATGGATCATCGAACTAAGCCTTCGGAACATCACCTAGGACCTAGGACTTAGGACTCATGAGGGGATTTACAACATTTTTTGACCCTCAAGACACATTTCATGATGACTTTTACAAATTTACATCTTAAGGGGGAAAACCCCTTTAACATAGACCCTCACAAATCACCCAGTTCTGCGACACAACTATAATCTAGCAGATCAACACACTAGGATTCTCCTAAAGCTCTAATGACAAAATCCATCCCGGCTTTGGGGTCAGGTTTGAAGGAAAACTCTGCCGATCCATGGATCGGTGAGACGAAAAACCTTCCGGGACGTAGATTACCACTAGAAAGTTAGGTCCACCTAGGGAATTCACATACACGACTCATGTCTGCTGAGATTATTTACAATTAATACATGCAGACTGGGTTTACAATCAAAATGATGCAACTTGCTGATGACTGCTGGAAGGCACGGACACACTGATCAGGTGCTGCCCCTTTCTTTGCAAAAAAGGGGGTGTACTGCATGGGTAGTTGACCGGTAGAGGTCAACATCTGGCTCTACTTGGGGACACGTTGCTGCTTGCAGGAATGTGAGAATCCAGAATCTGCATCCATACAACACAAAAATAAGTAGCGTCCATCCAAAAATCATCATATACATTAAGCACAAGAAAGATAAAAGCTCTTCATTTATTAACTATCTAAAGCAGAAATGAAAATGCGGAAAAACAAGGAGTAGGGTTAGAAATACGATACAAAAGATGCCCCATGGCATCAGATGTGTTCAATATAGTGCATACTGAGCATTTGCCTGCTTTCAGGCAAATCTGTCGGCTGCTTGTCGGATGTGCCATGTCCAATTTTGCATATGGTAGGACTTTTTCCTATCCGAAAATCAAGCTGCTCGCGGCCGTCTGATGCGTCAAATCTTCTTCTTATTTTCTTTCTCTTGCGCTTTTTCTTTCTGGCAGGTCGAATTACTGATGACCTGGAACTTTCTGTTTCGAAACTATCAGATGAAGTGTGTAAGATATGCATGCTACGTCTTCTTGTGTCTTGCATCTGATTTTTATCGTTTTTAAGCTTATCTGGATCACCTTCAATTAACCACCTAATGACCTCCTCATAATAAGATGGAACTTGTTGCGGCAAATGAGAAGGCTCCTGGTTTCTCTTATCATCTGACCATTGTTGAATCTTTTGAATTTGCATTCTAATGGCATCCATCTGACTAGAGCATTCATCCCTTATAGCACTGATTTGTATGGCATGGTGTTCTTGCATGTGTTTTATTACTTTATCATTCTTTTCCTTTATGTCCATCAAGCAATGTTGCATGAAATTTATTTCTTCTTTATGATTCGCTTGCATGTCAGCCAACTGATTGTTATGATTGAACGTCATAGAGTCAATTTCCCTATCATGATCAGCTTTCATGGTCACCATATTTTCCTCTAAGACTGACATCTTGCTTTGCATGCTTCTAATTTCTGTTTCATATTTAATTTTCATGGCCTCAATTTCCTTAGCATGCTGATTTTGCATAATCTCTATCTCCCTATTACGTTTTTCAAGGTGGGTGCACAAAGTTCTCACGTCATTGACATAATTAGTTTGATTAGCCTCCATTAGATCTTGTATAATTTGCTTTTGCTCTTCCTTTTCATTGTCATTTGTCCCTGATTTTTCACTATCATGAACTTGGTCTGCGATATTTCCGGTGGATGACACATTCTGATCTTGAAAACTTTCTTCAACAGCTGGATTTTTTATAAGATTACTTTCTTTCGTTTGCACAATTTTAGAGGTAGAAGGCAAGCTGTTTGGACTATCATATCTATCTTTAAAAGCATTGAGAATGTCTTGTAAAGAAGTGAAAAAATCATTAGGAAAATTATTAAACCAATTCAAGGCATCACCCTCTAAAGAATGGACAAATAGACGCATCTTGAAATCTTCATGATTATATTGAGGAAGTCTACAATATATGATCATTACACAAGTAAACATGTTTAAATGATGTCTAACAACGACCGGATCATCACCCGAGAACTTAAATAATTTAGAAATGGCCTCTTTCGGAAGATCATGGAGATTATCAGTAAAATGACATGGTTTACATGAATAATCCATGATGAACAACAAGGGATCAAATGGATGATAGAAAGAGATTTCTGCTCAAGAAAATTAAGAGATGAGAGAAGTGGAGTCGCCACTTAAACAATGAACCTGATTCTAGGATCCAAAAAGTAACCACAAGCAGATATGAGGAAAGCTTCTTGTCTGGGAAAAATGAGAAAGTGGAGTCGCCACCCAAACAAGAAACAAACCGAAGAGATGCTACTGATATGGCGAAAAATAAGGCAATAAAAGATCCAAATGATAACCCAAAAGGTTGAATTTGCCAGCTCAAAATGAGAGATGAGAAATATGAGAAGATGAATGTCGATGAAACTCCAGGAACAGAAAAACTCTGTCCCCGGCAACGGCGCCAAAAAATGTTGTCGCGCGGATTGACACGACAACGCTCAGACCGAGGGTTGTCACTTTGATCCCCGATCCCTCCGTTTAAGCCTGTCTCCCGCGGCTAAGGGGGGTAGTCCCTGTGAGATGATGAGACCCACTGTCGACCAGTTGGTTGGGAGACACGAGATACGATATAAAAAGCACTAAAATGATTTGATTAATTGAGCAGACCAGTGCCTTAAGAGATTATTATTACAATGATTACTTGTTAAATGATAAGAAAGATGAACCGTGAACAGCAATCATTTGTCATCAAAAGGTATCAGCGAAATCACATAACCAAAACGATATCCAGCGACTGAGAATTTTTTTAGAAGATAAATGCTTAAAACCACCACGAGTCATGAATTATTAACCAGACATCGTATTCGTATCTCGACTTGAAAAATTTAGATCTCAGCATAAAAGATATAACGTGAAAGCAACTGAAATCTGGCAAAAATAATTTTCCACCAAAATTTTTTTTTTTTTTTAATTTTTTTTTTTTTTAAACAAAAATAAAATTTAAAACTAAAAATATTTAAATCTATGCTAAAACAAAATTAAAAAAAATCCTAAACTAAAACAAAAGATTTAATTTACAAATTGAACTAAAGATTTTAAACATTTTTTTTTTTTTTTTTTTTTTTTTTTTATATTAAAAACAAAATTTGAAACTTCATTAAAACCCAAATAAAACAAACCTAAATCGAATCTAAATCAAAACATAAACTACGTAAAGCATATATTACAAAATTAAAACATAAACTATACAATATATTAAAATCTAAAAAAAATATAAAAAACAAAATGAAAACTATTTAAAACTACTAAAAATTTAATTGAAATTATAACCTAACCTACGCTATGCAACATATTAACGCTGATAAAACCTACGACAGCGTAACTTAAAAAAAATCGGAGATACGCGGAAATGGCATACGCTGTACAATAAAAATCAAAATCGTAAAAACGCTGGAACGCACAACGTTGACAGCAAAACTCGAGCACAATTTACCTGTTCCGGATCCGATTACCTGTTGCGTGTGCCTGAATGATTGACGAATTAAAACTGCGTGATAGCCTGCGGTGATGGGTTCACCTCCTGCGTAACCTTCTGACTGGCTTGACAATCCTTGACAGCGGGTATAGCAGCGTGGAACAAAATCGGGGTTGAATGAAATTTTTCCAGTGAAAACGATGCTGCCGACGAGGACTGGAGCACGATGAAAATTATAACTTCTATGATGACAGACGGCAATCAATTCTGGGCCGAGGGTGAATACCGAGTCTGCAAACGTGAAACCTCCTGCGTCTGGCGTGATTCAGAAATGCGTATTGCTGAAGCCCTTTGCTGAAGCCCACGTTGATTTGTTTGAATGTCCAGCAACTGAATGCATGAATGATTTCACTCCTCTGCGTGGAAGAAAATCATATAACGACAGAGATTTAACTGATGCTTACGGCGAAGGGTTTCCTCGTCTAGATTGAGGGAGGTCTTGGCACGCTCCCGGCGCTTGACGAGAGAAACTTCAACAAATATTTCGTGAATCACCTCACCAGAACTCGTTAATCACTGCTGGCGGCTTGAAATCGATGTTGGAATAACCTTTTATACAGCCGTAATGATACCCAGCATATGATTTTCTGCAAGCTTGCGTCTGATATCCAACGTCTGCGTAATGAAGAGAAAGGCCAGCGTAAAAATAATCGTTCCTTTAGCTGGCGGAGAACCTCAAGACCCAGCAACCAAAGAATGCATCACGTTGAAATCTGCTGGTTATGCACAGTGTGTCGGCGTGTCAACCTTGACGGTGATCCTGCAATTGCAAAAAAGACAAAACCCTAATGAAAAATTTGTGAAAAGGCAGAAATTTAAAACCCTAGATCAAAAATTTGAAACCCTAAAACAGCTGATTAATGTACAAATTTTTGGCCCCTTGACAGCCAGATTTAGCAATAAGAACAGGAAAATTTTAAAGAAATAAAAATTTGAGGTTTTCACTGTGAAGAACTTCAGAAAATCTCTCATGCAAATTAGAAAAATAAACCAAATGATAGACCCAGGATCAAATCCAACTGGGCTCAAGCAAAAAATGCTTGCGGGAGTTGGCTGGTTCAGCCGAGAACTTCCCCGAACACCCACAAAATTCCTTCAGAAAATGCTTTCTGCACAGCTCAAAACAACCGTCAATAAAGAGGGCAAAAATGCTGCTAGATCTCAGAAAGTAATGGAGATACCTGCCATTACTTCAGAAACCCTAACAACACTCAAACCCTAGCAAGTGAACAAGATACCTGTGCTCACAATACTCTACAAAAAGCTATTATTAATGGCTGAAAATAACATATGCAGAAAATGAAAGGATCTCACAGCATTCCAAGAGAGTAACACCAGCAAGATATGGACCCCAAAGTCTTCTTTTATTAACCAGAAACAGATTTACAAGAGAGCTTCTTCAGTACAAGACTCACAGATCCAATGATCTGAAAATGACCCCTAGCACCCTATTTAAAGGAAATGATCCCAACGGCTAGTTCAAGTGATCCATGTAGAAATGATCTCGACCATTGATGAGGATCAAGACATCTCTTGATCTCATCCGTCGATTTATTCACTTAAAATATTATTATTTTATTAGTTAGGGTTTTTGCTTTATTTTTTAATTTTTTATTTATTTCATTTTTTAATTTTTATTTATTTTATTATTTTATTATTTTTATTCATTTTTTATTTTTTTAATTCATTTTAAAATGGATCATCGAACTAAGCCTTCGGAACATCACCTAGGACCTAGGACTTAGGACTCATGAGGGGATTTACAACATTTTTCGACCCTCAAGACACATTTCATGATGACTTTTACAAATTTACATCTTAAGGGGGAAAACCCCTTTAACATAGACCCTCACAAATCACCCAGTTCTGCGACACAACTATAATCTAGCAGATCAACACACTAGGATTCTCCTAAAGCTCTAATGACAAAATCCATCCCGGCTTTGGGGTCAGGTTTGAAGGAAAACTCTGTCGATCCATGGATCGGTGAGACGAAAACCTTCCGGGACGTAGATTACCACTAGAAAGTTAGGTCCACATAGGGAATTCACATACACGACTCATGTCTGCTGAGATTATTTACAATTAATACATGCAGACTGGGTTTACAATCAAAATGATGCAACTTGCTGATGACTGCTGGAAGGCACGGACACGCTGATCAGGTGCTGCCCCTTTCTTTGCAAAAAAGGGGGTGTACTGCATGGGTAGTTGACCGGTAGAGGTCAACAAGCTCCAAATCATCCCACCTACCTCCTAGAGGTATCTCAGTTGTCATGACGAACTCCTCCTCCTCGATCTTCGCGAGCGCTGCCTTCGAATCGTGCTTCTCATCCTCGTCCTTCTACTTGACAGTACACTGAGTAGCGTAGTGACCCATCTCACCACACTTGAACCACTTTATCTTCGAGACGTCCTTCTTACGTCTCTGTTGCTCCTGTTGCCCCTTCGATGTGAGAGTTGCATTATCCTCCTCCTCCTTGGGCTTCAACCCACTATTGTTGCTTCTATCAAGCTTACACTTGACCAAGTCTCTCCTCAGCTTCTCTTGTTTGAGAGTTGTCCACATCTCATCCCAATTCGGCAAAGCCGCCCTACCCAAGATACTCTGGACAAAGATTTGCCACTCATCTGAGACAGAATTGAGGGCCAGTCTAACCAACTTTGAGTCTTGAGGTGTAGACCCCACAACATATAACTCATCATGGGTCTCTTGAAGCTTCGTGAGGAATGGATCCACACGCTCCCCCTTCTGCATCTGAGCAGATCTCAACTTCTACTCTAAGTACATCTTCCACTGCTCGGAAGATCCTTGATATAACGTAGACAATGTGTCCCACATCTCCTTAGCAGTCCCTCTGCTAGCGATGTGACAGACCACATGATCCTTCACTCCATCAAGGATCATTCTTTTCGCCTTCGCCATCTCAGCTCGGTACTTCTTCAGCGGATCTGGATCTGTTGGTTCAGCCACCACGCTGTCAACATATGTCTTGAGGGCATAAGCATCTAGAAGGAATGACATTGTAGCCTTCCAGATGACATAGTTGCATGCTCTGTCCAACCAATCCTGATCCCACAAGCCACTGGTTGCCATCTCTGCCACAAATGTTGAAAATCTCCTCTCTGATTCTTACTGCTACTACTCAGCCAATAAGAAAATGGACTTCTTGGCAGGAAGTCTTACTAAGGGAAAATTCCCTCACTATGCTTCTCTTCTCTCTTTTGACATCTTCTAGCCCAGCAATCTACCTACTGAAAATCTGCGTCCCACCAACTCTTCTTCACGTTGAGGCTCAGCATTGCTCCCTCTGCCACAACAAATTTTCGATCTGGTAGCCCTTCTCTCTGTCGACTCAATCAAAGAGAGAATACCTCGAAAATCAGCCCTCCAACTAGGACTGAGCAAACCCTCTAAGGTTTCGAACTACTGCCTCCTCCAGCTTTTCCAATCTCCTTCTTAGGCATCCAGATTGGACTCAGATTTTCACTGTTACATAATAATAAAAACCCTCACTGTTGCACCGGTTTTCCCGCATTGGGATTTTCCAGGGACATTTGTCCAAAAACAATTGTCTCATATTTTATGTGTGTGCTAGCATTTCTCAGTTTCCAACGCATTATTTTTCCGCAGTTTTATTTGTGAAAGTTGCAGTGTGTTTATACGGCATTTGTCGTAGCAAATAAATTGTTAAATTAATTAAAATTAGGAGAAATAATACCAGTTGCTGCAATAGGATTCCACATTGGAATTTTCACAAAATCCCAACTACCAAGTTGGCCCTCTAGATGACAAGTTGGCTCAGCCTTTAGAGACACCTTTCTAGACATGGAAACCACTATATATTGGCATTATTTCTCCACCATTTGACACTGATTTTTATCATATGTTCAAAGGAGAAATTATGAGCTACCTGTTACCGCTCAAACTAGCAGGGGCCCTAAAAGGGTCTCCTAAATGGACAACTGCTAGGTAAAGGGAAACAATGGAGACTTAGTCCACTGCTACCTCAGCTAAGACTCACTACTTTTTACAGACTTTCACCGATGGGAGGAGACCCGGTATATGGAAAGTCAATTGTGAAGGATGAATCAACAAATGGATGTGAAGTGACCTTAATGATCATTTTCCTAGAAGGGGCTTAAGCAGTGTTGCGGGGGAGCGCCCCCCCCCCCCTTCGAACCCGCTCCCGAAGCGCGCTCCGGACGGGAGCGGGTCGGGAGCGCGCTCCCAAAATCGCTCCCGGACGGGAGCGATTTTCGGGAGCGCGCTCCCGTAAAAAAATTTGCGCTCCCTGGTCTGTGAGGGAGCGATTCAGGGAGCGATCGCTCCCGCGCTCCCGGAGCGTTTTTTAATGCCCGGGAGCGATCGGGGAGCGATCGCTCCCGGGCATTAAAAAACGCTCCGGGAGCGATTTTAAACGGGCCGGGAGCGGTTCGGCGGAAAAAAAATCCGCCGGACCCGAAATTTATAAAAATTTTAGAAAAAAAATTTTAGTTTATAAGCCCAATGGGCCAAAAAAAAATCATTTCAACTTCATTGAGCAAGAGATTGAGAGCTGAGCAAGAGCAAAGGAGCAAGGAGCAAGAGCTGAGGAGCAAGGAGCCAGAGCTGAGGAGCGAGGAGCAAGTGCCAAGGAGCGAGGAGCAAGCCTGCAGAGGTAAGTAACTTAATCATTTAGTTAGTTTAGCTGGTTAGGTAGTTAATTTGGTTAGTTTAATTTACCTGTTTGAGTTTAAAGATCATTAATTTAAATTAAATTAATAAATTAAATGAATTAATCCCAATAAACTAAATTAATTTGCAGATTCAAGACTCAAACCCTACAAACATCAAACACCATGGACCTGGGGATATTTATTGGCATTTTCCTCTTCCTGGTGCCTTTTATGGTTATTATGGTGGTGGAGAGTAGGAAACGGAGGGGGCCTGAAACTGAAGAGGTGGATGAAGAAGCCGGAGGAAGTCAAATGGGTGAAAACCCCAGTGAGGAGGAGGTGGAGGAGGGTGAACATGAGGGTCAAAAAACTAAACAAGACCAAACTCCATTGTGGAAATATGTTCACAGGGCTGAAACAGGGAGAGGGGGTGGAACCACTAAATTTCATTGCCCCCATTACAACACTGATTACACAGGCTCATACATCCGTGCTAGAAGACACCTCTGCGGGAAAAGGCCATGGGATGGAGAGAAACAAATAGGAATCAAAACTTGTGCAGCGGTGTCAACAGCAGATAGAGCCAAATACATAAAGGAAGAGGAGGACGCCCAATACAGAGCAAAAAGATCAAGGGGTTTCTTTGAACCAATCTCACCATCACAAAGAACTCCTTCAGCATCCTCCCAAGGCAGTGGATATGGACATGGAGGCACAGGGTCATCATCTTTAAGGCGTAGAACCATATCAGATTTCCTTGATGAGGGGTGTAGGAATGATGTGGATTCAAAAGTTTACAGGTTCCTCTATGCATGTGGGATACCATTCAATGTTCTACGCTCACCTTATTGGCACGAAATGGTTTCTGCCATAAATGATGCCCCTAAAGGATACAAGAGCCCTGGGTATGACAAGGCAAGAACTGTTGGCCTTGATCATGAAAAAGCAAAAATATCACATTCTTTAAATAAAATGACAAGTTCTTGGACTGACAATGGGGTGTCCATTGTATCTGATGGATGGACAAATGTAAAAGGCAAGCCATTGATAAGTGTTCTTGCTGTGTCCCGAAGTGGTCCCATCTTTCTAGCTGCACATGATTACTCAGACAAGTTCAAGACCGCTATCAACATTGCAGAAGCATTGCTTGAAACAATTGAGCGTATTGGACCATACAATGTCATCCAAGTCATCACTGATAATGCTCCTAATTGTAGGGCAGCGGGAGCAATTATTGAGGATAAATACCCGAACATATTTTGGTCTGGATGTTTGGTTCACACATTGAACCTTCTGTTGCATGATATTGTCAAAAACAAAAATGAACAATACCAATGGATTGGTGATTTGTACAAGAAAGGAAAAAATATGATAAAATTTATTACAAATCATAGCAATACCCATGGCCTTTTCCGCAGTCACTCGAGATTGGAGTTGTTGAAGATTGCGAGGACTAGATTTGGTAGCTATTACCTCACCTTCAGGCGCCTTTTGAAGGTAAGAGAGGCATTAGCTAGCATGGTATCAAGTCCACATTGGTAGGTGTTAAAGGAAAGGGCTACAAATGTAGCTGACACGGCAAGTTTTGAAACGGTGGAGGAGGCCGCTCTTGATGGGCAGTTTTGGACAACTGTGAGACAGGTATTGGATTTCACCAAGCCAATTTATAACATGATTCGGTTTGCAGATACAGACAAACCAGTGATTGGCGAGGTGTATGAGCAAATGGATACCATGTTGGGGGAAATAAAAGACATTGTTCATAATAAAGATCCCAACTTGTACAAACTGATTCATGATTGTGTGTGTGAACGGTGGAATAGGCTTAACGTTCCACTACATTGCTTGGCGTATATCCTTACGCCAAAATACTACTCAGAATCTTGGTTGGGCAAACCTGCAGCAGGGGGTGGTGTTAGGACCAAACCCCATTTAGATCAAGAGGTAACTAGAGGATATCTGGAAGCATTAGAAAAGTTGGTGCCTAACAGGGAGGAATGTGCAGTTGTGCGCCTTGAAATAGGCAGATACTTCAGTGGCAGTGGTTTGTATGGTAACTTCCATGCAATGGACGACAAAGATAAATTTGATTCTCTCACATGGTGGGAAACATATGGCGGCCACGGACTTTTGCCAAAATTGGCAAAAAAAGTTCTTTCACAGGTTGTAAATTCTTCTTCTGCAGAGAGGTGTTGGAGCACCTACAGTTATATACATAATGTGAAAAGAAATAGGCTCAACGAAAACCGAGCAGAAAGCTTGGTTTATGTGCACTACAACTTGAGGTTGTTGAGCCATTACTGTGATCGGGCTAATGAAGATCCCACATATAAAATTTGGGACAATCACCCTGAGGACGACAATTTGGAGGATGGCATTGTACATATGGAAGAACTAGAAGAGGAGCTTGTACGGGATGAAAATGAAGCAGCTGCAGCAGCCATGCCACCTCCACCTCCACCATCCAGTAGCAGTTCTCGGGGCCCGAGTCTTGTTCCATTGCTGTCGCCACCTCCATCGACACCCTCGCGTGGAGGCTCTAGTTCTGGTCGTCGGTCTGTGGGGGAGACTCCTAGAAGACCACCACGACCTACTTATACTCCTGGAGACTCTCGTGGCAAGGGCCACTTGTAGATTTACAGTTTACTTGTCTTTTTTAGTTTCTATTAGACTTTAGTTTTCATAACTGTTGAGTTTTGAGTCCTTGACTCTTGACTCTTGACTCTTGACTCTTTCATATCATTATGACATTATGATATTTTTTGTAAACATTATATCACTGTGACAATGAAAATTTGAAGTTTGAAATTGGGCCTTGGCAATTATAACTCATTGGTAATGATTGTGAATTATGAATATGATGCTTTGTGAAAGACTAAAGTTGTTTCATTTCATCTCATTATTCATGTTTCATTTTATAAATTTTTAACATTTCATATCATGTTAACAGTTAGAAGTTAGGACTTAGAAATATCTTCGATATTACTTCTTGTAATGGTTAAACTTGGCTTACAAGTACAACTTGTTACTTTGGTGATCAATGATGATAAATGTTATTGAATTTTCAATTCTGAAAGCTTGAAGTTGAAACTTTAATATTGAATTTGATGAATCATGATTTATAAGACTCAATATGTTGCAGTTGTAATATGTATTTTACTAACTTGTGGACATGGTTGATGACGATTATAATTTCTAGATGATTGATGTGATATGGTTCAATGATCAATTTATGTTTTTTTATGTTTTTTATGTCTATTTCATCATTCTACATGTTTTTGTTGACATATATGTATCAAAAATTAAAAAATATAAAAAATATATATATTTTTAAAAAATCGCTCCCCTATTCGCTCCCAAACCGGGAGCTTCTGAAAATGGTCGCTCCCGCTCCCGCTCCCAAGTAACATTGGGCTTAAGAATGGAGCTTGCTTGCTCTTCAAGCAAGGTATGAAGCTTTCTAGGAGAAGATGGTGAGGATCTAAGGGCTAGGTTTAAGGAATGTGTCTTACAAAGGAGTTTACCAATCCCTAAAATCCTTATTGAACTTGGTTTCCCAAGTGGGTCTTGAAGAATTATTTTTTCAAAGGTATGGGACCACACAGGACCAAGTGGTCCTAGCCTAGGTTAAGGGGAGGGATTTTAGCAACCAATGATGATCTTAACCCAAACAAGGAAGGGGAAAGGATCAAAACAAGAGTTTTCACTTAGACGTGTCAAATTGACCCTATGAGGTACTAGCCCAGAGAACACCAGGGCAAAGTTCGATCTTAGAGCTAGGGCTTGGGATACCTCAATCCCACCATGAAATTTCTTCAAATTTGGAGGAGACCTTGAGGACACACAAATGCAATAGAGGCTAGGAGATCGAACATTTTCTACGGCTACTTTGTTGGGAAAGTGATGCCCTAGGTGGCCCAATGTGGCTAGACCTAGAATGAAGAGGGAAAGGTGAAGAAAAATGGTTCTTTGAATGACCACCTATTGATAGACCACTGCCTATTCCCTTGGGGAGAATGGATTCTAGGAGAATGATGAGAACAAACATTGTTTCTTGGTCAAGGAGACATCGAGGACTACTTCGCCTGGCCTTTAGGGCAAGAAAAAGTGACCTTAAAGCTTATATTTCGCTTTACAAAAAGAGATGGCTTATCAAGATAAATTAAGTGGTAGAATTATCCCTAGAAGATTTCATTCAACATACATGGCCCATACATTGAGAGATGCTATATAGAAACAATAATTCCACAATTTCGCAATTATGCAAAGCAGCAATTAGCCCTAGAATAGCGAAAATCCCATTCCAATGCACATGACAAAGTAAAACAAGAATAGCATTAAATGTGTGTACTTCAATGTGAGAGACATATCCAACCATCAACATATTTGCCAACAAAGAAGCTCCAAGATAAGAAATTCCAATCCAAACATCAAAATTTATCCATGCTCCGATTCGTCCTCCAAGAAAGATATTTGAAATTCTCAAGAGAGAGAATGATCTAATCCAAGTGATGATGAGAAATGAACCCTCATCAGTTGTATTTATACTCTCCTAATAGTTCGATTTACCTATTTGAGCCTACATTAGCCCATAAAATATAAATAATGTGCAAATAACTAATTTTTGGTGACAAGTCCACCAAACTAGCTCATAAACAAAATAACAAGCCTCTCAAGAGGTCGAATAATCGATAATGCATGTCGTTGGGCTCTCTAAGAAGCCTGATGAAATCCCTAAGTGCGAAAATGATGAATTGAACTTCCAAAAGTAATGGACAAGGGGTTGGCCCCTTGTTCCCCACATAAAAAACTAGTGATGCTCCCAATGGTTGTGAGGGCACACAGGTGACCTCATGGGTCTCCAAGTAAGTCGGAGATGCATGTAGACCATTTGTAAGGGCTCAGACGATGCTGTAAGTGATGCCACATCATCATACAAGTCCTAGGTCATATGCTAAGTGCATGGTACAACTACAGGATTCGCTGGGCAACGGTGAACCAGCTGCATCTTTTTGTCCAATAGGTGAATCTTGAGCAATCTCTGAACATCTCTGGGAATCCATGGAGTGTTGTCTACTGCTGTGGGGGCCCATGGCTCTCAACACACACCCTACATGTGCCAATGTAGCCCTCGGGAGGGTCAGAACCCCGTATAGGGAGACCAAACCCAAGATGGAGACCACCTGCAATCCTGCAGAAGACCCAATGCGTCCCCCAGCCTTCCAGTACAACAATTCATCAAGGAAATCAAGTAAAAGAGCTTACAAACCATGGACAACAGGTGGGGACTTCATAATGGCATACCCTTCCATAATGGGCTTTGGCATGTGCTAATGTCTCCAAGCTCCAAATGGGGTTAACGCAGTATCCCATTAAGTGGTGTCTACTTCTAAAGGGCATTATCTGTCCAAGGTAAATCCTTTAAAAGGTGGTGGCATGTGATAAATAGATGAACGGAATAGGGAATGAAAAGAGGCGTCCCTGGGCCACATGTCAGGGTACAAGAGTAGCTAGTAAAAGGGAAGTCCACACTTGGATATATAATGTATATGAGGGAGCAATCGTGGTACATGAGGTGCCCTGACCTTGATTTTTCCACCCTTCTTTACATGTCTTTTTCCTTTTATGATTTTTCTTTAATTAACTACTCGGGGCTCAAGGGATAAGATTATCATGTGTGAGATATAGCAGTGGATACCTCTTTTAACGTAGAGCAATTCATTTCCCACCAGGGGTTGGGACAATCATGGGTTCCTAAATAATAAATGAGGCTCATCTAGGGCCTATAGGAACTAGGGTGATGGCCATGATGATGGGGTAGAGCTCATGTATTGGCTTTTGCCCACGTGCTAATTGTGTTTGTCCTGGCCATCTTTTGCATTTTGCGGTACATTTTCCTATTGAATGTAGCCAATTATGCCTTTACTTTTCTTTTCAACTACATCAACCTCTCGGGCATCACTCCAAGCCCGACCCAAGGTGTGGGCAAAGGGGAAGGGGAAACCTAGCCCTATGTGGACCCAGTGGAGCAATGCGGACCCAGCTAGGAGAAATGATGAATGGGGTTATAATGAGCGGAAGGGGAGTAATACATATGCATGAGGGAGCGGGACCACGCAACCAAAATCAAGGTTTCTCATGTAATACCATCCCTAAAGCCGAAGGGTCAATAAAAGAGATCCCACGGAATTAGAATCTGAGGTTAACATCCAAAAGGGGTCTAGGGGACGAGCACAGACCTAGCCCATTCTTTCCATTGAATCCCCCCATTAATCCATGCCCAAAAGTGTCCATGATAAGCAAACTACAATACTCAATTACCAAATGACAACGCATACCTTTAGATTCAATAGGCCCACCTTCAAACATATGATCTTGACAGATGGGTGAGGGACCACATGGTTGGCTCAGGTGGCGAAGAAGTGGCACAGTGAGCTAGTTGGTGGTTATAAGGGGTTGTTGGCTACACGCTGAGGACCATCTTGGAGAAAAAATTTCTCCTAGGGATATCACCCACAAAATGGTGGGTAACATCTGGCTCCAACTAGGACGTGATCTCTCGAAGAAGGGGATGAAGCTACTCGAACAGGATATCACGAGAACTCCAACAATCTCTTGGTTACCGTAGACCTGTTACCTGCACATATAATAGATGAAAAACACGGGGTAGCATGCTTTCGCGGCGTCTCATGATCGTGCATGCTTGGATTAGGCCCATTAAATCAATTCATAGAAGTAAAATGCAGTTTTTGAATCTAAATGCAGCTAATCTACGATGAAAAAAATCATATGACATTAGTTCTAATGTAAAATCGACATGCAATGCATCCTATCCTAACATGCATTTAATCATGCTAATGCTAAGTGTAATCATAAAGCCAGTGCAACCAACATATCATTATATCAATATACATATACCTGCCAGTATAACTACTCATGTAGCAAATCCCTAAGCGGATGCAGATACATATGTATGGAGGATGAAGCAGGTGGGAGGTGGGAAAATATGATCTCCATTTGAGGTAAAAGGAAGCCCTGGGAGAAGGAGAATAAGACAATCTCGAAGCGCAGGGCTTTCCCTCTAAGCACGCAATGCTAGAATGAAAGATCACTCTCAACAACTCCCTATCACAATCATTGTTTCTAATATCATGCTTTGTAGATGCCACAAGGTGAAGATGAGAGGGGAACGAAGGGCAATGGAAGGAAGGGGTGAAATAAATCAGTTGCTCAAGGCGATGGTCACACTAGAGAGGGGAGGTCATGGAGTGATCAAGACCCTAAGGATTTGTCCAAGGAAGTAAAGTATGATCAATGATGGGCTCTTCCTTGACACTATACTCGGAAGGGGGAAAGGGCTCACGTCACTCGAGATCATATGCAAAGGGGTGAGGGAATCACATGATGAAGACTCAAGATGATGAACAATAGAAAAGGGCAAAGGGGAAGGTGAAGTCTCAATGGGACCCTTTCCTTGAAAAATCCAACTCTTGAGGCTCAAGTGATTTGAATATACTCCCAGAATCATAAGGAATGTAGGTATGAGCAAGGGCCTTATCAATCCTACCATTGTTGGTATCAAAGATAGTGTCTTCCCAAAAAGGAGAATCAATCATCTCCAATATTTCATGCAAGGGAAAGTGATAATTCTCCTTCCCAAGGGTATCGATGGATATGTCCTCATAAATAATGCTCGAGAGAAAGGGAGGACCACTCTCAACCTCATCCTCCTTGTCGGTGTCATAAATGGGAGCACAGTCAAATTGAGGGCCAACAACTTCCCATTTCTCTTTTTCAATATGGAAATAATCTCCAATGTCATCTTCTAAGGGGCTAATGGGATCACCTTCCTCAAGGTTCTCAAAAGGAGAATCATCAGGAGTACTATCCTTGAGAAAGGTAAGGTTAGTCTCAACTTCACTTTCCATAGACTCATTCTTCCCAACACATGTGTCCTCAAAATCATCCTTTTCATCATGTGGACCCAAGGAGGACTCATCTTCCTACTCATTACTTAGATTCTCAATGTCTTGATGATGCTCGATGAAGGCTTCCTCTTGGATGCTTAATCAAGGGTGTACTAGAAAATGTTTAAGAAAGCCATCAACGAACTCTTCAATAGTTGAGATGTTCCTAGGTTCATGATCATGCAGCCACGAGTTATGACCACCGAGAGATCCCATGAACAATAACATTAGGACAACTTGGTGAACAACCTTCTCTCTTGAAGCATGTGCATTAAATCTTTCTACATGGTTAATTGTGGAGAGTGGATCACCATCAAACACGGGCGCCCCATATACCATTCTTCTTGCGACATGATTAGGATGCCCAAGGATGCTAGCAATGTCCAAAGCGGGAAATTTATCAAAGAAAGACAACCTATTTGAGATATACATGGAAAATATGTAGGAGTCGTCAGGGTGAATTTAAAGTTGCGTAGAAAAATGCTTGCTTCACCCTACAAGCATCAACCTTAAAGTTCAATGAAGAACTAGGGCTTCATTCTTCCAATGGAGTCGCCAATAATGTTATGTCAATATGTCGTATGGGGAACAAAGCACACATTTTGTGTCCCCGTTAATGGCGCCAAAATGTTACTGCTCAAACTAGCAGGGGGCCTAAAAGCTACTCCTATAGGGACAACTGCTAGGTCAAGGGCAACAATGAAGACTTAGCCCACTGTCACCTCAACTAAGACTGCCTACTCTTTAAGGACTTTCACTGATGGGAGGAGACCTGGTATATGGAAAGTCACTCTGATACCAATCTAACGAACAAGGTTCATATACGCAGCGAAGTAATCTTTAGAATACATTGAAGGAATATACAACCATCAACATATTTGCCAATAAAGATGCTCCAAGATAAGAAAGTCCAATCCAAACATCAAAATTCATCCATGCTCCAATTTGTCCTCCAAGAAAGAAATGTGAAATTCTCAAGAGAGAGAATGATCTAATCCAAGTGACGATGAGAAATGAACTCTCATCATTCGTATTTATACTCTCCTAATGAGTTCGATTTACCTATTTGAGCCTACATTAGCCCATAAAATAAAAATAATGTGCAAGAAACTAACTTTTGGTGACAAACCCACCAAACTAGCTCATAAACAAAATAACAAGCCTCTAAGGAGGTCTAATGATTGATAATGGATGCCGTTGGCTCTCTAAGAAGCCTGATGAAGTCGCTAAGTGCCAAAATGATGAATTGGACTTTCAAAAGTAATGGACAAGGGGATGGCCCCTTGTTCTCCACATAATAAACATGTGGTATTCCCAATGGCTGTGAGGGCACACAAGTGACCTCATGGGTCTCCAAGTAAGTCGACGATGCTTGTATACCATCTATAAGGGCTCAGATGATGGTGTAAGTGATGCCACATTAGCTTACAAGTCCTATGTCATTTGCCAAGTGCATGGTACAACTATGGGGTTGGCTGGGCAACGGTGAACCAGGTGCATCTTTCTCGTCCAATAGGTGAATCTCGAGCAATCTCTGAACATCTTTGGGGATCCATGGAGTGTTTTCTACTGTTGTGGAAGCCCATGGCTTTCAACACATACCCTACATGTGCCAATGTAGCCCTCAGAATGGTTAGGACAATGTATAGGGAGACCAAACCCAAGATGGAGACCACCTGCAATCCTGCATAAGATCCAATGCGTCCCCTAGCCTTCCAGTACAACAAGTCATCGAGGAAATCAATTAAAAGAGCTTACAAACCATGGACAATAGGTGGGGACTTTAAAATGGCCTGCCCTTCCATATGTTGAAAAGTGTAACTAGGTTATGTCTTCATAATGACATGTAATTATGATCTTTCTAAATGATGAAATGAAGAAAATAAAATTATTTTTGTAGGCCTTGCTTCATGGGTTTCATGAGCAAGTGATTTTATTTTAGATGGCTCCCATTGAGAGCCTTAGGATTTATCATTGAGTCAAAGAGTCAATGTCATGTATGAAGAGCTCTTTTGAGCATGTGTAAAATTGTATATAAGTCTATGTAGCCCTCCAACAACAAGCACACAGTCCTCTCTTCATGTTGGCTTCAAGATAAGGTGACAAACTCATGTCGGCTCACCTCAAATAGACACACCTATTTGGATATGTATAGGTCGACTTATTTATGGGACCAACCACTATAAATAGGTGTGAAGGCACTTCGGATAAGAGCAGTTCAGACTTCGCATAGCTCTGAGATTTCGGTGAACAGTGTCAACAAAGAAAGTTTGGATTCCTGTATTTCAGTGATCAATTATGAAGAAGTTCAAATGTCAAATCATAGTTCAGAATTCGGATATGTAAAGGCAGCAAGGTATATCTCTGTGTTTTTCGAATGGGTAACAGCAGAGTGAAGTTCGTGTATATATCTCTGAGACTTCGAGTATCAAGTTTAGTAAAAGGCTACCGGAGTTTGGATGCAGAGATCAGTTCGGATTGGTTTAAGGGCCAATCTCAAGGACAGTAATTCAAATGGAAAGTCTTAGTGCTACAATAAGAAGATCACATATTTATAGATACAACAGTAATGATCTTGGTATAATCTTTGTCCTACAGCAAGAAGGATTCGGTGTTATCTCAAGAAGATGATCATCGGTATGTGACAAGGTCTCGGTACTATCACATGCGGAAGATCTACATGCAAAGAAGATCAAAGTGGAAGAGAATCAAAGAAGAAGACTGACAGAGAAGAGGACTTGTGTCTTGGTCGTGGAGAAGATACTAGGTCAACGGTCTTGGTCTTGGTATTCGTCAATTGAAATCTCTATAAAAAGAATTTGTGCGGGTTTTCCTCTCAAAGAGTGAGAGGTTTTGGCCCTGGATTAAGCCTACATGTTGTGTCTCTTCTGTATTTATGTTCATGCATTGGTTATTGTTTGATAAAGAAGAACACTAATAATCTAACATGAAGAACATCCTAATCTAAAGAAGTAAAAAGCATTCACAAGCAGCCATTAATGGAAGAGAAATCACCTAATGCTAATGCCCTAGATTTCTCAACATGGTATCAGAGCTAAGGTGTTGAAGTCAAAGGAAGGGCATCTAATCAAAGAGACACTCAAGGATCGAGTTTCAAGAAAGGCATCAAAGCAAGTCGAAGGTTATCAAAGCAAAAGATCAAGATCTACATTGAAGAATCAAACCCTAGATCGAAGAGGTAGTCTACAACAGCAAAAGTTTTGGATCCTATAGTCATCATAAAAAGACCACAAAGATCCTCATCAAGTTATCTACAAAGCAAGGTAGCTCGAAGTACTTTAAAGTTGAAGATTACATCATCTTGGAGAGGACAGTGATGAATTCAAACTCTTAGCTCAATCACACAACAGTTCGGATCTTTGTGTTGATGGATAGTTTCGAATGTCTTATCACAATATACAATTCTGACCAAACAGAAATGAAAGTGAAGGTTTGTTTAGGGTAAAGTTCGGATCTCCACAGTGAAAGAAGTTATAATATGTCTCTCTATAATTTCGGCTAAATGATGTGAAGGAGCTGCCATTAAGAGAAGTATTACAGTGTCTTGCTAATGTTGCAAAAAGGACAGTTTGGTGTCAAGATAGTAATATAGTGCCATCTCAAGTGTGTCAATAGTTCGTTGCTATCATATTATGCTCAGAAAGGAAATGATCTCAATGCATAAGAAGAACCGAAAGGAGGAAGGAGAAGATAATCAAGAGAGCTAGATCTAAAGGCATTGTCATTATAAAAGGAGAAATCTCCTCTCACTGAAGAAGGGTTCTTCATTTGGAAGAAGATCATCCAAAAGGGAGCACTAATACATCTTCTTCAACCATCATTAAAGTGATCAAGTTGAAGATTTCATCTTCACTTGTCAAGTAAGTATCTTTCATTCTTTAATCAATTTAGTAAAATGACTTCGTGTTTGCAAGGAGATCTATAAGTTGGATGGGCCATCGAAATTCCTTGCATGGAAAAGGAGGATAGGAATAATCGTTGAAGAAAATGAAGTCATTGAATATATCAATGAAAAGGTCTCCTCTAAATATATGGAAACAAATCAAAGGGCTCAAGGGATTCTTATGTAATCAGTCAAAAATCCCTATATAACAATATTGGAGACGTCAAGGAGATGTATATGATAGGTTGGTAGAGTTATTCTTTGAAGATGCGATAAAGAAGGTCACATCACTTAGATTTGATCTACACAAAATTGAAGGTATCAAAGAATGAAGGGATATCTTCATAAGATCTCAACTGTGAGATCTGGGAGAGATGATAAGAAGATAATCATCATTGTTCTAAATGCACTAACTAATGAACAAGGTAACAAATGTCCATGGGGATAAGAAAGTTACCTCATTCGATAACTTGTGGTTTCTATGCAAGACAGAAACGGACAAGTTAAGGGGAAAAGTGTTGAAGGTTAAAAGACTTAAACATTTGCAGGAAGGTAAGGAAAGTTTGGAAAATTTGTTCCTCAAAAAAGAAAGTAGAGCATAGCTGAGATTCAATGCTATGGATGAAAAAATTATGGACATTACAGGAAAGATTGTCTTAAAGGGACAATATCAAAAGAAGAGAAGAAGCCCATATCATCGAAGAAGTGCAGGAAGTTGAAGAGAAGAAGTCCAAGAAAAGAGGAAGCAAGATATCTCTACTATGACTGAGATAGTCTCCCTCACAAAAGGTCTCGACATAGCTTCTAAATCTTATGTTATAGGATATGGCTATAATAAATAATAAGATGCATCGTAAAATCATGGAAGCATTAGAAACAAGAGCTCGTGACATCACCATAAGAAACACGAAGGATGTCTAGAAAAAATCCATGGCAATCAATTATGAAAGATATAGCTCTTGGGAACCTCATTACAAACTTAAGAAAAGGAAGAAGTCATCCAGAACAAGGCTCATTATATATCAAGTCAAAAAGGAGACATCTGTCGGATAGGGATATGCAAGATCCTCAAGATTCTCTGATGGAATCCTGGAAAAAGATGGAGACCCTTGACAATGGATATCTTTGGGAGATGTGTCACCATGCAGGATGTTGATGCACACTGGAAAATGTCATGATGAAAGATCATCACAAAGGTAATTTTGATTTAAGTGTTCATTGCTGTTAAAATTGGCAACCAGGGCAAAACCTCATGTGGGTCATCTTATTCATGGCTAATAATATTTTTATTAGATTCCTCTCGTCGAGAGGTGTAGGATTGATATAAAGATCATCCAATTCCGATAAGTATTCATGGAGATATGAATTTATTTTGATTATGGAATTATTATCAAGCCGACCTACAACTCATGTAGGCTCAAAAGCCCAACAGTCGCATCTATTCACCCACCAACGTTGTGTATAAATATAAGAGGACTTTTCCTCATTTAGACTCACTCATCTCATCACATCTCTCTCTCTCTACTGCGCAGTGATGAGTCTCTTCTCTACTGCGCTGAAATGGGTCTCTCTCTCTCTCATACATGTGAAGCCGGACGCTGTTGAATTTGAAGTTGCAACTGCAGAAGTAAAGATTGACTTGCGTGGCCTAGAAGATCTCCTCATCTGAACTGCGCTGTAGGTTCATCTAAACCTCCTTTGAAAGCCGCAACTTTTGGTGGTGGAATGAAGTCAATCCGACGAACAGTTTGCAAGATATCGACTGCCCTAGTTTGAAGCCGGAAACTGCTGAAACTGAAGCTGCAACTGCAGAAGTAAAGATTGACTTGCGTGGCCTAGAAGATCTCCTCATCTGAACTGCATTGTAGGTTCATCTGAACCTCCTTTGAAAGCCGCAACTTTTGGTGGTGGAATGAAGTCAATCCAACGACGGTTTGCAAGATATCGACTGCCCTAGTTTGAAGCCGGAAACTGCTGAAACTGAAGCTGCATCTGCAGAAGTAAAGATTGACTTGCGTGGCCTAGAAGATCTCCTCATCTGAACTGCGCTGTAGGTTCATCTGAACCTCCTCTGGAAGCCGAAACTTTTGGTGGTGGAATGAAGTCAATCCGACTGTCGGTTTGTGAGATATGGTCTGCACTAGTTTGATAATGAAGCCGCTAATGCTGATGCTACTGATCTAGGGTTTGCTACTGCTGATATGAATCAGGTTTATTGTACTATTTCTCTCTGCTGAATTATTGAAGATAAAAGAAGATTTGATCAAAGGGTTTCCCCACACATTGTGGGGTTTGTCCCTGGCTAGCCGCCACATCTTGTGTCTCTTGTCTTGGCTTGTTTTCTGTCGATCGTTTAATGTTCTATCTGCACTTTACTTTATGTACATGTGATTGCTAATCGGTGGAATATAATAAGAAAAAGAAGTAAACTGTTATAAGCATAGAACATACCATAACTTAACAATTGCTTATTTTGAACATAATATCTGGATGGGCTTATGCAGGATTGTCAAGGGAAGATCGGTGAATGTAAGAACCTTCCAAAGAAGGCAGCATGACATGAAGCAATGCCAGATACATATCACTTTCAGATGGAAGGAATGATGACATGACTGACTCGTGAAAGTGATGGATGGTCTGTGCCCTATGAAGAAGTCCCAAAAGATGAAGACTCCATGACGAAGAATAAATTCATGACATCGAAGGAAGGATCTCTTCAATCAATTCATTGTTCCATGATCTCCACATGAGGAGCTGTTGTAGGTCCCTAGCTAAGAGGGAGCTTGGAAACAAGTTTTCTTGATTGATAGAAACTTGGTATCCTCCCTAATTGAGAGGGAGAGATAGACACAACATTCTGGTCTTCACTTGGGAAGACAAAATGGAGGATTGGGTAATCATCTGGCATCCGATACTCTTTGAGGATGAGATAGGGCATCCAAGATAAGAGTAGTCATGAGGACCGATATTCTTTGAGGACTGGGAATCCAAGATAAGAATAGTCCTGTTGGAACACACCTTGTGAACCCGGGTGGGTATGTTCTAGAGGAGAGACAATGATTATGGTGTCTATAAATCATTGGTCTCGCCAACATTGTGCTCTGATCTTGTGGAGAGATAGAGTTGTTAGTCAAGGCCTTGCTATGTGAAAATGTTGGTTGATATGATGCTATACAGATGGGTTACCAATCCGATTCTTCTTATGAGAAATTCTTCATATTGAGAACGACCAAGTACCATCATCAATACCTCCCTAGTTAAGAGGGAGTGTTGAAAGTGTAACTAGGTTCGGTCTTCATAATGACATGTAATTATGATCTTTATAAATCATGAAATGAAGAAAATAAAATTATTTTTGTAAGCCTTGCTTCATGGGTTTCATGAGCAAGTGATTTTATTTTAGATGGCTCCTATTGAGAGCCTTAGGAATTTTCATTAAGTCAAAGAGTAATTTTCATTAAGTCAAAGAGTCAATGTCATGTATGAAGAGCTCTTTTGAGCATGTGTAAAATTGTATATAATTCTATGTAGCCCTCCAACGACAAGCATACAGTCCTCTCTTCACGTCGGTTTCAAAATAAGGAGACAAACTCATGTCGGCTCACCTCAAATAGACACACCTATTCGGATATGTATAGGTCGGCTTATTTATGGGACCAACCACTATAAATAGGTGTGAAGGCACTTCGGATAAGAGCAGTTCAAACTTTGCATAGCTCTGAGATTTCAGTGAACAATGTCTACAAAGAAAGTTTGGATTCCTCTGTTTCGATGATCAATTATGAAGAAGTTGGAATGTCAAATCATAGTTCAAAATTTGGATAAGTAAAGACAGCAAGGTATATCTCTGTGTTTTTCGAATGGGCAACAGCAGAGTGAAGTTCATGTATATATCTCTGAAACTTTGGCTATCAAGTTCAGTAAAAGGCTACAGGAATTCGGATGCGGAGATCAGTTCGGATTGGTTTAAAGGCCAATCTCAAGGAGAGCAATTCAGATGGAGAGTCTCGGTGCTACAATAAGAAGATCACAGATTGATAGATACCACAGTAATGATCTTGGTATAATCTTTGTCCTACAGCAAAGAGGATTTGGTGCTATCTCAAGAAGATGATCACTAGTATGTGACAAAGTCTCAGTACTATCACATGTGGAATATCTACATGCGAAGAAGATCAAAGTGGAAGAGAATCGAAGAAGAGGACTTGTGTCTTGATTGCGGAGAAGATACTAGGTCAAGAGTCTTGGTCTTGGTATTCGTCAATTGGAATCTCTATAAGAAGAATTTGTGCGGGTTTTCCTCTCAAAGAGTGAGAGGTTTTAGCCCTGGCTTATAGACTACATGTTGCGTCTCTTGTGTATTTATGTTCATGCATTGGTTACTGTTTGATGAAGAAGAACACTAATAATCTAACATGAAGAAGATCCTAATCTAAAGAAGTAAAAGGCATTCACAGGCAGTCACCAATGGAAGAAAAATCACCTAATGCTAATGCCCTAGATTTCTCCAAGCTCCAAATGGGGTTAACCAAGTGTCCCATTGAGTGGTTTCTACTTCTAAAGGGGATTATATGTCCAAGGTACATCCATTAAAAGGTGGTGACATGTGATAAATAGATGAATTGAATAGGGAATGAAAAGGCGCAGCCCTGGGCCACATGTCGAGGTACAAGAGTAGCTAGTAAAAGGGAAGTCCACACTTGGATATATATAATATATAGGAGGGAGCAATCGTGGTACATGAGGTGCCCTGGCCTTGATTTTTCCACCCTTCCTTACATGCCTTTTTCCTTTTATGATTTTTCTTTAATTAACTGCTCGGAGCTCAAGGGGTAAGATCATGATGTGTGAGATATAGCAGTGGATACCCCTTTTAAGGTAGGGTGGTTCATTGCCCACCAGGGGTTGGGACAATCATGGGTTCCTAAATGATAAAGGAAGCTCATCTAGGGCCCATAGGAACCCAAGTGACGGCCACGATGATGGGGTAGAGCTCATGTATTGGATTTTTCCCACATGCTAAATGTGTTTGTCCCAGCCATCTTTTGCTTTTTGCGGTACACTTTCTTATTGAATGTGTCCAATTATGCTTTTACTTTTCTTTTCAGCTGCATCACTCCAAGCCCGACCCAAGGTGTGGGCAAAGGGGAAGGGGAAAGTTAGCCCTATGTGGACCCATTGGAGGAATGCGGACCCGGGTGGGAGAAATGATTAATGGGGTTATAATGAGTGAAAGGGGAGTAATATATATGGATGAGGGAGCGGGACCATGTAACCAAAATCAGGGTTTTCCATGTAATACCGTCCCTAAAGCTAAAAGGTTAGTAAAAGAGATCCCACAAGACTAGAATTTGAGGTTAACATCCAAAAGGGATCTAGGGGACGAAAGCACAAACCTAGCCCATTCTTTCCACCGAATCCCCCCATTAATCCATGCCCATAAGTGTCCATGATAAGCAAACTACAATGCTAAATTACCAAATGACAAGGCATACCTTTAGATTTGGGAGGCCCACCTTCAAACATATGATCATGGTAGATGGTCAAGGGACCACATGGTTGGCTCAGGTGGCGGAGAAGTGGTACAACAAGCTAGTTGGTGGTTGCAAGGGGTTGTTGGCTACCGGCCAAGGACCATCTTGGAGAAAAAATTTCTTCTAGGGATATCACCTACAAAATGGTGGGTAACACTACCTAGGGCTCTATTCTTCAAAACAAAGTGAACTTTCTCTGGCACATATACTTCTATGGTATCTGAGCTTTTTGTGCAACTATACTTCTATGGAAAGCAAGCTACTTGAGACACTATTTCTTCTGTTGTTATGTGAGTTTCTGAGGCACTCTATCTCTGTGGGACATGGTATCTAAGGACAGGCATCTTGTGATTAGACTTGTTGAATATCTTGTGCACTGTGATCTTGTCTCTTGTCTCTTGTGCAATGTGATCTTTATTTTCTTGTACTTGAATGGTTAAATTGATAATTGCTTGATGAATAATAAGGAAAAGCTAAAAAGGGACAATAATATCTTCATAAGTAATTATCAAGATTTGAAATTCTAGCTTGTACTTGAATTTCAACATGGTATCAGAGCTAGGAATTAAAGAGCAGTTTGAAACAAGGTCCAAATTTGTCTCTAAGATCTCGCCAAGCTTATGGAGGACTTATTCACCTGTTCAAGAAGCCGAGTTTGTGAGGAAACTTTTCTATGGTTGGCATCCAAGTTCCTATTGGAAAAAAGGCCTAGAACAAGCCTAACATTACCTCTATTCTGAATAATGACAAGGGCCGAGATATCTCCATTGTAGGAGAAGGACTGAGGGTCCTACTTTGTTGCTACAAGAAGGTCAAAGGATTGTTTGGGTGTGGGTTGGAGATTCAAGTGTCTCTGTGGACAATGAAGGGATAATAGAGGTCTTTCGGCCGAGAAGGATGAAAGGACGATTGCTACAAGCTTAGAACAGACCGAGTTTAGGAAAGTCTCATTTTTGTAAAGTGACCAAAGTCTGGGAAAGGGTTGAAGTCTGAGAAAGGAATGTAGCAAGGGTTGCGAGTTGGAAATCTTGAGGTCTATAGTGGGCCCAACGTCTGTGGATGATTCAAATCTCATCTTTGGCTATACTATTATGAAGTGATCCAAGCCAATAATGCTACAAGAAGGAGATCAAATTCGAAGTTTGTCACTAAGAGAATGAGATATACTATATTATGAAGGAATTACATTAGGTGTTGTCAAAAACAAGATGAGAAGAATCATTATATAAGAGGTTTTGTTCCTCTCTTTTGACAAGGCAAATTTGTTAGCAGGAAGACAAAGAATTGGAGGACATTTCTTGAGCTTGTTAGACAAAATTGTGAAAGTTTGATATTTTGTGGCAGAAACCTTTTGATCAATACAATTTGAAGTCTAACTTGTGAGATCTAATGTTGCCCCATCATTACAAGTCAAGGATTTTAGACTAAAAGATGTTGAGTTACTCAGGGCATTTGAACTTCTAAAAGTATCAATGTCATATGTGCTTGGCTATTGAAATCTAAGAAGCCAAGTTACTTGGTTTGATGAAGTTAGGGTTAACTACTGATTAATTGTTGACGTAAAGAATCTAGGGTCTTGGCATTTGGGCACTTGCAGATTGAGATTCTAGGGTTTACAAAACCGTAGCAAGTTGAGAAGAGACTATAGGGAAAAATCTTATCAAACTACAATCAGTATGTTGGTCTATAAACCCTAGTGAGGGTTTGAACAAGAAAGGTCTAGAATTAAGAGGAATGTCCTCAAAACATGCCAAGAAACCTATCTAATGAAGAATGGTCAACAAGAGTGCTGACATCCATGTTCAAAGAGTGGAAAGTTAAAATTGTGGCACGAGTGAGGTCAAAAAGGAAGGATAGTTCACTAAAATATGCTCCAACGACTACATGGGAGGTCTCCAAGGTGCAAACTTCTCAAATCCTGACATCAATGTCCATATGTCATGGAAGGTTACTCAAACCACCAAAGTAAACTCCCATGGCTAGCATTATCCCTTCCTAATTCGCTTTAGAAGCAACTCTTCATTCACTCTCCTTGAGTGGTTTCTCCCACTCATCTTTTTCATGGCGTTGGTGTTCTAAAGACTTTACCACGTCATAAATAAGGAAAAACAAGCATGGTTCTTTCATTCCTTTTCTGGTCTCCCACTCGATCATTCCTCTCACAGTTGAGGAAGTTACTCCAACAACACATTCTCCAAATTATTTTAATAACACTTGGACCTTTTCTTGTTGATTCTCCCTCCAAATCAGAGCTGATCCCTTCATAAATTGGAACATTTTCATCCTCACACAACAGGTACTGATGACTGGCCTTCATCCTACACCTCGTTGCCATGCAACATCACTAAATTTCCAACCTTAAAACAGCAACCAGCATCAAGTTACAGGATCAGATTTCAGATCTGAATAAATCTGAAAAATACCCACACTTTCATGTACCATGACATCCCGATTGATTGTCACTTTGTCATTTGCTACATCTATCAACCGGTAAGCTTGCATTGGTCATTATAACTAACAAATATCAACTTCCTAAATTTTTCATCCAATTTTGTTTTCTTTTCTTATGGATATGGTACTAAACCAACAAATAAGATGACTGCTACCAAGTGAAGTCTCTCTTGGAGTGATCTCCTGTGTTGCTTTTGTAGGACAACTATTCAGCAGTTACACTGTTGTATGTACTATTTCTCTAAGTGGATTCATTGAGTTGAAATTCATAATATACATACCTCACTCATGGTGGTATTCATGCCAATGAAATAGACCCCTAGATAGAAAATATTTTGTATCTTCTACTCACATGTATTTATTTTTCCACTATGATTTAATTGGCATCTTCTTATGAATTATTGTAATCATTACCAACACTTGCCACAAAAGAAGTAATAGGAGATTGAAACCAACGTTCAAAACTTTGTCTCAACAAACAGCTTGGCAAGGCCAAAGGGTAAGATTTTTCTTCAAACTTGACAACCATTAATAAAGAAAAACACAAATGGATTCTAAATTCTGATACCCTATAAATCCCCTTACCCACCATTATAAAACCTACAAATTGGGCATAATGTTGTTGGTTTGGGGTAGCATCGGATGTGCTCTAGCCACGAAATTTGGTGGAGATGTTGGGGCACATCAGATCTCCAATACCCAGAAAGGGTTTAGGCAGATTCTAAACAGATTAGGAGATATTAAAATAATTAATATTTTTAATGGAGTCCCTATGTCTAAACTTAGGGAAAATAAAATATTAATGTGTATTAATATGAATCTGTGTTAGATTGGTCCAAAAGAAATGGATCAAGCCAGATCTAATCTTAGCCATTGATTAGGGACTTAATCTCGATTGTTGATATGTCAACAGGAAAAGTATAAGAGGAGGCTTGAGGGACACTTGGAGGACACACCAGATGATCAGTGCTTCTATTCTCCAGAGCAGGGTTTGCTAAGAGAGATAGAATCAGTGATCGGGAGAGCAGCTGAGGGGCATTGAGTACAGAAGAACAAAGAAGGTAGAGATTGTGTCGAGAGAGCAGTGCAGCAGCCAAGGAGGGTGATGCAAAGCCAACAAGGGCTCACGCAGGGCCACACAAGGGCTCACGCAGGGCCACGCAAAGGCAGCCAAGCGCTGTGTAGAGCACCAAAGGGGCCAGCATAGCTAACGCAGAGGCTCCCAGAGCTGACCCAGGGCCTCCTGGGGCTGACGCAGGCCAAGAAAGGCTAACGCAGGGCCAACGTGAGACAGAAAGGGGCTGACGCAATCCAAATTGGGCAGACGTTGCGGTTGCAGGAGCAGTTTTGTGTTGAGAAGCTGTCAGAAGGGTTTTCTAAGGTTTCAGCAAGGAGATTTCTTTCAAACTGTGAGGTATAGCTGCTAAGGAAATTCTCTGTTGGGTAGACCAGTTACGACACCCAAATTGTACTCTAATATTGCTTAATAAGAAAACCCTCAGATAGCTGCACAGTTTTCCCGCAATGGGTTTTTCTGGGGACATTGGTCCAAAAATAATGGTGTCATGTAGTGTGTTTGTTCTTGTTTCTTTTAGTTGTTGATCTGTAATATGTTGAGCATGCACTGGGGTTTATTTTCAGTATTTACTTTGTAAATAACTTGTTAAAGGAAAAATATCAAGTAGGTAGGAATAAATCAGAAAAAGTGCATGAAGGGTTTCTAAACTAAGTAAACTTAGAAACTTCAACATGGTATCAAAGCATGATTGCAGATCACAGGAGGACTAAAAGACATCAGCCAAGCGGAGCAATAGCAGCAGAAAACAGTTGTCCCGAGGTGACAGAAGTTGTTTCTAGTAGAGCAGAAGCCAAGGAAGTGTGACGCAAAGCCAACTAGAGCCATGCAAAAGAAGTCAGGAACTACGCAGAGCCTCAGAGAGGCTAGCGTTGCTGACGCAAAGGGCCAAAGGATTGACGCAGACCCATCCGGGGTAACACAGAGCCAGCGTGAGGCAGAGAGGGGCTGACGCAATTCACTGAGAGGCAATTGCTGGGGTCTAGAAGGTTGCAGGAACCCAGATCAGCAGTGCAGTTGCACAAGGCAATCAAAGTAGGGGGCATCTCGACAAGCGGCAGAAGGATTTCCAGGAGGGAAATCAAGACTCAGAGGGAGTCTAGAAGAGAACTTTCAAACGGGAAGTAGAGACTCAGAGGAGTCGAATTGAAAACTTCCAGAAGGGAAGTAGAGGAGCATCATGGCACTACACAGGGTAAGAGACCAGGATAGACTGGACGAAGCATCGAACTTCATAGTCTGGAAGGCCAAAATCTTATCAGTGCTTGACAGGAATCATGTCAAGAACTTCGCCTTAAAGGTAGTAGCTATCCCAATCGACCCTAATGATAATGACAAGTACGAAGAGGCGATGGCGAGGGCCAAGTGCATTATCCTTGACGGGGTCAAGGATCATGTGGTGCCACATATAGCCAAGAAGGAAACAGCAGTTGAGATGTGGGAGGCTCTCAAGAACCTGTACCAGCATGCTTCTGTGTAGAGAAGAATGCTGCTCAGTAACCAAATGAGGTCGTATCAGATGAAGAAGGGTCAATCAATTGACACCTTCCTTGGAGGACTGAATGAGATCCGAGACCAGTTGACTGCTATAAGAGCGGCACCGGATCAAGAGCTTATGGTGAGGACAGCCCTGAATGATGTCTCAAAAGAGTGGGAAGTGTTTGTCCAGAGCATCCTCGGCAGAGGGACTCTCCTACCTTGGGACGAGATGTGGGCAGCTCTTCGCCAGGAAGAGATCAGACAGCAGTCAAAGACATGTAGCAACAGCAAAGGGATCAAGGTCAAGGAGGAAGAGGAGGATGCGGCCCTAGCATCTGAGGGAAAGTAAGAGAAGCGGAAGAAGAAAGATCTCTCCAAGATCAAGTGCTTCCACTATGGGGAGATGGGTCATTATGCAACCCAGTGCCCAAGGAAGAAGAGTAAGGGAGAGTCTTTCGAGACTAAGGCAGCGCCAGCACGGGCAGAGAAGGAAGTTTTGACAGACGATGATTGTGCCATGAGTGCACACACACCACTTAAGCGAAAGTGGGGAGACATCGAGCTGTAGTCAGGCGGACTACAGGCGATGAGGGGCAGGATCCTTGAGGTACCCAGCCTCTTGGATTAGACCTTGCTATGGGAGCCCCAACGAGGAGTAGCAGGACTGGCTGGGTGGGTAGAGCAGATGCGGATGGAGCGGCAGAGAGAGCTACAGTGCAGAAGTCCCGAGACAACGCAGAGCTAGCAAGTTGCAGCAATGCGAGAGGCATATGAGTGTTGCACTACTGCAAAAAGGCACAGAGAGGTGTGCAACAGTGCGAGATGCAAGGAGTTGTTGCAGCAACGCAGAGGTCAGGGAGGGAGCACTTGTCAGCGGCAGAGGGAGCTTCAACATCAGTGGATGTTTCTAGCCCAACAGGGAGGTCAATTGGAGGATCAATTACTTACTTCTCAATAACTGAGTTGCAGTGCAGCAGTGGGTAGCACGATGCAACATGATGAGAGGAGGTGCAGTGCAGATGCAGTGCTGGGAGAAAGGACCAACAGCAACACGGATGCAGAGGGAGTTGTCATACAGATGCAGCAGTAGTAGTGGCAGTGGCAGAACCATCGGCAACAGTGTAGAGGATGTTGGGCAGGAAGGTCTAGCATCAGCACAGGTACCGATGCTGGATGATCAGAGTAATACTCAGTGAGGAGTATTGCTAGAGCACAGTCCTCGTTAAGAGGGACTGTTGATTTGGGGTAGCATCGGATGTGCTCTAGCCACGAAATTTGGTGGAGAGGTTGGGGCACGTGAGATCTCCAATACCCAGAAACGGTTTGGGCAGATTCTAAACAGATGAGGAGAAATTAAAATAATTATTATTTTTAATGGAGTCCCTAAGTCTAAACTTAAGGAAAACAAAATATTAATGTGTATTAATATGAATTTGTGTTAGAGTGGTCCAAAAGACATGGATCAAGCTAGATCTAATCTTAGTCATTGATTAGGGACTTAATCTCGGTCGTTGATATGTCAACAGGAACAGTATAAGAGGAGGCTTGAGGGACACTTGGAGGGCACACCAGATGATGAATGATTCAATTCTCTAAAGCGGGGTTTGCTAAGAGAGATAGAATCAGTGATCGAGAGAGCAGCTGAGGGGCATTGAGTACAGAAGAACAAAGAAGGCAGAGACTGTGTCGGGAGAGCAGCACAGCAGCCAAGGAGGGTGATGCAGAGCCAGCAAGGGCTCATGCAGGGCCACGCAGAGGCAGCCAAGTGTTGTGCAGAGCACCAGAGGGGCCAGCATAGCTGACACAAAGGCTCCCAGAGCTGACGCGAGGCCTCCTGGGGCTGACGCAAGCCAAGAAAGTCTGACGCAGGGCTAGCGTGAGACAGAAAGGGGCTGACGCAGTCCAGATTGGGCAAACGCTAGGGTTGCAGGAGCAGTTTTGTGCCGAGGAGCTGCCGGAAGGGTTTTCTGGGGTTTCAGCCAGGAGATTTCTCTCAAACTGTGAGGTATAGTTGCTAAAGAAATTCTTTGTTGGGTAGGCCAATTATGGCATCCAGATTGTACTCTGATATTGCTTAATAAGAAAACCCTCACATAGCTACACTAGTTTACCCGCATTGGGTTTTTCCGGGGACATTGGTCCAAAAATAATAGTGTCATGTGGTGTGTTTGTTCTTGTTTCTTTTAGTTGTTGATCTATAATATGTTGAACATGCAGTGGTGTTTATTTTCAGTTTTTACTTTGTAAATAACTTGTTAAAGGAAAAATAACAAGTAGGTAGAAATAAATCAGAAAAAAGTGCATGAAAGGTTTCTAAACTAAGTAAACTTAGAAACTTCAACAAATGCAAGCAATAAAATTTAAAATTTATTGATCTACTCTTCCTTTTGCATTATGATTTATCACTTGTGTAACTGTGTTTGAACTTTGTTTGTTTTCTACAAAAGCGTTAGTATATTTGTATCATAAGACAAGACTTACAGAAGATGAGAATCACAGCCATTCTCGATGGTTCCATCTTGGATATAACTTTACATACTTTCATATGCTTTGCACTTTTACATATAAGCTTAAATCATCCATTCATATTCAGTAAAATTTTCAACTCCTGCTCATTATTTACTACATAGGAAATGTCTAATAATAGGACACCTACAAGAGAATAGTTTCAAAAAGGAGGCGGCATACATAATTACCAACCAAGAACATTAGCCAAATCATAAACTTCCCTAGACCGACAAACTAACATCGGTTGCTTGAGAAAGACAATGTACATTGTACAACAGCAACAAATTTGGGATCACTTATCTGCATTTCCCTCTTCTTCAGGGCTATTATTCATTGCAAGGGATATCTTTGGTAGATTGATTAACTCACAAAAATTCTCCCCATTCTCCGTTGAATTCTCAATGCTCTAAACCACCATCTATTTACCATGGTTACCCAATATTTAAATCAATGAAGTGAAAGATAATGGGTGGAAGGGTATGAACAATGGTACTTATATCCTATTCCTCAATGCTACTAAAGCATAAAAAAGGTTTGGATATACATCAAGCTCCAGTAGCTTGGCATTTTTTGTGAGCAAGAAACATTTACCCAACAATTGCATGCGTACCTCATCCTTCTACATATGAAAAAATGTTTACAAAGGGCTAACATCATTCATAAATATTAAAAACACACTTAACAACAAATTTCCAATGGGCAAACAATGCAAAAACCTCCAACAATGCCAAGTGCTACTGAAAGAAGAATGAACCAAAGACCTGGAGACACCAAACAAAATTGCATGCCAGTGAACTCTCCCCTGAACTTTGAAGAAGAGTCGAATGCTACATCGGTACCAATAGCACCTAGCAAACTAGCAATCCCACAATATATGCTTCATCATTTTGAAACGGGTACAAATAGGACAGAGATCATCGGAGTGACCACTTTTCACCAACAGGGCCTTGGATGGAAAACCCTGGTAGATAACCAGCCACACAAACACACATAACTTATATGATACCTCCACTAACCAAACAATAAGCAACCTCCGAATCCACTGACCCCCAGTGTTAGAAGACATGCACATGCATTGAGTATAGAGAAAGCTCATGGCATAGATGCAGGATGGAGTCCAACTTATGCGAATCATACTGAATGAGCGGATGGTCAAAACTCCAACAACAATCACACCATATTGGTCCGAGAATATCAACGTTCATCTTGAATACATCCTCTGATGGAATGATACTAATTATCTCCATGATGATGGATCAGTCTCCATGAAATTTACTCTTACAGTTTGTGGAGAGAAATGACTAGCTAGTGGCAAATAGTTTCCTTATTTTCAGCAATCACTGGAAACAAGTTAAATCCTTCAGAAATTCTCAATGCATCATACCTTTTAATGACCACTGAATTGGATCCATTGTACTTTTTAATGACTTGCTAGTATGCCCACCATGAAAAAACAAAAAAGGTCAATGACTGAAGATTCCTGCAACCACTGATGTAAGTAATAAGCATTTAAAAAGTTCAGTCAGCATTTCTGCTAATGGATATGCCAATCCTTGGGTTACAAAAGAATGGGTTTTCTGGTCAGTGTAATGCCTTGGCACATTATGAATCCAAGAAACTGGAAAATCGACCCAAAAAAAGGCTTTCTCCATGTCCCACTATATGTCATCTGCCAGTGCAGTTCAGAATCCAATAAAAGATTGGGTTTTCTGGTCAGTGTAATGCCTTGGCACACTATGAATCCAAGAAACTGGAAAATCGACCCAAAGAAAAGGTTCCCCATATCCCACTATGTGTCGTCTGCCAGTACAGTTCAGAATCCAATAGATGTTACAAACCGACCCCTTCCAAATGCAACAAAAGAAGTATTTTTGACACAATAGCAACACATTCGAACTTGAAAGCATTTACAAATGTAAGTTGTAAACATACGAGTTGCTAAAAAAATTATTTTAGTTCAAATATCTAAAATAAAATAAAAAAATATTAAACAAAAGATTACTGATATTTACAAATGACTCAAAAATGTCAATGGGAATAGTTAAAGCCCATCTGTAGTATGACATTGAAGGTGACTGCAAACTAAATTTATCCAAAGTTCATTCGAAGGAAAAAATAAATAAATAAAACCTAAAAGTGCTGGAGGCCCAAAGCCACTTTAATATTTCTTTCTCCTTAATCAAGTCAAGAAATGCGACAGATAACGAACCCCACATGATTCAATCTCTACTTCCCTTTGATCGTAGTCTTAATTTTCTCTTAAAATCGGTTGTTTTATATTGGTTTTAGAAGGTCATTAGGCTAGCATTTTTTCAGAAACACCAAATATCAAATTTTTCATTTTCAAATGGCAGAGATCTGCCCACGACATGTAATGGCTATAATTTGTTCTTGTTCCACAAAAAAGAATTGTGTTTGACAGACTGACAAAAAATGATCATAAGACAATATTCTAAAAAGCATAATTGCCATTTCAGTTTAAACCATGCTTGTAACATTATTATATTGGGCAGAGAAAACAAAGCATCACCGTTTTTACAGTCTAGATAGACTCCCAACGATGAACAATAATTTATGATAGTAGATAAATGTAAAGAAAATCAGCCATTGGTGAAAAAAGAAGCAATAGATTACACTAATGCACAAAAAGGATCAAAAAGCACCAATGGCACCAGTGGACATGTGCATAAATAATGTAACAAATGGGGAATGCATGATGTGTCTGCATGTATTTATAGCAATACTATCAGCATGGGTAATAGTCTATAGCACACTACATAAAAATTGTTAGAAGTAGACAATTAAAAGTAGAATGTATTAGAGACTGGACCATCATTACCTGAAATGTGGCTCCATTGTGTACAATTTCATGAGCCAAAGGATGATGAATAAACTCACGTAATGGCATTAGCATAGCTGCCATGTCATAGGAATTTTCGGCTTCTTTCTCTATTGCCATCCTTTCTATCTGCCTTGCATCGCGCTGATAGAACCACAATATGTATCTCAGATTTTGTAAACCTTTATAACAAGAATAGATGATAACTTCTCTTGGAAAACAAAATTTGACTACTATACATTGACACTGGAGAATTGAGAAAAAAATCCACAGCTAGAATTTAAAATTCATATGGTCAAATAAATGAACATCATAAGATCTCCTTAAAAAAAGAGATACATGACGGGCAATAGGGTTTGCAGAATCTCGCCACCATGTTACACTAAATTTTACCACCATGAATGTCAATTCGGATCTCTCGCCATCCGATGAGTGTCTCAAGTGAATCCCCTATGAAGCTTGAAGTAAAACAATACCAGGGACAAAAGGAATTTTCGGTTGCACTGCTTAAAAACCATTTTTGAGCATCTGCGTAGTTTTCCTAGCCATTACTTGCGCATGTGCAGTTTTTACCATTATGGCCTACGCAATTATGCGCATTGTCTTCCATTGTAAACTGCGCAATCCTGTTCATGCAAATAAAAATAAAAAAGCAAGTTCTAGAAGCTTTGAAGGAGGAATCTTATCCAAATTAGAAACTCGAACTACCACGTACCTATGCCTCATCCCTTGGTTCATGGAACTAATATCCTCCTCTTAAGGATCATATCCCTTGAGAAGAGGAACTAGAAACCTCCTCCTCTTGCCTGTAAATTGAGCATAAGACTAGAGGAAGGGGGGAGACTTGAATTTGTAAACCTATGCTGCTAATTTTGGGTCTGAAGAGCTTGACATCAAGGGAAAGAACTGAGACTATTGGAAGAGGCTTGTGACATCAAGGCAACCAGGTTGTAAGCTTATTCTCCTTTGAATTCAATACGAAGTAGTTGTTCTTTCCTAAATGTGTCTATTTTGATGTTATTTGCGAGATTCCTTGATCACTCGCATGTTTTATAACTGATTATTGATTCAACTATATGTTGTATGTTAACTTATGGATTTCATTTACCTTTGATTTTATAAGCGAGATGCTTTGATCCCTTTCAATGTTTTTGTCTATGCTGATCTCTTTTGGAGCATCATGGAGAAGTTGTGGAAAGCATTGGAAAAGCCTCCAAGGCATTGAGGAAAAGTTGTCTATGGAAAGCACTGAAAGGACTTCTACAAGCACATCGCTAATAGGTAAGTGATTCTTCGATACTATATGCTTCATGTTTCAATGATAGGCTAAGGAAAGGTAGCAATTATTTTGATGTTTGTTACTAGGATTTGTTGGAAATCTAGGGAGATCCTTCTTGCCCGCAATAACGATTAGTCCGCAATAACAAATTGACAACTACGCTAGGGAATGAGAGCGCTCCATTGTGTCTTGTTGTGACCCTTGACACCTTTAGACCCTTTTAAGAATTGAAATTTCTGGTATGAGGCCTTTGCTTTTTATTTTTTCTTAATTTGTTAGGTCTGCGCAATTTTCCTTTAGCAACATAGAACAGTTTTCTGCGGTGCCTAGTGTGCAACCGCACTAAATTGAACTAGTGACCTATGAAATCCTGTAAAATTTTTGAAAAAGCTAGGGTTTCTTTGATTTAAGTCAAAAAATTTTGTTTTTATGATTTCTTAAGCTTGTTTACAGTCTTATAGAGTCTCTGCCAATTTGATTGGGTGTTTTGAATTTTCTTTTTGAGAAATTCTTAATCTGAGTTCCTTTGGTCATTACTGAGAGGTTTGTCTCAGTTTCTTAACAATTTTAGCATAATTTTGCTTTCATTTTTGCAAGATATGTAAGACCAAAGGCCAACATCACTAAGAAGAATGTCACTTGTTATAGAAATATGTGCAGACTCCAAGGAACTTATATTGCAAACTCTATAAATCAGTAGGACATGATGAGAATAATTGTCGAGCTTATGAACTAATGATAAAGCGCAGTGCTGACACTTATAGAATGCAAGCAGAAGAACATGGACATGAAGGCAGTGGACATCGCAATGGCCAACGAGGCTACCAGGGAAGAGGTCGAGGTGCTCGAGCTGGTCGAGGATGTGGACAGATTATTCGCTATAACTGCGGCCAGGTAGGTCATTTTGCGAGAGATTGTTAGAACCCTACTACGACATGTAAGTACCGTAAATCTTTTGACCGTGTAATTGAAGAATTTCTTGTACTTATGGCAAAGATGCAAGAAAAAAGGAATCAACAGCAGACACAAAATATTCAAATGATGACTGTTAAAAGAAGGAATGATGAACCTCGAATTAGTATTGTTACTAGAAATGGAGTTGCAACCGGCAGTGATAAAGCAGATGAGAAGAGAGAATCTGAAAGTACATGGGTTAGAAAAATTGTTGAGAAAGCTCTTGTTTTTTATATTCAGAAGGAAAAAGAAGTATTTATGGAAGCAAAGCGAAGCTTTATGGATGATGAAGCTTCGACCTCTAGTGCGCAGCCAAAGGCCGATCAGAAAAGCAACTGCGATGTATCAATAGCTTCGACACAGAATTGAGCTCCAACACAGAATCTAGTTTCGACGCAAAATTGAGCTCCGACACAAGATTGAGCTCTGACACAAGACTAGGATTCAGCAAATCAAGAAGGTAATATAAAGTTTTTTCTGCAAACTTGTATGAAATTATTAAGAGATCAAAAGGTTGTAGAAAGGCTTCAGCAAGTTATAGATTCTTGTGCATCAAAAGAAACACCACGAGGTGAGATGCGCGCAGTGAATAATTTGCATCGACAGAAAGAACTGGAACACAAATGGGGCTTAGTGCGCAGATAGGAGAATATGAGATGGATCAAGTTATTCTAGATCTGGGATCTGATGCTAATGTCTTAATGAAGCAGACATGGGAATTAATGGGTAAGCCAAAGCTACAATGGTCACCTATTCAGTTAAAGATGGCAAATCAGCAAAAGATCTTCCCCTTAGGAAGACTACGAATATTGAAGGAGTTTGCACTACTATTGACTTTGAAGTAACAGAGTTTGTTGATGATAGTAACCCTTATCCTACATTGCTTGGACTTGATTGGGAATTTGATAATATGGCCATAATTAATCTGAAGAAGAGACAAACGATATTTGAAAGAAGCAATATGAAAGTAATTGTTCCCTTGGATCCATCAGAAGGAGTAAGATATACAGAAGCAGTCAAAGAAGAGTACTGCGCAGCTAATATAGATAATATCTATCAAATGACAGCAAAGGAACGGGATTGGGTTAAAACTACTACACAAGGCAAGTGGACTTGGGAGCATAATAGTTCTTGTACCTCGGACTCAGAAGAAGAGTTGGAAAACTCGCAGAATAGGTTACCTGAAGTATACACAAGGCGTTGTGCAAAAATTTACCGAATCAATTCGTTGTGTGACACCTCAGGTATGTAACCTACCTTCTTATGATGGCTTGGGTGATATAAATACTTTTCTTGATGATTATGAAGAACAGGTTCCAGAGAATCAAAGGTTGTTAGCCTTGGATATAGCCCTGAAAGCTACCCCTGCTAGATGGTGGGGTGCACACAAGAAGAATATAGAAGGTTGGCAAGAATGTCGAAGATTGATGTGGATAAGGTTTGGACAGATAGATACAGAAATAGAGATAAAATATGATGGTGAAACTAATCCTAGGAAGCATATCCATCTATGCACTACAACATGGAAGGAGATTCCATAGCAAGAATGGGTACATGGATTCATTCATACATTAGAAACAATCCCTAAGAACTGGTACCTAGAAACAAAGCTTCGACATGGTACTATGGATTGGGCAGACATGGTTGATGGCTTCATATTAACATTCAGTTTTGAGGATGATTATCCATACATAGGTTTGGCCCTTCAGACAGTTAAGAAGAGGATCTTTGAGAATGTAACTCCATTGACATGGCAGCAACTTGATTGGGCTGCGCAGATAGAAAATACACTAGAATGCTATAATCTTACTGCAAAAGAAGAAGATGATCCTCACAACATTGGCATAGCAAAATCATAAGGATACCACGAAGTAAATGGGTCTGAATTAGAGATACCAGATATAACGAAGCCACTAAATAGTAAAGACCAAGAAGGTGAACATAGGATCACAGAAGGAGCCCAAGTTTGCAACAATTGGAGATTATTGGGATGAAGAGACAGTCAACAAAATTACAGAGTTACTTCATGGATACCAAAAACTGTTTCCCACCAAGTTTTCAGAAATGAAGGGTATAATAGGAGATCTAGGAATTATGACATTTCCCCTTAAGTCTGATGCAAAGCCATTCAAGAAAAGACCTTACAGATTGAACCCAAAGTATAAGGAGAAAGTGAAAGTAGAACTGGATAAGATGATAGCAGCAGGAATTATTGAACCTGTGGAAGAATCAGAATGGATGAGTCCTATGGTGGTGCAAGAAAAGAAAAGTCAAGGAGAAATTAGGATCTGTGTTGATTTGAGAAAGTTGAATGATGCATGTTTACATGATCCATTCCCTACCCTTTTCACAAATGTAGTAGACAATGTAGGAGTTCAGGAATCTTACTCATTTACAGATGGATTTTTAAGTTATCAACATATTAGGATTGCACCTGAAGATCGGCATAAAACCACATTTGCTACAGAATGGGGCTCATATCAATACACAGTAATGCCTTTTGGATTAAAGAATGCCCCTACTATATTTTCTAGAGTGGTGGTTGTAGCTTTTAAGGAATATATCCACAAATTTTTAGAGGTATATTTTGATGATTGGAGTATTTGGGTTGCTAAGCAAGCATGTTGGAAGTTTAAGACTTATGCTTGACACATGTAGACAATATCAAATCCCTTTGAACCTAAAGAAGTGCATATTTTGTGTACCTTTTGGCATGTTGTTGGGACATATTGTTTGCAAGCGAGGGCTAATGGTGGACCCTGCTAAGATTGTTATCATTGTGAACTTGCCTCCACCTAAGACAATAAGAGCTTCACGCTGCATTGGGACATACAGGGTATTACAGAAAGTTTATCAAGGGGTATGCCCAGATTACTACGCTTATGGAGAAATTATTGAAGAAGGATGTAACTTTTCAGTGCGACGAAGAATGTCAAAAGAGCTCGACATATTAAAGGTAAAGATGGTAGTTGCTCCTATACTAGTGTTCCCTGATTGGAAAAAGGAATTTCATGTCCATGTGGATGCTTCATGCATAGCTTTGGGAATGGTACTAGCACAGCTTAGTGAAGGAGAAATTGATCATCATATAGCCTTTGCAAGTAGAAAGTTTTCCAAGGAAGAAAAGAATTACATAACTACAGAAAGGGAAGGATTGGCTATGGTGTATGCTTTGCAGAAATTGACACATTATTTGTTGGGATCACACTTTAAAATGTTCAAAGATCATCCTGCCCTGAAGTATTTGGTTAATAAACCTGTTTTAGGAGGAAAGATTTGCAAATGGTTACTATTATTTCAAGAATATGACTTTGAGATCATTGTTAAACTAGGAAGACTAAATGCAAGACCTAACCATTTGTCAAGGTTGGAAACAGGGGAAGAACCAACCAATATAGAGGATAATCTCCCTGAGGCACAGTTATTTGCAATCAAAGTTGCAGATGACCATTTTGCAGATATCATTCAAGTTTTGACCATAGGGATGGCTCCTTCAGAGTATACTACGCATCAAAAGAAGGAATTAGTGGTTAAGGTAGTTGACTTTTTGCTAATAGCAGGACAATTATATCAGATGGGCCCTGATGAGATACTGCACAGATATGTTCCTAAACATGAAAGACAGATGATTCTAGCAGAAGCTCATGGTGGCGCAGCTAGTGGACACTATGTCGGAAAAGTTATTGCGCAAAAGATTTTGAGAGCAGGATTGTGGTGACCTACACTACACGGATGCAAAGGAGTACTGCCGAGCATGTGATGCATGTCAAAGAACAGAGAAGCCTTCAAGAAGACAATGAGATGCCACTAGTACCACAAGTTACATTGCAGGCTTTTGATAAATGGGCTATTGATTTTGTTGAACATATTAACCCACCTAGAAAGAGGACTGGTGCAAGGTTCATAATTACTGCAACTGATTATTTGATAATGTGAACCGAAGCACAACTAGTAAAGGATTGCAGCGCAGACACTGTTGCGAAGTTTATTTTTGAATACATATTGTCGAGATTTGGATGTCCAAAGATCTTGATGAGTTACAAAGGTTCACATTCCCTAAATAAAACTATTGAAGCATTGACTGAGGAATTCCAAGTTTATCATCAAAAGAGTACCCCTTATCACCCTCAGGCCAATGGAATAGTAGAAGCATTTAATAAGATTTTGGAGAATGCACTGACTAAGGTATGCAATGTGAACAGGGATGACTGGGACCTTAGAATTCCAGCAGTTTTATGGGCTTATCGGACCACATGCAAGAAGTTGACAGGTCAGACACCCTTCAGGTTGGTTTATCGACAAGAAGTTGTAATGCCCATGGAATACATTATCCCTGGCCTAAGGATTGCAGCTTTTACAAATATCGCAGACCCTGACATAATGGAGGAAAGAACGTCACAGTTGATTGCTTTGGAGGAAGATAGATTCATAGCAGGATTTCATCAGCAAGTACAGAAAGCAAGAGAAAAGGCTTGGCATGACAGGCATATTAAGCAAAAGAAGTTTCAGGTAGGAGACCTTGTTCTCCTATATGACACTAAGGTTGTGAAATTTCCAGGGAAATTCAAGATGCATTAGTTAGGCCCATATATTATTAAGCATATTACCGATGGAGGCGCAGTTCAATTGGCGAAGTCAACTGGAGAGTCGAATCAAGGAAGAGTAAATAACAATAGGTTGAAGATGTACAAGGACAATCTTGCCCTTACATCTTCGCTCTGAAGAAGAAAGGAGAAGAGTCTTAGTACCACCTGCAGTTGAAAGTGGGCACTGGAATATAAACTACACAGCAGAGTGCTTCGACGTAAGGAGTTACTTCGCTACAGTCAGGATTATGTCGAAGTACATAGGCGCTGCGACGTAAGACGGATGTTTGCTACACTATGGGATGCATCGAAGTTTGCCAGAAAAATATGACTATTAAAAGGGAAAGTTAAATTTAAAATACCCAGCAAATTGCATTTATGAGGATAGGTTGGCAAGATCTAAGGATAGATATGCAATTAATGAACAAAATTGGAGCACAATCTGAACAAAATCTAAGCTAATGATGGGGTTAGAAACTCAAAATCGTTATAAAAAGCCGCCTCTCGCCCAGATCGAACACTTTGCTGAATTGAGAATTTGAGTCTTGAGAGTGCGAAGAAATTGCAGAAGTTTTAGTTGTTGTATGTCGTCTGAGCGTTCTTGGGAAGAAATTGTGCATAATTTTCGTGAGAAAGGCTTACCCGCAATCATGGAAGCTGCTAGTATGACCGCAACATTAGCTGAGATGCCCGCAGTAGCATCAACCACAGCAGCATCAGCACAAAAACAGCGGAAATCACCGAGGAAGAAACCAACCAAGGAAGAGAGAACCAAGAAGAAATAGGATAAGAAACCTACCAAGCCTCAACAACAACCTGAGCAAGTCATAGATAGTGAAGGAGAAATGGAGGAGGTGCAGATGGAAACAGGTGGCGTAGAATTTTCGCCTCTACCACCATACATTCCATCGAGGAAACCAAATGAAAAACCTGTAAAAGAATCGAAGGATGCGAAGTATGGCACCTTTACACCCTTGTTGTCAGAAGCAGTACCATTTTCAAGAGAAGTTTTAGGGAAAATTCCGCAGCTGAAGTTCGCGGATTATGACTTTAACGACAAGAAGAAGTACCCTCAGTTCGAACCAGACCGTATTTGAAACGGGTGCACTACCCAGACAGCAGACTGACAAGGCTAGAACCACAATAGTGGGCAAATGGGTTGGCACAATCAAGACTACTAAATATGTTAAATGTGTCGCACTTCGGCAAAAGTCTAGGGAGCACAGAGTGTGTGTGACAGTTGCTCGTGCTGGTACACAATGGAGAATTATGGATGGGAACTAAGATCCCTATAGACCCAATGTTGATCTGGAGGATCACGAGACTACCATACCAAGGGCTGAACCACGCAGAGGAGTTCGTTGGAAACGATCAAGACCGCGCTATAGAGGACAGTGTGAAGAAGAAGTTTGGGCTAGAAAAAGGAAAGAGGGGATATGACATCAATTCAATCAGTGACCAGGCAGTTCACTTCGCAACACACATATTGATTGGGAAGATCATGAGAAAGTGTTGGGTGAATAAAGTTCCTGCGTTAGTAGTTTCAGTAGCTATGCAGTGAGCCAATGGGGTTCAGTACAACTGGGTCGAATACCTATGCAAAGAATTTCTAGATGATTGTCGCGAAGTCTAGGAGAAAGGTACCACATTCCATTATGCGTGGTTAATTTTGATTATTGCAATATTAGCATGGAGAGAGCTAGAGGATTCACAGTTCCCCCCGGTAGCAACAAATGTCTATGACGTCGGGCGGTATGCCTCACTATGGTTTACCACCCAACCATCGCGAGCTATGGAGAATAGAATGATTTTCGTGTTATACCATATGGATTTGCATATGCTAGTGAACCAACATCCTCGCCTGTCGTCGAGCCTATACGAATAGTATAGCGTTGTTGCGAAGTTCAAAGCTAACTTTCATAAAGTCTATATACAAGCTCGTAGTGAAAAAAATAAGAAATGGCATCCCCTACCATACTTAGTCATAGAAGATGATCTCCTCACACTAGCACAACAATGACCAGCAGAAGGGATGATTGCACTCGAGGCAAAGGTAGAAGCAGGAGACAGTGCGACAGAAGAAGAGGAGGAAACTTCGTAGCACAGCGAAGCGAGTGTAAAAGACAAGGATGAGCATGAATCAGAGGAAGAGGAGCAACATGATGAGGTCTCCAAGATCCTCCTGAAGGAGATGAGCAGACTAAGGAGTCTGAGAAAACAGAAAATCAACAAACTGTCATAGAAAAGAGGAAAGCACAGGGCGAAGCTTCCACGAAGATCAAGAAGAAGCAGAGGGCAGATAAGACGAAGGATATCACACCAATGGTCCCTACTGATGGAGACCTGGAGCAGATCAGAGATAGGATTCAGGAGGTGACAACTGAATCTTGGAACAAAGTAGAGGATCACTATGGCGCACTTCTCACAAGTGTGCAGGACCAGATCGCAAAATTGAAGATACTGGCACAGACGGTCAGACAACTAGCACAGATAGAGGAAAGGGTTGGAGTAGAAAGGCATATAGAGCCTACGCTTGCAGCGAGGTTAGCACAGATACCTGCAGGAGCCCTACAGTTTGACTTCGCCGAACTACAGCACCAAGCTAAGGAATGGAAGCATGTCAATACGAACATCGCAGCAGTGTCATTGCAAATATTACACAAGTTGCACTTGGAAATTATAGAAGAGTTGAGGCTACGCGAACAACACACCTCGCAGCTAAATATTCAAGCAGAAAAGGAGCAAGTTGCGCTTTGGCAAATAAGACAAAGGATATCACACCAATGGTCCTTACTGATGGAGACCTGGAGCAGATCGAAGATAGGATTCAAGACGCAACAACTAATCTTGGAACAAAGTAGAGGATCACTACGGCGCACTTCTCACAGGTGTGCAGGACCAGATCGCAAAATTGAAGATACCGGCACAAACGGTCAGACAACTAGCGCAAATAGAGGAAACAGTTGGAGTAGAAAGGCATATAGAGCCTACACTTGCAACGAGGTTAGCACAGATACCTGCAGGAGCCCTACAGTTTGACTCCGTCAAACTACAACAGCAGGCTAAGGAATGGAAGCATGTCAATATGAACATCGCAGCAGTGTCATTGCAAAGATTACACAAGTTGCACTTGGAAATTATAGAAGAGTTGAGGCTACACAAACAACACACCTCGCAGCTAAATATTCAAGTACAAAAAGAGCAAGTTGCACTTTGGCAGAAGCTTGAGCAGGTGATCCAAGAAAGGGATCAATAGCACAGCAGCACCAGAAGATCAAGGAGGCAGTGGAAGCGATGTGCAGAAATTCCGGACCTTGATGTCAGGGAGGAAGAGCCAGTGGAAGACAAGGTCGTGAAGCTTGGCCTTGCAATGAAGGGGTACAAGGAGAAAATTGCCGCAGTGAAATTCAAGTACAAAATGCAGATTGATGAACTGCAAATGAAGCTGCAACCAACTACACCACAGGAAGTGAGAGATCAGAGGGAGACTGGCCTAAAGACTGCAATGGCCAGCATCTCTGCAGCAGTGGCAGATTATGGAAAACTTTTGGATGAAAGTCTACAAATTTGGACTTTGCTGCAGGAAGATCCAAATGTACAGAAATTGTAGGAAGAAATACAGCAGAAGCAGCAGTAGTTAGAAGAAATTCGAGCATCTGCGAAGACCTTACCAATCTCATAGAAGCTCGCGAAGATCAATGAGTCAAAGGCCCTCCAGAAGAAAATTGAGGAGCTGAAGAAGGAAGAACGGGTCTTAACAGAGAGGACTCAGCCTTGGCAGGATGAGGCCCTCCAAATATTGCAGGCAATAGATGAGAAGCTTCAATAGCTTCGACAAAGAGAGACGGCGTTGGTATAGAAGGTTGCAGAACATGTGACAGAGGCACCGCTGGAGGAAGTGCGCAACAAGGAAAAGCAGGTCATAGAGATTCTGCAAAAGTTCAACGAGGCCTACAACAGTATTGCAACAAAAATCAAAGGCAAAGCATCTGAGTGACTCGGGATGAGTCACATGTGAGTGTTGGGGGCCTATTGGGCACAACAGCCCAACTTGGCCTTAATTTTGGTAAAGACTCCTCATTTTGAGGAGCGGAGAGTACAGTGGAGCGCAAAGTGGGCAGTGCAATGAAGTACCAAAGTGGACCGCCCAGTAAATATACCGTGCGGTATATAGGCTTCAAGGCGGGTCGAAGCCCCTCTATTTCATAAAAAGCAAGTATTATTGTAAAAGATGAATGATTTTCATACCATTGTAGCTTGTATTAGGGGAGTTCATGGTATATGGACCATGGTATTTTGATGATATATCCCTCGATGTAATAGTATATATAGGGATCAATAATAAAGAAGAGAATAAGCTTATAATGACATCATGAATCGAATGGTTGTATTCTTGTGATCTGTGGTTTGAAGCAAAGGAAGAGGCTCTGCAGTTGAATGCGCAGACGACCTACAACTTAGTGTGCACGTCAAGAATTGTTTGTTATACAAAGAATTATTATTATAAGCAACAGTTCTTGTGGACGTAGTCCCAGATTGGGATGAACCATGGTAAAATTGGGGTCTTCATGTGTATATTTGTTTATTATCTTTTGTAGAGTAGCAGTTAATTACAGTTGCATTTTATTACAACGCAGTAATGATTATGGGTTTATATGATGTTTATGTGATTAAATGAAAGTGGCGAAGTAATCTATGTATGTTAAAGATAAAAGAACATAAAAATACCACATCGCATCATCCCTCAAGTCTACATAAACCTGGTTCTTCATACTCCCATAATCACTTCGAGTGAGACTGCGATTTGCTTGCAGGTTGTTGTCAAAAGGGCCAGTGATTCATTGTTTTGTTGGTGCACGGTATAGATCGAACCTGGGTCAGCCCAATCTAAGCCAACATAGAGTCAATCCCACTCTTCCATTGGAGAGTGAAACACATGTCACTCAGGTTGATGAACCATTGATTGATCAAGTGGTTGAATTGATTCCATCTTCAGTCGATCTCACTCTCCCTTTAGAGAGCAAACTTAATACCGCTCAAGTTCTTCTTGTTACATTAGATTCTTCTACACAAGGGGGCATTTCACCCGTTTCCATGGAGCCCCCTCCAAGCACTGAGGTCATTTCCTTTGATTGGAATAGACTGACAGAGCCTCGTCTTCCTTCTTCCGCCCCTTTCCAAATCATTGTAAAAGCATATGATAAGAATGTGCATCGCACAAACGTCGACGAAGGTGCTTCTGTCAATATTTTATCCTCAACCACTTGGCAAGCTTTGGGTTCCCCTCAGTTTGTGCTTGTTACATAACATTTGTTAGCTTTTAACAGAACCATTAGTGAACCTTTAAGGATCCTTCCTAAGTTACTTATTACTCTGGAAGGAAAAATTGTTTGTATGGATCTTATGGTAGTCCATGGCCCCTTGGATTTCAATTTGCTCCTTGGGCAAGACTATGTCTATGCCATGAAAGTTGTCGAGTCCACACTTTTCCGAGTGATGTATTTCCCTCACAATGGAAACATCGTGACTACTGACCAATTTTCGTTCATTGGTCTTGATTCGACTACCATCCATCTAACATCCCTTAATGTTCCCTATAAGCAAGTGGTATCTACCCCACCACGGGTTAATTATGTGGCAATTGGTCCCATTTTTTCAGTTACCGATGTAAGCGACCCTCTCACTGTCTGCTCGACATTCTTTGACTCAAATCCAATAATTAACAGGGTGATCCCTTCAATGGAGACATTTGAACTCGATTTTCTTATTCCCATTGATTTCCTTAACATGTGTTCATTCCAGAGAACTATTCTTCCTTCTGATGAAGACCTCTTGGAAGCCATGATCGGGGAGTGTCACTTGGCATGTGTTTCTTCCAAATGGAAGCTATGATCAAGGTCCCTATGATGATGGTTCTTTTACTGTATCAACCTCATTAAAAAATGAAATAGGTCCCTATGAGGATGGCTCTTTTATTGTGTCAACCTCGCTAAATAATGAAACAGGTCCCTATGAGGATGGTTCTTTTATTGTGTCAACCTCGTTAAAAAATGAAACAGGTCCCTATGAGGATAGTTCTTTTACTGTGTCAACATTGTTAAAAAATGAAACAGGTCCCTATGAGGATGGTTCTTTTACTACGTCAACCTCTTAAAAAAATGAAACCGGTCTCCATGAGGATGATTCTTTACTGTGTCAACCTCTTTAAAAAATGAAATAGGACCCTATGAGCATAGTTAGTTTTCTTGTGTCAATCTCGTTAAAAAATGAAACAAGGTTCCATGAGCAAAGTTCCTTTTTTTGTGTCAAGCTCGTTAAAAAATGAAACAAGGTTCCATGAGCATAGTTCTTTTCCTGTATTGAGCTCGTTAAAAAATGAAACAAATCCTCCCCAAATTGAGTCTTGTCTTTCACTTGATCTCATAAATGAACCTTCATTTCATCTGCCTATTAGTAACCGATAATCTACTCAGGCGCATGAAATGAAGCTTAGGAGGCATGTGCCTTTGTAAGTTATTCTTGAGGGCATAAAAACTTATTTCAAGCATAGTTTCTTGTCGTTTCAAGCTTGTATAAAATTGAAACCACTTTCAAGCATAGTTTTTCTCTGTTTCAAGTTTGTATAAAAATGAAACCCTCTCAAGCATAGTTTTTCCTATGTTTCAAGCTTGTGTAAAAATGAAACCTAATTTGAGTCCATTTGGTTATTCTTTTCATGCTCGTAAAACATATGAAAATGCCAAGTTCTTTCTGTGTTTTCCTGCTCGTTAATTAAATTGAAATTCGGCGGTATGAGTACACTTTTATCACTTTTTCGGTCTCGTTAAAACTTACGAAAAAGCGAAACCCTGGAGTTAGCTGTAAGCTCTTTCCTGACTCTCGAAACATGAAAAGATTGTCGAGTATTTGACTATTAAAACTCGTAAAAGTAAATGAACAATCGTCTATTCAGTATAAGTTTAACCCTTTTACGCACTGAACTAACCTATTTACGAAAAAGAAACGCCTTAGTCAAGCATGGCTAAGAGGTTCTCTTGGGTATTATTTTCTACCCTTTTGGGCCCAAGGGACAAATTACGTAAAGGAACCTATGGAGTTTTCTATTTCGCCTCTTTTTCAAACTATCTAAATATGAAAAAGGACCAAGTTGTACCTTCGCTAGACTCGTAAAAACATTAAATAGGATTGGACTCGTCAATCATGATGAGACTGAACCACTCCTTCCTTGGGTTCGTTAAAAATACTCCGAAGGATGAATTTACAGAACAAGCACATGTTATCCTCCTCAAGCTTGCGTAAAAATAAAGAGGTACTTGCCAGCAATGGTGGGGGGAAATTGAGAAAGAACATTTGTTTTTATATTGTAAGAAGGCAGTATGTCGTTATTGAACACGACACTCCGTCACCTTTGTGTCCAGGTTTGGAAATCCATTTGCCTCTGAATTGGTCATACCTCATTAAAAGTCTTCAAACTGGTTTCTAGTCCTCTTTTTGAGTCAAATGATGCTAAGTCGAAAAGTTGTGTCGTCGATATGTTCAAGAGAAGTCCATCCTCAGATAAAATTACCTTGCAATTTGTAGCCTTTAATCGCGTCGGTCGTCCCTAGGTCAGTCCTGAATCACTTCATTTTTTTCTTAAAAACTTAGTGCCTGTTTCGTTTTGTTGATGGGGGATATACATCAAGGCCCTCCGGTGAGAGGTCATTCCTGTCGACGTCAGCTCATTATCCAGGGAGTTGACTTAGAAACACTCTTTCAGTGCCTTGGAGTCTGCATATGCCTCAATGGCAAGTTTCTCGCTTTCGACGACAAGTTCTCATCATTGGCCTTCAATCGAATGATTCTATGAGTGTTCGAATTCAAAACATTTAATCGCACTTCATAGATTGTACTGGAGTACCTTGAGAGCCATTGTCATTATTGGTGGTTTCTCTCGCACCTATTAATGGTTTACATCATTGACTGGTAATCAGGTGGTTTCTACCATGTTCGACTTCAAGACATTTACTCACATGGTTAGATTCGTACATCAAGAGATGGAGATCAAGACCCTGGATCTAGTTTCATCCATCTAGGTTGCATGGAGTTATTAAATATTCATGATTGTAAACATAGATCCATTGATGGTTGCGTCCATATTATGTCTTTTGTTGACATGAACCTTCAGATGTATTTCCATATTGATTCTTTGAGATACTTGTACTCTGAGTATGGGAATGGCTACCCCAGCGATGTTTATATGAAAGCATGATATGGTAATCCTTGATTGTTTGTTTCAGGTCTTCAACCAATTGGTCTCTGATCCAAACCTTTTGACATGATAAAGCACTTTAGTCATCAAACATCTTTTATGGCTTTGCACTTTGGGGGGCAATCTGTTACATTAAATTTTGTCACCATGAAGCTTGAAGTAAAACAATACCATGGGTTGCACTGCTTAAAAACCATTTTTGAGCATCTGCGCAGCTTTCCTAGCCATTACCTACGCATGTGCAGTTTTTAACATTATGGCTTGCACAATTATGCGCATTGTCTTTCACTATAAACTGCGCAATCTTGTTCATGCAAATAAAAATAAAAAAGCAAGTTCTAGGAGCTTTGAACGAGGAATCTTATCCAAATTAGAAACCTCGAACTACTACATACTTGCGCCTCATCCCTTGGTTCATGGAACTAATCTCCTCCTCTTAAGCATCATATTCCTTGAGAAGAGGAACTAGAAACCTCCTCCTCTTGCCTATAAATTGAGCATAAGACTAGAGGAAGGGGAGAGACTTGGATTTGTAAACTTATGTTACTAATTTTGGGTCTGAAGAGCTTGTCATCAAGGGAAGGAACAGAGACCATTGGAAGAGACTTGTGCAATCAAGGCAACCAGGTTGTAAGCTTATTCTCCTTTCAATTCAATACAAAGTAGTTGTTCTTTCCTAATTGCGTCTATTTTGATGTTATTTGTGATATTCCTTGATCACTCGCATGGTTTATAACTGATTATTGATTCAACTATATGTTGTATGTTAAGTTAGGGATTTCATTTACCTTTGATTTTATATGTGAGATGCTTTGATCCCTTTGAATGTTTTTGTCTATGCAGATCTTTTTTGGAAAATCATGGAGAAGTTGTGGAAAGCATTGGGAAAGCCACTAAGGCATTGAGGAAAAGCTGGTTGTGGAAAGCACTGAAAGGACTTCTACAAGCACATCGCTATTGGGTAAGTGATTATTCGCGTAATACATGTTTCATGTTTCAGTATTAGGCTAAGGAAAGGTAGCAATTCTTTTGATGTTTGTTACTAGGTTTTGTTAGAAATCTATGGAGATCCTTCTTGTCCGCAAGAAGGATTGGTCTACTATAACACACAACACCAATTTGGTCACTCGTATTAACATTTTATTGACACAGGTAATTATAAACTCACAAGTGTTGCTATTCAGCCTAAATCTGCAAGTTTAGCCTTGTGATAGATAATTGAAGTCTCAAAACACAGTGCCTATAGGGTCGTAAATAAATTGTCAGTGTTGTTATTCCAATTAAATCTGTAAGTTTAGCTCTGAAATGAATATTTGAGTCTCAAAGCATAGTGGTTATGGAAGCTGCAGAAAATTAGTAGATTCATGAGATTAAACGCAATGTGACAATCAATTAAGGACTACATCCTCATGAGTTGAAATGTATTCTATGTTTTATCAATATCGGCAACCTAAAGAGTCTACGCCATAACATGCATTTGCAGTGAAGACATATATATTAGGAGTTCATAACTTCATACATATGCATCTAGCATAAAGGAGAAAAGAGGGGAGATTCTCATATAATGAGTGACGTGCTTATTCATGTATCTTGCATCCTTTTCCTCCTTTGTACATGTTACCCTCTTTCAGCAGGGGTACATAGATGCACAAATTCATTTTTGGGCAACACCATTGAAAATCCGAGGAATGCAAGTCTAAATTTTTGTAAATCCCTGTGGGATGATGATTATGTGAGAGTGTGTCCTAAATCTCCAATGGTTGTTAGTCATGTCCAATCTTCTCAACTTCATTTCCATGGTACTTGGTTTTATGGCACTGCTGACATCCCCGTGGAAAGCCCAAGCAATGCAAGTCTAAAGCCTCATAAATCCCTGTGGGATGATGATTATGTGACAGTGTGTCCTAAATCTCCAATGGTGGTCATGGCCAATCTTCTCAACTTCATTTCTATGGTGCTTAGTTTTATGGCACTGCTAACATCCCTTGGTGGGCGGCAACTCCCTGCCTTGATGGGCATTCTTATGTCCTAGGGTGGTATGTATACATTATCAAGGTGGACCTAATGGGACTAATGATTTACAGGAACACTTAGTGCTTATCCCTATAAATGCTTATCATTTATTGTACTTTTCCCTTTGATCCCAACACACATATTTGTTCCCCACATGGTTGTCTTTTTGACTCTATTAGCATTCCTTGGCCTCGATGTCTTCATCTTGTCACAATTTTGTAACATTGTAGTCTCATATTTTCCAATAGTTTGCAGTTCCCAAGGCAATTTGCAAATCCTAGTGCACAAGTTCCCAGATGGTCATTGGTCAAAAGGCTTAGATTGGTTAGTAAACTTTCTCCTTGCAATGTCCTTTGTAATTTTAGAAATGATGATTTAGAGAGAAGTTATGCTCAAGAAAAGGGGATTGTCTTCCTTTTATTAATGTGGGCTTCAAGAAGCTTTTGGAGGTTGTTTCCTGGCCAAAGGGGTCAAGTGAGCAGTCAAAAGGCACCTACAAAATTTTTGCAAGACAACCCAAGTTCCAAAATCTTCATATTAACAACGTCAATGGAGATCTACACTTAAGGTAACTTTTTTCCGGTTCAACGAACCACACGTGTGGAGGCTAAGAGAGCCTTCTAAGCCAATCTAAGGGAATTTTTTGTTGTAAATGTAGCGATGGAAGATGTTCTGGCTTGTGCCTTAGTCAGTAAAAACCTCGAATTAGTCTTTCTCTAGCATGAATGCGAGTTCATAAGATAGACTTCAGTTACAATGAGTTGACTTCAGTTACAATGAGTTGACTTCTAGTTTACTGGAATGGTCATCGAGTTTGCATGCGTAGTGTTGGAGCTTCAGTTCATTAGAGTCTTCTTAGACTATAGGATGAGGTGGCAATGACAAGTTCAGTCAGGCCGAGTTAAGACATCAGAGATAAGTGAAGAGAGGACGAGTTGAGTCCTCAATTAACTCGAATCACAACTCGAGCTAGTTAACAGAGCCCTAGTCCAAGGGTAACTGGGACTTGCTCCAATTAACTAGCAAAGGAAACTCATGACACTGTGTGAATTGCCATTCAACTAGGCCTCCTTGCATGCATTGATTTATTTTGTAAAAGAGAAGGACGAAGGCACAATTAAATTGATCATTCTTTGTGTGGAGTGCGCATAAATTGAGGAGCAAGAGTGCGAAAGGATTGTGGAGAAAGGATCAGGATTCGCAAAGCAGGTCAAGACTATCTTTAGCAAAGAACAATTGTGTGTAGGACTGAGAGCATCTTCTCAAGGGCCAAGACCAGTGATCAAGAGCAGGCCAAGAACAATTGTAGAACTGAGAATAATGAGGAGAAGCCTAGCGCTTTCTTAGTGACAAATTGTTGGCTGCAGTAGCAACATGAATTGTAATAGATCCATTTGCTCAAAGAACAATCAATAAAAGACCACAACAAAGAAAGCAGGTATTCCTTTTTGGGTTTCCCGAGGAAAACAAGCATGTCAATTTTGTGTGCATGTATTTTTATCTCGATTATTTTTGTTGCATGTTGAATGTTAAGAAACTTTGTATCTTGGTGAAAGTTAAAACTTGCTCTCAGTTTTGAGTTGCCTTGATTTTCAGTTGATTCATCTAAGCAGTTGCTGAGTGTGAAAATTTGGAGACCCAAATCCCTACTGCAACAAATTGATACTACTTCTCCTACATGTTAATTCATGCAAGTTATTTACTATGTTACACTATAAATATCAAAGTCAATACGACTGCAGCCTTCACTAATTAAATTATATGCCGAAACAAGAACTGGCCAAGAAGAAATAACCACACACACAATTGACACCGTTGTTTTTGGACAAATGTCCGCAGAAAAACCCAATGCAGGAAAATCGGTGCAGCAGCTGAGAGTTTGTATTATTATGCAGTAGTTTATGAATACAATCTTTAGATGCCTTACTGGCTATCCAATACAGAGAATCTCACTAGCAAGGAAATTAGTGAGAAATACCTCACACTATCACTAGCGAATCGACACTAATCCAGGCCCTAGATGGTTGGCCCCACATTGGCTTTGCGCGGCATCTCCGTCAGCCTACGCAGATCTGCATAAGCCTCTGGGGTCAGTGTCATCTCTTCCACAGATCTTGTATTGTCTGGAACTTCATTCCTCTAGCCCTCTGGTATCACAACCGGCTGCTGGCTCTGGAACTCGACTTCCTAGTTCAATCTCCCACTCCCTCTGAAGCTCTATGTTGCCTCTTCTGGATCTCTCTCTGCCTTCTCTGAAATGTATCCCCGGATCAGGAAATTCTCCAACTGGAAAACCATCTCTACCCCTCACTTCAAGAAATCTCCTCAATCTTCTCTCTAGAAACTGTTGCGCTGCCCTCTCTAAGAAATTTGATATCTTGATCTCTCTCCGATGTATTTTCCAAATGCCCATCGAAGTCCTTATAATCCTCTAGTTGAGTAATCAACGACCCAGATTAGATTCTAATCCATGGCTCAAATCATTTGGACTCAATCTTCGTCTTATTCTAGAAGTTTCACCCTCAGTTTGATTAATACCCTTTAATTATTTTAATTTCCTAAGTTTAGACTTAGGCACTCATTAAAAATAATTAATTATTTTAATAAAACTATCTCCGGGTGGAATTTCCCAAAACAATTTCTAGGTATTGTGGAATACATGTGTCCTAGCCTCCCTGCAAATTTTGAGGCTAAGAGCACATCCAATGCTACCAGAAATCAACATTCCCTCTTAGCAAAGAATGTGCTCTAGTAATGCCGCCTGCTGAAGCATCACCCAGACTCTGTAACATCTCCCTCTGTGCTGCTGATGTCTGACATCACTGCCCATCAACTATTGCACAAACGTTGCATTTGTACTGTTGTTGACCCTGCCACTGCCAACACTGTATCCGTATTGCAACCTTCTCCAACTATTGTTGCTACTACATCAGCAACGGAAAAGCATCCAAAATTACTGAACAAGTGTTCAGCATGATGCCTCTGTTGTTGGAGTTCTTATTGTTGCTAGTCTTTGCGCTGACCCTCTGAAGCCTCTGCATTGTCGCTGACTTTGCACTGTGCCAACTACACCACTGCCAATTCTGCTCTGCACCGCTTAGTCTCTGGTGCTCCTAGCCACTGCAAATGTCACTCTGGCACTCCTCTACACCAATTGACACTGGTTCATCCTACTACTTCTAATCTCGACTCCCGTAGCAAGGTGTTGATCTGAGAGGTGGACTCCTCAAGGATCCTGCCCATCTACAATTCTTTCGAACTGCAGTACTAGATCACCCCATCTCTCCCCTGGAGGTATCTGGGCAATCATGGCAAACTCCTCCTCGATCTTTGCAGATGCAACCTTTGGATCATGCTTCTCCTCCTTGTCCTTCTTCTTGAGAGGACACTGTGTAGCGTAGTGATCAAATTCACCATACCGGAAACACTTGATCTTCAAGACGTCCTTCTTCCACCTCCGCTACTCCTGTTGCCCCTTAGATGTAAGGGCTACATTCTCTTCCTCCTCCTTAGGCTTCGTCCCACTACTGCTGCTATCAAGTTTGCACTTGCCTAAGTCTCTCCTCATCTCTTCCTGCTGTAGAGCAGCCCACATCCCTTCCCAATCTGGCAATCTCTCTCTGCCCAGGATGCTCTGGATAAATACTTGCCATGCTTCTAAAACATAATTCAAGGACAGCCTCACCATCTCAATAGGCTGAGGTGTTGACCCCATAGCTACCAACAAGTCCCGGACTTCCTGAAGCTTCGTTAGGAACGGATCAATGTGTTCCCCCTTCTACATCTGTGTGGATCTCATCTTCTGCTCCAAGTACATCCTCCATTGCTCGAAAGATCCTTTGTATAGCGTAGTCAATGCCTCCCACATTTGTCAAGCAGTATCCTTGCCTGCAATGTGATACACTACATGATCTCTCAATTCATCGAGGATCAATCGCTTGGCCTTTGCCATCTCACCCTTGTACATCTTGAGCGGATCTGGATCCGCAAGTACAACTACCACACTGTCGACATTGGCTTTGAGAGCGTGCTCATCTAGAAGGCATTAGATCCTTGCCTTCCACATCACATATTTGGATGCACCATCCAACCAATCCTGATCTCTTAACCACTAGTTGCCATCTCTGCCAACAAAATGTTGAACTGCCTCCTCTCTCCTCTGTGCAGCAGTAGGCTAGCCTACGCACTCCTTGCTAGAGATAGTAGATTTGCTCCTCTCTGTTGCTGCTTAGCAATAGAGAAATCAAATTCCCTAGCTAGGAATTCTCTAAGGAAGAAATTCCCTCAACATTGTCTCTTTCTTCCTTCTGTCCTTTTTTGCCCCAGCAACTGCTGCAGAAAATTACGTCTCACTAGAAAACTGCTCTGTGTTGATACTTCTGCAATGCTCCCTCTAATAGTGGTAAACTTGGACTGGAAATATTTCTCTCTATCGACTCACTCAAAGAGAGATTTTCCCACGGAAATTTTGCCCTTCTGGCCTGGAATGCGCAATCCCTCTTGGGATTCGACTTGCTGCCTATGCAACACTTCGGCTTCCCTCCTTATCTTCAGAGTTGGGCTCTTCCGACTCTACTCTCTTGCTCCACCTGCGCTCTGATACCATGCAAAAATTTGGAGACCCAAATCCCTACTGCAGCAAACTGATATTGCTTCTCCTACTTGTTAATTCGTGCAAGTTATTTACTGTGTTACATTGTAAATATCGAATTAAATACGACTGCAGCCTTTACTAATTAAAGTATATGCAGAAACAAGAACTGCGCAAGAAAAAATAACCACACAAACAATTGATACCATTGTTTTAGGACAAATGTCCCTAAAAAAACCCAATGCAGGAAAACTGGTGCAACAGTTGAGGGTTTGTATTATTACGCAGTAGTTTCTGAATACAATCTTTGGATGCCTTACTGGTCATCTGATACAGAGAATCTGACTGGCAGATAAATTAGTGAGAAATACCTCACACTATCACTAGCGAACCGACATTAATCTAGGCCCTGGATGGCTGGCCCCACGTTGGCTCTACGCAGATCTGCGTAAGCCTCTCTTGGGTCTGCATCACCTCTTCCACGGATCTTCTGTTGTCTGGAACTTCGTTCCTCTGGCCCTTTGGTCTCACACCTCGGCTTCTGGCTCTGGAACTCGACTTCCTAGCTGAATCTCGGACTCCCTCTGAAGCTCTATGTTGCCTCTCCTAGATCTCTCTCTGCCTTCTCTGCAATGTATCCCCGGATCAAGAAACTCTCCAATCGGAAAGCTATCTCTGCCCCTCACTTCAAGAAATCTCCTCGATCTTCTCTCTAGCAACTGTTGTGATGTCCTCTCTAAGAAATTCGAACCCTTGATCTTTCTCCGATGTGTTTTCCAAATGCCCATCGAAGTCCTTCTTATAATCCTCCAGTTGAGTAATCAACGGCCCAGATTAGATTCTAATCAATGGCTCAGATCATTTGGACTCGATCTTTGTCTTCTTCTAGAAGTTTCACCCTCAGTTTGATTAATACCCTTTAATTATTTTAATTTCCTAAGTTTAGACTTAGGCACTCATTAAAAATAATTAATTATTTTAATAAAACTATCTCTGGGTGGAATTTCCCAAAACGATTTCTAGGTATTGTGGAATACATGTGTCCTAGCCTCCCTGCAAATTTTGAGGCTAAGAGCACATTCGATGCTACCAGAAATCAACACTGGCTTCAAAGAAAATTAACACGGTATCAGAGCCACACTCTATATAAAAACCAACACTAAAATTTGTTCAATGAATGAAGAGCGCAGTTCAGTCAATAGGCTTGCACTAGAGTTTGAAGAGCAACATTTTGGATAGCAGTATGTCGTTCCAAGAAATAAGGGCAGATCACTATTTAAAGGGATCCTCTAACTTCTACTCATAAAGGGAGCGATCTCGGTAGCATTTGAAGATAATGGGGTGGTAGATTTTTTGAAGAACCCATAAAATGTGCCCACATATGCCCAACAGTTGATCCAACATAACAAGAATGACACCTACGCCAGGAGGATCATTCTTGAGGGGGACAAAGACCACATTATCCCTCATCTCCATGGGAAGACGAAGCAAACAATATGTGGAGGAAAGCAATCTTGATCCAGGTTTGGGTGTGACAAGGACCCTTCCAAGACCTTTTACTTTCGTGATGTGTTAAATTGCATTTTTAAAAAGAACACAAAGGAATACATCTGTATGTTGTAAAGAAGAGGAACATGTCAATCATCAGCAACATAAAAACATAAGCTGTTGATAATGGAGTTCGTCCAGGAGGGACTACGTCTCCGGGCCCCGGTATCAAAATGGTGTAAGCCGCTGCATTAAGCGTTGTCAATAGTAATGATGTACATAAGAGATTATGTTGTGATCATACAAGGAAAATGCCCTCACGCAAGAGTGGCTCTAAGAGATGTTCTACTACAGGAACTCTCAGTCAAAAGACTCCTATCAGTATGACACAAAACTCATGCATGATGAGCATCCCACCAACATGGCATAAAAGGGATCTCAAAGAAAACATGCATGGTGACACATGAGTATCCCATCAACATACAACAAAGGGATCTCAAAACACAACATGATGATTCATGACAACAAGTACATCACATAGGCGATTCTGCGTCATATCAAGCAGGAATCATAAAAATGAGTAAGAAATAAGATCCCACATCAAACATCAATCAAGGACCTGTGCAGCGCAATGCATAGCAAAAGAAGTACATGAACATTGCATATACCTCACAACCAAGGGCCATCTGAAGAAGCGGATGTCAAACTACTAAAGTTGCTCGGACCATCGATCTCACGGCATCAATCGCATGGAAAAGGTTGCACGCACATGAACGTTGACTCCTGCATTCCACTTAGAAAAGTGGCTAAAGAATAGAATGAGAGAATGAGAAATCTGAATGCACCATCAGATTTGTGACGTCGAATAGTGCAAAATCAACTGTCCAATTTTTGAATTCTGAGAAGTTGAGAATCTGGGCTCAAAGAATCTTTTAGATTCCCCCTAGATTCATCAAAGATTCTGCTCCATGGGTGGACTGGAAATCTGCAACTCAAAACGCAGTTCTAACCTCGCCATTGCGATCCCTGGGAAAACCATGAAAAATGACTGTAAACTTGACTATATTCTGATATGGAGAAAAATTACCTCCTCAGGAGAATCGCAATGATCATGGTTCCGCTCCCTGTTTTTGCAGTGATCATGGTTCCATCCTCATACTGATAATGGCCGAGAAATGTAGAACTCTGATGGAGACACGGACAGCGCCATTGCGCTCCTGGCGTCGAGAAGTGCTAAAACCATATAAAATTTGTCAAAATCTGACAAAGTGAAATTTCACCCCTCCTGCAAAATGTTGCTCGAACTGCGTGCCAAGATTTTGCCTCCTCTATCTCGAAATTCGTGCCTGCTCCTCGTTCCTCCATCTTCCCGTGCAGGAAAATTGGTTTCTTTTAAAGTTTGGAGGGCGATTTAAACAATGTAGGTAGTTTGGCAGGTTGGTAAAGATGGAACATGGTTGACGAGGGGTCGAGGGATCAAATCCCACCCCTCCCTATTTTAACATATATTCGTTTTTAAACACTGCACACATATATATTTTTTGACAGCAACATTAATGGTTGATGGGATCGGGTCCACCTTGGGTGGCCCGCCCCTTAACCTCCGCCGGCCTGAAACGAGATTGGTGTGGGTAATGCATTGTTTTATGCATTTAAATGGCGCATATATATTTTTTGGTTGGCGTGCATGTTGTTACGTGGTCTACGTATGGTATGTGGTACTGTTTATGGGACCGCCCGCTCGGGAGTCGGCCCACGTAGGTCGGGCAGGTTCAACCCCCGCCGGTCCCGACTTAATTGTTATATGGTGCGTTGAGGGTTTTCAGGGTGTGGATCGGGTCCACCGGAGGTGGCCCGTGCCCACCACTTTAATATATTGTTTAACAGTTATGTGGGAGGGCTTGGCAAGGTGATGGTCATCGAGCCAAAACTTAAATTTAATTTCGTAAGGTGATTGTGGGAGGGCCGGCAGGGGTGATGGCCCGTCGGCCCAAAAATTTTGATTATGATAGATTTGGGGGTGGCGAGGGTAGTGGCCTGCCACCATATTTTATAAATTTTTTTCTTTACTTTTATAAAGAGGGGGTAATTTTCAAAGTTTCAGAAAATAAGGGATATTGGGCAAATCAACGAGGTTGCAATTTCGACCGATTTCGAGAGCTAGGTTTCATGTCTCGAGGTCGGTCAAATTGTAGGACACTTAAACCTGGCCCACAGCCCAACTTTGACCAAAACTTTGACTAACTCATTCTCCCTCATACGAGCTCGGATTGACGAACCGTTCGCACCTCCGCGATCAGGACGACGAGATCTACGCTCTAGTCCTGGGTCGACATCATTCTGAACACTTTGATTTTCGAGCGTTCATAAACCCTCTTTGCCTTATGTGTCTCTGGAGCCACCTGGATCAATCCTCCCCACTGAGGAGATTTTGGTCCTCCAAAAGCATGAACAATAATATGCAACTTCTCTATACCCTGTCTGCATCACAAGTGTCCTGAAAAGGTCTCGCTTCCCTCTCCTTCACCTTTGTTCTTCGGAGCCTTAAGCGATGAGCCAACCTGTAGTACATTGTTTTGCAAATTACATGCTTGACTTTCATGACCAACTAATGACCCAAGCGTGCCACACTTGCCACGAGTTTATAACACATACTACGTGGTGAAGTTTACATCAAGATGGACGCAAGACCTCAGCTATGACAACAAGGCCAATCTATCATTGTTGCTTCAACAAGTGATGGAAAACACATCATCACTGCAACACGTGATTTACAAACATAAGACCAAACACTATTGTTTTGACAAGTGACGGGAACATAACATCACTTTCACAGTTTAACATGCGACACGCAATAAGACCAGACATCATTGTTGCTGAACAAGTGATGTAAAATACATCATCACTTTTACATCTTAAAATGCAACAAATGATTTACAAAAGCATGACCATGAAATGACAACATGTCTAGAAACCATTTTTCTCTTATCAATGTGAATGGGTCACCTCCTTATGGTGGTTTTGCTTTTCGAACCACTGTTTCACCTGGTTCACGCACCGACGCTTTGTCTTTAAGGCGCTGCTCTGGATGGAGCCTCCGACAAGTGGCTCTTTGATGGCCACTTCTGTCGCAATGACAGCAATAGGTTTTCTTCCTCCAAACTTGCTTAACATGTTTCTTTACCTATTGTTGAAAGGGTCTTTCACGCCTCATCCTTTTGTGTGCTGCCATTCTTTTCCAACACTTAGAAAATGTATGGTTATGTAATCCACAAAAGGTACATGTTTTTCGATGCCATGTTCTTCATTCATCGTTAACAACATGATCATAATCGAAATGAACATTTGAATGTTGAGAGTGGTTATATCTTTCCTTGCTGGCTCTGGCGTAAGTATGGCAATGAGAGCTTGCCTCATCTCTTTCCCTGCAATGGAAACTGCCATGGGATGATGGGGATGTTTTCCCATCATTCTCTTTCATCGACAATTTTGACGATGTCTCAAAAGCATATGACACCTTTGAACATTCTCCTTTGGTGTATCTCGAGCTTGCAAATTGAGGTCTCTGCCCAACCTCCAATGGTTGAGTTATGCATTGGTTATTAATACCAAGTTTTTCTTCCTTCTCATGCCTCGTCCTTGTAAGGAGCCTCATGTTTGTCCCTGTAATTGGGATCTCCAAATCTCCAACAGAACTCATACTATGTGACAACGAAACTGAAAGGAAATCAACATCTTTTACCTCCTTTGTTGATTTGGAAAGAACTAATGAGGGCTTCTCATCATCTATTGTTGGTGGTTCGCTAACTGTTGTGGCGCATTCCCCAACTTCCTTTTTGACATACCCAATGCCTATTCGACACGGTAATTCCTCTACTTTGATGGGGTTGACAACGCCTTGGCCATTAGCGCCCAAGCCTTTCCCTTCATACCCCATTTTCTTCAACAGTTTGGAGCCAATTCCTATGGTATGATTTTCAAAAACAGCGAAATCATCATCAGGAAATATACATGAATTCGGAGAACTACTTTTTACCTCACATGGGTCATGCTGCAGATTTTCCAAGGCCTCATCCTTAGCTTGCAGCTGTCTTAGCAAACTTTGTTTCTCCTCTTTCTCTTCTTGTAGACGCATCGTCAATTCAGCATTCTCTGTTTGAAGATTCTGGTTGTTGCGCTTCAGTGCTTCCAGGGCCTCTTCCGTGGCTTCCAACTAAAGCTGCAATCGCTCCTTTTCCTCTGTCTCTTTTTGTAGAGTTTCATACATGATTTCCACTCTTTTGGAAATGTTGAGCATGGTCTCGTACATCGCTCTTTCATCCTCTGTCACTACACGTTCCATTGTTCACGCTGCAACTCTCATCAACACAAAGACCACTCCAATACCACTGGTCCAAGTCCGAGTGTGACAAGGAGCCTTCCAAGACCTTTTACTTTCATGATGTGTTAAATTGCATTTTTAAAAAGAACATAAAGAAATACATCTGTATGTTGTAAAGAAGAGGAACATGTCAATCATCAGCAACATAAAAACATAAGCCGTTGATAACGGAGTTCGTCTAGGAGGGACTACGTCTCCGGGCCCTGGTGTCAAGATGGTGTAGGCCGCTGCATTAAGTGTTGTCAATAGTAATGATGATGTACATAAGAGATGATGTCGCGATCATACAATGAAAATGCCCTCACGCAAGAGTGGCTCTAAGAGATGTTCTACTACAGGAACCCTTAGTCAAAAGACTCCTATCAGTATGACACAAAACTCATGCATGATGAGCATCCCACCAACATGGCATAAAAGGGATCTCAAAGAAAACATGCATGGTGACACATGAGTATCCCATCAACATACAACAAAGGGATCTAAAAACACAACATGATGAGTTATGACAACAAGTACATCACATAGGCGATTCCACGTCACATCAAGCAGGAATCATAAAAGTGAGTAAAAAATAGGATCCCACATCAAACATCAATCAAGGACCTGTGCAGCGCAATGCATTGCAAAAGAAGTACATGAACACTGCATATACCTCACAACCAAGGGCCATCTGAAGAAGCAGATGTCAAACCGCTGAAGCTGCTCGCACCAACAATCTCACGGCATCAATCGCATGGAAAAGGTCGCACACACATGAATGCTGACACCTACATTCCACTTAGAAAATTGGCTGAAGAATAGAATGAGAGAATAGGAAATCTGAACGCACCATCAGATTTGTGACATCGAATAGTGCAAAATCGACTGTCCAATTTTTGAATTCTGAGAAGTTGAGAATCTAGGGCTCAAGGAATCTTTTAGTTTCCCCCTAGATTCCTCAAAGATTCTACTCCATGGGTGGACTGGAAATCTACAACTCAAAAGGCGGTTTTAACCTCGCCATTGTGATCCCTGCAGAAAACCATGAAAAACGACTGTAAACTTGACTATATTCCGATATGGAGAAAAATTAACTCCTCGGGAAAATTGCAAGGATCATGGTTTCGCTCCCTGTTTTTGCAGCGATCACGGTTCCATCCCCATACTGAAAATGGCCGAAAAATGCAGAACTCTGATGGAGACACGGACAACGCCATTGCGTTCATGGCATCGAGAAGTGCTGAAACCATATAAAATTTGTCAAAATCTGACAAAGTGAAATTTCACCCCTCCTGCAAAATGTTGCCTCGAACTGTGTGCCAAGATTCTGCCTCCTCTGTCTTGAAATTCGTGCCCACTCCTGGTTCCTCCATCTTCCCGTGCACTGAGAAAATTGGGTTCTTTTAAAGTTTGGAGGGCAATTTAAACAATGTAGGTAGTTTGGCAGGTTGGTAAAGATGGAACATGGTTGAGGAGGGGTCAGGGGATCAAATCCCGCCCCTCCCTATTTTAACATATATTCATTTTTAACAACTACACGCATATATATTTTTTTTACAGCCGCATTAATGGTTGATGGGGTCGGGTCCGCCTTGGGTGGCCTGCCCCTTAACCTCCGCTGGCATGAAACGAGATTGGTGTGGGGAATGCATTGTTTTATGCATTTAAATGGCACATATATATTTTTTGGTTGGCGCGCATGTTGGTACGTGGTCTACATATGATATGTGGTACTATTTATGGGGCTGCCCGCTCGAATGTCGGCTCATGTGGGCCGGGCGGGTTCGAGCCCCGTCAGTCCCGACTTAATTGTTATATGGTGCGTTGAGGGCAATGTTTTAAAACTCCGACTCCGACTCGGTATCGATTCGGCCGGCTCGATTTCAATGACTCGGTCATTGTAAAAAATACATTAAATATTTATTTTTTATAAAAACACATAATTTTAAAGATTTTCTTTCATGTTTCCAAACACACAGCATTAGAATATAGATAGAAGACAACATATGATCAAAGTAGGCTCTTGAATATATCCATTATATCAAAATGGCACCCAATGCATTGTCCAATACATACACGATGATGATATAGAGATCAAAACAAAAACACATAACCAAGGAGGCTATAAATGGCCTCTACAACAAAAGTCTGTGACCAGTACTACTGGCTACTACTAGAGTTGCCAACGTCATCCGGCTCAGTGTTACTTGGAAGTTGGGAGCAAGAGCGAAAGTGGGGAACGAGAGTGAAAACAGGAGCAGGAGCGGCATTTTCAGAAGCTCCTGGTTTGGGAGTGAATCCCAGAGGAGTTCGACAACCAATGTCACTAACATCAAGGTACATAGAGGGATTGGTTCTCTTGATTAAATACGAGTTCCATACCCTAATACATGACAAAATTCAATGGAAACATTGCAATCCTCCAATCCTGAAATCCTGAAAAACTGATAAGTCTGCTAGATTTTGAATGAAATCTAAAATTCTACTTTCTCCATATGAAATCCAATGAGGCCGAAACCACTCTCAAACATCCTGAGTCATTTCATGGTAATGTTAAAAATTTAAGTAAAAGGATGAAAATGAAGATTAAGGAGAATGTCACTTTTACTTTAAGAATTTAACATTACCATGAAATTTGAATAGCATATCAATAGTAGAGAGCATTTGAATGTGTTAAATAGGGTTTGGGAGGGGGAAATGGACCCCAAATAGCATTTAACTAATTCATAAAACACATTGGAGTTCAAACCAATCAGCAAACACTTCAAAATTTCATTAAAAAAATGTCAAATCGTTGTTTTGATGGGGTTACAGGCCACTGGTTATGACTCGGCCGAGTTGGCCGAGTCATGGCTGACTCGGCCTACTGAACCGTTTCCTCCACCGAGTCACATTTCTGGGCAATGAAACGGATCAACTCGGCCGTTTCCGTTTCGAAACGGCCGAATTTTAAAACTATGGTTGAGGGTTTTCGGGGTGTGGCCCGTGCCCACCCCTTTAATACAATGTTTAACGGTTATGTGGGAGGGCTCGGCAGGGTGATGGCCGCCGAGCCAAATCTTAAATTTAATTTCGTAAGGTGGTTGCGGGAGGACCGGCGGGGGTGATGGCCCGTCGGCCCAAAATTTTTAATTATGATAGATTTGGGGGTGGCGGGGGTGGTGGCCCGCCACCATATTTTATAATTGTTTTTACTTTTATAAAGAGGGGGTAATTTCCAAAGTTCTAGAAAATAAGGGATATTGGGCAAATTAACGAGGCCGCAATTTCGACCGATTTTGAGAGCTAGGCTTCATTCCTCGGGGTCGATCAAATTGTAGGACACTTAAACCTGGCCCACAGCCCAACTTCGACCAAAACTTTGACTGGCTCGTTCTCCCTCATATGAGCTCGAATTGACGAACCGTTCGCACCTCCGCGATCAGGACGACGAGATCTACGCTCTGATCCTGGGTCGACATCATTCTAAACACTTTGATTTTCAAGCGTTCATAAACCCTCTTTGCCCTATGTATCTCTAGAGCCACCTGGATCAAATCTTGGCTTTGTATCAGGGACCCAATGATGCTAAGAGGCTTGCCTTAAAGGACAAGCTAAAAAATATCTAGATGAGCAAAGGTGGGCCCATCATTATGTACCTTTCAAAGTTCACCCAAGTTCGAGATGAGCTAGCTGGAGTGGGCAAGACTGTAGCAGACAAAGACCTTGTGATTCTTGCACTACTGGGACTTCATAAGTCTTGGGAAAATTTCTAGGATGCAATCAGTGGCAGAGAGAATCTTCCCAACTAGGAAAGGTTGTGGGGAGACTGCATCCAAGAAGAAATCTGGAGGGGGATGAGAGTTGGAGGTTTAGTAAAGATAGAGGACAAGGAGAACTTTGCCTTGGCAAGCAAAGGAAGCAAAGCCAAGGGCAAGAAGAGCCAAGGCAAGGTCGAGTCCAGTCAGAAGGGTGAGAAGAAGAAGAAAGATTTGAGCAAGATCAAATGCTTCTCTTGCCACCAGTTCGGACACTATGCCACTAAGTGTCCTAACCAGAAGAAGGGATCTAATAAGGACCATGTAGTAGCCTCAACTGAGGTAGATGTGTTTAATTCTTAGTTCAAGAACAATTTCTCATTGATAGCTTGCATGGCAAGCTTAGTGAGCAGTAGCATATAGTACATTGATTTTGGAGCATCCTTTCACATGACTAGGAACAAGGAATATTTAAGCCAACTAAAAGAGAAGGACATGCAGTTGCATATTGAGCTAGGAGATGATGGCAGGTACTTGACCAAGGGCATGTGTACTATTAGTTTTGAGAGGGATTCTGGTAACTCTCTCCATCTCAAGGATGTCCTCTATGTTCCAGGCCTTAAAAAGAACCTTGTTTTTGTTTCCACCCTTGAGGACAAGGGTTATGATGTCAATTTCAGTAGAGGTAAGGCCTACCTCAAACACTTACCTTCTGGAGCCATGAAGCAGAATGGTGTGAGGGTAAAGAATCTATACAAGTTGCAAGTTGAGTCAGACGCATCCTTGAGCAGCAGGGCAAGGCGTGAGCATGGAAAAGATGTTGGGGACCTTTGGCACAAACATATGGGGCATTTGCATCATGGCACGTCGAAGATCCTTCAGCAAATAGCCACAGGGCTACCACCGTGCAATATTGACTAGAATCAGGTGTGCAAGGGTTACACACTTGCCAAGTATGCCAAGTCGTCTTTTTAGGGCTGAGAAAGCAGAGCCAAAGGGATTTTGGAGTTGGTACATTCAAACGTATATGGGCCCTTCTCTTCTCCATCCCTCATGAGACACAAGTACTATGTCACTTTCATATATGACAATTCTCGAAAAACATGGATCTTCTTTATGAAGAAGGAGGCTCTGAATTTATGGAATTTAAGGCCTTGGTAGAAAACCAGACCAGGAAGAAGATCAAAGCATTGAGGAGTGACAATGGTAGGGAATATGTCTCCAATGCTTTTAGGGACGTGTGTGCCAAGGAGGGCATTAGGAGAGAGCTTACAACACCCCATAACCCTCAAAAGAATGGGGTGGATGAGAGGAAGACCGCAACATAGTTGGAGTGGTCAAGGCCATGTTGCATGACTAGGGGCTACCCACGTTCTTATGGGCAAAGGCATGCAACACTGCAATATTTCTGTAGAACATGAGTCCACGCAAGGATTGTGGAGCAACTTGCAAGGATCAAGATTCACAGAACAGGTCGAGACTATCTTTAGTAAAGAACTTTACAAAAAGTGGCGTTAAACCTTCTAACGCAAGACATTGAAGGTTTGAAGGCAAGTTAAGGAAACATTAGACAACGAGTGGACAAAATATAGTTGAAGAAGTACGAAGGAGCCTCTTCTCCAAGCAAAGAGCCTGTATTCAAGTCAAGTCATCTTCCTCCTATGTTTGATGTCGCTTTATTTATTAGGGGTTTCATGACCCATTTTTGAGCTTGGAAAGTCATTCTCCCATGCTTCATGGAAGTGCCTTGACTTGCAGTATGAGCATGGGCATTCATTTAAGGCATATTTTGAACGATAATGAGCATTATATTAAGGTTTTAACGGGGTTGTTTCAAAGGTTCTTCCCCCCCCACCTCCCCTTTGTGTAAAATTTATCATGTGAAATTATTTCGTAATTGTAAAAAAACAAATTTATTTTGACTTAGTCTGCAAGTATTTTGTGGATGACAAGTCACCCCTTTGGGGGGAGCAAAAGAAGGATAGATGTTGAGAGCTTCATCTATAGATTTAGAACTCTCCCTCCTTAGCAAACCGTGTTGTAAAAATATGTGATCACTAATGCCATAATAAGAACTTCTTTGGTGCAAACATCCTATGTACAATTTGTGGCTTGGGGCGAGGGAGTGGGGATACGCAGGAGCGGCCTATATAAAAGCTCCCCACCAATTTTTAGGAAACGTGGGGGAGCGTCGGGGTCTTAAAAACTTATAAATATAAAAATATATGATATATCTTTGAAATTTTAATATTTATAATGTAACTATCTTTATCATTCTATAATATATAACACTTACATCACTGAAGTGTGAAACAAAATTAAAACGAAAAGCATGATATCATATAATCATACATCATACATGTAAATTTGTAACTGTACAATGTAACTACTAACAATGTACAACGAAAATAAATGTTTAAAGTTTTAAAGTCTAAACCATATTGAAGTTCCAACTATGAATACTGAATATTGAAATAAAATTCAAGTCTGATACATCAAGAACCAATTTTTTATAGAGTCAAGACTCAAGTCTAATATATCATATATCAAGATTCAAAATAAACTGAAGTCGGAGGGGTCAAAAGAGTTTGAAATAGCCCGAAGCAGCCTTCACAAGAGGAACCAATTAGCGGGAGCCTGTTGCAACCTCTGACTGGCAGGAGGAAGCCAGGGGAGCGCGCAAAGAGACACAGCGAACCTCGAAACTACATGAAGCTCCAGAGCCATGGCCCCAGGAGGGGGCCACGAAAAGGAAACTCCCTTGCCACTAGAGCTAGCCGCATTCCAGAATTTGGTTGCAGCTTGCAATAAAAGGCCAGCATCCAAAAACTAACAGAAGTTCGTGAAAACAAATGGCAACTATCCCCACAGTTGCTCTGCCTATTGAAAAGCCTTGCAAAGCGGCTTTAAACCTTGCAGAAAGAGGACTTATCGGCCAGTTCACAGACTTATGGCCATCACCAAAAGCGGTAGAAGCCTGGGGTCAAAGAAGGAATAAAAAGCCATTTCATCGGCAAAGGCTTCTTTGTATTTGTATTCGAAGCAGCAGAAGACAGAAACCTAATATTCAGAAACGGCCCGTATTTCATGAGACCTCATGGACTATATCTGAATCAATGGACGCCAGACTTCGACCCAACCTAGGATGTGCCCTCAACTGTTTCGGTTTGGGTGAGATTGCCCCACCTTCCTCTTCACTGTTGGAACCCTAAATCCTTGGAAACCATAGGCAACAAGCTCATCGACTGAGCAAAAAGAAGACACCAGTATTCTTGTGCTAGAACTTGTGTAGAAGTAGACCTAGAGGAAGGTCTCCCTGAAGCCATTAAACTCATGGCGGTTGATTGGTCACACATACAGTTGCTAGATTACGAGCAACTACCATTTAACTGCAGACACTGCCATGGCTACGGGCACTTTGCCAAGCATTGTAAAAATAAATCAAAGGATGTAGTTGAGAAAGAGAAGGGAGATCAATGGACTCAGGTCTAGAAATCAGGACCAACCAAGCAGAGCAACAGGAACAAAGGGAAAGTCGCCTCCACTAGGAGGGTTGGTCCTCCAAAACCCCAAGCAAAAGGAAGTTCAGTCCCTCCAATAGCAGACATATCAACCAACCCCTTTGATATTCTCAGCACACCAGAAGAACCCCAAGATCCAACAGATAAAGAGATTGAACAGCAGGCAAACAACATGGAAGAAAGCAAAAGGCAAGAGGAACCAGCCCCAAAAGGTGCCTCTAGTTCGCCTACCTATGCAGATATGACAAGAAAGAAGACCCCTGAGACATCGGGATCCTCGGAAGATGAAACATCTGAGAGGCCCTTGAAAAGAGTGGGGAGGAAATCTCACAGAGAGGCCAGAGAAGAAGAAGCAGAGAGACAAAAAATGCAAGGCAGTCAGGCCACTATAGAGATGTCTATCAGCAGAAATACTAGAACCAGGCCTCCCAAGGGAGGTGCTGCCCCAACCCCTACCAGTAAATAATGCGATTAGTCTCTTGGAATTGCAGAGGATTGGGGAACCCATCAAAAGCTAAAGCAGTCAAGAGCCTATTAAAGTCAAAACTTCTCGAGATCCTCATGCTCCAAGAGACTAAAATAGAAGGAGAAGCCCTTCTAGAACTCAGCAAAGCAAAATGGAAAACAAAAGCTGGAAAAGCGGTAAGTGCTAGAGGTACATGTGGTGGGTTAGCCACTCTCTGGGAGGTTGACAAATTCCAGCTTGAGAGCTCCTTTCAGACGCAACACTGGATTTACACCAAACTCCGACACCTACCAAGTAAGATAAACATTGCTCTCTTTAATCTCTATGTTCTTGTACTCTATGTAGAAAAGGAACAATGTTGGCAAACCCTGACTGATTTCTTGGAAGCTTACTCAATAATATAATTATTGTCGGAGACTAAAATCTAATCCTAGACCCAAAGGAAAAAAGAGGAGGAACCAGCTGCAAGGACCGCTTCCTCCCGTTAGTGGAAAACCTGATTCAACAATGGGATTTAATGGACTTCAAGCCAAAAAAAAGGGCTATGCACCTCGACAAATAACAAAATAGAGAAGGAGCATATCTCAGCCAGGCTGGACAGATTCCTTCTTGAAAGTTCCTTCCTCTTCAAGAAGATGATCATTTCCACAAAAGTTCTACCAAAATGGAACTCAGACCATAAACCCATCCTCCTTCTGATGGAAGAAGAAGAAAACCTGGTACCAATCCCCTTCCGATTTAGCCCACTATGGGCAAACAAGGAAGGATTTTTGGATACAGTGAATAAGGCATGGTCCATTCATGTTCAAGGATCACCCAGCTATGTTTGGGAGCAAAAGATAAAAGCCACCAAAACAACCCTGAAGCAATGGATAAAAAAGCCCACAGTCTCTCCCACTACCCAAAGAAAACAAAGCACAAAGCAGCTGCTAGATCTCCAAATGGGCCTAGAGACTCAAGACATAACTAGAGCATAAATTCATAGGGAGCAAGAACACCAAATCAACACCTTTCGGACATTTAGAGAAGAGGAAGAATATTTGAGGCTCAAGTCACGCAATCTCTGGCTTGTGTCTAGAGACAAGAATACAGCCTTCTTCCACAAGCAAATTCGTACCCGCCTCTCTAGAAACCACATTGCTGAATCACCTCACAAGATGGGACTATTCTTAAAGGCACAACTCTGATAAAAGAGGCGGCAACCTCTCATTTTCAGCTGTTGTTCAAAGAAGAAAGTGTGGAGGATAATGAGGAAGCACATGACTTCCTCAAGCACGTTCCAAGGATGGTTAATGAGGAGGACAATGCAACTCTCCTGAAGCCATTCACTGAAGAAGAAATCAACAATGTCATATGGAAGATGGAACCAAACAAAGCCCCTAGACCAGATGGATTCTCAATACACTTCTATAGACTCTGTTGGGATATCATCAAGGCTGATTTGTACAGAATGATCAAAGGATTCCTTCGAAAATCCGAAGTGGGAGGAAGCACAAACTCCACCTTCCTTGCCCTAATTCCCAAAGAAGCCAATCTGGAGACATTCGACAAATTCAGACCAATATCGCTTTGCAACGCGTCCTACAAAATTCTCACCAAGCTACTTGCTAATAGAATAAAACCTCTGCTAGACAAACTCATCTCTCCCAATCAAGGAGGATTTGTCAAAGGAAGGCATATCTTGGACAATGTGACACTGGTGCAGGAAATCATCCATTCCAACCACCAGCGCAAAGAGCACGGTATGCTCATCAAACTAGACATGGCGAACGCCTTTGATAGAGTAAGACATTCCTTCCTTCTCCAAGTTCTTTCTGCATTTGGTTTTAGTTCGGAATTTGTTAATTTGATTAAAGCATGCATTGGAGAACCTTGGATAGCCCCTCTAGTAAATGGTAGACCTGCAAACTACTTCAAAGCTACAAGGGGAATCAGGCAAGGCTACCCTCTGTCCCCCTTCCTGTACATTCTAATGGCAGACTCTCTAAGCCGAAATCTCTCTAATGAGAAGCTCAACGGGACACTTCCTGGCATCAAGGCAATACCTGGAACAACCCCAATCAACCATGCCTTGTTCGCAGACGACTCTATCCTTTTGAGAGGAGCCTCTATTAAGATAGCAAGAGCCTTCAGCGGAGTAATCCAAAGCTTCTGCAGAGTCTCCAGAGCTATGGTCAATAATAGAAAAAGTGCAGTGTACGGCTGCGCTGTAGACCAGCAATCTATTCTAAGATTGCCTAAGCTCTAGGCTTCATCGGATATGTTTCTTGGGAAAAATTTAAGTATCTTGGCCTGCCTTTAACCTTGGTCACTTCTAAGGCCCCTCACTAGATGGAAATTATCAGCAAAATCAAGGCAAAAATGACTACTTGGGGCGGGCAGTGGATTACCACAGCTGGAAAGCTCACTCTAGTCAAGTCAGTCCTCTCATCCCTTCCTATCTACCAGGCATCTTTCCTTTTAGCTCCAAAAATGATCACCAATTAGTTAGCAAAGCTGATTCAAAACTTCCTATGGCAAGGAGGAAAGAGGAACCAAAAAAAATTCCATATAGTAAGCTGGGACATAGTGAAAAGGCCAATACCTAAAGGTGGACTTCAAGTAAGAGATCCTGTGTTGGCCAATCTCGCAATGGGAGGGAAGATCCTTTGAAAAATCTTCTCAAACCAAAAACACCCTGTAAGTCAAGTTCTAATTAAAAAATATCTGCACAAGCTCTCAATAAAGAATATGGATGAAGGAGTTTCTCACAAAGGAACCACGTTGTGGAAGTTGTGCCCCCAAGGCTGGAAATTCTTCAAAGAACATCTCTACAGAATTCCAAGAAATGGGAAAAGAATCAGACTATGGGAGGACAAGATCATGGGTCTCCATCCCCTAAGTCTTGCACCAGATATAGCAGACTTGTGTAACTGGCTCATCCAAAAAGGTATCCACAAACTTGCTGACATTTGCACATGGGATTCAGAAGGGAACTGGAGTAACTGGGACCTACATCGCCCCCCTGATTGGATGCTCCCTCAACTCCATCAATTATTGGATAAACTCACTGGTCTGGCTCCTGTGCACCTGCATTCGAGGGACAAGTGGGGCTGGGGGAAGTCCAGAACTTACTCAGCCAGGCTGGGTTTTGCAGCCCTCCAAGAACAACAACATCAGATCCATACTACAACTCTTTGCAACATGTATGGGACCCATTTGGACTCCCAAAAATCAACTTCTTCTGTTGGACTCTCATGCACAGAAGGACCCTCACTGGGGAAAACTTAGAGAAAAGAGGAATCATTGGTCCACACAGATGCCCTCTCTGCTGCAAGGACCAGGAAACGATCAATCACTTATTCATAGACTGCCCCTTTTCTCAAGAGGTCTAGATGCAAGCAACCATGGGGCTCAACGTCCAAATCCCTCAGCAGTCTTCAGTGGTTAGCCTTTTCGCAACTTGGAAAGATTGCTACCCACACTGTTTGAACAACAAATCAACTTGGACTAAAATCTGGAATGCAATCCCAAAATATATCTGTTGGGGAATGTGGTTGGCTAGGAATGAAGCCATCTTCAACAATAGACTTCAATCCACCAACACAGTCACTGCCAAGGCCAAAGCCTTGTTGTTGGAACTTTTGAAAATAGACCTCATAAGTCAGACAACTACCTACTCCCTAAAGAGCTTAGCTGGCTAAGTGAATCCCTGAGACGGGCAAGCATCAAGAAGAATATCTACTTGACTAGCCATAATCCAGAGTGGCATCTCCGGATCTCTAAGGCGGAATTCCAAAAATGGTGGAAAAATCAGGGAAAAGTCACAATTTCCTTCGATGGAGCCTCCAAAGGAAACCCGGAAATATCAAGGGCAGGAGGAATAATTTACTCCATAGATGGACAAAAACAGGACAGCTATAGTTGGGGTCTAGGACAGAGCACCAACAACCAGGCCGAGATCCTAGGTCTGCTAAAAGCTTGTCAGCTGGCTCAAAGGAACATAGGGGAAAACCTTCAAATCTTCGGGGACTCTGAAATCCTGATTAAAACCCTTAATAAGAGCGATCAACTCAATAGCCCTACTCTAAACAAGACCCTAGAAAGAATAAGAAAGTTGACTCAAAACTTCACATCTTGCTCATTCTACCATGTCTTGCGAGCTCAGAACAAGGAAGCTGACATAATGGCCAACAAAGGATGTCTTCTAGCCCAAGGTATGCTGGTGAACAATGATGAAGACGTGGAAAGACACCCAATCCCTTAACACACAAGGAGAGCCGTTCAAGGACAGAATCCCGCAGAACAAAGGTTGGCTCACTTCTCGATGGGGTTTCAGCTCTCTGCATGGGCCAGTTGTGATAGGAGTAAAAATAGGGCACATAATGGATCTTATTTAGAAGACAATTTTGATGGACGAGAGGCAAAGACACAAGGCGGGGGAAGATCCGACGGTCATCACGAGCTGGAAAAGATGAGGGGTTAAAGATGCAAGGAGTGGTAAGCAGTTTTCATCGCACCACTTTTGGCTATTGGGCAGTGTTTCTTGTATCAGACGCGATCCGATCACGGCCTGATGCAAGGCAGGACAAAACCGCCCATTTCGCGTGCCCCTAAGGTGATAAAGGTCGGACAGCAAATCGACGTGATAAGCGTCAGATCTGGGCAATGGAAGATCTGACGGTTATTGCGCGCTTTTCATGGCGGGGTCTTATCCTTGTAGTGGGGCCGGGTACGGAGATGGGTCCCGGTTAAAGCTCGGACAGCGAGGGACGCGATAAGCATCGGATTTGGGCGGAGTTGATCTAAAGTCCGTCGCGCATTGCAAAAGAAGGGGAGTTATTTCGTTGGGAGTGGTAAGCGAGTTCCATCGCACCGCTCTTGGTTGCTCGGCAGTTTTTATGAAACGGACGTGATTCCTCTCAGGGGCCGACGCATGGCAATACAAAACCACCCATATCGTGCGCTCCTAAGGAATTAAGGTTCGGAAAGCAATGGACGCGATTTGCGTTGGATCTAGCAGGAGAAGATTTGACGGTTGTCGTGTGTTGAGATCGGCGGGGGTTAACCCTGTAGTGGGGTCGGGTACGGTGGATAAGACAGGTTTTAAATAAAATCATTTTAATTTATGCGGGTTTGTATTTTAGCCCATGGAACTTAGTTTATGTGGGCTTTAACTTAACCCAGGAAACTACCAAAGTATTAAAGAAAAGAGGACCATAGCAAAGCAAGGACCACTTACCCTGCCATTGCGTTAAAAACAACAGCTAATCTCTGAAATAAAAGCCAGAATAGGTGGTCTCTTTTGAGCCAGATTTCTCGCATATGTCTGTACTCGAGGTTGTTTGGCATGCCCAACCTCTTGTTATTAATAAAATTCAAACGTTTCTGTTTAAGAAAAAAAAAAAAATGAAGTCTGAAATATAAAAGCAAATGTGAAAGGACGAGAGGACAATTGAGCAGAGCGATATCTTGAAAAGATGAAACAATGTGAAATGAACATTGACAATAAAGTTTAAACCCTTCCCGGTTCATAAAAATTAGGAATTTTTTTGTTTCATTAAAAAAAATGCGATTTTTGTCTAGGGAAATGACTGCTCACGACCCCACATGACCCCTTTAGCCTAGGAAACAACTCCATTTGAAGGATTCGACGCCGAAAATGGAGGAAACGACCCCTTACAAGTTTCCATGCGTACCCTGCTTTTTGGGAGCATGGCGAAACGACCCCCATTTGTCCCCAAGTCCCCGGAGCACAAGGGAGCTAGGAAACTCGACCCCCAGGTGGGGGACGCGACCCTGTGGAACACCGCAAATTTAAATGCCTGCAGCTCTGATATTTTCCTAATAATGGTGTATGTTTCAACACAAATGTCTTACCTAAGTTTGCTGTTTTTGGTCACCTTATGATGCATATCTTTTGTATCTGGCTATTCCATCTCTAGATAATAATGGATAACCTTTGATTCTATTGAATTCACTATCCTCCCTGCCATTGATACCAAAATGCAGGTAATGATTTGCCTTGTGTGCAAATCATTCTTGGCTGTACAGAAATTGACCAGAGCAAAAAAGGACCCACAGTTGGAATTGCTTCCTACAACTTTGTATCATCATAACAACAATCTACATTTTCCAAACAGCTAGCCAATCGTTCAAACTGGCATGAAAATGCCTTCACATATAAATGCTTCCAACTTTATAGTAAGCCATAAAGAAAGGAAGAAATATTACTTCAAAAAGATTCTTAGTATTACAGAAACGAATGAGTGCATAAACAAGAAAATACCCGGGCAAAAAGATCTTCACGCATCCATGGCACTAGATACCTCCATGGCCAAATGTCAAGGGTGCTGACTACGTTAGACGATTTGCCGTCCGTTCGTCTCAAGCGCATAGAAGATGATAAGTTTGGATGAATCAAAAACCTGGATGCAACCTCCACAGAAAACTCGTAAGTGCTAAACACCCGATCCACCGGACCACGCAAAACTGTTACAACAGATGTTTTCACTTTTGGCAGCTTTGACAAGATGCTGTAGTCATCGTGGGTTACCAACAACCTGCATTCTGGTTTGCTGCATGAACCATTATTGTCAAAGATTAATGCTAATTAAAACTTAATGAAACCCTTTTAAAATAACTTCCAAAGTTTCCCCATGTCAAAAGACAAATTCAGGTCAAAACATTTGATCATATTAAAGGAAGCTGCAAAATGGACAGCAAACAAACAAAACTGAAAACATGTGCATAACATGCTACAGCAAATCATGGAGGTTTGTTCAGGATAAATAATTTCCTGAACTGAAATCTACTTACTTTCCTCGAATGGTTTGTATTCTTTGTTGAGTTTACTTGGTCAGATCAGAAACCTTGTATCTAAGTTACTTGAAGAAAGATACAAATATAGAGACGTGGCTAGGATGGGACCAAATGTCAGGGATTAAAACTGTCCCAAGGGTCATCAAGGCTTGACCAAGCCTCACACAACTCAGTGACAGCATCTCACAGTTGGGCAAATTGTTCTTCCATCCAATATGTGGGCTGGCCCCAGGCTAGACTCAGCATAGATCTAGAAAAACAAAAGTAAAAAATACAAATATGGAATTGGATACAGATACATCAATTATTTTAAGATGTTTCAATAATCACTGTTGGGCACATTATATGTAATAAAATTATTGTTTAAAGTGTGGTATTAAATCAGAATCAGATCCCACAGAGAAGCAAAACTAGTTGTCAAAATAATCCTACCTAATCTACAAAAATGGATGTCCATGCACGAACCTTTATGCAGTTTTATGAGGTTTTGAATATTATTACTTGTGAAGTTGTAAAATGGTTTCCAGAAAAATGGCCAAGATGATATACAACAGAGCTTGCCTACTATTTTATTATTGCAATTTACCTAATTAAATGTTTTCTTAGCGGCAGCAACCAAAAATAGTTCGATAGGTTTCTTCAAACATTAAGCTATTTATTGACGTGTGTACTTGATCAAAATTCTCACAAAGGGATCTCTAGTTGATGGGTGACTTATTTGACACGCATCAAGTCTATTGACATTTTCAATCCTTTAGTTGTTGAAATTGCAGTAAACATTAATTTATTTAATATTTTTGTATTCTTTAATATTCTTTTCAAGGGAGAGAAGTGGCAGGAGGGGGAGGGGGAAGGGTGTTTTATGGCCCCAAGGAAGTTAAAGCTGCAAAGTATTCATGAGGCTTAGGATGCATGACAAACAACCAAGCTGAAGCTTATGCCCTCTACCAAGGGATTCAGTTAGCCAAAGAAAATTAGATAGCTTCTCTCACTGTTTTGGGAGACTCCCTCCTTATTCAGCGTTTTGTGAAGGGCTCATCTCCGAGGGGGCAAACATTAGAAAATCTTATGAAAAGAATTAGGAAAGCAGCAGAAGGGTTCTCTTCAATAACATATTTCCATGTTCTTCGCGATCTCAATAAAAATGCAGACTTCTGTGCTAATGAAGGGTGTAATTAAGATTCAGAAATTTAAAAATCAATGCCCGAATCAGGCCCTCTCCTATTCCTTAAGAGTTAAAAGGATTGGCATTGCACACTTATGAAAGATTGCATTATCAATCAGTTATAGTATGGAATTTAAATTTTGTTTCTTCACGGGTCAGTTTTGTAATGTATAAACCTACAAAACCCCATTTTTTGGTGTCTGGTTTTGAGTCCCTAGAACGAACAAAGCTCGTTCTTCAAGTTAAATCCTCCAGAAGACTCGGAATATGTAGATCTCCATTGAAATACAAAAATATATATTAAAATGTATGAATAAGAATGATACAATTGAAATTGAGTGCCAGCTTATGTACCCTATGCAGATGTCCCTTTATGAATGGTCATGTCTCCTTAGACATGCCTCTTTGTTTAACTAATTATTATTTAATTACATATTATTATAATTATTATTTATTATCTATATTTATTACTTTTACATCAATTATATTCATAACATTGCCTTCCACCTCAAAAAGCTTTGTTCTCAAAGCTTACTGATGAAAAGGTTTGATCTCTTTTCTGTTTCAAATGTCTTCTCATCTCGGAACTGTCATCTTTGTTGATACAAGTTGATATGATCCTTGGAGATATAAAATTGTCACACGGAGGAAGAATCTGACCATCCTAAATTAATTTTATGTGGGATCTTTCGATTACTGGAAACTTATGATGAATTGTTATCACTGGACTAAGTTGTGCGCACTTCAGTATCCGTCGGAACATAAGTTTGTTGTTTATGTTCCAAGTGATACAAATTCGTAGATTGATTGAGATGTCTATTCTTGTGATTCTGGTGTAGATAAGGAGTTCTTTTGGTTTGTCCTTTCTTTTTCATGTGTGTGGCAAGATTTTGGTTCACTTCAGATTCTGATGTCATCAAGTTGGTTACAAAATCTTCATTTGGAATTTTCATCATTTGAATTGCAACATGTGAGTGTATTTTTCCTTCAACTGACTTATCCTCTTCTTGAGTTGTGGTATTGACTAGTTCGGTATTCGTTCCTTTATCTTCAACTAGAGTTGTTATGACTGGCGACTTCGATACTTCCTCTTGAATATAATGTTCTAACTTGTCTTTTAATGACTTCTTGTCCTTTTTAAGCTTCTTAATTTGCGTCAGTAGTTTTTCACCATGGTCTTTAAGCCGAAAAACTTCTTCATTTTTTTCAGCAGTGATCTTGTCAACTTCTCTTTGCATATTTTGTAGTACTTTTTTACCTTCTTGAAAATTACTTTTGAGATATCTAATATGTCTTCTGGTATTACTGCATTCGGCTTCACTATAACATCTTGTACCATTATTTTTTTCTTTTTATAAGAAAATGTCAAAAAACTTCTTCTTCGTATTCAAGATGAAGGAACCTAGGGTTGCCATCCAAGGTGAACCTAAAATAATGTTACCTTGATCACTCCATAGGTTTTGAACAAATAATTGTGATATGAATACATAATCTCCAATGTTTAATTGTAAATTGGTTATTTCATATTTTTTGTTGTTATAACAGTCCAATTTTTCGATTATATTTGACTCAGGAATCACTAATTAGTTTGTGATTTTAGGTTTCATATAATTTTTATCTTCGACTAGCAAGATAGTGATAGTAACCTCATTTCCGGCCTTCATTTCTGAATTAGACTCCATTTTCGTTTTTTCGAGATGAGCTTTAGGGTTTTTAACGTAACCCCTTCGTAACTTCTTATAATAAATATTATTATTCTCTCTTTTTTTTCTTTTTTTTAAATAACTTTGAACCTCAATACTCTCTTTTTTTCTTGGCAGAATTTTTTTTAAATTAATTTAAATAATAGTAATTTTTTAATTTTTTTTAACAATTAAATGAATTATATAACAGTAAATATATATATATATATATATAGTTTTATAATGTAACTAATATCGGCCTTTAGAATGTGAATGATGCAATGAGTCGTATGGAAGGAAAGGTCACAGTGGTCGAGAGTCAACAAGATCATGGGGAAGACAACAACAGGAGACACAATTGGTTAGATGGAGGGTCTCGGTAGGTGTTCGGGTTTAACAGTGGATGGAGAAGTAATAGTGATAGCGGCAACTGGCTAATCGAAATGCTATGACGGGAAAAACGACAGTTGAAGTGTCTGCAACTAGTGGCGGTGACTAGTCCAAGATTGTGGCTACATGCAGATATTGGATGGAACAGGTACGCCTACTACCTTTTGTTGTGGATACCTGGGCCAAATTCTAGCAGCCACACCCACGTTTCACGGTGATGATTGGGTGCTCGTAAATCTGGTGTGCGATTTTTGTCCACCCTATTTTGTTTCATGAAACCCTTGCAGCGTTCACTTCACTGCTTGGCTCCCACCAAAGTGTCAAATTTGCCTAATGTCAGGCTAGTAGGTGGATCCTTCGTCACTATGTGTTTTCAATCTAAATCGTATTCAGTCTCATTTCTTTTGTTATTAATAATCTAATGGCAATGTCGTGGGCGACTGAAGACATAGCGCGCAGCAATAGCTTCGGGAGTGGTGCAATGTCGAGCAGCACTGCAGGCGCTCTATAGGGCTAACGGCGTCATGATTTTTTTGGTTTTTTTTTCTATTTTTTTTGTTATAATATATATATATATATATATATATTTAATAAATTTATTTTTTGGTATGTAAATTTTTTTCTTCTTTTTAGTTTTAATGGCCAAAGGCCTAGCGAAATGGAGAAGTGGAGAACTCCAATTTCTGAGGGAAATGCTTCAATTATATAGCAATAAGGTTGACGAAATGTTGGAAACCCCCGCTGCTGCTGCTCTGCGCGCGCGCGCGCCTGAGCCTGCCCTCGGCCCTTGGCCTCTGACTGCGACTGCGTTTCTGCTCGACGATCAATCCCATGGATCCTCCGGATCCACCTGGAGGGGATCCGGACCTGCAACAAGCCTTTTCCAACCTGGTGAAATCGCTTCCTCAGCAAAGACCAAGACCTACAGCAACCAAGTTCGTAAAGAAACTAGATGTGTTACAGGAAGTCCATTTGCCGCCGACCATTCCTCGCATGGCAGCCATCTCACTAGCAGAGAAAGGATTAATCGGCCAATTTACAGGGTTATGGCCTTCACCCAAAACTGTGCAAAGATGGGTGGAGCGTAACTGGGCAGACAAGGTTCAAGGGAAAATTTCCATTAGGTTTTGTGGCAGAGGATACTTCACCTTTCACTTTGAAACCAAGGAGGACAAGGATCTAATCTTTAGAAATGGGCCTTACTTCATGGATTCCAGAGGTCTCTACCTCAACAAATGGACCCCGGACTTCGACCCCGAGCTGGACATTCCAAGTGCTGTTCCTGTTTGGGTCAGACTCCCTCATCTCCCTCTTCACTGCTGGGGAGATGACTCGGTCAAAGCAATAGGGAACGCGGTCAGAAAATACATAGATCGAAGTGAACCCAAGGATAACATGCAGGCCTGTGCACGAATATGTGTGGAAGTTGATCTAGGACGCGGACTACCGGAAGCAATCAAACTGAAAGTAGATGACTGGTGCCATATTCAACAGCTGGACTACGAGCAGATCCCCTTCAAGTGCAAGGTATGTCACGAATATGGACATTTTGCTAATAGATGCCCCAAATTTATAACTGTAGAATCAATAGAGCAAGAAGGACAATGGGAAACGGTAAAACGAAAAAAAACGAACCCATCCATGAAGCAAGCAGAGACTGAAATCCCAGGGCCTTCCCAGCATCAACCCTCTCATCCTCATTCACCTCATCTGCACCCCCCCTCATCCTCTCAGCAGCATCCTCCTCTCATCCCCACTTCACCTCCTCGACTCTCGGACCCCTCCATTCCTCCTTCTTCCAACCCCTTTGCTTCTCTTTCTGAGGATGACCCCGAACAGGATCCCATCTCATCTGATCAGCACCCCCATTCCTCTCCCCCTCAATCTTCTCAGCCCTCTCCTGATACCAATTCCATAAGGATCACCAGAAGTTCATCAAAGGAACATGGTGCGCCCAGTGACATCCCCAAAAAGCACGGGCCTGGCAGGAAATCGGCTAAGCAGCATAGAGAAGAAAGTGCACAGAAAGATATAGCAATGGGATCCCAGACACCTATAGAATCCTACATCCTTGGACACTCGGACAAGGAAAACAACAACAAAGGCAAAGAGAGGCGGGCACCTCTCCATACCGCTGGTAAATCATGATGAAGCTGCTGTCCTGGAATAGCAGGGGACTAGGGCACCCCACCAAGAAAGCTGCCCTCAGGGAGTTAATTCAAAGTGAAAAGCCCGAAATCATTCTCATTCAAGAGACGAAGCTAGATCAATCTGAAACCAACAAACTCATCAACCAACAAAAGCAATACAGTGGTTGCGCCAGCGAAGCCAGAGGAGCCTCGGGTGGCATACTAACAATGTGGGACAATAGCAGATGGACTTGCAGCTTCACCAAAATCCATCAGAACTGGATTAGTGTTAAACTGGAAAGTAAGGACAATGGAACAGAGGTTAAAATATACAATGTTTATCCACCGAACCACTACAGGGAAAAAGAAGTTTGCTGGAATACTCTGAATACAAATATAGAAGAAGACCATGACAGCAATATTATTCTTGCAGGGGATCTAAATCTGGTCATGCATTCCAATGAGAAAAGAGGAGGAAACTTTAGCTCAGATCCTTTCAGAAACAGGCTTGAGCATCTTATGCAGGAGAAAGATCTAGTAGACATAAAACCTAAGAATAGAAGATACACATGGAGCAACAGGCGTCTAGGAGCAGGAAATATTATGGAAAGGCTCGACCGCTTCCTCATCAACATCGCCTTTCTATCCACCTTCTCTACCGGTCAGTCAGATATCCTCAACATCTCCGCCTCGGACCACTATCCAATCACGCTCACATTGCACAGTCATAGCCAGATTGGACCCCTCCCTTTTAAATATTCTCCCCTCTGGAACCGAATCCCTGCAGCTAGAGATGCGGTGATGCAAGCGTGGACCCAGCACGTGGAGGGTTCCCCGGCATATATCTGGGAATCCAAGCTGAAGCAAACTAGGCAGGCCCTCAAATCTTGGGCAAAGATCAACTATCAGGAACCTGAGCTCATAAAAAAAGACATAAAAAAAAGCCTTGAGATAGTCCAGCAAAATATTGAAGCGTCTGGTCTCACTCAGCAAGCAAAAGAAGATGAGATTCGATTGTATACCCAGCTGAGGCAAACAGCCAGAGATGAGGAGATCAAATGGAGAATAAAATCAAGACAGTTGTGGCTGCGTGAAGGAGATAAGAATACCTCATACTTCCATAAGCAAGCAACAGTCAGGAAGGCAAGAAACACCGTGAGTATAATCAAAGACAATGAAGGGAAAAGCCATGAGACTCAAGACTCCATTAAAGAAGCAGCAACCGCTCATTTTAAAAACCTTCTATCTAAGGACAAGAGCGAGGAGGATTACTCAAGCCTACTCCAACACATGACTAGAGATGTTACTCAAGGAATGAACAGCAAACTCACGCAAGAAATAGAAGAGGATGAGGTCCAAAAAGCAATCTGGAGTCTCCACCCGGACAAAGCTCCAGGTCCCGATGGGTTTCCAATAAGCTTTTACAGAGAATACTGGCATCTGATCAAAAAAGACCTCCTAAAGATGATTCGCTGGACCCTTCGGAAAGGCAAATTGGGGGGCTACACCAACTCAACCTATCTAGCTCTAATCCCAAAAGAGAACAGGCCCTCTTCCTTCTCAAGATTTCGGCCCATATCTCTATGCAATTCCGCATACAAAATTATTACCAAAATTCTATCTTCTAGGCTCAAGCCTCACCTTCCCTTATTAATCTCAGAAAACCAAGGAGGCTTTCTGCCCAATAGACACATCTCAGATTCCATTCTTCTTGTGCAAGAAGCTATACATTCTAGCATAAGTCGAAAGGAGAAAGGCTTTGTCCTAAAACTTGACCTTGCCAATGCATTTGATAGGGTCAGACACTCCTTTCTGTTTGCAGTATTACAAAAAATGGGATTCAATACCTCCTTCATTAACATGATCAAAGCTTGCATCTCAAACCCATGGATCTCCCCTTTGGTAAATGGACGACCTTGTGCTGCTTTCCAATCCTCCCGAGGTCTCAGGCAAGGCTGGCCCCTGTCCCCTTACTTATTTATTCTCATGGCTGAGTCCTTTAGCAAAGCCTTGGATTACAACCGAAGAATTGGCCTCATTACTGGCATTCATTTCGAGCAGGGCACAAAGAACATCAACCATTCCCAATTTGCAGACGACACCCTCTTGATGGGAGGTGCTTCGATCACCATTGCAAGGCGTTTCAAAAAGATACTAGATCAATTTATGGATTATTCAGGAGGAAAAGTTAATCAAGTTAAAAGCTGTGTCTATGGATGGAATGCAACGAATCACACCATATACAGCATTGCAAACATTCTTGGAGTTTCATACAAGCTTGACTGGAGTCACTTCACATATCTTGGGATGCCAGTCAGTATGGGGCCTCTGAAGATCGACACTTGGAATGGAATTCTTGATAAAATCAAAAGGAAGATTCAACAATGGGGATCTATGTGGCTGAACCCAGCAGGTCGCCTAGTACTCCTAAAATCAGGTCTAATCTCTCTGCCCATCTACCGCTTCTCTCTGATCCAAGCTCCAATGGCCTTCCATCATAAAATGGAGAAAGCTCTCAGACACTTCCTCTGGCAAGGAGGAAAGACGGAGAAAAAAAAGTTTAACCTGGTTAATTGGAAGAATGTCATCCAGCCCCTTGAGAAAGGAGGACTTGGAATAAGATCCCCAAATCTGCTAAATTTAGCCCTCGGGGCTAAAATTGTTTGGAGGCTAATTACAGGGGACTCAGCATGGTGGAAAACAGTCCTTGAGGCCAAATATCTGAACAGCACTCGGCATCAATTGTTGGACACTAATATCCCCAGCAGGGACAGCACCAACATCTGGAAATTGTGCAAGAAGATCATCCCCTATATGGCCCAACATACTTCAAAAATACCCGGGGGAGGGGGCAGCATTAGTATCTCTTCTGACAGAATATTAGGCCAGTGCTCTATAGGATCCAATCTAGAAGCAATCCCAGCTATCAGTTGGCTCAATAACAGAGGAATTTGGAATTTAGCTCAAATAACGCAGTGGGGAAATCAATCTCAAGCTTGGATAGGCTGGTCTTTTCCGGACTACCCCAGAGATCACGAAACAAGCTTCCTAGCTCTAAAGAGTCTATTGCACAGTAAAGCTCCGGTCCAAAAAGGGATAAAAGATAGCTATCGCTGGGACCCTTCGGGAACTCTTTACACAACCAAAGCAGGGTATCAGCAATTGTGTGAAAGCGTCTCCCCACAGGTCATCTGGACTCATTGGAAATTGGTTTGGAAGGCGGAAGCCCCACCTAAAGTTAAATTTTTCTTCTGGCTCCTCCTGAAAGGAAAGATTTTAACGGCAGAAAACTTAAAAAAAAGGGGCATATTGGGACCCTCCAGGTGCCCAAATTGTTGTCAAGCTGAAGAAACAATGCAACATTTGTTTCTTGATTGCCAAGTAGCTAAGAAGTGCTGGAAAGATATGGCCTCAATAGGGGAGGTTGCATGGGAACCAAAGGCATCTATAGTTGAAACTGTATACAGTTGGAAGAAAAATTGCCCTTGGAAAGGTAAAAAGGGCAAATTAACTCAAAGGATATGGAACACAATACCTTTAACTCTTGTTTGGAGCATATGGCTGGCCAGAAATAAAAAGGTTTTTCAAGATAAAGGATACAATTTAAGAGTTATATGCCACAAAGCCAAGAGTTTAGCGGTGGAAGCAATCACCATCCGCATACAAGGCAAGATTGAGGCTTCCCACTATAGTGTAGAAGAAAGGAATCTGATCAATTATGGGCATGGAAGCCTCATCAGTGCCCAGGCAACGAGAAAAGAGAATTTGCAGCCGAATGAGACAAGTAATGTCTGGAAATTGAGACTCAAAGAAGAAGAATTTGCTCTATGGCTGAGCAACTGCAACAGGTTTCATATGTTTTTCGATGGAGCCTCAAAGTCGAATCCTGGCAAAGCAGGGGCAGGAGGTCTTATATGTAATGCAAATGGTGAGTCCATTCTCCATTTTGAATGGGGGCTGGGTGAATTATCAAACAACAGGGCCGAGGGCCTGGCTCTGTTCCAAGGACTCACGCAATTGATCAAGCTAGGAATAAAAAAGGCGACTATCTTTGGCGATTCGGCAATAATAATTCGACTCATGGTGCATAGGCAGACCTCGCCAAACACCTTACTGCAACAAATCAATAGCAGAAATCAGATACTCCACGATATGATGGAGGAGGCCAATTACTACCATATTCTACGTGGCCTCAACAAAGACGCTGACAGTTATGTCAACAAGGCTTGTGATCGCCCCAAAGGACACCTCAACTGCAACAACATCTCGTCTACCCACTCATTGCCATGATCACGCATCCAGTCCATGTAAGGGGTACCGTAACCAATAGAATCCGCAACTGCAGGCAAATCAGCAGAGCAGAGGACAGCGCAGATAAGGAAGAAAGGAATTACATCAGGAGCCAGATCGGGCAATCAGCTCAGCACCCTCTTTTCAACCGCTCCCATGATTCACACGAATACAGTCAAACCTCACTGTACAGAGCAGGCATGGTCGATGGGAAATTGCTCAGAAATTGGATTGAGAAATCTGCCCAAAGTGTGGGAACCAGTCGAATTGCAGGAAGAAATCGTCCCGCCAGACAGAGCACTTGTGCCAATCCAGATTTGCTTTGGGCTGTGTGGACCAATTTTGGAAATAGCATACAGGATGGCTCCCGCCTCAACCGCACAGAAGCGCTATTTATATCTAGACTGCGTCCCAGTATCCTCCATTCTGGAGAGGCATCTTGTGATAGTATTCTCCCCCTTAGAGTCGTTTCAGTTCAAGCAGCTTCAATCCTTTCTGCCAGAGGCGCTGGTCTTCAGATTTCTGGGGATTCAGCGGAAACCACTAGTGACAAGAAACAATCCCAGAGATTCTGCATCAGAGAGGTGATAGCAGCGAAGAACAGAGAGCTAATTCACCAGAGCCATTATATCAGAGAAGTGATACCTATGGAGCGCCCTGAACAATGTTTCCACTGCCGCGATCTGCAGGCAGAATTTGAGGAAGTGCGCGCGCAGCAAAGGACTCTGGAAGATCAAGTTCGCAGCATGGAGGCTAGGCATGCAGACCAAATCCGGAATCTGGAAGCAAAGCTTGATGAGCAGTGCAGAATCCTTCATGACAAATACCGGGCCGAGATGAACTTATTCCTTCATCGAGTTCACTCATTGCACGAGCAGTTCAGCAGTCTTAGTAACAGATGCGCTCATGCTGAAGAATCAATCACAGTCCTCAGGTATATGATGGAAAAAAAATTCAAAGAAGCTTCATCCTCCTCCAGTGCAAAACCGAACGAGGCTAACCAAAACCCGGAGGACTCTACAGCGCGAAAGATTAGTCACATAGAAATTGATTAGTTATGTGTTGCAGTTGTAAGTTTTGGTGTTTTCAGTTTGTAAGAATCTATAGTAGTAAAAGATGTCTCATAGCTAGAAGCAATAGGATCAGGATCAAGGAAAGGAACTATTTTGTAATTCCTTGGATCCGTAATGCTCAAGAAGCACTCCATGTATGGCAAGATGCCTCCCTCCTTTTTTCAGACTAATACATAGCAACCGAACTTGTTAAAAAAAAAGGTTGACGAAATGTTGACGCCAAAGGACCAAATCAGACCGGCTTTGTCCAGTGGTTGTCCAGTGGTTGAGCAGCCACAGAATCGAATAGCTCTGATACCAAATGGAACAAACAAAGTTCGTTCTTCAAGTTGAATACTCTAGAAGGCTTTGAATATGTAGATCTCCATAGAGATACAAGAATATATATTAAAATGTATGGATAAGAATGATACAATTGAAATTGAGTGCCTACTTATATACCCTATGCAGGTGTCCCTTTATGAACTGTCATGTCTCCTTAGACATGCCTCTTTGTTTAACTAATTATTATTTAATTACACATTATTACGATTATTATTTATTATCTATATTTATTACTTTTACATAAATTATATTCATAACAATACCGTTCGAAAAATTTATAGTCTTGCTTGATAAGAGGGCTTAGGAAAAAAATTTGAATGTATAGCTATGTACTACCTGATGTTATTGTTGCAATCCAGGCACAAACTTGCATATAAATACAAAATTCTCATTCTGGTTAAAAAAATTATTTTTGATGGAGATCGGAATCAGCTCGAGGCATATCCAGAATAGATCCTATACAATACCATATCGATCCATGCTTCATCCTTTCCAAATATGTATCCAAGAGGTAACCAAGAAGAATTTGGATCCACCATATCCACAAATATCCAAGGGAAAGCAAAGAAGGCTCTGGAAATATAGTTCCATATCAATTGCAATCTACCACATCCTTCCAACAAGTGGATGTTTGTATCATATCTAAATTGTGAAAATTCCTGAATCTACACATCAGAAACTCCTACTGCATTTTCTAGTTTACTATCTCCTACTTGTTCTTTGCATTAACAAGTTATTTAAATGCATAAATATTGAAGTAAACACAAATGCAGCCTTCACAAATATACAGATCAACAACTGAAATAAACTAAGACAACACAAGGGACACCGTTATTTTTGGACAATCGTCCCCGGAAAAACCCAATTCGAGAAAACCGGTGCAACATATAGAGGGTTTTATTATTAAGAAGATTATGAATACAACTAGGGTGCCAAAAATGGCTCACCCTTCAGAGAATATCCTTGGCAGCAATACCTATATCCAGAGACAGATATTTTGATTGATCAGCAACAGGATGAACGATCCCACAGTGACTCCCGCTATTCCTTGTCTTGGAGCGGAAAGTTGCTCCACACACTCTCTAGAATTGTGTGACCCTCTTAGGGACTGCGTCACCCTCTCTGGCTCAGCGTCAGCGAATCAACTCTCAGTCCGTCCCACTAAATCAGCTCAATGCAACCTCTGAAGCCCTATGCGTCTACTGCGTCAACCTCTATGGCCTCTGCATCAACTCCTTTAGCCCTCTGTGTCCGCTGCGCTGGCCTCCTTAGCCTCTGCATCAACCCTTGTTGCCTCTGCATCAACCCTCCTAGGCTCTGCGTTGCCTCTTCCGGCACTCTGCTACCTCTCTGATATGTATTCCTCGGCCTCCTGCCGAACTGCCCCTCACTGCAACTAATCACTTGTTCAATTTCCTCAGCAAACCTCGCCCCAAAAAATCAAACTGACTGATCTCTCTTGGTGTCTTGGTGTGTCTCCAACTGACCTTCAAGCCTTCTCTTATACTTTTCCTATTGACGATTCAACAACCGAGATTAAGTCCCTAATCAACGGCTAAGATTAGATCTATCTTGATCCTTGTTATTTAGAACTTTCTCACCCATATTATATTAATACACATTAATATTTTAATTTTCCTAAGTTTAGACTTAGGGTCTCATTAAAAATATTAATTATTTTAATATCTCTCCATCCGGGTGGAATTTCCCCAAACGATTTTTGGGTCTTGGAGATCTCATGTGCCTTAGCCTCTCCACCAATTTTCATGGCTAAAGCACATCCGATGCTACCAAAAATCAACACTCCCTCTTAGCGAGGAATGTGCTCTAGTAATGCTTCACCATAGAAACATCACACTGATCCTCCGCATCGATACCTGTGTTGATGTTTGGCTTGCTCCCTCACATCCTCTGCACTGTTGCTTCTTGTATTGCTGCCCATGACACTGCCACTGCCACTGCCACTGCTACATCTGTACTGCAGCGCCCTCTCAACATTCTGCCCATAGCACTACCACTGCTAACTGCTGCATTGCAACTCATTTACCGAGAAGTAGGTAACTGACTTCACCCAAATACTGACATCTCGGTCAGTCTGGAAGCCTCGTTATGCTGAAGCTATCTCTGCTGATATCCTGTGCTCCCTCTGTTGCCACTATGCTACTGCAAATACCTATATGCCTCTTGCACTGTTGCAGACTCCACTGCGCTGCTACAGATTTCTGCACTCTAGCACTGCCTTGCCGCTCCACCACACTTTGCTCCACCCAACACCTGTCATCATGCTACTATCATTAAAGGCTCTCATAGCCAGATGTGATCCAAGAGTTTGGGCACCTCAAGGTTCCTGCCCTTGCATGTAGTCCTTCTGCCTACAACTCCATGTCACCCCACCTCTTCTCTAGAGGTGCATGAACACTAATGGCACAAGCGTCATCAGTCTCAACATCCTTCTCCGCCTTTATTGGAGTTGCCTTTGAGTCGGAATCTTCTCCCTTGACTATCTTCCTGGGCCAATGAGATGCATAATGTCCCAGCTCCCCACAGTTGAAGCGCTTGACCTTGGAGATGTCCTTCTTCTTCTTCTTCCCTTGTTGTTCCACAGATGCTAGTGTCACATCCTCCTCCTCTTTCTTGAATCGAACTCCCTTACCGCTACTCCCCGCCTTGGTCGACCTCCTTATCGCCTCCTGTCGTAGAGCTACCCACATCTCCTCCGAAGTGGGGAGAGTCGCTCTACCCAAAATGCTTTGGACAAACATCTCCCAGTCCTCGGAGATTTCATTCAGAGCACTTCTGACCGTAAACTATGGATCCGGTGTAGACCCCACGGAAGTAAGTTGGTCACGAATTTCTTGCAACCAAAGGAGGAAGTGATCTCTCTCCTCTCCTTTCTGCATCTGATATGACCTCAGTTGATTCTCCAATAGCATCTTCCGCTGCACAGAAGAGCCTTGGTATAAGGTGGTCAACATCTGCCACATCTCATTTGTTGTGTTCTTCTCAGCAATATGTGGTATGACATGATCCTTGACCCCATCTAGGATCATGCATTTCACCATGGCCTCCTCATACTTCTCATTTGCATTTGGGTCAACCGGAACAGCTACGGTTTTCAAGGAATAGTCCTTGATGCGATGTTTATCCAAGATTGCTAGGATCCTGGCCTTCCTGATGAAAAAATTGGAAGCCCCGTCCAATCTGTCCTGATCCCTCAATCCATTCACTTCCATCTCTGCTCTTCTCCTAGACTCCCTCTGAGTCTCGACTTGCCTCCTGGAAATCTGTGAATTGTCAAATCACTCCTCTCCAATCCCCCTTTGTTGCTGCAACACAGATCTGGATTTTTTTGCTAGAAATTCGTCAAGGTAGTGCTTCCCTCTACCTTGGTTCCGTCTCCTTAGACATTGTTCTACACTGACAAAAACAGCGTCCCACCAACTCTTCAAATCACAATCTGCACAACTCCCTTAGCCCCAGCAACTGAAGAATCTGAGCCCTTCTGGCTCTGTGCAATCTCAGTGAGAGTTTGATCAGCTCCTCCTGGCCTCAGCATCAATCCTTCCTGGCTGAGAAAGATGATCGGGCACTGCGTAGGCCTGATCTGCCCCTCATTGTCTCTGCACTGGCCCTTCCCTTGGCTCGAAATGTTGACGCAGGCTCTGTGTGAGCATCTGCGTCACCCTCTAAGCACTGCGTCACTTCTTCTCTTGTTGCTTCAGCTCTGGAACAATGTTGTTTCTAAGGACAATTGCTTTTGCTGCAAAATTTCAAATTTCTTCTGCTGGTGTCTTCAGTCCTCCTATGATCTGCAATCGCTCTGATACCATGTGAAAAATCTTTAATCTAACACATCAAAAACCCCTACTGCATTTTCTGCTTTACAATATCTTACTTATTATTTGCATTAACAAGTTATTTAAATGCATAAATATCGAAGTAAACACAAATGCAGCCTTCACAAATATACAAATCAACAACTGAAATAAACTGAGACAACACAAGGGACACCATTATTTCCGGACAATCGTCCCTGGAAAAACCCAATTCGGGAAAACCGGTGCATCATATAGAGGATTTTATTATTAAGAAGATTCTGAGTACAACTAAGGTGCCAAAAATGACTTACCCTTCAAAGAATATCCTTGGCAGCAATACCTCTATCCGGAGACAAATATTCCTGCTGATTAACTATTAAAATTGGCAACTAGGGCCAAACTCCATGTGGGTCATCTTATTAATGGAAGCTGATATTTTTCTTGGATCCCTCTCATTGAGAGGTGTAGGATTGATCTAAAGATCATCTGATTCCAATAAGTATTCATGGAGATATGAATTTATTTGTGTTATGGGACAATTCGTCAAGGTCGGCCATCAACCAAATAAACCCCACTTGTGCTCAACGTTTTAGTATAAATAGAGGTGGCCTTCAAGTCATTTCAACACACTTGGGATCTCTTCCTCTCTACTTGTCTTTGGGTTTTAGTAGGAGGAGAGATCCTAAGGGATAATGCTGCCCTAATCCAGAGAGCAGAAGCCGGAACTGCCAGAACTGTCGGAAATGCTGGAACTGCGGGAACAGTCGGAACTACCAGAACTGTCGGAACTATTGGAACTGTCGGGAACTGCTGGAACTGCCGGAATTGTCGGGAACTGCCGGAATTGTCAGGAACTGTCGGGAACTACTGGAACTATCGGAACTGTCGGAACTACCGAAATAGTCGGAACTGTCGTAACTGTCGGAATTGCCGGGAACTGTCGGGAACTGCCAGAACTGCCGGGAACTGTCGGGAAATGCCGGGAGAAGCCGGAACTGCCAGGAAAAGTCGGAACTGTCGGGAATAGCCGAAACTATCAGGAATTGCCGGAACAGTCGAGAAAGCTGACGCAGAGGGCAGAAGCCGGAACTGCCGGGAACTGTCGCCACTGCCAGGAACAGCCGGAATTGTCGGAATTGTCGGAATTGTCCGGAACTGCCGGAACTGTCGGGAACAACCGGAACTGCTGGAACTGTCGGGAACTGCCGGAACTGTCGGGAACAACCGGAACTGCTGGAACTGTCGGGAACTGCCGGAACTGCCGGGAACTATCGGAACAACCAAAAAAGTTGAGCAGAAGGCAGAAGTCGAAACTGTTGGGAACAGCCGGAACTGCCGAAACTTTTGGAACTGCCGGGAACAGCCAGAACTGCCGGAACTGTTAGAACTATCGGGAACAGTGGAAACTGCGGGAATTGCCGGGAACTGCCGGAACTATTGGAACTGCCAGAACTGTTGGAACTGCTGGGAACTGTCCGAACTGCCAGGAACTACTGGAACTGCTGGGAACTGCCGGAACAACTGGAGCATCTGTCTCCGAAGGAGAGCAGCATGCAAGGGACAGCTAACTTAACATTGGGACAGTTGTATGGTACTTAACAGCAAATACACCAAGCATGCAATGTTATAGCTAGTATGCTAAGTACAACAAGCATGCTAGGGACAACAAGCAAGCAAGGGACAACAAGCAAGCAAGGTGCAGCCTACATATAGGTAAGTATGGCAACATGGTGCAGCAATGGCACATAATGCAATACAGTGATGGGTACAGTCATGATTAATGAAGTGTGATGAGATGCAGCATAGTGATGATGGGTGCAACATGGTGTAGCGCGGTGAGGTGCAGCATGATGACGAAATGCAACAAAACGATAGGTGAAGGAGTCACCTTGGAGAATCAGTTGAAGCAGCATGTCTTCAACTGATCTCATGCATCATCTTCTTAGAGATGATCTATGCTCTTATCTAGATAAGTCAAAGTGTTGACTCTTGTTGTAAGCGTACTATCTCTCTCTCTTTGCTAAACTATTGAAGAACATATAAGCAGAATTGATCAAGGGTTTCCCCACATTGGGGTTTGTCCCTGGCTAGCGCCACATCTTGTGTCCTCTTGTCTTGAATTGTCTTCTACGATTTATGTTTATGTTCTATCTACAGTTTACTTTAATGCTGATGTGATTGCTAATCTAGAAAAGATATTGAGCTAACTGTGAAAATTGAAAAAAATTGCTCTAAGCATAGAACATACCTAAAATTAACATGGTACCAGAGTTGAGGTGAAGACAATGCCCAAGCAAGTGTGAAAGAGCAATCACCAAAAACAGTTGGGAAAGGACAAAAGGATCAGTGGATTCCTCAAACCTCTTCAAATTCACCGAGGGTGAAGTCGAAGTAGAGAATATTATCAGAATGGCGCGGCGGAAGTTTCTGATGTCCTACCTAAAGATCACTTCATTGGGAAGTCCAGATCTAACGGTGGAAGGAAAGGCAGATGCCTTGGTTGCGATAAGTTCGGCCATTATGCGAAGGAGTGTCCGAATGGCAGAGACACATCTCTTGATGAAGATAACAATCATTCTAGGAACATCTTCAATGATCAAAGGAATGACCGGTAATGCAGGTCATCAAGGAAACAGTCGACTCTTCAAAGAAAGCAAGGAACCCCAGGTATGAAGAATCAAATGTTGTTTTTGATAAGATAAAGAAGCATTATCTTGTATTGGCCCTCTCCTTCAGATTCTTTGGGAATCTAGCTTATTGATTGTAGTGCTTCAAGGCACTTCATCAGATACAAGGGTGCACTCTCTAATTTGGTAGAGATGGAAACAATCGTGGGATTATACTTGGAGCCGATGCCACCTATCCCGGAAAGGGTGTAGGGAATGTTACCCCTCAATTGAATGAGGGTAACTCTCTTCATTTACAAGAATCTCTTTTATGTACCTAATCGCAAGAACCTGGTGTCCATCTCGGAAATGGAAGTCAAAGGTTTCAGGGTGGCATTCATCAATGGAAAGGTACCTGTTAAAAAATATAGAATTTTCAAAGATGCTTTTTCTCATGGGTCCAGAGTTGGCAATTTGTATCAAGTTGCAGGATGGTCCATTGGAGATCATGTCAATTGACATATCGCATCTATAACACCGTAGGTCTACCTATGGGGCCCTACCCGATGTGAGTTAGATGGTGATAGGGATGCCTGAATTCAAGAAGAGCGTGAAGGTACATGTCTGAAATGTACCGAAGGAAAATCTTATAAGGGGACCATTCCCCTCATGCAACAGGTCCATAGGCTTGGAACAACCCGAGTAGTTTGAGATTCGTGATCGGGAATCTCATGTATACAGGTGGAAAAAAGCCCTCTTTGGCTTGAAGCAAAACACCCTGGGCATAGTATGAGAGGATTCATAGCTGTCAGATGAAGTTGTGATTCACTAAGAGTGAAGCCGATCCAAACCATTGTTTGAAGGTTGTGGATGATAGACCTTTCATACCAGCACCTTTTGAGGACAACCTATTTCAAACAGGTCTAGACCCTCTCACTTGCAGAAGTAAGAGGGAGTTGGATTCCAGATGTGGAATGGTAGACTGCAAGCCAGTGACTACCTCGAGGATCTTAACTTTCAAAAGTTATATGGTGGTGATGACGGACTAGATTTGGGAAATGCCTCTAAGTTTCATAAACTCATTTGCATTGATGTTCTTGGTGAACTTCCGTCCAGATTTATGTTTTGCAATTAGCATGGTGAGCTCATATTTGGTTGAGACTCACTGGACTGGGGCCAAGAATCTTTTGAGATATCTTCGGGGCACAATCTCTCATGAATTGAGAAACACTGCCGGAAATATGAAACTGCATGATTGTTCGAAAGCTGACTGGGCAAGCAGTGTGGAGGATCACTAGAGCACTTCTCAGTGTTGGTTCTCTTTGGATTCTGCTTCGATATCATGGATGAGCAAGAAGCAGAAGTCGGTTGCTATAAGCACCGCCGAGACCGAATACATAGCTACGAGTATGATCTCGTGTGAAGCTGGCTGGTTGCAGAAGCTCTTAAGTGAGCTGTTTGTACACATGATGAATACCACTGTGATTCTCTGTGACAACCAGAGGGGGGATTCGATTATTGAGGAATCCTGTATTCGATGATTGCTCTAGCAGATAGACATCAAATACTGCCTTATCTGGGATATGTTAAGTCGATGTGCGAGGAGGCTCCGTCGCATTGAGACTGATGTACAGGTCACAGACATTTTGTCAAAGCCGTCAAATCTATGACTTTCCCGAACGACTTGGAGTCGTTGAGAGACCTTCTTATAAGGGTCCTACATGTTGCATGCATTGAGCTCAGGGAGCTCTGGGGGGCTTGGCGTACTTACTGGAGCAACATATGACCACAGGGCAACTCACCCGCCCCTGGTGGTGCGCTGTGTACAGGATGACAAGTTCAACCTTCCCTTGTGATACCCCGTGGCGACTGTGGAACAAGATGATTAGTTCTCCTATGGGCCGGGACGATTAGTTCTCCCATGGCAACTGTGGAACGGGATGATTAGTTCTCCTATGGGTCGGGATAATTAGTTCTCCCGTGGCAACTGTGGAACAAGATGATTAGTTATCCTGTGGGCCGGGATGATTACTTCTCCTATGGCAACTGTGGAACAGGATGATTAGTTCTCTTGCGGACAGGGATGATTAGTTCTCCCATGGCAAAACAGGATGATTAGTTCTCCTGTGGGCCAGGATGATTAGTTCTCCCATGGAGACTGTGGGGCAAGATGATTCGTTCTCCTGTGGACAGGATGATTATTTCTCCTGTCGAGGCATCCTACCCATGCAATCTGGGACTCATGGGAAGTACCTCTCATCTGATCAATGAGTAGGGAAATGGGTTTAGGGACCATAGTAGTACTATCGATGGACACATCGATGTATCTACTGTACTCCTATTATGCTAGGATGACCTCCATTGATCTGGGATCAGTATGAGTGGTTTGAGACACTCTCTTGTGATATTGATCTGGGATCAATAAAACTGACTTCGGGTCAGTAACAATGATGTGACACACTCTCTTCAGATGAAACTGACTTCGGGTCAGTAGAGAATGGTATGAGACATTCTCGATCAATTCTTCTTCTTCATGGTTCAGCAAAGTAGAGAAGAGCAGAGCAGTGCAGGGCACTGATGGCAGAGATAGTACAGTCGGACATATGGATCAGCGGATGGAATTCTCCCTAGTTGAGAGGGAGTGTTAAAATCAGAAACTAGGGCCAAACTCCATGTTGGTCATCTTATTAATGGAAGCTGATTTTTCTTGGATCTCTCTCATTGAAAGGTGTAGGATTGATCTAAAGATTATCTGATTCCGATAAGTATTCATGGAGATATGAATTTATTTGTGTTATGGGACAATTCGTCAAAGTCGGCCAGCAACCAAATAAACCCCACTTGTGCTCAACGTTTTAGTATAAATAGACGTGGCCTTCAAGTCATTTCAACACACTTGGGATCTCTTCCTCTCTACTTGTCTTTGGGTTTTAGGAGGAGAGATCCTAAGGGATAACGCTGCCCTAATCCAAAGGGCAGAAGCTGGAACTGTCGAAACTACCGGGAACAGCCAAAATTGCCAGGAACAACCAGAATTGCCGAAACTGCCGGGAACTGCCGGAACAGTCGGAATTGCCGAGAAGAGTCGAAATTGTCGGAACTGCCAGGAACTGCCGAAACTACCGGGAACTACCGGGAAAAGCCAGAACTGCCAGGAACTGCAAGAAAAGTTGGAACTGCCAGGAAAAGCCGGAACTGCCAAAATTGTCGAGAACTGCCAGAACAGTCGGGAAAGTTGACGTAGAGGGCAGAAGCAGGGACTGCCAGGAACTGGCGAGAACAGCCGGAACAGCCGGGAAAGTTGACGCAGAGGGCAGAAGCCAGAACTGCAGCAACAACCGAAACTGTCAGAACTATCAGAACTGTCAGAACTGTTGGGAATAGCCGGAACTGCTAGAACAACCGAAACTATCGGAACTGCCGAGAATAGCCGGAACTGCCGAAATTGTCGGGAACTGCCGGGAACAGTCGAAACTGTCAAAACTGCCGGGAACTGTCAAAACTGTCGGGAACAGTCGAAACTACTGGAACTACTGGGAACTGTCGGAACAACCGAAGAATCTATCTCCGAAGGAGAGCAACATGCAAGGGACAGCTGACTAACATCGGGACAGTTGTATGGTACTTAGCAGCAAATACACCATGCATGCAATGTTACAGCTAGCATGCAACAGCAAGCATGCTAAGGACAACAAGCATGCTAGGGACAACAAGCAAGCAAGGGACAACAAGCAAGCAAGGTGCAGCCTACACATAGGTTAGCACGGCAACATGGTGCAGCAATGGCACATAATGAAATACAGTGATGGGTACAATCATGATTAATGAAGTGTGATGAGATGCAGCATAGCGATGATGGAGCACAGTGATGATGGGTGCAGCATGGTGCAGCGTGGTGAAGTGCAGCATGATGACGAAATGCAACACAACGATAGGTGAAGGAGTCACCTTGGAGAATCAGTTGAAGCAGCATGTCTTCAACTGATCTCATGTATCATCTTCTTAGAGATGATCTATGCTCTTATCTAGATAAGTCAAAATGCTGACTTTTGTTGTAAACGTACTATCTCTCTCTCTCTTTGTTGAATTATTGAAGAACATATAAGAAGAATTGATCAAGGGTTTCCCCACATTGGGGTTTGTCCCTAGCTAGCGCCACATCTTGTGTCCTCTTGTCTTGGCTTGCCTTCTGCAATTTATGATTATGTTCTATCTACAGTTTACTTTAATGCTAATGTGATTGCTAATCTGGAAAAGATGTTGAGCTAACTGTGAAAATTGAAATAAATTACTCTAAGCATAGAACATACCTAAAATTAACATCAACAACCGGATGAACGATCCCACAGTGACTCTGGCTATTCCTTGTGCTGGACAACGAAAGCTGCTCCATGCACTCTATGGAACTGTGTCACCCTCTTAGAGACTGCGTCACCCTCTCTAGCCAATCAGCTCTCAGTCTATCCCATTGAATCACCTCAGCGCAGCCTCTGAAGCCCTCTGCGTCTAATGCGTCAGCCTCTATGGCCTCTACGTCAGCTCCTTTGGCCCTCTGTGTCCTCTGCGTTGGCTTCCTTAGCCTCTGGTTCAACCCTTGTTGCTTTTGCGTTAGCCCTCCTAGGCTCTGCACTGCCTCTTACGGCACTTTGTTGCCTCTCTTATATGTATTCCTCGGCCTCCTGTCGAGTTACCCCTCACTGCAACTAGTCACTTGTTTGATTTCCTCAGCTAACCTTGCCCCAAAAAATCGAACTAACTGATCTCTCTTAGTGTCTTGGTGTGTCTCCAACTGAGACTCAGTCCTCCTCTTATACTTTTCCTGTTGACAATTCAATGGCCGGAATTAATTCCCTAATCAACGGCTAAAGATTAAATCTGGCTTGATCCTCGTTATTTCGAACTTTCTCACCCATATTATATTAATACACATTAATATTTTAATTTTCCTAAGTTTAGACTTTAGGTCTCATTAAAAATATTAATTATTTTAATATCTCTCCATCCATGTGAAATTTCCCCAAACGATTTTTGGGTCTTGGAGATCTCATGTGCCTTAGTCCCTCCACCAATTTTCATGCCTAGAGCACATCCGATGCTACCAAAAATCAACATAAATTTTAAGCACCATGGAGGTTATCTATGTAATAGACCTTCTCGTACACTCTTGCATAAAATGTGTTGAAGATGGTCAACATTGATTTCCATGGGATAAGCTAGCCCTCCAAACTATCCTTCTTACAACACTGGTATAGAAATTTTAAATCAAAATATGTTCCTAGTATTTGACGAAGCAAATCTTGTGAAAATTCCTTGAACTGCAGCAACTGAGTATTATTCTCCTAACTTAACAGTTTATTTGTCTTCTGTAATTATTATTACAGCAAATATCAAATAAACCACACTGCAATTCTTCACCAATTAAAATTACGCTACGGAAATAAATCCACCCCAAGCATATCCAGAATAGATCCTATACAATCCCATATAGATCCATGCTTCATGCTTTCCAAATATGTATCCAAGAGGTAACCAAGAAGAATTTGGATCCAACATATCTAGAAATATCCAAGGAGGAGCAAAGAAGGATTTGGAAATGTAGTTCCATATCAATTACAATCTACCACATCCTTCCAACAAGTGGATGTTTGTATAATATCTCAATTTTAAGCACCATGGAGGTTATCTATGTAACAGACCTTCTCATACACCCTTGCATAAAATGTGTTGAACATGGTCAACATCGATGATCTGATAATCACCTTATGAGTGATCTCAGTTAAGAATTATTAAATGGAGGTATTACAAACTCATGTGTTGGTGTGTGTCTAGGTTATTTAAGCAACAGATCGATCAGATTGCAAATACATAGACACTTGAAATGGAAGACGACAAAGAAACACGGTAAGCAAATATAAGAACACAAGAAATTTAATGAGTTCACCCCATCCTCCAGAGCTACATCTCCGGTCCAGCTTTCAATGGTGGCCTTCTTTTATTGTGTCTTAAAGCAGAGAATTACAAAGAAGGAGCTCAATATGAGTCTCCTGTCACAAGATAGCTTAGCAGGGTGGTTCTTGGATTTCCCAAGCCACTGGAGTACACAGACTCTTGGCCTTACTAGCTTTTTGACCTCTTGGATCTACAATGGAAGGAGCACGATGTGGTGCTCAATCCTGACAGATCCCCTTCATGGATGGCTCGAATTTCTCAAGCCCTCTAGTGCTCGACGTTGCCTTTGGTCAGCTCGGCCCTCTATCTTCTTACTGCTTTTTGCTTTCTCTGTCTGCTTTCTTTGTTCTTCCGTGTGTGTGTTCCTTCTGTTGGTCTGTGCATGGCTTTAAAGCCACTCGAGCTCATGGCTATTCGATTCCTCTTCCAACTCCGTCAGATCACCTGCTACAGCTTTGCTTGGAGTTCCCTGTCTCGGTGTCATCATCAGACTCACAGGGAGTGGCCACTTGTCCTCCTGCAAACTGCGCCAGCTTGCTTCGTCGGTTTGGTTCTTCAGTTATGTCGTGGAACAAGTCATCCGCCACCTTGGTGGTCAAAGCGGACCTCAAATTCTTTTGAATCGCGGCTTAATCCTTCGTTACATCCGGTCTTACCGTCGGGCGTGATATCACCTGTTAGATCTGGATCCCCCAGATCCAACGCCATCCGCTCATTTCGCGCGGTTGACTTGCTCGACCGTTAGCGCGCGATGAGCGGCGGTTTTCTCTCTCCTTCGCTTGCCACGCGTCGGGCGCTAAGTGGAATCGCTCCATTTTCACCAAATCTTCTTACCGCCCAAGATGCCCCCGATGAATACCGTCGGTTTATAGAGCGCGGGTCTCGCCTTAGCCTTTATCATTTTTCCCCATGGTTTTCCCGGCTCCCATGCGACCAAGCGCTCAAGGCTCCTCCTTTTCGAGGGTTTTTGCCCAGCGATGTGCGATTAGCGCTAATCGCGCATCAAAAACTCCCTCTGTTTCCCGATCCGGGCTTCCCAGGGGCTAATTTCGCCTCCTGCGCAGTCTCCATGGGCCTCAATTAGCGTGCTTTGACCGAGGTCCTCGTCGTTCCACGTTGGCTGCCAACTGCCACTGTTTTAGAGGTGTTTTTGATCGCTGCTCTCAATTCTTTGAAGTCTGTCCCGACCTGGTACAGCCATGGTTCTTTTGATTATTCTTTATGGATCCAATTTGGATCATGGCCTTCCCACTGAAAAGCTTTTGGACCACCAAAAGTTGGTTTTTTTTCAAGCATCGACTAAGTGAGGGTACTGCTGTCTCACTTGCCCAATCTCAATCCACTTTGCACTGCTCGGCTTCGAACCTTTGAGTCCAATTCTGAGGTACTCAACATCTCCTCTGCGCATTGTCCTCACCTTCCTGTCCAAGACTGTGTCTTCCTGCAATTCATTCAGATATTCAGGTAGCAGGTCATCAATAGAAGGCAATTGACTTTGCTCTTCAGGATCCTCAATCATTGAAGGTTCAAACAATCTCAAGCAATCTGCATTTACGACTGAGTAGATGTGCATGTAAGCTGGTAGATCAAGGCGAAAAGCATTCTCACCGATCCTCTCAAGTATCTTGAAGGGTCCATACCTGATAGGCTTTAGCTTTTTACCTTCACCTTGCATCCTATCCTTGCTGATATACAGCCAGACCTGGTCACCAACTTGGAAACTATGCTCCACCCGATGCTTGTCATGCCTTGCCTTGTATTTGGCTTGGCTCCTTTCCAACTGTTCCTGTACTGCCTGGTGGATCTCTTGGATCTGTTCAATGAACCTAGTTGCCTTGTACACATCACTGTGTCCATCAACGGTGGTATCTTTACCAAAGACAAAATCCAAAGGAGACCTTGGTGTGAAACCAAAACAGGTTTCAAAAGGAGATCTCTATGTAGAAGAATGTTTTGCTCTGTTGTAAGCATGTTGCACATAACACAAGTGTTCATCCCAAAGCTTAGGATGTTTGCTGCAATATCCTCTGAGTAGCTGGATCACTGTCCTGTTAACTACTTCTGTCTGGCCATTGGTTTGTGGATGAAAAGTTGTGCTTTTCTTCAGTTGGGTGTCCATCAGCTCCCACAGACTTGACCAAAACTTCCCCACAAATCGGGTGTCTCGATTAGATACAATAGAAGTGGGTAACCCAAAATGAACCCATACATGTTCAAAGAATAGTTTTGTAGTTTGTTCAGCTGTAATCTGCTTATTACAAGGTATCAAAATGCACATTTTGCTGAACCTATCCACAACCACATACAGATAATCATGCCCCAACAAAATCCATGGAAACACTTTCCCAAGGGTGAGAAGGAACTGGTAATGGAGTGTACAGGCCTAGTTTTCTATTGTTGGGCTTGCTTTTGGCACACATAGTACACCCTCTCACATATCTAGAAACTGTCTCATTCATTTTTGGCCAATAACAAAATCTTTGCAGCTATGCAACTGTTTTACTTACCCCAAAGTGACCTGATATCAGAGAAGTGTGTGCCTCTCTGATTATCTTTACTCTCTCTGTTTGTGGAATGTAGAGTTTCCCACAATGATATAAGAGTCGGTCCTTCACATGATAATCCAATTCTTCTACCCTTTTGCCTTGACTCAAAGTTGCATATACATCTTTAAAGTCTATATCTTGAGCATATTGTTCAATGTAGCTTTCATGTAGTACAGAATTATGCTTAAGTATAGTAGATGCATTTATAATGGATCTAAATAACATGTCTGCAACTTTGTTCTGTATGCCCTTTTTATATCTGATGACTAAATGAAACTGTTGTTGAAAACCCATCCACCTGTAATGTCTTGATCACTGCAACTTAGTTTGGGAGTGTAAATATTGAAGTGGTTGATGATCAATATGTATTACTGTCTCTTTGCCCATTAAGTAATGTTTCCACCTTTTCACACTCTGAACTAATGCATACAATTCTTCATCATATGTAGGATAGTTAACTACTACAGAATTAAAAGTCTCAGAATGATAACATATGGGTTTATCGTGCTGTGTCAACACCGCTCCCATGGCATAGTCATTGGCATCTGTTTGGATCTCAAATGGTCTTTGTAGATCAGGCACTGCTAGTACAGGTGTTGTACTAATCTTTTCTTTCAAGGTGTTGAAGGCTTTCTGATGTTTGCCTCCCCACTGAAACACCTTGTTCAATCCTGTCAAAGCATGTAAGGGAGTTGTAATTGAGGAAAAGTTAGAGATGAACTTCCTCCAATATTGTGCTGCTCCTAAGAAGCTTCTCACTTCTGTAGCAGACTTGGGTTTAGGCCAATTTACAATGACTGCCACTTTAGAGGGATCTATTTTCAATTCACCACCCCCTACTATATGACCCAAATAATTTAGAGATGTTTTGCCAAATTCACATTTGGAGAGTTTAACATAAAGTTTTTCTCTTTTCAAAACATCTAAGGTCTGCTTAACATGCTTTAAGTGTTCCTCCCACATTTTACTAAAAATCAGAATGTCATCCAGATATACAATAACAAAATCATCAAGAAAAGGTCTGAGTACATCATTCATTAATCTCATGAAAGTAGCAGGGGCATTGGTCAAGCCAAAAGGCATAACCAGCCACTCATACAATCCCTGCTTTATTTTGAAAGCAGTCTTCCATGCATCTTGCTCTGCAACTTTGACCTGATGGTATCCATTGTGCAAGTCCAACTTGGTGAAATAAACAGCTTCCTTCAATTGATCTAAAAGATCATCTATGCGAGGAAGGGGATAACGATTTTTTATTGTTATCTTATTCAGTGCTCGGTAGTCAATGCACATTCTCCACGAGCCATCTTTCTTTCTCACCAAAACGATTGGTGACCCACATGGTGATGTGCTAAGCCTGATAAACCCCTTCTCGAGCAACTCCTGCACTTGCTTCTTGATTTCAGCATTCTCTAAAGCAGACAACCTGTACATTCCAATGTTAGGCAATGGAACATCTTGCTGCAAAATAATATCATGTACTATTTCCTTTTTGGGTGGCAGACCTTTAGGTTCTTGAAACAGGACATCATACTCTGAAACAATCTTTTCTATATCAGCTTGTTGCTTAGCATTACAGCCCTCAAATATATTGGTTTTATCAGGTTTCTTTTCCTTTACAACCATTAGTAAGAATTGTTTGCACGAATTTATCATTCTTTTCATCTACCCTGAGTTTATGAGAGTATAATTATTCTTGAGCTTATGAGCTCTTACAAAGTATTCGATTCCATCTTTAACAAGTAGATACTTGTTCTCAGCTCTATAGAAAATGGCTTTTCTATCATACAAGTAAGGACTCCCTAAAACAATTCCACATATATCCAAAGGAATTATGTCTAACTCAACCTCATCTACAAATGTTGATCCAAAAGAAAACTTGAGTTTGCACTGTCTAGTCACTTGTAGTTGTGCTTTATCATTCAACCATCCTAATGGGTATGGTTTCTTGTGAGGTGTAGTTGCTAATCCCAATTTCTTTACAATTGCTTCAGAAATCAAATTTACTTGTGAGCCACTATCAAACAAAGTATCAATCTTTTGATGTTTGGAAATAACTCGAATATGGAAAAGCTCATGTCTTTTTCTCTCATGTTCTTCATCAATAACAGATTGAGCAGAATTACTAGTAGATGCTTCAGAATTCTTACCTTTTATACCTATGGCTGCAATGATTGTTTCATCTCCCGAGTCTGACCCCAAATCTTTCTGAATAGCTGCAGCAGTCTTCTTCTTCTTGCCCTCGGACTTCTTAGGTCTCAGCTCTGGATGCAGAATCCAACAGTGCTCATCATCATGCCCATCCTTTTTACAGTGAGTGCATGAAGCTTTGCCTTTTTGTGCAGTGTTAGCCTTCCTTGCTTTCCACTTTTGCTTTCTTTTCTCCTTGCTCTTGCTTGCAGTGGGTTGGGATGGTCCCCCAACTTCTGGATTTCCATTCTTTCCTCTAGCCTCTAGATGAGTAGCTTGTACAAATACCTCATCTATACTAGTGGGATTAAACATGAGGATGGTATGCCTCATGTAGCTGTGTAGACCACCAATGTACTTCAAAAGAGTCTCTGGTGAGTCTAATGAGATCCCTAGAATCAATGCTCTCTTTCTAAATTCTTGAGTGTACCCTTGCACACTTTGCCCTTTCAACTGCCGAAGAGTTTGCCAACTCATCATGGCTTGTTGCATGTAGGCCAATGGATAGAATTGCTTCTTGATGGCAGAAACAAATTCACTCCAGACAGAGATAGTCTTACCATGTCTTTTCATGTCAGCTTGGGTTCTGCCTTCCCACCAAACCAAGGCAATGCCTCCTAGGCGTAGGCTTGCCAGCTGAATTTTGCTCTTGTCTGAGTCAATGTTCTGCACTCTGCAATACACATCAATTTGTCTAATCCAATTGTCCAACTTTTCAGCATTTAGCTCTCCATCATATATAGGCAAGTCAAATTTAACATCTAGCTTGATCAAAGATGCTTTCTTATTATGCACAGGGCTATTAGGAGGTGTGAGAAAGTTTTCCTCTTTCCCTTTTCCTTTTGAGTGGTCATGGGAATGAGATTCATCTTCTTCTTTATCTTGTTTAGAACCTGATGAATCTTCATCCTTATGTTTTCTAAAGTCCCTATACATTTCTTCTACCATAGACTTTATAGCTAGGAAACTTTCTATGAATTGAGGGTCTGGCCCCACAGAACCTTCCTCTGACATGGTCTTCCGAGGATAGACTCTCCCAATTTCAGGATTAGTTTCGACCAACTCTCCTCCTAATTTGAGCTTTGATCTAGTGAGCATTCAACAGCTAAACCAACACAAGCTTGTCTAACCTTACAGCCTAAAGCTCTGATACCACTTGATCTGATAATCACCCTATGAGTGATCTCAGTTAAGAATTATTAAATGGAGGTATTACAGACTCATGTGTTGGTGTGTGTCTAGGTTATTTAAGCAACGGATCGATCAGATTGCAAATACATAGACACTTGAAATGGAAGACAACAAAGAAACACAGTAAACAAATATAAGAACACAAGAAATTTAATAAGGAGTTCACCGTATCCTCCAGGGCTACATCTCCGGTCCAGCTTTCAGTGGTGCCCTTCTTTTATTGTGTCTTAAAGCAGAGAATTGCAAAGAAGGAGCTCAATATGAGTCTCCTGTCACAAAATAGCTTGGCAGGGTGTTTCTTGGATTTCCCAAGCCACTAGAGTACACAGACGCTTGGCCTTACCACCTTTCTGACCTCTCAGGTCTACAATGGAAGGAGCCCGATGTGGTGCTCGGTCCTGACAGATCCCCTTCACAGATGGCTCGAATTTCTCAAGCCCTCTGGTGCTCAACGTTGCCTTTGGTCAGCTCGGCCCTCTATCTTCTTACTACTTTTTGCTTTCTTTGTCTGCTTTTCTGTTCTTCCGTGTGTGTGTTCCTTATGCTGGTCTATGCATGGTTTTACAGCCACTCGAGCTCATGGCTGTTCGATTCCTCTTCCAACTCCGTTGGATCACCTGCTACAGCTTCGCTTGGAGTTCCCTGTCTCGGCATCATCATCAGACTCACAAGGAGTGGCCACTTGTCCTCCTACAAACTGCGCCAGCTTGCTTCGTCGGTTCAGTTCTTCAGTTACGTCATGGAATGAGTCATCCGCCACCTTGGCAGTCAAAGCGGACCTCAAATTCTTTTAAATCGCGGCTTAATCCCTCGTTACATCCGGTCTTACCGTCGGGCGCGATATCAACCGTTAGATCTGGATCCCCCAGATCCAACACCATCCGCTCATTTCGTGCGGTTGACTTGCTCGACCGTTAGCGCGCGATGAGCGGCGGTTTTCTCTCTCCTCCGCTTGCCACGCGTCGAGCGCTGAGTGGAATCACTCCGTTTTCACCAAATCTGCTTACCGCCCAAGGATGCCCCCGATGAATACCATCGATTTTTAGAGCGTGGGTCCCGCCTTAGCCTTTAGCCTTTTTCCCCACGGTTTTCCCAGCTCCCATGCGACCGAGCGCTCGGGGCCCCTCCTTTTCGAGGGTTTTTGCCCAGCGATTAGCACTAATCACGCATCAAAAACTCCCTCTGTTTCCCGATCCGGGCTTCCCAGGGGCTAATTTCGCCTCCTGCGCAGTCTCCATGGGCCTCAGTCAGCGCGCTTTGACCAAGGTCCTCATCGTTCCACGCTGGCTGCCAACTGCCACTGTTTTAGAGGTGTTTTTGATCGCTGCTCTCAATTCTTTGAAGTCTGTCCCAACCTGGTACAGCCATGATTCTTTTGATTATTCTTTATGGATCCAATTCGGATCAATTGATTTCCATGGGATACGCTAGCCCTCCAAACTATCCTTCTTACATCATTGGTATAGAAGTTTTAAATCAAAATATGTTCCTAGTATTTGACCAAGCAAATCTTGTGAAAATTCCTTGAACTGCAGCAAATGAGTACTATTCTCCTAACTTAGTAGTTTATTTGTCTTTTGTAATTATCATTACGGCAAAAATAAACCACACTGCAATTCTTCACCAATTAAAATTACGTTGCAGAAATAAATCCACCCCAGGGATATCTAGAATAGATCCTATACAATCCTATATAGATCCATGCTTCAACCTTTCCAAATACGTATCCAAGAGGTAACCAAGAAGAATTTGGATCCAACATATCTAGAAATATCCATGGAGGAGCAGAGAAGGATCTGGAAATTTAGTTCTATATCAATTGCAATCTACCACATCCTTCCAACAAGTGGATGTTTGTATAATATCTAAATTTTAAGCACCATGGAGGTTATCTATGTAACAAACCTTCTCGTACACTCTTGCATAAAATGTGTTGAACATGGTCAACATTGATTTCCATGGGATACGCTAGCCCTCCAGACTATCCTTCCTACATCAATGGTATAGAAATTTTAAATCAAAATATGTTCCTAGTATTTGACAAAGCAAATCTTGTGAAAATTCCTTGAACTACAACAACTAAGTATTATTCTCCTAACTTAACAATTTATTTGTCTTTTGTAATTATTATTACGACAATTATCGAATAAACCACACTACAATTCTTTACCAATTAAAATTACGTTGCCGAAATAAAATAGGAACTGAGAAATAGATGTGCACACAAAATAATGACACCGTTGCTTTTGGACAACAGTCCCTAGAAAAGCCTCGAAGGGAAAACTAATGCAGTAGATGAGGGTTTATTTTATTATGCAGCAATTTGAGAAGACAATTTCAATTGTTTACCCAACTAAGATCCCCTTTGCAAATCAACTTGGCCTGCTCGCACCCCACACTGTTAACTCGCATTGTTGCCTAAAATGTGCATTGTTGGCCTTGAGTAACTCGCACAGCCCCGAAAATACTTCCAAGTGAGTCATCCTTCCTGCCTCTACCCCTGGAATCAATTTGCTTCACCTCTTAGACCCTGATCCAGCCTTCAGCAACTGAATCAACCCTCCTCCTGGCAACTTGCACTAGAAATCTACGCAACTCGCACTGCGCCAATTGGCCTCTTTTGTAGACAATTCGACCTCCTCTTTTCCTGCCCCCTAACACTAGACAACTGAGGAAAATCTCCTCCATATCTCTGTTGCTCCCTCTCTTTGATGCTTTTTCCTTGGCTCGAACTGCGCCATCAGTGAAAACTGCGAACTAGGAATTCAATCTTCCTTGCTCACTTGATGTAAACTTTGTCTTCACCAATCCCTTTGACCTACTCTTATAATCTCTTATTGCAGCATCAACAGCCAAGATCTAGTCATGGTCGATTGCTTAAATCGTCTTAGACTCCGTCGAGTGACTTTCCCAGAAGTCTCTAAGTAAAATCAATTTCTTCAATTAATACCCATTAATTAATCAATTTTCCTAAGTTAGACTTAGAAACATTTTAATTATTAATCAATTAATTTAATTGATGGGTTTCTAAGTGTTTTCTCTTGAAACATTTTCAAGGTTTTGGAGTCCATGTGTTCCTTAGCCCCTCTGACACCTTAGAGACTAGAACACTTATTCAATGCTACCATATCCATCAAAAACTAACACACACTCTTAGCGAGGAAGGTGTTCTCCACTATACTCCACTATGAATAATCTGCAGCTAGACTGTCATACGTTGTTGATGTCTTACATTTGTTGTACCTCCTTTCTTCACATCTCAATTGATATGACTTCCTGTCACTGGAAATCACTGTGAAAAAGTCAATCTAGCAAACATATCCATCAACTACTGTACATACTTTGATTCACCTGCCACCAACTATAGTTGAATCAATCTTTGATCTCACACTGTCGGTGCCCCTGGGTTGTTGCTTCTACACTACCTCTGCACTACAGCTACCACTGCAATTGTGTGTATTGGTCTACTCAGAACCTGAAGATCCAACCTCCATAGGGTTTCTCCCTCTAAAGTTGAGTCTCAAACTCTCTTTGATCTCTTATGTCACTACAACTGGCTCTACAATTGTCCCTTGAGTCCCTGACTACAATTAGCATTACACTATCTACTGAGCACCTGACTAAGCCCAATTGGCTCGGCGACTACCTCTTAAGCATTTGATTGCAACTAGCTTTGCACTATCCCTCAAGATTTCACTGCGCCTTGCTGACACCTCAATCCTCTTGCTACTTTGATTGTGGCCTCCCATAGCAAAGGTATCGATCCATGTGAACAATAATTGAATTTTATCTAGACTTCTTCTTGCTCTCCCATGGTTCCTACCATACTGGTAATATGAAGTATCATGCTCCTCCTCCATCTGGAGGTATTGCTGCTATCAATCTGAATTCCTCCAATCTGGAGGTCAACTCGTCGATCTTTGTGGAAGTTGTTGTCTACGTCCCCTTCTTTTCCTTCTTCCTCTTTGGACATTGGGTGATGTAGTGACCAAACTCAACACATCCAAATCACTTGACCTTCAATAGGTCTTTCTTCTTCTCTCCTCCTTTTGAGTTATGTCACTGACTAGGACCCTTCTTTGCCTTTCCCTTACTTGCAAGGGCTACGTTTTTTTCTTCCTTCTCCACCTTTGATCCCTTGCCACTGTTGTTAGTAGCACCTTCTGCGAGACTAAGCCTTAGCTCCTCCTGAGTGAAGTCACTCCACAAGCATTCCCAATCTGGTAGCTTATCTCGTCCAATGATTCCTTGAACAAAAGTTTGCCATTCCTTGGTAAACCTGTTTAGAGTTGTACACAACAATTCACTATCTGTCGGTTTTTCTCCAATAACTGCAAGTTCATCTCTGACTTCTTGAATCCTGGTGAGATAGGAAGTTACACTCTCACCCTTCTGCATCTTGGTCATTCTCAACTTCTCCTTGAGAATCATTTTTCAATTCTCAAATGGATCTTGGTACAACTTCACAACGGCATCCCACATGTCCTTTGTTGTATTCTTGTCTGCAATATGCAGGACAATGTGATCTCGAACCCTATCTAGGACCATCCTCTTTGCTTTGGCCATATCCTTCTTGTACTCATGAAACTGGATAGGATCTGTCAGTTCAGAAACTGCAGTTGTCACGAACCCCTTCAAACCATGCTCATCCAAAAGGAACTACATTCTATCCTTCCAAATGCCAAAGTTTGAGGCTTCATCAAGTTTATCCTAATCTTTGAGTCCTGACTCCTGTCGCGACTATCTCTAGGAACCTCAAATAAACTATATGTTGGAAATCTCCTTCTCCTTCCAGCAACTCAACCTTCTCTCTACTACAAGCACTCCCCATGGTATGCGTAGATTTTCTTCTGCACTTGCCTTCCAGTGTCCTTCCCAGAATTCGCACTGCTTGTTGCTTCTACTAGGTAACTCACTCTACCTCCCGGAAGTCCTCCTCTAGAATCTGGCACACGTACTGCTAACCCTGAAACTCGCATTGACTAGACTGCACAATCTCACTTTCTTCGCCTCTGAGCCACTAATATGATCTTCAAAGCTCTGATAACATGTGAAAATTCCTTGAACTGCAACAACTAAGTATTATTCTCCTAACTTAACAGTTTATTTGTCTTATGTAATTATTATTACAGCAAATATCAAATAAACCAAACTACAATTCTTCACCAATTAAAATTACGGTACAGAAATAAAATAGGAACCGAGAAATAAATGCACACAAAATAATGACATCGTTGTTTTTGGACAATAGTCCCCAGAAAAACCCTGAAGGGAAAACTGGTGCAGTAGATGAGAGTTTATTTTATTATGCAAGAATTTGAGAAAATAATTACAATTGTTTTCCCAACTGGTAAACCTTCAACAATACACTAGCAAAATAATCTCGAGATCGAAGATCTTTTGCAAATCAACTCGGCCTACTCGCACCCCACACTAGAAACTCGCACTGTTGGCTCTCAGTAACTCGCACAGCCCCAAAAATGCTTCCAAGTGAGTCGTCTTGCCTACCTCTGCCCCTGGGATTAATTTGCTTCACCTCCTAGACCCTGATCCGGCCTTCAGCAACTGAATCGACCCTCCTCTCCGCAACTCGCACTAGCAATCTGAACAACTCACGCTACACCAATTGGCCTCTTCTAAAGACAATTCGGCCTCCTCTTTTCCTGTCACATGACACTAGAAAACTAAGGAAAATCTCCTCTGGATCTTTGCCCCCAAATCTCTATTGCTCCCTCTCTCCAATGCTCTTCCCCTCGCTTGAACTACGCCCTCACTAAAAACTATGAACTGGGGAATTCAATTTGCCTTGCTTACTTAATGTAAACTCTGTCTTCTCCAATCACTTCGACATGCTCTTATAATCTCTCATTGGAGCATCAACGGCCAAGATCTAATCATGATCAATGGCTCAGATCATCTTAAACTCTGTCAAGTCACTTTTCCAAATCTCTAGAGAAAAATCGATTTCCTCAATTAATACCCATTAATTAATCAATTTTCCTAAGTTATACTTAGGAACATTTTAATTATTGATCAATTAATTTATTTACGGGGTTTCTAAGTGTTTTTTATCGAAACCTTTTCTAGGTTTTGGAGTCCATATGTTCCATACTCATAGCCTCTCTGACGCCTTAGAGATTAAAACACCTGTCTGATGCTTCCATATCAAAAACTAACAAATCCAAAATCATAGTTTCATTGGTTGCCATACTTCATTTCCTTGTGAATTTTATCATCACACGCTCACCATTAGTTTCATAAAACTTAAATATTTTATCATGGCTTTGTACCCGTTAACAACAAAGACCAAGACCACATCAAGGCACTCAATAGAAGGGTACTTCTGACTTTTCTCAGCCTAATCTGCTGAAGATTTATCGATTTGTGGAATCAAATTCAATCTTAGGGTTGGTTTAAATGTATAAGCAGGTGCCTACAGTGAGAAGAAACAATATATATAGATTAGAAACCTAAAAGAAGTGATTGTTTATTTCCCAACCAACAATTATTGTCTGAATGTAAGCTTAAACTACTAAGCGGCGGAGAAAACTCACAGCCATTCTATCGAATTGGAGGGTTAGAATTAAGTTGTTGATTCCCAGAGAAGGTTCTCTTTCCTTTCCTCCAGATTAAATTGAAAACTTGTGGCATGTTTGAAGAATTGTAGATTCATAGCCCCATTAAGCAAACAACAGGTGTGGTCAAATAAGTAAAGATTGCATTAAACCAAAGTTACATTTATCGTTATCAACAATTTATCGTCGGGGGTCCAAAATTTTAATTATTGGCAATACTGGGTAAAATATCGAAAATTATCGGGAAACTTTAAAAAATACAAAAATAATCTTTTTTTTCAATTTTTAACTTTTGAAACAACATCAACATCAAACAAATACATTGCTACATAAATATGAAAAAATAATCGATATATAAGATGTATAAGATGTCAAGTGATAGTGATCCAATAACAGCATCAATTTCTTCAGCCCCAGTTTGGGTAAAGCTTTCGAACCTTCCCTTGCCTTTCTAGAACCACACATCACTTTCCTCCATTGGGATTGCGCTAGGAAAATTCTATCGTAGTCGTCCTGAAATAGATAATTTTTTCAAGACTACTTATGCCCGCATTTGTTTGGAGATGGACTTCAACAAGGGTTTTCCCATAGAGATTAATTTGATGGCTCCAAACTATGTTTGGGTCCAAAAGTTCAACTATGAGAATATCTCATTTCGGTGTAGAGCATGCTATGAAACAGTGCATGTAATTAAAAACTGCCCCAAGCGTCCTCAGAATAGCAAAGATCGGAAAAAAACCTGAAGGCCCAAATGGTGGGAAGGTGCACAAGGTGACCACTATACGATATTCAAAGAAGAACTTTAGGGAAAGAAAGAACCAAAAGACAAGAAGGAGACAAATTCAATCAAAGACACCGCATTTGCGGCAACAGAATCTAAGAAGGAAAATTCATTTGCAAATGTAGATCCTTTGGTTGACAATAAGGATTCCCTGGATGCAGCGTTAGTAGAAAAGCAACAAAACCCTCATGGAAAATAGATTACCTCCGAAAACCACAAGGAATCTCGTTGAAAAGGAAACTTCTTGGGAAGATCAGGCGGATAAGGAAGATTTCAAGAAAACAAACCTTGCAGTTGTCAAAGAACGACCCGCCAAAATTTGCAGAAAATGTGGGTTGGATTCAAGTTGGGAAGAAAGGAAAAAGTTTCTCTCCAAGAAAAACAAGTAGTCATTCTAGATCAAAATAAAACTGTAGTGTGAAATGGAATCTAAATGTGTCCTTATTTTGGGGGGTTTTGGGAAATATTTAGTTGGAAAGGGACTCAAGTATTTGGGTCATGGGGAACTCGTTGGAGGGATTGGGTTGAGCCTTTTTGCTCCATCTCAAACACGCAAGGAAGATTGGAATATGTAAAGGTTTTGGCCTTGTAATCTAGACTTTTTTAATACAAATTTTTACCCGTTTTGTTTAAAAAAAAAAGATGTCAAGTGATAGTAGATACATCACATATCGATATTGAAATATGATATTTGTCCCAAGTCATGAGATCTAATAGAATGATACGAAATCATATCAAAACAAAAATAAATGTATCTCATGAGATGAATCATGGCAATGAAAAGAACGGCTTTCCCCTTGTTTGCTTGATGGAAAATGGTAAATTCATCCTCAGCAATGTTATCAGAACTAGTCCAAAAGATTGGTCGACAAAAAAAACATAAAATATTCAAATTTGAAAGGAAAATACAATTCATCTGCATCCATATGAATCCAAATTATTATACACAAATATGCAAAATTTCTCGTGCAAAATAACAGGGGTACATATAACCAAAATATCAGCAAGTACAATCCATCTCTTAATCGAAATAAATCAATAGAGAGGCTCTAAATGAACTCTGAAATCCAAAGAAAATCATGCTACAACAAATAGATACATAACATCAAAATCATTGCCAGTATTGGGATCATATTCATCAAGATCACTGACAAACATTAAATTATGATAAAGAAAGCTTAACAACCTAATCAATAATTTTGCTAGAGTGAAGAGTACATTTTTACTAGGGTCATGAAGCAAAAGCTCAATAGTCAACGCCACCAAAATCAAGATACATAAAGGGCTTGTTGATCTTGATTAAATGTTAGTGCCATACCCTCGTACATCACAGAATCCAGTAGAAAGATTGCAATCCCGCCAATCTTGAAATCCTAAAGACTTTTTAAGTCTGTTGAATTATGAGTGGGATCTAAAATTCTACTTTTTCCATATGAAATCCAATGAGGTCAGTGTTGAAGAAAGTGTAACTAGGTTCGGTCTTCATAATGACATGATCTTTGTATTTGATGTAATAAAAAGAAATAATTTATTTTTGTAATCTTGCTACATGGGTTTCATGAGCAAGAAGTGTCTCTAGATAAAAGACTTCTTCTTGATGCCTTTAGGATTTATGTAAATGTCAAAGAGTCATGTCAGGTGTATAGAAATTCTTTATGAGTTCATGTAAATATGTACAAGGCTTCCAAGTTGTGTAACAACACTCTAAGACCAAGATCAATGCCTCAAAACAAGTCTTCTGAAGTCTGCAAGCAAAGTAATAAGGAGATGACCATGTCGACTCAAATAAATGAATTAAATATATAATTATGTCATGTCGGCTGGAAGCAATAGACACGTTGGTTCATAAGGTAATGTCGGCTCAGGTTATATGTGCACAACCACTATAAATACCCTATTGGGGTATCCGCAAAAGGATAAGATAGAACTCGTAATTGCCTCTGAAATTTCGCATAGGAGAAGGGCCGAGTAGGGTTAAGGAGCCGCAAATCAGTGGGTTAAGGAGCCGCAATCAAGGCATGAAGATGTCGCAGTCAAGGTCAAGGATCTGCAGTGAAGGCATGAAGATGTCGCAGTCAAGGTCAAGGAGCCGCAGTCAGATCCACAATGAGGTAAGACATGTTTCATGGTTCAAGCTGCCTCCTCGGATGGGTATAAGGAGGCGCAGGACCAAGAATTGTCACCCTCTCGGCATACTTATAGATTGAAGGAGCAATCCAGATTATTCTCGAATGAGTGAAAGGAAGTCATATGGTATGGTATCACTGTAATCTTCAAGCACAGTATTTGCAATACAGTGATAAGATTTCATACGCATGGCAGACATAGAATGATGATCTTGGATAGGGGTATACTCTCGGCATACCTGTAGGTGCTACATCTCGGTTGAAAGAATTTCAGATAGAGGCATACACTCTCGGTCATCATTGTAGTCAGAATTGTCAAGGAGCAATGACAAAATAATAATATTAACCACAGTCGAAGTTTGATGGAAGATTACTATAACTTTTACCTTGAAGATCATGGTTTACAGATCATGGTGTTGCAGCAGTAATGAAGAGCAAGGTGTTGCAGTAGTGATGAAGGACATGGTGTTGCAGTAGTGATGAAGATCACAATGGTGATGACCTTTGTGGTGCAGCGAAGAGAATGATCTCAGCAGTGACACGAAGAGGATTGATGACTTGGTCTTGGAGAGGCAGATTGAGTCATGGGTCATGGTCTTGGTATTCGTCAATGAAATTTCTATAAGAAGAATTTACCCATGGGTTTTCCTCTCCAAGTGGGAGAGGTTTTGGCCCTAGCAGAGAGCCAAACATTTGTGTTCTTGTCTCTTTTTGTTTTGGTAGCAGTTTGATGAAGTAAACACACATTCTAATAATGAATAGAATACTAAGCTAAGATAAATTGTATAAATGCTTCACAAATTGCTATCATGTCAAAGAAGAATCACCTTAACATGCATGCCCTAAGATTCTTCAACATGATATCAGAGGGATTGGTTCGGCAGTCAAGGAAGGGCAGAAAAAGGGACATGCAAGCATAGCAAACTAAAAAGCTATACCTTGATCAAACCCTAGATCAAAGGGTTAATCTACAACAGCAGTATGGAAAACACAAGGATGGTTGATCAAGGAGACAATCCAAGAAGCAGTCCACATCTACAGTCATCTACAGCAAGGGTTTTGGAGGTCTGAAGTCGAAGTCTGGTCTATAACAACAGCCTTGGCATGATCTCAACATTGTAATGATTGATCTTTTCAAAGAACAACCTGGATTCCCATACAAAGAAGCAGATCATCTACAACATGATTTGTATGGATAGTACTCAATAGAGAATGAAGGTGTTCGTTGCCACATCCATAATAGCACCTATTGATGGATCTCTACATCATGGCAATCAACCTCAAATCGAGGTTGCAAGGATCACATATTCAGGACAATCATTTGGAAGGTTTGAAGATAAGCTTCAGCAAGGATCCTATCCAGAGGAAGCATCAATATATTTACAGCCAACATGATCAAGGTGAAGATCATGTCTTCATGTATCAAGTAAGTATCTTTTATTCTATAATCAAGTTTTGGTTTATTGACTTCATCAGTGCAAGAAGATCTATGGGTTAGACAAAGTTCTTGCAGTAGGATTGACAAAATCCTCATGAAGGAGTGAAGTCAGTACCTCAAGGTCTCCTTTGAAGTCACGAGAACTCTTAAGGTTCTATGAAGAAAGAAAGGAGACACAAAAGGATATACTCTCTGAAATAAAGTGCAGAAGGCGCCAAAAAGTGAAGAAATACCTTCATGAAATATCAATGGAGAGATTTGGGAAAATAATCATCATTGATACTGATATTGATAAGCAAGGTAACAGATGTCCATAAACAAGAAGGTTACCTTGATCAACAATCTGTGGTCTCTATGTCAGATAGAGAAAGGCAAAATGATAGGATACAAATAAGTGAAGATAAGCAGAGGAAAGATTAGTACTAAGGAAATTTTACCTAACAGATGGAGAGAGCTGAGAGGGAGTAGTGGATCTCCACTATGGATAAGATGGTATCCCTCTCAAAAGGATCCTATCAGTAGTTCCTGCAAATATGAACATAGTAAGATGCATCGTAGCATCAAGAGCTCGTATGGAATCATGAAGAACATAGCTCTTGGGAATCTCGTTATACATTGAAGAAAAGGAAGAAGTCATTCAAAAGAAACATTTCCCGGATAGGGATGTACTAGATCCTAAAGGATCTCTGATAGAGATCTCAGCGGAGGATCTCCTAGTCCAGGAAGGCATCGAATGTCTCGTCAGAAATTCCAACTCTTGGAACTCATAAGTTGATGGTTCAATGACATGAAGAATGGAGCAGACCAATGGATTGAAGATCTTTTCAATCAAGCTGGAGGAAAATACCGGAAGAAAAATAATGTATGTATAATTGTATTTGTATTTGTATTTGCATTTGATATTGTCATGTCATGATATGTGGTTGCAAATAAAATAGATTAAGCGTGATCAAAAGGGAATAGATCTCCTCCTCTGAAAGGATACAAAAAGACATAAGTCAGACTAGATGAAATCAACATAATATGTCCTCATAATGTAGTATGAGGTAGTTGATGACCATTGAAGAACTATGAGAGTTCCTGGGAATGGAAGACATGAGGATGGAAGAGATCATCAAATATGCAACCATGACGAAGGCAGTCAATATCCAGAGGATCAGGAAGAATTGACCAGGAAACCTCCCGGAATGATGTGAAGACTTTGATGGAAGTCTGAACAGATGAGGACCCTTGACAACAGATATCATTGGGAGATGTGTCAACATGAATGCAGGATGATTGATACCTACAAGAAGATGTCACTGGAAAAATCCATCACCAAAAGGTAATATGTAATTTGTTTTTGGTGTCTGACCTCTCGGAAAAGTCTGGGTATGTGTGTAGGATCAAGGAAAGGAGAGTTGTGAAGGATGTCACAACTATGTACCTTGTGATCCAAAGCAATCACTATTGAAGGAAAGTGAAGACAGAGAAGCTTGTGAAGGAAGCCCCAGATGTAAAGCCAAGAAGGATACTTTCCAGGAAAGAAGAAATGACATGACGGAGGAAAGTGATGGATGGTTGACCCTACATGTGAAGAAATTGATGACATCGAAGTCTTGAATCATCAGTCAACTAGAAGACCCTATAAAGCACTGATGATAGAGTCCCTGGGTAAGAGGGAGCTCTGGGAAGTTCCTATGAGCAAAGGAACTCGAGCAAGTTTCTGAGTAAAGAGAAACTTGGAACTCATCCCTGGTTAAGAGGGAGAGTTAGACATGACATTCTTGTCTTCAGTTTGGAAGAAAGAATGGAGGATTGTGTAATCATCTAGCATCTGACACTCTTTGAGGATGTGGTAGGGCATCCAAGACAAGAGTGGGCAAGAGGACCGATATTCTTGAGGGCTGGGAACCCAAGATGAGAATAGTCCTAGTAGGGCATACTCGGAGAACATCCGGGTGGGTATGACCCTAAGAGAGACAATGACGATGCGTTTCTATCAGTCATTGGTCTCGCCAACATTGTGTGCTTTGATCTAAGTGAGAGATAGAGTTTAAGTGAGAGATAGAGTTGTTAGTCAAGGCCTTGCTAAATGGAAACAATGTTGGTTGAAATGATGCTATAAAAGATGGATTGCAAATCCGATTCTTCTTATGAGAAATTCTTCAAATTGGGAATGACCAAGTACCATTATGAATACCTCCATGTTAAGAGGGAGTGTTGAAGAAAGTGTAACTAGGTTCGGTCTTCATAATGACGTGATCTTTGTATTTGATGTAATAAAAGGAAATCATTTATTTATGTAATCTTGCTACATGGGTTTCATGAGCAAGAAGTGTCTCTAGATAAAAGACTTCTTCTTGATGTCTTTAGGATTTATGTAAATGTCAAAGAGTCATGTCATGTGTATCGAAACTCTTTATGAGCTCATTAAATATGTACAAGTCTTCCAAGTTGTGTAACAGCCCTACAAGACCAAGATCAATGCCTCAAAACAAGCCTTCCGAAGTCTGCAAACAAAGCAATAAGGAGATGATCATGTCGGATCAAATAAATGAATTAAATATATAATTATGTCATGTCAGCTGGAAGCAATAGACACGTCGATTCATAAGGTAATGTTGGCTCAGGTTATATGTGCACAACCACTATAAATACCGTGTTGGGGTATCCGCAAAAGGATAAGACAAAACTCGTAATTGCCTCTGAAATTTCACATAGGAGAAGAGCCACAATAGGGTTAAGGAGCCACAGATCAGTGGGTTAAGGAGCCGCAGTCAAGGCATGAAGATGCCGCAGTCAGATCCACATTGAGGTAAGACATGTTTCAGGGTTCAAGCTGCCTCCTCAGATGGGTATAAGGAGCAGCAGGACCAACGCTTATCACCCTCTCGGCATACTTATAGATTGAAGGAGTAGTCCAGATTATCCTCGAATGAGTGAAAGGAAGTCATATGGTATGGTATCACTGTAATATTCAAGCACAGTATTTGCAATCATACGCATGGCAGACTTAGAATGATGATCTTCGATAGAAGTATACTCTCAGCATACCTGTAGGTGCTAGATCTCGGTTGAAGGAATTTCGTATAAAGGCATACACTCTCGGTCATCATTGCAGTCTAGAATTGTCAAGGAGTAGTGACAAAATAATAATATTAACCACAGTCGAAGTTTGATGGAAGATTACTATAACTTTTACCTTGAAGATCACGGCTTTGCAGCAGTAATGAAGAGCATGGTGTTGCAGCAGTGATGAAGAGCATGGTGTTGCAGCAGTGATGAAGATCACAATGGTGATGACCTTTGTGGTGCAAAAAAGAGAATGATCTCAGCGACACGAAGAGGATTGATGGCTTGGTCTTGGAGAGGCAGATTGAGTCATGGGTCATGGTCTTGGTATTCGTCAATGAAATTTCTATAAGAAGAGTTTACGCATGGGTTTCCTCTCCAAGTGGGAGAGGTTTTGGCCCTGGCAGAGAGCCAAACATTTGTGTTCTTGTCTCTTTTTGTTTTGGTAGCAGTTTGATGAAGTAAACACATTCCAATAATGAATAGAATACTTAGCTAAGATAAATTGTATAAATGCTTCACAAATTGTTATCATGTCAAAGAAGAATCACCTTAATATGCATGCCCTAAGATTCTTCAACAGTCAGAACCACTTTCAAACATCCTGAGTCAATTAATGGTAATGTTAAAAATTTAAGTAAAAGTGACATTATCATCACTTTTACTTTAAGAATTTAATATTACCATTAACTATTAGGGTATGTATCTCATGAGATGAATCTTGGGAAATGAAATCAATAGATTTCTCCTTGTTTTCTCTATGGAAATAGGTAGAGTATCCTCATCACTCAATCCCTTAAAATCACTTTTAAAAAATTAGGGTGAAATTGACAAATCCCTGAAGCCATTTATAAAAACATTCCTCCACTATACTGTCGGGGTATTTGGATAGCCAGGAACAAAGCAATCCTTAGAGAACGAGATTCAGCTCCCGCTCTAATAGCCTCAGAAATTGCAGCCATATATGCTCTTCTGCCCACAAAACGTTAATCTAGGTCCAAATCTAGGGTTTATCCTAGAAGACTAAAAGTCTTGGATAGGGTTTGTAGATAAAACCCTAGATTTGGACCTAGATTAACGTTTTAGCTGAAAGGAAAAACCCTAGCTCATGCAAGGAAGAAATGACATGATGAGAATGAAGTTGATAAATTTGCAAGATGGATGAAAGAAGGCTAGGATCAAGAGGGCGCTCACAAATTCCCCTCTATCCTCAAAAGATAAGAATCTTGTGTCTCTCTTCCTTGATTTTTACTATTAGTTAATCTCTTGTCTTTGAAGTTTTGAACCCTTTGCTTGGTTATAATTGTTCTTCCATGGCCTCCTAGTGAGGATTGTGGGTACATAACGAAGGTTGCCAATGCTCTGGTAGCAGATGGAAGTAGTGGAAGAACGAAGTAAAGCTTGTGACAAGAGGACTTTCCCAGAATCGGTGATTTGTGTTGAGAGCGTTGATTTTTGGTAGCATTGGATGTGCTCTTGCCATGAAATTTGGTGGAGAGGCTAACGCACATGAGATCTCCAAGACCAAGAAATCATTTGGAGAAATTCCACCTGGATGAAGAGATATTAAAATAATTAATATTTTTAATGAGTCGCTAAGTCTAAACTTGAGAAAATTAAAATATTAAAGTGTATTAATTTAACATCGGTGAGAAAGTTCTAAATAACGAGGATCAAGTCAAATCTAATATTAGCCGTTGATTAGGAACATAATCTCGGTCATTGAATTGTCAATAGGAAAAGTAGAAGAGGAGGCTTGAGGGTTAGTTGGAGACACACCAAGAGAGATCAGTCAGTTCGATTTTCTGGGGCGAGGTTTGCTGAGGAAATCGAACAAGTGATCAGTTGCAGTGAGGGGCAACTCGGTAGGAGGCCGAGGAATACATATCAGAGAGGCAGCAGAGTGCCGGAAGAGGCAGCGCAAAGCCTAGGAGGATTGACGCAGAGGCAGCAAGGGTTGACATAGAGGCTAAGGAGGCCAGCGTAGAGGACACAAAGGGCCAAAGGAGCTGACGCAGAGGCCATAGAGGCTGACGCAATAGATGCAGAGGGCTTCATAGGTTGCGCTGAGGTGATTCAGTGGGACAGATTAAGAGCTGATTGGTTGATGCAGAGCCAGAAAGGGTGACGCAGTCCCTAAGAGGGTGACGCATTTCCAAGGAGTGCATGGAGTAGCTTTCGCTGTCCAGCACAAGGAATAGCCGGAGTCACTTTGGGATCATTCATCCAGTGGTTGATCAGCCAGAATATCTGTCTCCGGATAGAGGTATTGCTTCCAAGGATATTCTCTTAAGGGTAAGCCATTTCAGGCTCCCTAGTTGTGTATTTAAAATCTGCTTAATAATAAAACCCTCTATATGTTGCACTGGTTTTCCTGAATTGGGTTTTTTTGGGGACAATTGTCCAAAAATAACGGTTTCCCTTGTGTTGTCTCAGTTTATTTCAATTGTTGATCTATATATTTGTGAAGGTTGCATTTGTGTTTACTTCAATATTTATGCATTTAAATAACTTGTTAATGCAAAGAACAAGTAGGAGATAGTAAACCAAAAAATGCAGTAGGGGTTTTTGATGTGTTAGATTCAGGAATTTTCACAAAGAGATATTGTACTAGATGAGATCTAAGCTCGAAGGGAGCAGCAGATCAACAAGTTTGAAGTATAACTTGATTGTGCCAAAGAGAAGTCAATGGTGGTTTCCAAATAAAACTACAAGATCTAGTTTGCAGCAAATGGAAGCATAGACAAGTACAAAGCAAGAGTTGAGAATAGAAGGTTCTCCCAAAAAAATGGAGAGGATCATGACTAGACGTTTGCTCCAATTGTAAGGTACACTTCTATTAGAACTATTACCATTGCTTTGAAAATTGCACCAGGTGGATACAGAAATCATTTTATTAATGAAGTAATTGAGGAGGAAGAAGTGTACATAGAGCTACCTCAGGGCTTTGAGGTACATGAGAAGTCACATGAATGAAGAAGGCTTTGTACGATCACAAGCAAACACGTATTTTTGGACTGAAGGATCAAGGTTGATCCTATATGATTTGTCTCTAAAGGAAGTAGAAGGATTATGTGTCAAAGGGAGAAGCTGTGGCAGAAAGAATTCCTTTTGTAACAAAGGGAGCAGTCAAAGAGCCTTGCTTTAGCTTCAGAGGAAGTTGACCTCTGAGTTTGAGATGATGGTCAGTCATGACATTGTCGGGCTACATAGTTGATATGCTAGAAAGCAACAGTGGCAGAGGAAGCAACCAAGATTGCCACAGCAGAAGTTGTTCCAGAAAGAGCACCCAGTGAGGGGAACCAAAAAGTAGTTGATCATCTTATGGTTGAGCCAAGGTATGAAGCTCAACTGTGTTGAAGCACCAGCATGGTACAATTGGTTATGGCACATCCAATTATGGTTTGAGATATGTCTCAAACAGTGAAGCACAGCGGCAAAAATTCACAGATTTTGATTGGGCAGAGAGTGTAGAAGATAGAAAGAGTTCATCAAGATGTTGCTTAAGTTTGGGCTTTGTTTTGATTTCTTGGATTAGAAAGAAGTAGTCATTTGAGCACTCAGTATTACAAAGGTGGTGAGCACTCAGTATTGTAAAGTTCGAGTATATTGCAGCTTGGTTGGCTAGTTGAGAAGCAACATGGCTTTAGAGGCTACTTGCAGGATTGTCTTGATCAGGTGCAGGTGACGACCATGATGACAGATCGAAGCACAGTGAGATCTAGTACCGAGACCTAGAGTAAGGCATTTGGATTTGGGACCAGAGTATTCAAATGGATTGAGTGTGTCCCTAGGGTTTCACCAAGAGTCACAGAGATTGACCAGGATGATAGTGAACCAGGACTAGTCAATATACCATGGGTTAGAGGTACCGACCAAAATCATGGTGACTAGTTGATGCTAATGATGTACCATGTGTCAGGAGTATCGACCAAGATTATGGTGATGATGCACCATAGGTCAGAAATACCGATTGGAATTATGATAACTAGTTAATGTTGTTGATTTACCATGAGTCAGAGTTGCTGACCAGGATTATGGTAATTGGATGATGCTAATGCTAATGATGAATTGTTGTAACCTTTTCTTAGAGAAATCTGTCAACATGATAACCTCCAGATAGCCATTTTGAATACCTCCCTAGCTACAAGGAAGTGTTGAATTTTGTAGATAGGTCAGTCTTGATAATTAATATTTTTAATCCTTGATGTATTTGTAATGATAATATAAAACTTGTTCTTCATGCTATTGTTAAAAGCAATTTTGAGGCATGTTCACGTGTCATTTTTAGAAGAGAAAATTTGAAAATTGAATTTTTGGCTCCAAACAAGCCAAGTCAGCGCTCCTCCTAGTCAAGTCAGCCCAGTCAACGAGGCACCCATTCGACCAGCCAGAAGACTATATAAAGACACTCGTCCTCCATCATTTGGACACATAATTCGGATCACACACAAAAATATATTTATGTTCATTCAAGCGAAAAAGAAGGAGGCTAGGAGGACAAATAAGTATGAACTTTGAAGATCTGTCTCTATCAATTGAATTCACACATGTGGTATTCTCTCTGTTGCTGTCCTCACAGGTGTGGAACAAAAGGACTGAGTTTCTGAGGTATGTCAGAGCCATAAGACCAAGCTTATTGGATGCTGAAGCAGACCGAATTTCTTCCCTAGCAGCGTAGACCAAGCTGAGCCTCTTGGACAGATGTTTGACTTGACTAGGAGGGAGTTGGGCCAAGTTTGTGTTGAAAAGTGTAACTAGGTTTGGCCTTCTTAATGACATATGTAATTGTGAATTTATGCAATTAATGTAAAGAAGAAAAATAAAATTATTTTTGTAATGCTTGTCTCATGGGTTTCATGAGCAAGGAATTTTAATTTTAGATAAGGCTCCCATTGTGAGCTCTTAGGATTGGTCATAAACTCAAATTGGGTAAATGCCATATATGAAGGACCCTTCTTGGGCATGTTACATATGTATGTGAGTCATTGAAAGAGTCAAAAGACCCTCCAAGGCCAAGCACAAAACTCCCTTAAAGTCAGCTTACAAAAAAGAGGACAAGATGATCTCCAAAAGGCATGTCAGCCTAGTCTCCAAATCAAGTCAGCTTATTTACATGAGCAAACTACTATAAATAGGCAACTCGACCTCATTTCAAGAATAGAATTCGGACAAGGAAATTTGAAGCTAGAAAAGATGCGAAAAAAACAAGGAGCCTCATCACCAATTGAAGAAAGGAAGAAGTCAACCAAGCCAATTTTTGATCCGTTTTAGGGTTACTCTCTTCCACACATGTGAGATTACAATGCTATCTACTACAAGAAAGAGCTGAATTTTTACAGTTACATCATGAAGGCAGATTGGGAAAGGAATCAAGTCAATCTTCAAGCCGAGTTGAAGAAGTCTAGTCTCCATATCAAGCGAAGGAAGTTGAAGGCAAAGATCTCTCAAGTACTGAATCTAGGGTTTCTGAATTAGGGTCGAAAGCAAGAACCTTACCATTATAGAAGATCATCCAAGAAGCATCAAGAAGTCATCATTGATCATCATCAACAAGGACATCACCATCAAAGGATCTAAAGTGATCTCCCTCTTTGTAGGATCAAGGATAATTCTTAAAGAGAACTATATTCATCAAGAAGAAGCTCTCTATTAACTATATCATCATCAAAATTCAAGGAGGTAGCAAGTGGAAGAAGCATCTTCACAAGTAAGTAAATTTATGTCTGAATCTGTCAAAATGTCTTCTTGCAAGGAAAGCAACAAATTGGTTGACACTTCAAACTATCTGGCATGGAAAAAAAGGACAGATTTGAATCTCATTGAAAATGAGGTTATGGATCATGGATATATCACCAAACCAATGAAAGAAGATGCTCAAGCACTTGAAAGGTTTATGAAAGGGGAAGTGAGGACTCAAAGGATTCTCATAGAATCCATAAGAATCCCCTCATTCCATATCTATCTAAACTCGACACCTCAAAAGAAATATACGACAAATTGGTAGAGTTGTTTTCTATAAGTACGGCAGGAGAAGTTATCTCTCTAAGGCAAGAACTCTACAAGCTAAGGATATCAAAAGAAGAAGGGATAGCCTCATACTTTATGAGGATATCTGAAATAAGGGATCAACTTCAAGATCTAGGAGAACCAATGTCTAACAAGGAGATGACCATTGTAGTACTAAATGCACTACCAAAGGGATGGGGTAACTTTAATTCAAGCATCTATGGGAAGAAAGAAGCTACCCCATTCCAAGATCTATGGTCCCTATGCAAAATCGAAGAAACCAGACATGTAGGATCCAGTGATCAAAATCAAGCATATGCTGCTATGACAAGGAAAAGAGGAAGATTTGGGAAATTTGGTCCTCATACAAAGAAAAAGAACATGGCTAAGATTTAATGCTATGGATGTCAAGAATATGGGCATTACAAAAGAGATTGTCCTAAGCTCAAGAAGGGCAATAACAAGAGAGGTAGAGAAGAAGCCCATATCACCAAAGAAGTGGAGGAAGCTGAAAAGAAAAATTCCAAGAAAGAGTAAGTAAAAGACATCTACTATGATTGAGATAGTCCTCCTCGCCCAGTTCTTTTCATGTTCTTGTTTTCAAGTTGTAAGATATGACTATCATGATGATAGAATGCATCATGGCATCATAAGAAGCATTAAAAGCAAGAGCTCATGACATCATCATAGAGAAGCATGAAAAATAGCAGAAGTCTATGCTGGAAGGATATAGCTCTTGGTAGCCTCATTAGAAACATAAGTGGTACTTATGGGAAAAAAAATAAAAGGTCATCTAGCACAAGGCTCATCGTACATCAGTCAAAGGGGAATATTTATTGAATGAGGATGCTCAAGATCCTCTTTTGGAATCTTCACCGAAACGTTCACCTATCAAAAGGAAGCAAGGGTTTCATCAAGAATTTCATCTTGTGGGAATTCATGGGATGATGGTATGATGACAAAAGAAGTGAAGCAGATCAAGGGATTGAAGTTCCTTCAATCAAGGAAGTTGTTGAACGAAGTCTAGATGACCTAAAGGAAAATGAGGTATGTATGCTTGTATTTGATATTGTAGAGTCATGGCATATGGTTGCAAGTAACATGGATAAATGTTCTATCTCAAGGGCTTGATCAAAAGAAAGGATCTCCTCCTTTGAAAGGATGCAAGAAGGCATGAGTCGCACATTGTCTAGATGAAATCAACATAATATGTCCTCATATGAAATATGAGGTGGTTGACAGTGATTGGAGGAACTCTGATTAGAAGTTTATGGGAAGAAAATGTGTGAAAAAAGAAGGAAAGAGATCGTGGAATATGAAACCATGAAGAAGGCAATCAACATCCGAGGACTAAGAGATTTGACTAGGATATCTCCATGAAAGATATGAAGACTCTGATGAAGTCTGAAAAAGAAACAGACCCTTGACAGTATATATCTTTTAGAGATGTGTCAATATGTATGCAAGAATCAGGATGCTGATGCGAACTAGAAGATGTCATGATAAAAGACCGTCACAAAGGTAATTTTTGATTTCATGTTCATTCCTTTATTTTTGAATGATATATGGATGGGCTTATGCAGAGCTGCCAAGGGAAGATCTATAGATATCTTCCACCCATGATGTCCATGTAGTAGGATGAAAGATCCTTAAGGAAACATGAGATGAAGAAAGTAGCATGGCGTGAAGGAAGACCAAATATGAGTTGATGGATCACTTTCCGATAAAAGGAATAAAGACATGACTAACTCATGATGAAAGTGATGGATGGTCTATGCCCTACGAAGAAGTCCCGTAAAATGTAGACTCCTTGACATAGAAGAAATATTCATGACATCAAAGGAAGGAGTTCCACAAGCAGCTAATTTTCCCATGATCTCCACCTACAGAGTTGCTGGAAGCAAGTCCTTCGTCAAGAGGGAGCTTGGGTACATTCCTTAATGGAATGGGTTGGTCATCCCTAGTTAAGAGGGAGTGACAGTTGTGGTTCTTTATATCATGTGTCATGCATCAGACTAGCACTAACAATCGTAAGTCTTAGTGAAGGCCATGAAGAGAGAGATAGACACATCATTCTTGTCTTCACTTGGGAAGACAGAATGGAAGATTGGGTAACATCTGGCATCCGATACTCTTTGAGGATGAGTTAGGGCATCTAAGATAAGAGTAGCGTAGAGGATCGATATTCTTTAAGGATTGGGAATCCAAGATAAGAATAATCCTGGTGGAAAACACCCTGAGAACGATGGGGTATGTTCTAATAGAGATAATGATGAGGGTGCCTATACATCATTGGTCTCGTGGCTCGCCAGCATTGTGCTCTGATCTTGTGGAGAGAAGAGTTGTTAGTCAAGGCCTTGCTATGTGACAATGTTGGTTGATATGATGCTATAAAGATGGCTTACCAACCCAACTCTTCTTATGAGAATTCTTCAGATTAAGAATGTCAAAGTACCATGTATGGATTATGAATACCTCCCTAGTTAAAAGGGAGTGTTGAAAAATGTAAATAGGTTCGGTCTTCATAATGACATGTGTGATTGTGATTTTATGTAATTAATGTAAAGAAGAAAAATAAAATCATTTTTGTAATGCTTGTCTCATGGGTTTCATGAGCAAGGAATTTTATTTTTAGATAAGGCTCCCATTCTGAGCCCTTAGGATTGGTCATAAAGTCAAAATGAGACAATTTCATGTATGAAGGACCCTTCTTGGGCATGTCACATATGTATGTGTGTCATTGAAACAGTCAAAAGACCCTCCAAGACTAAGCACAAATATCCCTTAAAGTCGGCTTACAAAAAAGAGGACAGGATAATCTCCAAAAGGCATGTTGGCCTAGTCTCCAAATCAAGTCGGCTTATTTACATGAGCAAACTACTATAAATAGGCAGGTCGTGTCGGAATTTCTAAGTCTAACTGTTAGAAACCCTTCATGTACTTTTCTGATTTATTTTTGCCTACTTGTTTTGATTAATTAACAAGTTATTTACCATGTAAATACTGAAAGTAAATACAAGTACATGCTCAACACATTATAGATCATCAATTGAAGGAAACAAAAAACAAGCACACAAGTGACACCGTTGTTTTTCGACCAAAGTCCCCGGAAAAACCCAATGCGGGAAACTGGTGCAACTATCTGAGGGTTTTATTATTATGCAGTTTCTGAATATAATCTGGGTGCCAAAACCGGCTCACCCAACAGAGAATAATCTTGGCAATAGTACCTCTCTACTCAGAAGCAGATATTCCGGCTGAAACCCCAGATAAACACTCTGACAACTCCCAGCTCCAATCTACCCCACGAAAACCCCAACGTCAGCCTCTAGGGACTGCATCAACCCTTTCTAGCCCAGCGTCACCTTGGCTTGCCCTATGTCAGCCTCTAGAGGCCCTGCGTCAGCCCTTAGAGCCTTTGCGTCACCCACACTGGCTCTCTAAGGCACTGCGCAGCTCCTAGCTGCCTCTGCGTGAACCGCTCATTGGCTCTGCGTCCCTCTCTCCCGGCTTTTGTGCTAATCCTCCTAGTACTATCTCTGCCTCTCTACTTCTGTATTCACTAACCCTCAACTGCAACTCTGATCACTCTTTCAACTTCCTTAGCAAACTCTGCCCAAGAAAATCGAAATCTTGATCAACTCAGTGTGTTCTCCAAGTGACCCTCAAGCCTCCTCTTATACTTTTCTCATTGACAAATCAACAGCCAAGATTAAGTCCCTAATCAACGGCTAAGATTAGATCTGGCTTGATCCATAACTTTTGGACCATTCTAACACAGTTTTATATTAATTAATATTTTATTTATTTTAATATCTCCCAAACTGTTTAGAATTTGCCCAAACCCTTGTTGGGTATTGGAGATCTCATGTGCCTTAGCCTCTCCACCAATTTTCGTAGCTAGAGCACATTTGATGCTACCCCAAATCAACACTCCCTCTTAGCGAGGATTGTGCTCTAATAATACTCCTCACTGAGTATCACCCTGATCATCCGGCATCGGTCCCTGTGCTGATGCTAGGCCTGTTGCCCATCATCTGCACTGTTGCATCCTGTACTGCTACCCATGGCCTTGCCACTGCCACTGTTGCATCCGTACTGCAACTCCCTCTGCATCCGTGTTGCTGCCCATGGCCCTGCCACTGCCACTGTTGCATCTGCACTGCAACCCCTCTCATCATGTTGCATCGTGCTGCCCATAGCACTACCACTGCTAACTGTTGCACTACAACTCAGTTACTGAGAAGTAAGTAACTGATCTCCCAACTCTGACATCTTCGTCAAGCTAGAAACACTCCTGATGCTGAAGCTCCCTCTGTCACTGACAAGTGCTCCCTCTCTGACCTTTGCACTGCTGCAACAACTCCATGCATCTCGCACCATTGCACACCTCTTTGTGCCATCCTGCACTGGTGCAACACTCCCGTGCCTCTCCCATTGTTGCAGCATGTTAGCCTCGCGTTGTCCTGGGAATCCTGCACTATAGCTCCCTTTATCGCTCCATCCGCATCCGTCTCTACTGACATCGCCAGTACTGCTACTCCTCTTCGAGGCCCCTGTAGCAAGGTCTAATCCAAGAGTCGGGTACCTCGAAGATCCTGCCCCTCATCGCATGTAGTCCGTCTGACTACAGCTCGATGTCTCTCCACTTCCGCTAAAGTGGCGTGTGAGCACTCATGGCACAGTCATCATCTATCTCCAATTCCTTCTCCGCCCTTGATGGCACAGCCTTGGTCTCGAAAGCCTTTCCTTTGCTCTTCCTTCTTGGACACTGGCTCGCAATAGTAACCCAGTTCCTCACAGTTGAAGCATTTGACCTTGGAGAGGTCCTTCTTCTTCCGTTTCTCCTACTTTCCCTCAGATGCTAGGGCAACATCCTCCTCTTCCTCCTTCTTGAATATGATCCCCTTGTCGCTGCTTCCCGCCTTGCTTAGCCTTCTGATCTTTTCTTGGCGAAGACCTGCCCACATTTCCTCCCAATCTGGAAGGGTCGCCCTACCCAATATGCTCTGGACAAACACTTCCCAGTCTTCTGAGACTACGTTCAGGGTTGTTCTCACCATCAATTCTTGATCCGACGTGGCCCCTATGGAAGTCAGCTGATCCCAGATCTCCTTCAATCGACCGAGGAAGGTGTCGATCTGTTCTCCCTTCTGCATCTGGTATGACCACAACTGATTTTCTAGTAGCATCTTCCTCTGCACGAAAGCATGTTGATACAACCTCTTTAGGGCCTCCCACATCTCATTTGTCGTATTCTTCTCGGCAATGTGTGCTACTACATGGTCCTTGACCCTGTCAAGGATGATGCTCTTGGCCCTCGCCATTGCATCCTCATACTTATCGTTATTAGCCGAGTCAACTGGGACCGCTATTGTCCTCAAGGCGAATTGCTTTAGACAGTTCCTGTCTACAACGGATAAGATTCTGGCCTTCCAGTCTACGAAGTTTGAGGCTCTATCCAATCTGTCCTGGTCTCTTACCCCATTCACTGCCATCTTGCTGCTCCTCTACTTCCCTCCTGGAACTTCTTCATGTGACTCCCTCTGAGCCTCGATTTCCCTCCTGGAAACCCTTATGCCAATGTCGAGATGCCCCCACTCCGATTGTTAGTGCAACTGCACAACTGATCCAAACTTCTTGGCTAGAAATCTTCGGTAGCAACTCCCTCCTCCTTGATCTTGCCCTGTTAGGTACTATTCTGACTACAGTACCCCCACCAGCTTCACTCTGCAGCTTACCCATAGCCTCCTAAGCTTCAGCAGACTGAAGGTTAAAGCTTCTAGGCTCTGTGCAATCCCGCACCAACAAAATCTGCACCTCCTGGCCACGGGCATCAATCCTTCCTAACTAACAAAGATGACGAAGCACTGCATAGGTCGAGTCTGCTCCCCTCTGCCACTGCGTTGATCCTCTTCCCGACTCAACCTTGATGACACAGGCACTGCATCACCCCTTCCTTGTTGCTTCTCTTCTAGGAACAACTTCTGTCACTCAGGAATAGTTGTTTTCTACTGCTGCTGCTCTGCTCGACTGATGTCCTCAGTTCTCCTGTGATTTGAAACCACGCTCCGATACCATGTTGGAATTTCTATGTCTAACTATTAGAAACTCTTCATGTGTTTTTCTGATTTATTTCTGCCTACTTGTTCTGATTAATTAGCAAGTTATTTGCCAAGTAAATATTGAAAATAAATACAAGTACATGCTCAACACATTATAGATCATCAACTGAAGGAAACAAAAAACAAGCACACAAGTGACACCGTTGTTTTTGGACTAATATTCCTGGAAAAACCCAATGCGGGAAAATCGGTGCAGCTATATAAGGGTTTTATTATTATACAGTATCTAAATATAATCTAGGTGCCAAAACCGGCTCACCCAACAGAGAATAATCTCGGCAGTAGTACCTCTCTACTAGGAAGCAGATATTTCGTCTGGAACTCCGAAAAAACACTCCGACAGCTCCCAGCTCCAATCTGCCCCACGAAAACCCCAACGTCAGCTCTTTCTGGCCCAGCGTCACCCTCGCTTGCCCTGCGTCAGCCTCTGGAGGCCCTGCATCAGCCTCTGGAGGCCCTACATCAGCCCTTAGAGCCTTTGCGTCACCCACACTGGCTCTCTGAGGCACTGTGCAGCTCCTAGCTGCCTCTACGTGAGCCCTGGCTGGCTCTACGTGAACCTCTAGCTGGCTCTGCGTCCCTCTCTCCCAGCTTTTGCACTGATCCTCCTGGTACTATCTTTGCCTCTCTGCTTCTGTATTCACTACCCCTCAGCTGCAACTCTGATCACTCTTTCAACTTCCTCAGCAAACCCTGCCCCAGAAAATTGAAATCTTGATCAACTCGATGTGTTCTCCAAGTGACCCTCAGGCCTTCTCTTATACTTTTCTCGTTGACAAATCAACGGCCAAGATTAAGTCCCTAATCAATGGCTAAGATTAGATCTAGCTTGATCCATAACTTTTGGACCATTCTACCACAGTTTTATATTAATTAATATTTTATTTTCCCTAAGTTTAGACTTAGGGACTCCATTAAAAATACAATTATTTTAATATCTCCCAAACTGTTTAGAATTTGCCCAAACCCTTTCTGGGTATTGGAGATCCCATGTGCCTTAGCCTCTCCACCAATTTTTTTGGTTAGAAGACATCCGATGCTACCCCAAATCAACAGCTCAACCTCATTTCAAGAGCAAAATTCAGACAAGGAAATCTGAAGCTAGAAAAGGTGCGAAAAAGACAAGGAAGGAACCTCATCACCAAGCGAAGAAAGGAAGAAGTCAACCGAGCCAATTTCTAATCTATTGTAGGGTTACTCTCTTCCACACATGCGAGATTACAGTGCTCTCTACTGGAGGAAAGAGCTGAATTTTTACAGTTACCTTGTGAAGCCAGATTTGGAAAAGAATCAAGTGAATCTTCAAGTCGAGTTGAAGAATTCTAGTGTCCATATCAAGCGAAGGAAGTTAAAGGCAAAGTCTCTCAAGGATAGAATCTAGGGTTTCTGAATTAGGTCCGAAAAGTTGTAGATCTATCCCAAAGGACCGAGATCTTGAAGGGTAGCCGAGAAGGAGGAAAAGGCAAGAAGTTTGACTATCGTTGACTCAAGGACGAAGATGAAGCTTTGTGTCTTAGTCTTGGAATGGCAAATAGGTCAAGGGTATTGGTCTTGGTATTCATCAATTGAAGTCTCTATAAGAAGAAGAATTTGTTTGGGTTTTCCTCTCAATTGGGAGAGGTTTTGGCCTTGCCTGACGGCCTACATTTTGTATCTTTTGTCTCTTTATTGTTTATGCATTGGTAGTGTAACAACCCCGGGTTAAACGTTCATGTAATAAAAGTTAATAAAGGCAAAATAAGACCATGGTTAAGGGACACTTATTCCAAGTTGAATGTTGTGCAAAGATATCCTAGTGGGCATCACATGTTGTGTTTATGGCTAAAGGGAAATTGGAAAAGGCATTAAAAAGGCAAAAAGGTATTTTTGGCATTTTATTTATGAAAATAAGGGAAAATAGGAGAAAAGGGAGGTGAAAGGTCACAGATTGCATGTGAGGAGGAAATTGAAGGAAAATAACGGAAAATTGAAGAAATTAGAGGCATGAATAATAAAAAGACCTCAAAGCATCAGTTGGTAGCTTTTTGGTCGCCTTTTGTCAGTTCATTTTCAAAATTAGTCTCAAAGAGGAGAAGAGCACCAAGAGGAGAAGAAGATCAAGCAAAGCAAAGGAAGGAAAGCAAGCAAAGAAAGGACAAGGAAAGCAAAGATCAAGTAAGGAAAGGTTTGTTCAAGCAACTTCAACAGGAATACTTGCAGGGAACGGATTGCATGTATGATTTCCTAGCTGGTTTTGACATGCACAGTATGTGCATGTTGGTATTTTGTTCTCTTGTTGTCGATGGAATGGTTTTGTCGGGTTTTAACAGTGGTCTACACCCTTGCCTTGCCATTTCCGAATAGCCATGGTGTGATGGGATTATTCTCAATTTTGAACTTTGGAATTGTCAGATGGTTTCGGAATCCGAGGCGAAGGTGGTCTCAGGAAAAATCCCAAAGGCCTAGGAATCCCTTGACAGGTAATGGAGGGATACACGATAAAGCATGAACGTGGAGACAGGAAAATTTCTCAAGGATGGTGAAGGAATCCAAAGGCATTCCAAGCTCGGTTTGGTTCTGTGATCTTGGGACCAGTTTAGGTAAGATCACGGTATGGTGAGGGTGGAGGTGGTTTAACCTTTGGATTCCCTTGGTTGTTTATGGATTGATTTATCCATAAGATCCCACATTCATGCTTGGAATATGGCACAGGGGTGACTGGCTAAAAGAAAGATTTGGTTCAGCCATGTCTATGGTCGGGTGGTTTGTGGAAGTGTCGAACCTAGTTGGCTCTTGCCTATGTTATGGCACGAGGGTGACTGGCTAAAAGAACGATTTGGTTCAGCCATGTCTATGGTCGGGTGGTTCGTGGAAGTGCCGAACCTAGTTGGCTCTTGCCTATGTTTAATGAAAGTTAAATTCTCATGCTTTGATTGGTAAATGTATTTGTTATTATGTGGCTTTAATGGTTGTTCTCTTATTGATATTGATATGGTTATATGTTGGTTATAAGCATGGTTATATGACATTTCTCAGTCGTGGCTCTTTTCATGTTTTCACTCATAACTGAAAGAATAATGGATACAAGAGCTAATTGATGTTCAAACATCTAATGTGAGAAGGTGGTGACCCTCCTTGTTAAGCCTCAGATGAGTTTTCAGTCCCTTATATTCAGACTTGCATTCATGACTTGTAGGTTGCATATCTACCAAGTGCTTGACAGAATGTCAGCCCCGGTTGGGGATGGTCAAGTCTAGTCCTGGTGTCAGTTTTTGGTTTACAAGCATTGTCATAGTGTCAATTTTTGGTTTAGAAGCATTGTCCTTATGTATTTTATGAATTCTGGAAGTCACATGGATTTCTGGGCAAAGGCTTAGCCCCAACCCTGGAAAATAGCCTTAAATTCCACAGTCGCTGGCACAACACTGGCAGGAAAAGTCCACAGTCGCACTCATACAGGCTCATGGGAGCGACTAGGACCCACAGTCGCATGGATGCCTTGGCAAGGGAGTGACTGGGGGTGAAACTCAGGGAAAAGTTGAGTTGTCTCAGGGGATGGACTCCTGGAGGGGTTGGGATACTCCTGGAGGGTCTGTGGCACCTAAGGGAAGTCAGTAAGGTCTGTTATGTCGACTCCATTTCCTTAAGGTCACCTAGGAGGTTGAGTCTTGTCATAGTAGCCCCTCATCTCATGTTTACCCCGAGGAAGTCGATGAAAGTGGTTAGATATGAAGGGAGGTGTGGTTATAGGTAGTTGCTTGATGAAGAACACAATAATAATCTAAGTAAAGAGAATATCCTAGTCTAAAGAAGTAAAAAGCATTCACAAGCAGTTATCATAAGAAGAGAAATCACCTAACCTTGATGCCCTAGATTTCTTAACATGGTATCAAATCTAAGGTGAAAAAGTCAAGGAAGGGCATCTTATCAAAGGACACTCAAGGATCAAATCTCGAGAAATACATCAAATCAAATCTAAGAAGATCATCTTGGAGTCAAGATCTACAAAGAAGTATCAAAACCCTAGATCGAACAAGAAGCCTACACCAGCAACAATCTTGGGACCCTCAAGTCATCTCAAGAGACAACAAAGACCCTACTCAAGTTGGACTTATAAATCAAGTTTCTTACTAGAGAACCAAGATCAAGGACATTGTCATCATCTTCAGAAGTTTGAAGGCAATTTCCTCTCGTTGAAACAAGGACCTTACCATTGTAGAAGATCATCCAAGAAGCATCAAAAAGTCATCATTGATCATCATCAACAAGGGCATCACCATCAAAGGATCTAAAGTGATCTCCCTCTTTGTAGGATCAAGGATCATTCTTGAAGAGAACTATCTTCATCAAGGAGAAGCTCTCTATTAACTATATCATCATCAAAATTCAAGGAGGCAACAAGTGGAAGAAGCATCTTCACAAGTAAGTATATTTATGTCTAAATCTATCAAAATGTCTTTTTGCAAGGAAAGCAACAAATTGGTTGGGGCTTCAAACTATCTTGCATGGAAGAAAGTGCTTTGATACCACTTGTTATAGATCTGATATGAAAGTATAAGACAATGCAAATAAACCCAAGAAATAACAAGATCTTAATATAGATAGAAATGGTTCACTTTATTGATCAAACCCTTAAGGTAGGGTACCACCATATATTCACTCCTTAAGGAAGGAGAACATTCCACAAGCCATATGCCTATTCATACAATAATCCTTGACATCCCTCAATGTGGAGTCTCTAGCCTCTTTATAGGCCTCATACATATAATACCATGGGTCATTACCATGGTTCCCTCAATACCATCTATCTAATACCATGGGCCCATTACATTATTACTAACTACTTGTGGTCCCTTACATGATGTGGGTTAACCACCTTATTTATTACTATGGCCCATCCCATTATTATATTATTCCCTTGGGTACCTCCCTTTGTACCCCATGTTATCCCCCCTAGGTATATAACAGAAAAGGACAGAGTTGAATCTCATTGAAAATGAGGTTATGAATCATGTCGAAGGATCTATCACCAAACCAACAAAAAAAGATGCTCAAGCACTTGCAAAGTTTATGAAAGGGGAAGTGAGGGCTCAATTATATTCCACAGATTAGCAATCACATGTACATAAAGTAAAGTGCAGATAGAACATTAAACGATCGACAGAAAACAAGCCAAGACAAGAGACACAAGATGTGGCGACTAGCCAGGGACAAACCCCACAATGTGTGGGGAAACCCTTTGATCAAATCTTCTTTTATCTTCAATAACTCAGCAGAGAGAAATAGTACAATAAATCTAATTTATATCAGCAGTAGCAAACCCTAGATCAGCAACATTAGCATTAGCGGCTTCATCATCAAAACTAGGGCAGTCAATATCTCACAAACCGACTATCAGATCGGCTTGATTCCACCACCAAAAGTTGCAGCCTTCAGAGGAGGTTCAGATGAACCTACAACGCAGATCAGAAGAGGAGGTTTGATGGTCCACGCTGGTCAAACTTTGGATCTGCAGTTGCAGCTTCAGTTTCAGCAGCTTCCTTCAAACTAGGGCAGTCAATATCTCGCAAACCGTCTGTCGGATCGACTTGATTCCACCACCAAAAGTTGCAGCCTTCAGAGGAGGTTTAGATGAACCTACAGCGCAGTTCAGAAGAGGAGGTTTGATGGTCAACGCTGGTCAAAGTTTGGATCTGCAGTTGCAGCTTCAGTTTCAGCAACTTCCGGCTTCACGTGTGAGAGAGAGACCCTTTTCTGCGCAGTAGAGAAGAGACTCTTTTCTGCGTAGTAGAGAGAGAGAGATGTGATGAGATGAGATGAGTGAGTCTAAAGTCCTCCTGTATTTATACACAACGTTGGTGTTTGAATAGATGCGACTGTTGGGCTTCTGAGCCTACATGAGTTGTAGGTCGGCTTGATAATAATTCCATAATCAAAATAAATTCATATCTCCATGAATACTTATCTAAATCGGATGATCTTTATATCAATCCTACACCTCTCGACGAGAGGAATCTAATAAAAATATTATCAGCCATGAATAAGATGACGCACATGAAGTTGAACTATTTCGGTTGTTTTAGTGCTTATCTTGTTGGGAATGTGTTGTAATGGTTGTCATTGCTGTCTCATCCTTGTGGACTATTCCGCAGGATACTGGACATGTTTTTCCTTACTCATCGATTATAAAGACCATCGCATCAGTTGTGGACTATTCCACTGGATGTCGGACATGCCTTTCTAGTTTGTGTGTCTCATCCTGTGTGGTACTATTACCTCTCACTTAGAGACTCACTCCCCCCCCCCTTTTGCAGTAAGAGAACCTAGACACAGTTGCGCTGCCCACTCACCTTGTTATTCAAAGAAACCACTACATCACTCTCCCGTGTTGACAGCTAGAGCCAAGACAGATCTTTGAGGATTTGACAACCAGGCCTTTATACTGGATGATGGCACTCCTACACCAAGCGGTGTGAGGTCTAATTGGGACTTCATATCAGGGAGATCCCCTTGGTTGACGGATTTTCAGCACCATCAACAGAACCTTACAATGAAGATTCCATCAAAGAATCTTGAGGATCTTGCATATCCTATCTTGCATATATTAACTTTGACAAATGTATGACGAGCCATGTCCTAGATAACTTCTTCCTTTTTCCATGAGGTTTCCAAGAGATATATCCTACATAGTTGACTGCCATAGGTTTTGTTCCAGACATCCTTCATGTTGCCTATGACACGAGCTCTTCTAATGCTTCTATCATGATACCATACTCTAATATGATGCATCCTATCGTATTTATAATGCTTCCTATCCATAATTTTACACAACATAAGAGTACCTAATAATGAAGGAGATTATCTCAGTCACAGTAGAGATCTCTCACTTCCTCCTTCTTAGGCTTCTTCGTCTCGACTTCTTCCACTTCTTCGGTAATATGGGCTTCCTCCTTATTTCTCTTGTTATTGTCCCTTTTAAGTTTAGGACAATCTCTTCTATAGTGCCCATATTCTTGAGATCCATAGCACTGAAATTTAGCCATGTTCTTCTTTTTTCTTTTGAGGACCAAATTTACCAAACTTCCCTTTTCGTTTTGTCACTGTTTGACCCCTTTCACTTGATCCTTTATCACTTTCTCCCTTCAACTTGTTTTCTTTTGCCTTGCATAGAGACCACAAGTTGTTGAATGGGATAGCTTCCTCTTCCTTACGAGCATTAGATACTAGGTTACCTTGTTCATTAGTCAATGCATTTAGAAAGATGGAAATCATTTCTTTATCAGATATCATCTCTCCTAGATCTTGCAGTTGAGTTCTTATTTGAGATGGCTTTTGAGAGACATGAAGATATACCTTCATCCTTTTATACCTTCAATTATATAGATCAGATCTAAGTGATATGATCTTTCTTATTGCACTTTCAGAGAATAGTTCTACCAGCTTATCATATATCTCTTTTTATGTCTCCAGCTCGACTATATAGGGAATGAGGGGATATTTGATAGATTCATTAAGAATCTTTTGAGCCCTTAGATCCCTTTCCATGTATTCAGATAGTGCTTGATCTTCAAATGGTTTGGAGACCTTTCCATGGACATGATCAATGACTTTACTATGTATATACTTCTCTTCCATGCAAGGAAGTCCGATGGCCCAACAAGCTTATAGTTCTCCTTGCAACATGAAGTCATTTTACTAGATTAGATTATAGAAGAAAAAGGTACTTACTTGTTAAGTGAAAGTAGAATCTTCAACTTGATCCCTTTGTTGATGATGATTGATTAAGATATCTTAATGCTTCTCGGATGGTCTTCTTTTAAGGATAAGGAGAACCTTGCTTCAATAGAAGATGATGACAATGTCTTTAGCCTTCAAGATACTTCAGCTTCTTTGATGGTGAATGAGTACGGATTAGAAATGATTCTAGGGTTTCGACTTTTTCCCTGCTTCTTCCTTGATGATGATTCCAAGACTCTTGCTGAAGTAGATTTCTTCGATCTAGGGTTTTGGTATGATGTGGATCTTGAACTTTCGCTTTGGTATTCTTTGTCTCGCTTTGATCCCTTTCTTGAAACTCGATCCTTGTGTGTCTCCTTGATTAGATGCCCCTCCTCGATTTTAGCAACTTAACTTTGATACCATGTTGAGAAATCTAGGGCATCAATAGATAGTTGATTTCTCTATTTATGATAATTGCTTGTAATAGACTTTTGATTTCTTGATTATGACCTTCTCTTCTTGAGTTATTATTGTGTTCTTTTCATCAAGACAATTATCAAATCATGAACAATAAGGAGACAAGAGCACAGTATATAGGCTTGTAAGCCAGGGCCAAAACCTCTCACTGTTTGAGAGGAAAACCCAAACGAAATTCTTCTTATAGATCTTCAATTGACGAATACCAAGACCATGACAAAGACCCTTGACACTAGGGTCCTCCCTAGACCAAGTCACCGACTTCCTCTCCAATGTTGTTCTTCCTCTTCTCCATCTCGGCTTCCTTCAGACTTTCGGCCTCTTCCTGTAGGTCTGCAATCCCTCTTCTTGATCACAGAAACCCTAGATCAGATTTGTTCCTTGAATAGTTTCTTCAAGAGGGAGAACCTTTCTCTATCTTACTCGACTTACTTCAGCAAAGATTTCTATCAAAACAAGAATACTTCTAGATGACTGCAATCTCCGATCCTCCTTTACCAACTTCGAGCATGTTATCTTCCCACGTGTGACGATATACTATGCCCAAAACAGTCCTTAATGATGCCTCTCTCCTTCGCTAACCTTCCTTTGTTCCTCATTGGCTTGGAGGCTTCTTCAACAACGAAGAAGTCTTGTAAAATGTAGACTCCTTGACAAAAAAGAAAAATTCATGACATCAAAGGAAGGAGTTCTACAAGCAGTTGATTGTCCCATGATCACCACCTAGAGCGATGCTGGAAGCAAGTCTCTGGTCAAGAGGGAGCTTGGGTACCTTCCTTTATGGAATGGGTTGGTCATCCCTGTTGAGAGAGAGCGACAGTTGTGGTTCTCTATCTCATGTGTCATGCGCTAGACCAGGACTAACAGCCATAAGTCTTAGTGAAGGCCATGATGAGAGAGATAGACACATCATTCTTGGCTTCACTTGGGAAGACAAAATGAAGGATTGGGTAAACATCTAGCATCTGATACTCTTTGAGGATGAGTTAGGGCATCCAAGATAAGACTAGTCGTAGAGGATCAATATTCTTTGAGGACTAGGAATCCAAGATAAGAATAGTCTTGGTGGAACACACCCTGAGAACCCGGGTGGGGTATGTTCCAATAGAGACAATGATGAGGGTGTCTATACATCATTGGTCTCACCAGCATTGTGCTCTGATCTTGTGGAGAGGCAGAGTTGTTAGTCAAGTCCTTGCTATGTGACAATGTTGGGTTGATATGATGCTATACAAATGGATTACCAGTCTGACTCTTCTTATGAGAATTCTTCAAATTGAGAATGTCCAAGTATCTTGTATGGATTATGAATACCTCCCTAGTTAAAAGGGAGTGTTGACCCTGGCTGATGACCTACATTATGTTTCTCTTGTCTCTTTATTGTTTATGAATTGGTAGTTGTTTGATGAAGAACACAATAATAATCTAAGTAAAGAAAATATCCTAATCTAAAGAAGTATAAAGCATTCACAAGCAGTTATCATAAGAAGAGAAAATACCTAATCTTGATGCCCTAGATTTCTCAAAAGTTTGGCCAAGTCTACTTTGTTGGTCAGTGATTGACTACAAGATCTAGGCATGTCTCTTGTTGAACTGAAATTTCTCTAAGGAAAAGGTTGTTGGGTTTTTCCCCATGTGCGTTTTCCCAAGGTAAATGTTTGTGTTCTTGTTTGGCTGTCCCTTTACGGTCTTTCTGGCATTTAGTTTCTACTGTTATGATCTTCTGTGTAATTCCTTTATGATGAATATGAATGCAAGAAAAGAGTTTAGAAGATCCTATTAAAAATCAACATAAGTTACCCATCCAACAACAATGTTTATATCCTCTGGCTGTGGAAGTGGGTCCAACTCCCTCAAAGGTAGGTCTTCGTTGTCAAATGTTGATGGCTGAGTCTCCAGAACCCACTCTGACATGATATTGATTTTACTTTAAAAGAAAATAAGATTCAGTGGTCTCCATCATTAGCTGAATGGTTCCATATGGAACCAGCCAGTTTGGTAAGGAACCAGCTGGTTTTGGCAATTATGGCCAGTTCCATATCAAACAGCGGGCTCTGGTGCAACTTTGTATTGCTTGCTAATTTGAAAGCTCTAGGTTTTCCATATCATAGCAGTTAATAATAACTCTTGCCTGTTTTAACAGACAGATTAACCAACAATCATCTTTATCTATTGAATATTCTTTCACATACTGATAATACTGCTTTAAGTAAATGAGCATATGAAATCTTACCTTGGATCAAACCGAAGTTTGTCATAGGACCGTGGGCACTCCTGATTGTGATGATACAGGTTTCGCAAAAAGCTGCAAGAAGCAACAAACCTTGATGTTTAGAGCTCAAACAACTTTATGCCACTACTATGATCTAGTATCTTTTATTTTTATTGAGGAGAGCATCGACAGCTTACATTCACAGACTTGACATACAGCTGTACACATACAGCTAAATGAACATTCATTATTTTCACAGAACCCCAGAATCAAAATCCATTGGAGACATCTAGACAGGGTGCTGGTGCAGGTGTGGGTACTGGGGCAAGATAACGCATAAGGGTTCAAAAATATAGTGCCTTTATCAAGATTAAAGTTACCAGACTGAAATAACCAAAGAGTGAGGATTGACTAGTTATCCCAAAAAACTCACAAGTTAAATCAGGAAAATTCAAATAAAAACACTAAATCTCAGGATAAAAGATATTATGCATTCATAGTTAGCCTTGCAACGCTTAGATAATGCAGATTTTCAATAATAACTCGTCTCAAAATACAAAGATGATATTATATACTGTAAAAGACCCTGGACACTGGATGGTTGACAGGTCTGCTGGTTGTCTGCTGCGCTAGCATGTTAGAAAAGCAAGCAAAATAATTGATCCTTTTCTCTTTCTGTCTTGCATACACAAACCACCTAGCAAATCAGACTTCCAAGTAAATTTGGCTTGTGATAAAAGAGAATCTGAGTCATACTCATAAGCCAAAATCACGAATATCACTAGAGCAGAATCCGTCTTGGAAAGACTAACTCAACTCAGTTTCCTCAAGGAGTGGAGTCAAACTCGGGAATCGGCTCTGGCCCCGAAGAGTCTAGTAATACTGGATTCAATATTAAGCAACTCATAACCCTGATCATCGTTCCTCTATATAAATTAGCAATTGCAAAATAACATCCGTTTGCCACCTGTTAAAGGGTGATTTGGAAATTGCGGCTACTAGTGAAATTTTAAGCAAATAGACCATGATCATGGAAAATTTGTAAGCAGTTGGTGTGGATCTCCCAAGCCGCAGAAAGAATGCGAGTGCCCAATAAGTATAGAGTTACGATTCAGCCCTTAACTTTACCAGCTCAAAATCACAATTCTACATGAAGAATGCATTCAACGGCAGTTTTTCTTTTTTTTTCATTTTGCAAAAAAGGCAGGCAAACTAGTTGTCACCTTGCAGGTAAGAGAAGCCATCATGATTATCTATCAAACATCCTAGAGACGCATGACAACTCTAATACCTGGCAGATTTTATTTGCTATGGACATTCCAAAATGCAAATAATAATAGAAATGTATAATTATAACAACTCACCAGTGAAAATATGTCGTGCCCCCAGTCTTTGGAACATGGAGGAAAAACAGCAAGTCCTTTAACAGCACCCTCTCCTGCTCTGTTCCTCCTTCGAGTTCATGTAATGATTCATCAGCCCATGTCTTAACAATGGCTCTGCAGTTCCCATAATCATCATAATTCCTGGCAGCCAATACACTCTTCCCTGCAGCAGATACTGATAGGAGGCAAAGGTTTCATTCGTTTTCGGCAGAATGCCCGTGTCAAAAAAAAAGAGGAAAAAATTGCAAAAGCTATCCAGAACAAAATAAAAATAAAAGGCAAGTTTCGAAGAATTTGAAAATGAGTTCCAGAGATGCTGGTAAAAGACAAGTTTCGAAGAATTTGAAAATGAGTTCCAGAGATGCAGGCGATTAGAGGTCAGCTCACCTGTTAATACAAACAGCAGTACACTGAGAGCTGAAAAATTCATGGAGAAAAATATAAAGAATTAAAAAAGAAGAAAAAATAACTTTGCGTCAATAGGTCTGACAAGGGTTTTGCAGAGCGTTTAACCCTTTCGATATTGAAGTCAGGACTTCTGCACATCAAGAACCATCGAATTCGCTGCAGCCTGCGTTGTCCAAAATTTCGCTTCTTATAAATTTCGCCTTGAAATAAGACAAGGATCGCAGCAGGCCGCTTTTCGCTCCCCACTTTCCACCTCTGACGTGGCGGTGTTGCCACTGTGGAATCCGACGTGGAATGAATGTCAAATAAGGGATTTTTGGGGGAACGGAAAATCATTTTAGTTAATATTTAATTGTAAGCTAGGGATCTTAGGTCAATGGTTGATTGAAGGGGAACAAACATTTTAGAATATTCTAGTGGACGGCTTTTCGGTCTCACAGTGGGTCCCACATGAGGGATACACCTGCATGGAGGTATTTAAGGTCTTGTTTTTTCTATAAAGGAAAAATCAAGAGTCAAAAGATACCATTAATGTGAACAAAACACAATCATAAACATAAAAGAATCTCATCATAATTACAACAATATTTGCATATCTAACCATCAAATATGTGTATGAGAGAGTTGTTTTTAATTTGATTTTTTGGTGTTGGAATTTGGCAGAAAAATTTAACGTGAAATTTTAATTTATTTTATTTAAACGTTTTTTCACTGTATATATCGATTTAGTATTTTGAAAAACTTTTAGGGCATTTTTATTTGGCAGGGATTACCCATCATGCTTGTTATTTCAATAAATTCTTGTCAAATTTTAGAGAAATTAGACCCGAAATATCCCCCAGAAAAATTTCCAAAAGATCTCATTAAAACAACTTAGTTAAGGACTAATTCTCATCAACTTCGTTGTCGAATAGAGCGCTGGAAAAGACCAAAAGAAGTGTTAGAGGAAAGAGTACACATTTTTTGTTCTTCCCGTGTAGAATGTGAGGCCTTCAAAGACCGCAGGGAAAATTATGCAGATATGCTGGCAGAGCTAGCTCTTGGTATAATCTATTTAGCAAGGGGTCTCTCGAGACACTAGGAGCATTTATATCGAAACTTAAAAAAAAAAACAACAACAACAACAAAAAACAAAAAAATTTAAATACATCAAACAAATAAAGAAACCATTTGTCTTATAAACTATCTTTAACCAAACTTTAAAATAAATTATTTCTTTTTTATTTCTTTTTATTAATAATGTGGTAAAATTAAAAATAAGTGAAAATATAAAAGCCATTAAAAATAAAAAACAATTTGTGCCATCTTTCTTTTTTCTTTTTTTTTTCAAAAGGTGGAAAAACCTATCAAACTCAGTTTGTCAAACCAACAGTGAGGACAACCATCTCTGGCTGCTATCCGCGAATGTCAGTTGACACATCACTGTTATCAAGGAAAACCACGCCACCTGAAATAACCCGCTGGTGGTCCGTAAGAGAGCAGTCTTTCACTCCTGCCAGATGCCTCTGGGTCTTGGGCCGTTAACCTGTTTCCTTACGTCCGAGGAAGACGAGCTCTTAGTCAAGCAGAAGCAGTGTTAGGGCATACTCCAGGGCCGAATTTGTGCCATCTTTAATCAAATGTTAAAATAATTTATTTCTTTTTATTAATAATGTGGTAAATTTTAAAATAAGTGAAAATATAAATGCCATTAAAAAGTAGAAACAATTTGTGTTATCTTTAACCAAAGGTTAAAATAATTTATTTCTTTTTTATTTCTTTTTATTAATAATGTGGTAAAATTAAAAATAAATGAAAATATAAAAGCCATTAAAAATTTATTCACGTGTAACATAAAAGTATGTCATTATTATACTTACAATCAAGATAATTTGTGACATATGAAAAATTTATTGAAGTAAAGATATACAGCAATATATGCTATTGTAAGAGGAATGGTTTTAAATATGATATTGAATCATAATTATTGATGATAGTTCTTTAGTAAGTGGGTATTAATTATTGATGATAGTTTTGGAGTAAGTGGGTAAAATATTAGATTGTTTCGGAACATTAATGATATTTGGAGTAAGTGGGTATTATTGCATTGGTGTGGAAAATTGTATTTTGTTTTTTACATTGATAAAGTTTTTTTATTTTTGACATTGATAAGGATGGTAGCAGACTTTTTTATAAATTATTTATGTGTTATAATTATTAGTTGAGATTTATGGAGTTTTAAATTTATTTAGAGTTATTTTAATTATAGATTTATTAAGTTTTGAAATTGAAATTTGTTGAGATGTAAAAAAAATTTAGAGCGAAAAGAGATTTGATTTTTTTTGTTTTTGGTAGATTCAGAGTTATAATGGATGTAGACTACTTTTAATTATTAATTTTATTTTTTTATTTTAATCAATTTTTTAGAGTGAAAAAAGATTTGATCTCTCTCATTGTTTGGTAAATTCATAGTTAAGATAGATCTAGGTTGGCTATTTTTATTTTTATGTAATTTGAGCGAGTCAAAATGTTTAAGTAACAAAAAGGATATTACAACATCTCTTCCATATTAAGTTGGAGAGCATCACTCACACGATTATTAGCCTAGATCAATTTTAACTCCGGATTTATCAAGCACCAAAGAGGGATCAAATCTCTTTTCACTTTAAAAGAGGTTTGCACCTCAAGAGATTTGATCCCTCTCTACCCTAGGTAGATCCAGAGTTAAGATGGATCTAGGCGAGTAGAATGTGTGTGTGTGTGTAGACACACACACAATATTTCTTCTTACATGAGAATACAATTGGCAAAGTCATGGTTGTCAAAACTTGGAGCCCAAAACCACCAATTGTAAATTGACAATTTTACCTCAATTTTATTTTAATTATTAATTTTATTTTTTTTAATCTCTTCCATAGTGAACTTCGTACACTGGAGTTAAGATGAAGTTAAAATGGATCAAATTCCAAATAAATAAGTGCCCCCCTCTCTTTTGCAGAAGAAAGAGCCACAAGTCTCATTCATGCAAGATTATCATGAAAGTATTAATTCATCAAATCACTATGGACGCACATCATTGTTTAAGGAGGTACAGTGTGGAGGGTTTAGTATTATAGCTGATATCGATCTCTAGGGCGTGCCAAAAGGAGGAATCATGAATCGCAATCCTATGGATTGGACTCTCTCGAGTGGGAATTTAAGGAGCTCGGGTGTGGCTATTAGTAAGAAATATGGGAATAGTCCTTTTCGACTATAAATTGGGAAGTTCAATACTGGATGGATTGATGGCAATGGGTGGGAAATGAATGCCATTAGTATGGGTAGCCATGGAATGCCCTTTCAAATCTTTAATGTAAGAGTGTGGTTTAGTTGGCTTTTGCCTTCCCACAAGATATATCTAGGCCCATTGACTGAGAATTGTATGCAAAAATTAGTGTTGATTTGGGGATCTCCTCCTTTATCTTTGGCCATGGGATAGAGGCAATAGCCTTCTCTAGTATGACCTGTAAGTGGAAAGTGCTATTGAGATATGGTTTATCAAATGTATGTTCTTTTTCAAATTTCCTAAGTCTTGTTGATATTGTCTATGTTCAAGCTCTCTTTCTTATATAGTACCCTTTGAGGTTGTTTTTTGTTTTGGGTCGAAATTGCATTAAAAACAAACTTTGTGGGGATTTTGAGAGCCAATTTAGTAAGGATTGGTGACTGGAGGATCTTTTGCGTCTCTATTTCTATGTTTTCTTGGGCCTTTTCAATTTGGTGTTGGACGAAACTCTATTGGAGTAGTCTTGTTATTACTACTAGAATAGAAAGAGTGGGAGAAATGGCCCAACGAAACACTAGCATAAGCATGCAAGAAGAGTTCTAGGTAGTAAGTCAAGATCTCTTAATGGTCATGGATAGAATTTTGGAACTTCGGCTAAGACTTGCACGATTGGAAGATGAACGTGTTGCCATAAGGACTCAAATAAAGGAGTTGTTGCAGATAATTAATGGAGGAAATCGACCTCCATTATGCCATCATAATCAGGAGGAGGTGCAGCCTCCAAGGACTACCTTTGATCAGTAAAGAAATGATTAACAGGTTTGCAACTTGCTCGACCAATTTTGGAAAAATTATAAATGGAAATTTTTCGAATTTTCTCCTCTTATAAGGAAGAAAAAATATGTAGTGATTTGGAAATGGTCAAGAGGTCTATGCATACCTCAGTCATTCCATCAACCACTTTTTCAATAGTTGTAGCTTGATGTACATACATTGAGCAATTAGTCCAGTTTTTTAATGTTAATACAAATCATCAGTTGCAATTAAAAATATAAATAAATTTAAAATAAAATGAGAACCAATTGTAAATTAATATGTAAATGTGATAACAATATGAAGATATCAATAGAATGCATAACTCTATCCAAATTCAAATTTGTCCTTCTTTGATAACGGTGAAAGACTTGTAACCATCCCTCCCAACATTTACCCGCTTTTACAAGCTCTCTAGTGTAAATGTGAGTTGAGTGTTACTATGACATGACCCAACCTCCAAGTTCCAATTATGGAAGTGGAGCCTACAATCCAAAAATTATTGACACCTCTCGGGAGAACTAAATCACCCAGAAGCCAGTGTACAACCTCTAATGATCAGATGCTGAGATGGAACTGCTTTTCCACAATCTTAACACCCCAAACGCACCCACAAAACAACATGCATGCAATTATGAAGCTATAACCGCACTCATAAGCCTACTTCCATTCGGTTATGACCTAAATTTCCCAATTTAGTGCTAGCGGTTCCGAGATCTGAGCCACTTTTCTCGGGCTAGTCTCCAGACCATTGCCTAGAACTGCATGTAACTTTCCATAATCATGAATGAGATGATAACAATGTCAAATATTCAAACTTGAAGAAAGAACTTGACCTAGACTGCCTAGTACACATTAGAAATTTTGTCAAACATATGGTAAACATGTAAGTTACAGATCATGAATGCATATCTAATCTTAAATCTTTGAACTACATCTGAGAATCACCAAGAAGGTCTAATACCATCTTAAGTAGTTCCAACAACACTTGTTAACCCATGCATTCATTAACCATTCAAATCCTTATCAAATCATGAACAAGAGCCATAGCTAGAGCACATTGTAGAACCATGCTTAAAACTAGTATAGAACCAAAATATTAACCATGAAAAATCAGTCATAAAATCAACACAATAACAAGTATAATTGCCCATAGATCACAATAGATAAATAGCTCTTATTAACATATTCAAAACCCAACCAATTCAAGGACTTCCACGTACCACTCGACCATAGATTGGGTTGAACCAAATCTTTCTTTTAGCCAATCACCCTTGTTCCATATTCCAAGCATGAATGTGGGATCTCATGGGATAAACCAAGTCATAATCAACCAGGGAATTCATAGTTTAAACCACCTCCACCCTCAAGCCAACATGATCTCACCCAAACCAGTCCTGAGATCACAGACGCAAACCAAGATTTAATGTCTTCGAATTCCTTCACCATACCTTGAGGAATTTTCATGTCTCTGCCCACTTGTCAAGGGCTTCTCGGAGAAAACCATCTCCACCCCCAACCCTCGGGGAATTTTTCTGAGACCACCCCACCCAGTTCCAAAACCTTTCGCAATCTAAAGCTAAACCAAGACTGAATCCCATTACACCATAGTTATCCAAGAAATGGCAAGGCAAGGCTGAAACCACTATCAAACCAGGGAAAACCCATGTCAATGAAAACAAATGAACCAAATATACAAATTCATGTACAATGCATTCACACCTCAGCTAGGAAATCACACATGCATCCTGTTACCTGCAAAATCTTCTTGTTGAAGTTGTTGATCCAACCTTCTCCTTGCACTTCTTTGCTTTCCTTTGCTTGTCCCTTTCCTTCCTTTTCTTTCCTTTACTTGCTTGTTTTCTCCTCTTGGAGCTCTCTCCCTTTCTCTAAATTGATCCAAGCCAAAACTGACAAAAAACTATCAAAAGATGTGAATTGTTTCACTGAATCCTTTTATCATTGATATCTCATTTTTCTTCATTTTCCTCCATTTTCCTCTAATTTTCTTAGCATGAAAATTTATGCCTCTTCACCTCCCTTTTCTCCTATTTTCCTCTATTTCATTAATTAAATGTCATTTTTTGCCTCTTTGTCTTTGCTAATGCCTTTTGTCAATTTCTATAGCCATGAATAAACCAAAAGTGATGCCCACTATGATGTTTGCCCAACATTTAGCTTGGAATATGTGTTCCATGACCTTGGTCTTATTTTTCATGATTACGTGAAACTTTAACCTGAGGTTGTAACAAACCCCTCCCCCTTAGGGGAACACCATCCTCGGTGTTCTATGACACCTATGACTAGCAAACCATTGAAAACAAAACATGTTGCTTATGGAGTTTTATAACATAGGTCGATGCAGTATTTATAATGACATCCTGCTGAAAACAAAACAAACATGTCGCTTATTGGAGCTTTGTAAAACAACTCATTGCGGTATTTACAACCATACATATATATACACATACCAAAAACTCATTTGCTTGAACCAAATCCCGATCTGATCATCAATCTCCCATGTAGCTTCATCCGGCCCAAAGTGCTTCCACTGCACTTTAACTTGCTCGATTATGGAGCATGAGTTTTTTCCACTACAATATGCACTAAGGTTTTGCCTGGGAATCTCCCTCTAGTTCCACCTGCAATACAAACCAATCAGTCACATGATCAACATCATACACATATCTTTTAAGTAATGAAACTTGGAAAACATCATGGAATTTCACTGTTGGCGGCAATGCAAGTCTGTAGGCCACTGGTCCAATCCTCTTAAGGATCTCAAAAGGCATGCAATATCAAGATGCCAACTTAGCACATGACCTAATCCTCAAAGAGCTCCTCTTGGGCTTGATGCGCAAGTACACATGCTCCCCAACCTGAAATTCCTTGAATTCTCTATGTTGAGTTGTATAACTCTTCTGTCAATCATGTGATGCCTTTAGATTCCTCTTAACAACCTATATCTCCTGCTCCATCTCAACCAACATATCCAGTCCAATCAACACCCTGTTCACTGGATCACTCAAACTGATTGGATTATTACAACCTCGCCCATAAAGAGCCTCAAATGGACTCATCCTTAAGGATTCTTGATATCCACTGTTATATGCAAACTCTACCAGTGGAAGATACCCCTCCCACTTCCTTTGTTGATGCATGACATATATCCTCAACATGTCCTCAAGAGTCTTATTAAGCCTATATGTTTGTCCATCTGTCTACGGATGATAAGTTGTATTGAAAGTCAACTCTGTCCCTAAGCCTACAAACAACTCCTTCCAAAACTTGGAAGTGAACTTGGCATCTATGTTTGACATGATCTTCTTGAAACGCCATGCAACCTCATTATCTCCCTGATGAAGATATGAGCTACCTCACTAGTTGAATTAGTAGACTTCACTGCAATGAAGTGAGTTACCTTACTCAACCTGTCAACCACAACCATGATGGAATCATGTTGTTTCGATGTCCTCGACAAACCTGTAATGAAGTCCATGGAAATGACTTCCCATTTCCATTCTGAAATCAAAATCGACTGTAGTAAACCATTTGGGTTCTTACACTCAGCTTTTACCTGTTGATAGTCCAAAAATATAGCAACAAACCCAGCAACCTCTTTCTTCAAGTTCAGTCAATAATAGAAATTCTTAACTGTTGGCAATGTCTTTTGATATCCCAAGTGACCTGAATATGACTTGACATGAAACTCCCTCAAGATAAGCTTCTTGAACTCACTATTATTCAACACATAAATATTGTTCTTGAATCCGACCAAGCCATCTGTCGTGAGGCTCGTCCCTATCATCTTCAACCTATTGCTATAATTTACGCTTTCACTATTGGTACCTGTCATCATGTTGCCCTACCTGTAAGATCTGCTCTTGCAAGTCTGCCCCATAAGAGCTCATAGCTGAAATATGATTTGCCTGCACTCTTCTACTATGAGAATTTGAAACCCTGTTCTCTGTTGAAAATAGCAACAAGAAATGCTAAAAATGGCATTGCTATAGATAGAATTTCAGGATATATTCCAATTTTAATTTGTCCTTGAATTAAAATTGAGAATTAAAATTCGAATTTAGTCTCACCAGTTGTTTGAAAAATAATTAATTAATTCATCTTGAGTTAATTAGTTGGAGAAATTCAAACATGAAGTCTTTATGAAGACATGCAACAGTTATCCCTTTGACTGAGGAAGTTATCCCTTAATTAAGGAGATAAGGATGAGTTGTATTTGAGTTGTAATTAGTTAGCTCAGTTAACTAAGTTAAGTCCAGTTAGATTAGTTCCAAATAGTTTGTGGAACTGATTGTGAGTTTAGTCAGTTAATGCATGCATGCATGCAACTAGTGTTCTCCAGATAACTGAATATTCTCTCATAAATAACTCATGCATGTCAATTCAGACAAAGGCCTAGTTGAGATTAAAGGCAGCGATAGTGTACTATCAGTTGCAGGAATATTCCCATGAGGAATTCTCTTGCAAGCAGTAGGAATTCATTCCTTGAGGATTGCACAGTTTCTACAGAGGTCAGAGCAGTGTGTGAGGTGAGAATCACATAGGTTACAGCTGGAGGACCCAAGGAAAACCGCACACGGAAATAGGAGGCTTGGAGGACAGAGGAGAAGGCATATGTGTTGTCTAGTCTGTCTATGAGCAGCAATGAGGGATTGTACTGAGAATTGGATAGCTTGTGAGCTAAAGCTTTGTGTAATCTTGAGATATTTCCACTTGTATGATAATACAAATAGCGGGGTTTTTAGCTGAGGCTTTCCCTAGAGTATTCTTCTATGTTTCATGTTTGATTGAATCTTCTTCTCTGTTATATGTGTTTTGTTTGATCTTGCTCAAAATCGATTAAAGCTTCCACAAGTTTTATTGTAGAAGTAGATTAAGTATTTTGCTTTAGTACATTTCATAATCAGTTTAATCTACAGTGAGAAATTCTACATGTTATCGGAGCAAAGGTGATCAAAGCGGAGAATAGTATACAAAGAAGGGAGAAGTTCAAAGTTTGAAGTTCTCGATTGCAAGTACAAAAAATCGATTTCTTATCACATCTCAAAGTTTACCAATAGCATTCAATGGCTTGAGACTCGAGTATGCACTAGATGGCAACTTGAATTACATAGCATGGAAGGATCACATGGAAACGCTATTAGAAGACAATGGTTTGAAGGAATTCATTGATCAAGAAGTCCCCAAGTCAGCAGCAGCTAATGCCCAAGAATTGGCGGAATGGAAGAAATGTGTGGCGAGAGCGAGGAGGATTCTTCTATAGGGAGTTCGAGACCATATTGTCTCGAGCCTACATGGGAATGAGACTCTATTTTCAATGTGGAAGACATTGAAGGACCTATATCAGAACAACAGCGACCAGAGGAAGCTGGCGCTGAAGGACAAGCTTCGGAAAATCAAGTGTGAAAAGGGCGACACGATTTCTACATATCTGAACAAGCTCACCACTTGTAGAGATGAGCTTGGAAGTGTAGGAATCACGACAGCCGATGATGATATGGTGAGTCTTGCTCTCCTCGGTCTTCCTAAGAGCTGGCATAGCTACCAGGACTTAGTGAATGAAAGAGAGAAACTGCCGAATTGGGAATGACTATGGTCGGATCTGATGCAGGAGGAGATCAGGAGGAGCACCAGAGATGGTTCTTCATCTAAGCATGACGATGAAGAAAATTTGGCCTTAGCGAGTAAGGCAAGGAAATGGAAGGAGGAGGATTCTCATCCCAAATCAAGTTCTTCTCATGGAGGGAAGAAGGGTGACAAATCTAAAGTGAGATGCTTTAATTTTCACGAGATGGGCCATTATGAAACTAACTGTGCATTAAATAAATCCAAGAAGTGATCCTCGAAAGGATCAGATGGTGAGGCACTGGCCTCACAGTTCGAATTGGATTTTACCCTCATCGCATGCATGGTTTCATCGATGGTGGGTTGTGTTTGGTACCTGGACAGTGGAGCCTCATTCCACATGACCGGTGATAAGAGTTTATTCAGTACCTTGGAGGAGAAAGACCTCCATATGGGCAATGATGGAAAGTACTGTGTTTCAGGTGAAGGTATGGTTGTGTTTCAGAGGGAGCATGGAGCTCCTCTCACCCTGACTGATGTAAAGTATGTGCCTGGACTGAAGAAAAACTTGGTATCGGTCGTGATGTTGGAAGACAAAGGCTATGATGTAGTCTTCAGTAAAGGAAAGGCATTCCTGAGACACATAGCCACGGGTCAGACCAAGAGGATTGGGATTTGAGTGAAGAATCTCTACAAGTTGGAGGTAGATGACTGTGCTGCATTGAGTTCCAAAGCAGAATTGGTGCAAAGCCAAGATATTGGTGAGTTATGGCTAGATGGTTGGGCCACTTGCATGATGCGACCTTGAAGATAATGCAACATATCTCTACCGGACTTCCCAAAGGTAAACTTGAGCAAGTGAACACATGCAAAGGTTGTACCTTGGGTAAGTATGCAAAATCTTCCTTTCATGATCGAGACAATCGAGCTGAAGCAATCTTGGAGTGAGTTCATATAGATGTGTGTGGACCATTCTCGACAGCCTCCACCGCTAAACAAAGGTATTATGTGATTTTCATTAATGGTTTTTCTCATAAATGCTGGATCTATTTCATGCAGAAGATAGATCAAACCTTCTCAAGGTTTTGTGAGTTCAAAGCCTTGGTTGAGAAAGAATCAGGAAAGAAGATCAGGGCCTTAAGAAGCGACAATGGTGGAGAGTATGTCTCTCAAGATTTTAAGGACTTTTGGGTTGCAAAAGGAATTAAACGGGAGTTGACGACACCCCATAACCCACAGCAGAATGGGGTGGCTGAGAGGAAGAATAGAACGATTATGAGGTCAGCTTGGGCGATGCTGCATGACCAAGGCCTACCACTTCATTTGTGGGCTGAGGCATGCAACACAGCAGTTTACTTGCAGAATAGAAACCTGCATCGCATACTTGGGATGAAGACACCAGAGGAAGCTTTCACGGGGAAGAGACCAGATGTGAGTCACTTCAGGATCTTTGGCTCATCGATTTATTGAAATGTGACGAAGGATGCCCAGAAGAAACTGGAGCCAACAACAAAGTTAGGGATACTTGTGGGGTACACTGATACACCCCACAACTAGCAAGTGTATTTGCCTACGAGTCGAAGGACAGTGGTTCGCAAAGATCTTAAGTTTGATGAGAAGAAGGCCATGTGAGTTTCCCTTGAGAGGGAACTCCAATTATAGGCTGTGGAGGAACTTTTGGTTCCTAAGGAGGAGGAGCCTCAAACTGATGTGGAGCAGCCACATGCAGAGGTTCCAGGAGTGGAGACATCCACTCATGCAGAGTCTTCCAGAGATGGGCGGAAGCGCACGAGAGAAGCTGACAAATTGTTTTCGGATGCGAGAGAGAATGTGGGAGAACCATCTTCTCAGCGCAGACAGAGGAGGTCACCTGATAGGTACACTGGATACATGGCCCTTGTTGGGGAATGTGTTGAGACCAAGCCATCTTCCTTTGAGGAAGCAGTGCAGTAGCTGATTTGGGTTGATGCTATGGTGGAGGAGTATGACTCCATGGTTCAAAACAGTGTTTGGGATGTCGTTCCAAGACCGGAGAACAAGTCAGTCGCGAGTTCCCGTTGGCTTTACAAAGTAAAGCAAGCTGCTAATGGTAGTGTGGAGAAACATAAGGCAAGATTTGTTGCCCATGGTTTCTCACAGGTCGAGGGGATCAACTATGATGAGACTTTTGCTCCTGTAGCAAGGTACTCATCTATCAGATCGATGTTGGCACTATCAGCACAGATGGGTTAGAAGATCCATCAGATGGATGTGAAGACTGCCTTCCTCAATGGCAAGATTGAGGAAGAGGTGTACATAGAGCAGCCGGAAGGTTTTGAGACCTTCAATCATGAGTCGCATGTGTGCCGACTCAAGAGAGCTTTGTATGTTCTGAAGCAAGCACCTCGTGCTTGGTACATCAGGATCAACAACTACTTCACCTGATTGGGCTTCACAAAGAGTGAAGTGGATGCGAACTTGTACCACATCATGGTGGAAGGTAAGCAGTTGATCATTGTTCTTTATGTTGATGATCTGATATTGACAGGGGATGATCAGTTGATCATGTCTTGCAAGGTCCTATTCGAGATGAAAGACATGGGTCTCATGCACTACTTCTAGGCATGGAAGTGTGGCAAAAGGATGGGGAAGTGTCTGTGTCTCAAGGCAAGTATGCCAATGAGATACTTAGGAGATTCCACATGGAGAAGTGCAAGCCCATGCAGACTCCTCTAGCAGGTAACTAGAGGAAAGAGGATGCTAGTTGAGGAGAAGTAGTAGAAGCTATTGTGTATCAGCAGCTTTTGGGTTCACTGATGTACTTAGTGAACACATGACTAGATTTGTGCTATGCGGTGAACCAGATGAGTCAAGCTATGGTTTAGCCTACCAAGCTGTTTTGGAAGGCAACTAAGCATGTTTTGAGATACCTCAGAGGCACATCTCAGTATCGATTATGGTACAAACTATCAGAGGGAATGAAGCTACAGGGCTTCGCAGATGCATATTGGGCAGGGAGTCCATCAGATCAGAAGAGCACATCAGGAGGAATTTTCAACCTTGGTTCAGTTGCAGTTTCTTGGTACAACAGGAAACAAAGGTCAGTTGCACTCAGCGTAGCAGAGGTTGAATACATGGTTGCAAGTCAGACAGCATGTGAGGCCATTTGGATGCGGAAAATTATAGTTGGTTTGTTTGATCAAAGGATGGATCCAACTATGATCTGTTGTGATAATCAGAGTTGTATCAAACTCTTTGAGAATCTAGTATTTCATGATAGGTCCAAGCACATCGACATTCGGTATCATCATCTCAGAGACTGTGTGGCGAGGAGGATCATGTTGTTGCAGTATATTTTGATCAAGGAGTAAGACGGTGACATTTTGACTAAGGCATTGTCAAAGTGTAAATTCGAGTTCCATAGAGACAAGATTGGGGTGACAGATAATCCCTTTCTTGTTGGGAGGGAGTGTTGACAATAGCAACAAGAAATGCTAAAAATAGCATTGTTATAGATAGCATTTCAGGATATATTCCAATTTTAATTTGTCCTTGAATTAAAATTGAGAATTAAAATTCGAATTTAGTCTCACCAGTTGTTTTAAAAATAATTAATTAATTCATCTTGAGTTAATTAGTTGGAGAAATTCAAACATGAAATCTTTGTGATGACATGCAACAGTTATCCCTTAATTAAGGAGATAAGGATGAGTTGTAATTAGTTAGCTCAATTAACTGAGTTAAGTCCAGTTAGATTAGTTCCAAATAGTTTGTGGAACTGATTGTGAGTTCAGTCAGTTAATGCATGCATGCATGCAACTAGTGTTCTCCAAATAGCTGAATATTCTCTAATAGATAACTCATGCATGTCAGTTTAGACAAAGACCCAGTTGAGCTTAAAGGCAGGGACAATGTACTATCAGTTGCAGAAATATTCCCATGAGGAATTCTCTTGCAAGTAGTAGGAATTCATTCCTTGAGGATTGCGTAGTTCCTACAGAGGTCAGAGCAGCATATGAGGTGAGAATCACACAGGTTACAACTGGAGGACTCAAGGAAAACTACGCAAGGAAATAGGAGGCTTGGAGGACAGAGGAGAAGGCATATGTGTTGTCTAGTTTGTCTATGAGTAGCAGTGAGGGATTGTACTGAGAGCTGGATAGCTTGTGAGCTAAAGCTTTGTGTAATCCTGAGATATTTCCACTTGTATGATAATACAGATAGCGGGGGTTTTAGCTGAGGCTTTCCCCAGAGTATTCTTATGTGTTCCATGTGTGATCGAATCTTCTTCTCTGTTATATCTGTTATGTTTGATCTTGCTCAAAATCGATTAAAGCTTTCGCAAGTTTGACTGTAGAAGTAGATTAAGTATTTTGCTTTAGTACATTGCATAATCAGTTTAATCTACAGTGCGAATTTCTACATTCTCCTTTCCCTTGATGTACATGATCTCGAAATCAAACTCAATGAGGATAGCCAACCACCTAGCTTACCTGACATTCAGATTGGGTTGGTCAAACAAATACCTCAGTCCAAAAAAATCACTCATCAAAATAAACCTCTTGCCAATAAGATAATGCCTCCACATCTTCAAGGCAGGAATGATAGATGCCAACTCAAGATCATGAGTCGCATAGTTATGCTCGTGCTCATTTAACTTCCTCAACTCATAGCATACCACCCGTCCTTCCTGTATTAGGTCTCCACCAAGTCCTTTCTTGCAAGCATTTTTACATACCATGAACTCTTTATCAGGATCTGCAATCTTCAAGACTAGAGCATTTGTAAACAAATGCTTAAACTGGTCAAAACTAGTGGCACACCCCTCATTCCATTCAAACTTCCTTCCTTTTCTTTACAAAATGTAATAGGATAGGTAATCCATGAGAAGTTCCTGATGAACCTCCTATAATAGCCTACTAGTCCCATGAATTATCTCAACTCATACACATTTCTAGGAGCTAACCACTCCATGATAGCTTTAAACTTTTCTAGAGTCACTTGTATACCTTCCTTTGAAACAACATGCCCCAAGTAACGAACCTGAGTCTGAAAGAAACTGCACTTGCTAAGCTTGGCATACAACTGATGCTCTCTCAACAATCTTAACACTACTTATAGGTGTTATGCATGCTCTTCCTCATTCTTAGAATATATCAACATATCATCAACGAACACTATCACAAACTTGTCTATATAAGGATGCAACACATTGTTCATCAAACACATGAAAGAGGTTGGAACATTAGTAAGACCAAACAGAACCACCACAAACTCATAATTCCCATACCTGGTACGGAATGTAGACTTATATATGTATTCTTCTTTGATGCGCACCTAATGATATCATGATCTCAAATCAATCTTTGAAAAAATGTTTCTCCCTTCAACTGATCAAATAAGTCATCAATTTGTGGCAATGGATAATTGTTCTTGATAGTCACCTTGTTCAACTGCCTTTAGTCAATGCACAATCTGAGAGTACCATCCTTCTTTACAAACAATATTAGTGCACCCAAAGGTGACACACTTGGCCTTATGTATCCCTTGTCAAGCATTTCCTTAAGCTGTAACTTCAATTCCACCAACTTTAGAGTGCTCATTCTGTATGGTGCCTCTGATGCTGGTGCTACTACTAGTACTAACTCAATAGAGAAATCCACTTCCCTACGAGGCAGTAACTCTGAAATATCTACAGGAAACACATCCTGAAATGACTGCAAAACAAGATACTTCTTCAAGACTTCACCATCCTCAACATCCTTTCTTTTGTCACTGGAAGTATGCACAGAAAACAATACACAACCTTTCCTACAATTGAGCTTAGCTTGCATGGCTATAACCATCCTCACTGATGTAGGCTTCTTATTTCCCTACAAGATTCTCTTTTCTCCATAATCGTCCATGCACTCAATGTCCTTCTCATAATAGTCTACCTTGGTCCTATGAATAAACAACCAATCCATGCCCAAAAGTATACTATATGAACCTAAAGGAATCACATTTAGATGTGTTGATGTAGGCATACCATATACGCATACCATATAGGCATACCATTCAACTCAAATGCACAAGCTCTCACCCAATGATGAACTATTGTCTTGGTACTTGTAGCCAACTGCACCAACCAAGACTCTGCATGCACTTCTTTACTCAAGCCACACTTATCCACTAGGTTAAGACTAACATAACTATAATTAGATCCAAGATCAATCAAAATGGAAACAACTCGATCATATAACTTACCTTCCATCTCAATAATGGATCCTCGATGGTAAGCTTTCCTGATATAAAGTATTGCACAAATTTGAGGAATGCTCTAACCAACATCCCCAACTGTCTGCGCCTCGTGGGAACTGTAGATTTGAACCCTGGTGCAATGGAAAATCCTTCTTGTTATGATCTTTGCCACAAATCCAACACTGCAATGATTCTCTGCCACTACCTTTATTCTATTTCTCTCCAGGTTGAGGTCCATGTCCCTTCTCGGCTTCACTAAACTTCTTGTAAGGAGCCACATTTTATTCTCACCTACATCTTGAGGCTTTCCCTGCTTCATAGGCAATTATCCTTTCACCTTCTCATTTCCCCTCCAATCTCGCTTAGGTTCAAACTTATGCTTCGACCACTCATAACAATACTTCAATTTCCCGATGACTTCCTCCAATGATCCAGGCTCATCATACTCAATTTGATCCTTGAATGCTAATGTCGGTTCATTGATGAATCATTGGACCTTTGTCTTCTCATCTTTGAGGTAGGCACATACCTCAACAACTCCAAAAGCTTAGTCATGTACTCTTCATCTGTCATACAACCCATCTTAAGCTCATATAACTCGTTAGCCTTTCCATTGTAATATCTCTCAGACAAGTACTTCTTTTTGAAGAGTCTTTTAAACTCATGCCAAATCAACACTTCTACCTTGATGCTTCTAACATGCTTCATGTCTTCCCACCAGATTTTTTTTTTTTTTCCTTTAAGACTAAAAATAACTATCCTAGCTTTCATATTCTCTATATAGTCATGCAATTCAAAGAACTTCTTCATCCGAAGTCGCCATGCTTCTGCATCCTCCAGTTTCTTCATCTCTCCATCAAATGTAGGAGGATTGGATTTCTTAAACTCATCTGGAAAGTATCCCCTCTCACTCCTCCTATAAGGATGATGGCGGTGATGACAACGATGTCTCTCTAAACCATAACTAGAATAGAACCCATAAGAACTACCTCTCTGGTTAGGTGTATCCAACCATCTACCACCCCTGACTGTGTCATCCATGTCTAACATGAATCTTGATTGAGACCTGCTGCCATATGCCCCATTCGTCCTTTTACTCCTCTCCATGACTGATTCGTGGTCGTCCTTGTCTCTGTAAATATGATAGGCTCTAAAGGACCACTGCATTAACCTTGACTTGCTTTTGTTGAGCTGTAGAAAGTCTTTTCTGTGACTCAATTATCATGTCATTATTTGTCTTGTAACTTCAAATGTTTGCCTTCAAACTTCTCAATGTATCAGCTATGTCAAGAGAATACTCATCTCCTTGTTGTTCAACTGATCTATAAGGAGAGTCACATGAGCTGTAATCCACCATTTTTCCTGTCATCTCTGATCTTCTTCTTCCTACAAGCATACCATGTTAGATAAACCAAATATAGAAATAATCAAAATCATACCTTAGTGAAGTTCAGGGGAGGCTATCTCATCTGCACAAATCAATCCATATTAGCATGATATATATATATATATATATATATATATATATATACATGACAACCATAGCCACTGCAATGCATGCATAATAATCACGTCTAGCCCATCCAGTCCAAGTGTTTGAACCTAGAAGCTTTGATCCCAATCTATCATATCAGATATCATCCAAAGAGAATGAAAACCCATGCTAATACCAATATGTAACCACCCCTCCCAACATTTACCCACTTTCACAAGCTCTCTAGGGTAAATGTGAGCTACGTGCTACTATGACATGACTCGACCTCCAAGTTTTAGTTATGGAAGTGGGGCCTACAATCCAAAAATTTATTAACACCTCTCAGGAGCACTGTATCACCTAGAAGTCAGTCCACAACCTCTAATGATCAAATCTTGAGCTAGAATTGCTTTTCCACAAGCCTAACACCCCAATCACACCCACAACACAACATGCATGTGGTTATGAGGCTATAACTGCACCCATAAGGCTGCTTCCATGCGGTTATGACCTAAATTTCCCAGTTCAGTGCCAACGATTCTGAGGTTTGAGCCACTTTTCTAGGCTAGTCTCCAGACCACTTGTTGTGGAGGTAAATCCCCTCTGCGGACAGAGGCGATCCCCACTAGCCCATAATGGGTCTAGAAACAATCAAACAATGCTAACACGCAGGTTCCTAATTACAAATTAAAGGTAAATGATGAGAGCCTACTTGGATTCCAACGCTAGTGTTGTAGAAGAGTCGACACTCCCGTTCCTTTGCTCCGACCGGTCACGATCCTCACGATATTCATGAATGGACACCTGCACATGCAAAGAACGACACAAATACAAGCATAAAATCCAATAGATGCAATTATATATTGGTCAGAAAAGATATAACTCAAACATCATTACAATGAACAACAAGAGTGGAACCATAATGATAGTCATCTATTATTGATAAACAACAAAGAAGAATACAACCATAGTTCTGACGTCAAATCCTCCTTTGGCTGGGTGATCAGCTACATATGCCTTGCAAAGCTTGTTGGGATTGGGAACAAGCCTCTCTCTCTTTTATTATGAATGCAAAGAAGACTCTTACAGCAATCTCTTAGACTTCTGAAAGTATAATTCTCCCTATGCTCGAACTAGCTTGTCAAAGGCAATGGAGCAAGCTTTTATAGATGGAGGAGAAGGAGATAAGATCAATCACACCATCTATGGGATTGGGTTTATCCTCAAAAAGCTATTATGGATAGAGGAAAGGGATATAAGATTAATCACGACATCCATGGGATTGGCATTATCCTTAAAAAGCTTCATGAGTCGAAAGGAAAGAACCTTCGCGCGTGCGTTTGTTAAAAAGCTTTCCCAAACTCGGTTGGCACGAGTATATCTTTGAGACAGAGCGCCAACTGGCGCGTCCTCTTTGGAGTATTTCCCCTATTGGCGAGAGTAGTGCACTGTGGATCCGCGCTAATGGAAAAAGGGAACTTTTTAAGGATATTCTGCAGGAGATGTCTTCAGGGCATATGAAGTCCATACTTAGAGGAATATAATGCAAGTGTTTTCAAGTTATGTCACTTCTCACAGGTCCCAGAACGAGTCCTCCAAAGTGCGGGAGAGGGGTGACAGGGATGGTGACAAATTACTGTGTAACAGATGCCCCCTAAAGCATGAGGCCCAAGAGAGAGAGGGGTGAAATGCTTTACAAGAACACATGCAACTGAAAATGTTGCCGCCGGAGAATCTGCATAGAGAGGTACAACTGATATCTCAAGTACATGATATATGTGGTATGGGCACAACCATCCATAACAGAGTACATAATAATCTAGATCCAAGGTATGGGCGCAGCCATCCGGTGAGGATCAATGAATAGACTCAGGCATGATCGCAGCCATCCAGTGAATGAGTCATGTAATAATCACAATAATCCACAAAATCGCAGCCTGGATTCCAACAGACAAAATCCAGGGTCTTGTGCTCCATCTCGACCCGAACAAAAGTACAAGTTCAAGCATGCGAATACATGAGTTGAAGTCGAACATGCATGAACATCATCTGATTACCAGTCAATAATGAAAACTGTTAACAGACATGAGAGGTACCACCAATAATGACAATGGCCCTCAAGGTACTATAGGTACAATCTACGGTGTGCGAATCAGTGCGCTGGCGTCGAACACCCATAGAATCATTCGATCGGAGGCCAATGATGAAAACCTCACGTCGAACACGAAGAACCTGCCATTGAGGCATGCAGGCTCCAAGGCACCGGAAGGGAGTCTCTAGATCAGCCTCCTGGATAATGAGCTGAAGTCAACAGGAAGTGACCTTGATCGAAGGTGGGCCATAGTGTTTCCCACATCATCGACACGAGACAGAGGAAGAATGTTGTGGTGAATCAGAATTATGTGAGCTATCAGAGGGAGGTTGTTATTCTGCAAAGGTCAACTTCTCTTGAACATATTGGCGGCACGACAGTGGACTTGGCAGTATTTGACAGCAATGGATCAAAGGTCATGGTGACGAGGCAATGAGCAGATGAGAGGTCAAACAGGATCACTCAAACCCACGAAGACAAGTGAAAAACGAGATGAGATGTCCCCACCCAGACACGAATGCAAATAAAGTGCCATGTTCAAGAGCGACATACTGCCGACATGACAATAATTATGGTTCCATTTTCCCCCACCATTTCTGGCGAGTACCCCAGTTATTTTTATTAACAAGCTTGACGGGGATAGCATATGCTTGTGAGGCGTCATTTCGACGGAATCCAATGTCATCAGGTTTTAACGAGTCTGACAGAGGAAGAACTCGGCGTCTTTTCATGTTTAGAGAGTTTGAAAAGACAGCAGAAAAGAAAACTCCAAGGGTGTCCTTTTTCGTAAAGTTGTGTCTCTCGAGCCCGAAAAAGTATAAAACAATGCTCGAAAGAACCGCCCGACCATTACGATCGAGGAGTACTTTTCATGAGTAGTGATTTCGATCTAAAAAAGTAAAAAAGTGATCGAAACCACGTCGCTTCGTGACCATTAACAAACCTGAAACGACAAGGGTCCGACGATCTTTTCGTTTTTACACGGTCGGAAAAGAGTTTAAAGACGACCGCCTCTTATTTACGTTTAACGAGTCAAGAGGGATAACTCGACGATCTTTTCATGTTTTAGAGAGTCAGAAAAGAGCTGAAAGATGACTCCACAGTGACTTTTTCATGTATTTACTGAGTCCGAAAAAGTATAAAATACAACTCGTCCTGGAGGAACGAGTGGTATAAAGGGTAGCAACTGGTTCCGGTAATTGTGGAACTGCTCAAAACATATAATGGTCAAGAGGTTGGCTAATAAAACCACTCATCGCTGCAGTTCCTCAAGAAAGGATAAACAACCAAGTGAAAGCATATGATCAGCTAAAGAGATGGTGTCGATGGAATGAAACAACCAAGGTTCATCTAGCAAAATGTAGCGGATAGGAGGCAATCACAAGATGTAAATTAGGTATGGGTTCATTTTTACACAAGCTTGAACCATGGAGAACTCTGCTTGGATTCGGTTTCATGTTTACACAAGCTTGAAACGAAAAACTATGCTTGTTATGAGTTCGCATGCCCCCAGCATAATGATGCAAAATGAGGTACATGCCCCCCAAGCTTCATTGCATTCAACAAAGTGGATGGAATGAAGGTTCACTCTCGAGATCTATGAAAGACTTGACTTGTATTTTACGAGATCTTAATCAAAGACTCGATTTGGAAAGGAGGAGATGTTTCATTTTTTAATGAGGTTGACCTAGGAAAAGAACTATCCTCATAACCCTTATTTCATTTTTTAATGAGCTTGACATAAGATCAGGAACTATGCTCGGCCCGACCTAGTTTCATTTTTAAGGAGCTTGACATAGGAAAACGAACTATGCTCCGCTCGAACTTCATTAGAATGAACAGGAAGTCGGGGCTTCCAAGAGTGCCACTCCGGGTGGAAGGGTAACATCTCGGAAGTCAGGACCCAATGCCCCCAGGAAACTATGCATGACGGCGGCATTACTGGATACAGGCACGGGATAAGTGGCCACGTAGTTGATCTGTGGTGGGGCAGATGCAACTGGTGGATGAAAACCAGGAGGGGATGACGACTGCGCAGGAGGGACCCGGGGACGAACGAACGATAATTGATCTATAGTCATGATTCTTCCATCGTGTGGAAAGCAAACCACACGGAAAAGTGAAGAGACCAGGGCCCCCATGGCATATACATAGTCACGACCAAGGAGAAGACTAAAATCTAAAGCACCTTGGGTAACTATATAAACGGTTTTGCCTCCCAAAGTAATAGGGAACTTTGGAAGGATCCCTAATGGTTGACTAGTTCCTCCGTCAAAAGTCGTCAGATTCGGTGCGACTGGCACAAGCTGTGGGGAACCCAAAGCTTGCCAAGTAGTGGCAGGCATAAGACTGACAGATGCACCTTCATCCAAGACAGTGCCAGGTATCGCCTTATTATAGGCATGTACCGTGACCCAGAAAGGCACATGGGATGGAAGGCGGAGGTAGTCAAACGACTCCAGTCGAAGGAAACGACTGAACTACTTGGTGGGGGAATCATATGATTGCCCCCCTGCTCTAAAGGGACCGAAGCAGGATTCTCGGGAGCAGCTGGGATAGGAGAATCATTTCCGGACGCAGGAGAATCTGAGCAGACGAGAAGAACATGGGAATGATGCTCTTCCGAAACAGAGTGGTCGAAGGGTGGTGAACTCGAGTCGACACTCTTTCCGATCAATGGTTGGTCTAGAACAAGCTTGGCAGAGCCAGGTTCAGGAAGAGGAGGCTGGACAAGAGAGGAATCTTGGTCGATCTCTTTGTGAGCAGGGGAACGATCTGCGACTGAAGAGAGACGTTGATAGCCAACGGGTAGTTGGGGTGAAGGAGCTGTGAGACTTTCCAATACAATGGAGGCTTTATCCATGAGCGGACAAAGGTGAAGGGGATGATTGCCTTCACAAAGTCTACAGGGGATTCGAATCTTCCCTTTTCCCTTACCACTACCTATTGATAGGGTGGCATCGTCATGAGCTTCAGAGGACGATGAGGGGCGGGCCGGATCGCGAGACCATACTTCAAGGATCCTGGGAATACCAGGACAATCACGAAGAAGATGGTCACCCTTGCACAATCTACAAGGAAATTTGACCTTCCGCGGAGGAGCAGAAGGTGGCTCGACTTGAGTTGTACTTTTAACCTCTCGCTTAGGAGACTTCTTCTTCTTCGTCTTCTTCTTCTTCTTCTTAGCCACCTGGTTACTTGAATCCAGACTTTCACCAGGCGAAGTAGAAGATGAGGACGCAGAAACAGGCGAAGAAGGGGAGAGGTCCACCTTAGAATCAACATGACATTGTTCGGGTGGAGGAACCGATTGAACAGCGGTTGAGACGGTAGGGACCAAAGAGGTTGAGAACAACCAAACAGGCAACCTAACAGTTAACCCAGGAAGGGACAACGTTGCCATGTAAGGAGCACCAACATTTCCGAAAGGAGGGAAATGACCAGGATTCCCATCAGAGGGGGTGCCTGGGTTGGTAAACTCCGGAAAAGTTGCCATCTCAAACGAGAAAGAACCCTACTCAAACTGACGCAAACAAGATCTAACCAGGTAAATGTGAATCGTGGCCGAATAAATTTTAAGACAAAGGAACGAAACTTGACTTTTTCACTTTTTAAGAGTCGAGAAAAGGACAAAAAGGTGACTCTAGTCTCCTTCGAATGTTTAATGAGCCCGAAGTGACAAAATGCTCAGCCGAGCCTTTTATTTTAGGGAGTCTGAAAAGGATCAAAAGTGACTACTCTGGAGAAACTAGGCAAAGGGTTTACCAAACAAATCCGTAAAACTGCATATACACCTTGGCAATCATATGAAAACCAAGGACTTTCCGTACGGTAGTCAATCTTCCCGAATGCTGTGTTCAGTGCGTTACGGCTTGTAAGGCAATAGACACGGCTTCCTGTGGATAAAGGATGATAACCTAGTGGGGTCTCCCCATATACTCGACGGTACGTAGGAGCACAAATCCGTGCTAGAACACTATTGAGTCAGAAAAGGAGGAATCACCCAACCTTAATGTGAAACAACAGTGACTAGGTTTAACGACGCCGGAACACGTCTCTAGCCTAGAGCTCTAGATGTATGCGTTTAGTTCCAATGCATTTTTAGATTCATTCAGTTCATTTTACGGTTGATCTTTGATTAGGTTTCAGTTTCCAGGTCCTACCGTATGTAATCTCTCACAATTCCTAAATGCAAGCTATATGCCAAAATATATCATTTCATTCGATGAACGCTAGCTACGAGAGAGTTGAGATCTTTCAATCAAACAAAATGATCATAAAACAATCAACAATGACTCTAATGCAGCTAATGGCAATAAATGAAACTTTTCTTTAAAGTCACTAATCGCTAATAACAATGAAAAGCTCTAATTTCCATTAACTACTGCAACGCAAAAGAGATTGTTCGTTTTCTTTTCAATGGCAAAGTGCACTAAACAAATTTTGAGAGATAATAACAAAGAGTAAAAGAGACAAATTTCACTCAATGAAAACACAATCAAGTCCCTGAAACACCAAGGCAATCTTTCAAACCAAGAAAAATCACAAAGACCTCAATGAGCTATGTGATCTAAGCCCAAACGAAGCCAAGCGAAAAAGAGGTAAATCGCTCGAATAACACAATAAAAAGCTTTAACAATCACTGAACAAGTGCAAGAGAGTAACCAAAAAGTCGACTGGACCAACAGAAGGCCAAAACTCCTAAGGAAGGCTCGATGCACAAAGCCACTAGATGCCCTAGGGCTAAAACGTGAAATCGGTAGAAAAAAGCAAACACCCAAAGGGTAAAGGCCAAGAACCAGTCAAACAAGACTCTAACACACTCAAGTGATTGAGAGGAAGTATCCAGACACAAAAACCAAGCTTGGAAGGCTCAAAACAAGCAAACTCTAAAAGGTTCCCTGGGCTGGTGCGACTTTCAGGCTAAAAGTAGCGCCAATTGAGGATTGGCGCGGGCTGTACATTGACAAGCGGCGCCAATGGCGCGACTGTCATGCAAAAAAGAGCGCCAATTGAGTTTGCTATGCTAAAATAAAAAACAAGCAATCCAAGACTAGGCCAGCAGTACCCAGACAGACCAAGAAGCAAGAGACAACCAAAGAATCAACCCAGAAAGCTGACCAAGCAAGAAAAACAAGAAAAACCAAAGAGGCAAGACAAACTCCAAGCTGTTTAGTTCGTAAACCAAACTAGAGATTGACTGAAGTGGCGTTGATCTACTTCGCTAATGCAAAGCAATAGCGTTTCGAAGGCTATCTGGCCGTACTTCAGGCTTCATCTAAAGTTTACAAATCAAACAACAAGCTAAATCCCCAGTGGAGTCGCCAAATTGTTGTGGAGGTAAATCCCCTCTGCGGATAGAGGCGATCCCCACTAGCCCAGAATGGGTCTAGCAACAATCAAACAATGCTAACACGCAGGTTCCTAATTACAAATTAAAGGTAAATGATGAGAGCCTACTTGGATTCCAACGCTAGTGTTGTAGAAGAGTCGACACTCCCGTTCCTTTGCTCTGGCCGGTCACGATCCTCACGATTTTCATGAATGGACACCTGCACATGCAAAGAACGACACAAATAAAAGCATAAAATCCAATAGATGCAATTATATATCGGTCAGAAAAGATATAACTCAAACATCATTACAATGAACAACAAGAGTGGAACCATAATGATAGTCATCTATTATTGATAAACAACGAAGAAGAATACAACCATAGTTCTGATGTCAAATCCTCCTTTGGCTGGGTGATCAGCTACCTATGCCTTGCAAAGCTTGTTGGGATTGGGAACAAGCTCTCTCTCTTTGATTATGAATGCAAAGAAGACTCTTACAGCAATCTCTTAGACTTCTGAAAGTATAATTCTCCCTATGCTCGAACTAGCTTGTCAAAGGCAATGGAACAAGCTTTTATAGATGGTGGAGAAGGAGATAAGATCAATCACACCATCTATGGGATTGGGTTTATCCTCAAAAACCTATTATGGATATAGGAAAGGGAGATAAGATTAATCACGACATCCATGGGATTGGCATTATCCTTAAAAAGCTTCATGAGTCGAAAGGAAAGAACCTTCGCGCGTGCGTTTGTTAAAAATCTTTCCCAAACTCGGTTGGCGCGAGTATATCTTTGAGACAGAGCGCCAACTGGCGCGTCCTCTTTGGAGGATTTCCCCTATTGGTGCGAGTAGTGCACTGTGGATCCGTGCTAATGGAAAAAGGGAACTTTTTAAGGATATTCTGCAGGAGATGTCTTCATGGCATATGAAGTCCATACTTAGAGGAATATAATGCAAGTGTTTTCAAGTTATGTCACTTCTCACAAGTCCCGGAATGAGTCCTCCAAAGTGCGGGAGAGGGGTGACAGGGACGGTGACAAATTACTGTGTAACACCACTGCCCAAAACTTCCTGTACCTTTCTAGAATCATGACTGAGATGATAACAATGCCAAACATTCAAACTTGAAGCAAGAACTTCAACTAGACTGCTTAGTACACATTATACATTTCGTTAAACATATGGTAAGCACGTAAGTTACAGGTCGTGAATACATGTATGGTCTTAAATCTTTGAACTTCATCTGCGAATCACCAAGAAGGTATGATTCCCTCTCAAGTAGTTGCAACAACACTTGGTATCCCATGCATTCATCAACAATTCAAATCCTTACCAAACCATGAACAAGATCTATAACTAGAGCACATTATAAAACCATGCTTATAACCAGCATATAACCATAATATTAACCATGACAAATCAAGCATCAAATCGACACAATAACAAGTACAAGTGCTCATAGATCACAATAGGAAAATAACTCTTATTAACATATTCAAAAGCCAACCAAGTGAGGGACTTCCATGTACCACCCGACCATAGATTGGGCTAAACCAAATCTTTCTTTCAATCAATCACCCCCGTGCAATATTCCAAGCATGAATGTGGGATCTCATGGGATAAACCAAGACATAATCAACCTGGGACTCCAAAGGTTAAACCACCTCAACCCTCAAACTACCATGATCTCACCTAAACCGATTCTGATATCACAAAACCAAACCAAGCTTGGATGCCTCAGAATTTCGTCATCATACCTTGAGGAATTTTCTTGTCTCCACCCAGCTATTGATGGCCTCCTGGAGAAAACCATCTCCACCCCCAACCCTTGGGAATTTTCTTGAGACCACCTCACTCGGTTCCAAAACCTTCCGGCAATCCAAAGCTCAACCAAGAATGAATCCCATCACACCATGGCTATCCAAGAAATGGAAAGCAAGGGTGGAACCACTGTCAAACCAGGAAAAAACCCATGCCAATGACAAAAAATGAACCAAATATACAAGTGCATGTAGCATGCATTCACACCTTAGCTAGGAAATCATACATTCAACTTGTTACCTGCAAAATCTTCCTCTTGAATCTATTAATCCAACCTTCTCCTTGTGTTTCCTTGCTTTTCTTTGCTTGTCCTTTTCACTCCTTTACTTTCCGTTGTTTTCTCTCTCCTCTTGGAGCTCTCTCTCTTTCTCTAAAATGATCCAAGCCAAAACTGACAAAATGTTGTCAAAAGTTGTGAATTGTTTCTCTAAAGCCTTTTCTATCATTGATGTCTCATTTTCCTTCATTTTTCCTCTAATTTCCTTAGCATGCAATTTTGTGGCTCTTTACTTTTCTTTTCTCTTATTTTGCTTTATTTCCATAATTAAATGTCATTTTTTACCTCTTTTCCTTTTCCAATACCTTTGCCAATTTCCATGGGCATAAATAAACCAAAAGTGATGTCCACTATGATGTTTTCCAACATTTAGCTTGGAATACATGTCCCATGACCTTGGTATTATTTTGCTTGTATTATCCTTTATTACATGAAACTTTAACCCAAGGTTGTTACAAGACCCCTCCAAGGGTGGTTGATGTGAGGAGACGCTAATGGACCTCAATGGATTAGTTGAAGTATGCTTTTCATGGAGTCTCAGGAAGGTCACCAACAACCAAGTAAAGGCTTATGCTCTATTTCAAGAGTTGCTCCAATACATATTGTTCAATCTTGGTAATGTGATGATAATAGGGGACATCAATATTATAATTTAACACCTTCATATTGGTTCTTACCCAACAAAATTCAAGATTAACACCCTATTTAAAAGGATTCAATCTCATTTGAAAATTTTGAATTAATTCATAATGATCCATATTTTGCGGCATAACAATTCTATAGCTGACCAATTAGCAAACAACGTGACTTCATTAGAAATTAGCACCCTTCTTGTAAATGAGAGGGTGTGCCTACTAATTCCATGATATCATGACTCATGGAGGTGAATGTTGTAGTTGGTAGGTTGTTGGGGAAGTGACATTTGTATATGTGAGGACAACTCCTTCAATGTAGCGAGTGAATCTCCATGCAAAATAATGCTAAAATACTCAGACTTGGCACTATATTGAAGTTAAAATCATGCTATGATACTGGATTTTTTGAACAATTGGAAGTTAATAGCCTCAATTTTTACTTTATGTGTCTTTGACGTAATGTCGTTCTTCCATGCATAAATTTCTTAATATAATATTTTCAATTACAGTTAAAGAAAATGGTGAAAGACCCCGCCAAAAGATGAACAAGAGAGCCTTGTACTTCTCATCCATTCCTTATATTAAACTCTTACTAATGCAAAAAAAATATAAAGATAAAACATTCCATAATACATTCTTCTTTTTACTTAGTAAGATATAGAAGAGGGGAGGTGACACAATTGGGGAGCCTACACATAATATATTACCAACTCTACTCATTGAATTGAGACAAAGAGGGGTTCCCATGATTATGAACACACACAAATTCATTGTGCTTGTTAGTGCGTGGGGTGTCATAAGTAACCATCACCCGTAAGGCCACTATGACCTTAAAGAAACAACCCCCCACCTTCTAAGAGATTGTATTACCACTAAAAATACTTACTTTAGGGGATTGAGTGCTAAAGTGGCAACTGCAAAGGAACATCTAGCTCTTCTCTAAATGCTCTCACATGATCAATAATCCAAATTTCCCTTCGTTGAGGATGCAATTACTTTCACATGCGTTACACGAAGATTGGACCCATAAGGCATGCTCTATAATAATATTCCTCCACCTTTTCTTGTTGTAGTAATAATAGGAGCAATGAGATCATAATCCATTCTATAAATATTGTGATAGCTAAATTTGAATTGGTCATATAATCAAAGTTGTTAGGTCTACACCATGTTGTTTTTCAGGATCATGGTATTAATGACCCATGGATTTCATTGTGATGAAGTCTTTAAATAGGCTTTTGATCCTCCATTGTAAGGAGCCAAGATGCGAGCAAATGTTGGGCTCTCTTGACTAGAGATAGGGTGTTGGCAAGCTTGCATTTAAGCAAAGTGAATAATATATTTATTGTTCGCTATTTTTTCCCCAAGTGGAATGTTTGAGGATAAATCCTATATATGATTTATGTATTGCTACTTTATATTTATTAATTTTTTCTCTCCCGTGTATTGTTTCTCTCTAGCATTTTTTGTTGGGTGTGGAGCCTGATTATATTATTTATTTAGAGGTATTGCCACATTGGACCCTAGTTCGTAATGTGGCGACAATGCCACCCATAAAATATACGTTGCAAGGCGGGGGAAGGGGGGGCGGATGCGACCTTTGGGAACCCCCCCGGCGGGGGGATCGGGGGCAGCACCCCGAAGCTAAAAATAGATGTAAAATTGCCTTGTAAAATGTTGTAATTTCGTAGTCAATCTGGGCTGTTCATTAGGCGGAGATCTGACGGTAGAAGTTATGTTTAATTTAGGGTTTTTTGCCCTAGAAGGCAACCCCTCGCTATATATGAGGGAATTGTATTGCGTCTATGTAGATCTGTATTCTGAGCAAGAAGAGAGAGGAGATTGAGCGAGAGAGAAGAGGGAATTACAATGGATCTGCTGTAGGTTGTATCTCTTCAGTTTGCTGGATAATATAAAAGGAAGGACTGGTTGTTTCTCCGTGGACGTAGCCCAAATTGGGTGAACCATGTATATCTGTGTCTCTCTTGTTTTATGTGTTTATATTTCTGCAATATTTTATGTGTTCCATTGCTTTGTAATATATATTTTTCTAACATTTTTAATTATAAGAAATGGTATAAGGTTAACGTTAACTTGGACTCTCTGAGGAGTCAAAGTGGTCTAATTCTTATGCTGCAAATGCAGAGGAAAGAATGCATGGTTGTCAGAGTTAAGAGTTGAAGGGATTATTTGGCCTAGTGGATAAGAAAGCATGTCTAGAGATTGCAGTGTGAGTTGTATGAGAGGAACTAAAGGTCTAATAGGGTGAGATGTGGAGGAAGAGGGATACAAGAAGAGAAGTCACGGAAGTGATCAAAGCAAGCATAAGATTGTTGGATGGAATGTCTAATGAAATCTGGCTCAAGACGTTAGTTGTGATGAAGCAATATGAGGAGAGCCCCGAGTTTAGATTTTGAGTGTGTGAAGGCAAGAGGTGGCAACATAAGCGCTAATACAACAAAAAAGATAAATAGATAAAAATACATACATACACATACATACATGTATGTACGTATATGTATGTATGTACATAGACACATATATATTTCAATGGAGTTGAATGTAAATGGGCATACAACTCTAATTCCTGGCCATGCATGTGCACCCCTATTAATAAAGTGTATATGTAGACCTAGGTGATATGGGGAGAGCATGAAAGTATTTTATATGGATCTGAATAATTTCTACAAGTCAAGTTTAAAGGGGGGATTATTATGCAAACTTATTTGGAAATAGAGTCAAATTTGTTAGGTTTACAATACATGGTTTTTGGGCTCATGGTATTGGTGACTGGTGGATTACATTGTTGTGATGTCTTTAAATAGGTTTTGGATCCCCCATTATAAGTTGCCAATTTGTGATTTGTTGTTAGCCCATCTTAAGCAGAGCTAGACTGTTGGTCGGCTTAGTTACATTTAAGCCAAGGGAATAATATAACCATTGTTGGTTAGGTTTCCCCTCATTGAGGTTGTTTGGGATAAATCTTTCGTGTGATTTATGTGTTATTTATTGTTTCTCTTTCACATATTGTTTATGTCTAACATTTTTAATCCTAATAGATTACTGCAGAAGGATAAATGCTTACCAAATGTTAACCTAGATAAGGCAACTACAAGATTCATCATCATATTTTAATTAAGGAAACTTATGTTTATTTATTTATTTATTTGTTGTTTCTTAATGTAACATTATTTAACACTAATGCAACAACATCTCCCCCATACTCGGTTGTAGAGCACCTCTCAATGCAACAATGCATGTGATATTATTCATGATATGCACACATATGTTTAGTGACAAAATCAACAAACAATTTAAAAGAATATTATTGTTGTGAGACAAAATCCCAAACATAGACATACATTGCATAAGTATAAGTGTTCATTATTACTTACCCATCCTCCCCTTCCCTTCTCTCTATGGTATGTGTATGTGAGAGAATATGAGAAAGATAATAACAATGGGATATGTTATCATGCACTAGGAATAGTTTTTACAATTATAAAATCCATTCCCTCCTATTTTGCATTGGTGCAATTAATGGTACACACCAACATATACACCTCGTTATATGATGTCTTTATAACAATTGATATCCACATAAGCAATGTCCCCTTCCTAATATATTGTTTGATAGATTGCAAAGTGATTATACATGCTTGTTTAGCCCCCCTCCCCCTTTCTTTTGTGTGGCATGTGTGCATATGTGAATAATAACTTGTATAATAGTAATAAATTACACATATTCTTTGTGGGTTATATGACATAAAACTATAATATAACATGTCTTGCACTTCATTCCTAGGGGAAATAAAACAAAAGTGGTTATATGTCATCAACAAGGTTTTTGGTGCAAGAAATGATGTAGAAACTAATTTTGTCTTACTATGAGTATATATGTGTAACATAGCCCCTGCTGACCCCAGCCCCAGGCAAAGTTAGCAGGAAGCAATTACTAAACTGACCCAACCTCCAATGTCCTGTTATGGAAATGGGGTCTAATTTTTTTGGTCGCTTGTGGCTTCTTCACAACGTAAAATAGATAGCATTGTTGTGTTCATCTTGTTGAGACCTTTCCAACGATATATGACTTGTCCAAATCCAATTCTAGGATTAAGATATGTGGTCAATTAAGGTCTTGGCCAATCATATTGAGACATGCCAACTCAACCTGCCACATGGCGCCCACATGGTTGCCAAATCACATACCATGTCATGCCAAGTGGCAGTTGCTGACCTCGCTCACCAAGTTATGAACTAATCACAACTCTTATGGTCCACATGGACCAACCATATATATATATATATATATATATCTATTGGGTGTATACGGGTGCGCGCCCCTCTATGTCTGCGTCACCCAGCTACAATGAAGCTCGATGAGTCTCCACACTTCTTCACCCTGAAATTTTAGGGAAAACTTCTCGGGCTTTCGTGGCATTGCATTTCCATCTCACAGTGCAACTCCCCTTTAACTGGAAAGCGAACTCGTCCACACCTCGCGGTGCTTGTCCTCATTAATGGGTCCCTCATGATAGGTTGCCCCATGAATTTAATGGCAGGCGTTCTACTTTGCCCTGTATTCGAAACCTTCGAGGTCCAAGGTCTAGGGTGACATCACCATCCCCAACTATCGGGCAACATCATCCCTTGTCGCATCCTTCACGTCGTATTCCACATAGTCAAGGGTCCCACCGAGGGGTTTGCCTATTATTTGACCAAGAACACTTCGCCGTTTTGGATATTAAATAGGCCCCACTTCCACATCATCCCAAAGATTTGATCCCAAGAGTTTCCCTTGGTGCTCCACTTAAAACTTCTAGGGTGCTAAACCTTCGGGGTCATCCAACGACCATGGATGGTCATCCATCAACAACCTAGCTCTCCCATGTTTGCACACATGGTTATGGTGCATAGTCGCTTGGAATACCAGGCTTGGGTTCCCCAACCCTTCGGATCTGTGAACTTCCAGCCTCACAACTTAAGTAAAAGGTGAAGTACCCAGTCCCTTATGCCCTCAAAACTTGATCACGATGGTTCTATTGTATATAAGCCATTGTGGTTTAGCACTTGAGCCCTGCGAGTACTAAGGCTTGACTCTCGCTTGCTCTATATGCATAATCTTGAACCCAGTGGTTTTGCAAAGGAACTCAACCCAGTCTTGGTTGTGATGGCTCTGTTCCCAACTTGACCTAACATATGTATAGTTTTATAAGGCCCCTTGGCCTGCATCCTGAAAACACATTATATATATATATATATATATATATATATATCCAAGGTTATCCCTCTTGAGATTAAAATTTGTAAACCGAGACCCATTGGTCTCATCATTTTCATGCGACCATTCAATTAATTAACAAAAGTCACCTATCTCCTCATGCTTAGGTCACATAGACCAATTTTGCAAATTTAGGATAGTCATGGGAATAAGCATTTATGAAGGAAGACATTAAAGAGCATTTCTACACACGAATTTTCCACTCCTTATTGTCAACGTTTACCCGTCATTGACATAGAGACCAAATATGCCAACAAGTCAGTACAAATAATTTACCCATTAACTGAGATTTCAACCTCGTTATTCTCAAGTAGTCTTAAATTATTTCGAGCTCAGAATGTCCACAAGACAATCCCATTTCACAAGATTTTTATATAAAAATTGCCATTCCTCATTTATGCAGGAAACATCACTCCTCACCATCAACATAACAATATTTTGATGCAAATAATAGAGACATAATAATAACTATAAGCACAAAAACATAAGAGCATGCTTATCTTATAAGAGATCTAGCAACTGAGATTGGGACTCTAACTCTCCACCCAACCATAGACAAGTTGCAACCAAGTATTTCTTGTAGTTGTCACCCCCAAGCCAAATTCCAAAGCTTGAGTTAGAGTGGTTTCATGGGAATTTTTAAATCTATAGTATTAACTAAAACAGGGTGTCTCAAGGTTGCCTCACCTCCACCCACTAGCTATCAAAACAAAAAAACACAATGAACCACTTCCCTCACATGCAACCATCATCCACTCAGGGAATTAAACCAATATCATCCACTGAAACAGAGTGTCTCAAGGCCAGATTGCCTTCACCCACTAGTTATTCAATGATTTCACATCAGGTAGGGAACACTATCCTTTATACAAAGGGACTTGCAGTACCCCAACATCTCTAGGGATTTGTACATAGAGTCTCAATTCAAATGTGGAGAGAGAGATAAGATTAATGATAAGGAGTTTTTATCAGTTGTGTTACCTCTAAAGGAACAAGGGTGCAATCACCAACAACTTAGTGGAAATTCCACCTGTGTTCTCAACCAAATCCCATGGAATTATCATTCCACTAGCCCTGTGTACCTCCATCTCTTAGAAGTTATCAACCAACACAATCTCCAGTGGATTTATCAACCCTATAATGCACAACCACTGCTAAATGATTATCAACTAGCAAGCCCTTTGGGTTCCTTAGTTGAACTATCATTTGAGCATTTCTTCTCCCTGAACCCTGATCTCTTATTTTCCCTCTCAACAACTATGCTTGACTTCCAGGAGCCTATCGACCTCCTATTTTCCCTTTTTGTCTATGTGTATGAGTTCTTGAATTATTGTCTTTCCTTCGATAGGAGCCTCTTGACCTCCCTCTCCTTGTTTCAAAAGGACCTCTCGGCCTCCTCTCGTGGTCCCACTTTCTCTGTGCGCCTATGGTCATTTTTCCTCCAACGCATGAGAGAGTGTCCATAAAGAATAATGCGTGTCTTTTTCCATATTGACCATGATGGCTCTCCCCATTCCTGAGTGGTCTACACATACCAAACACCTTGACAATGCTACCCATATTACTCATTTATTTTTTATCCTTTCTTTGCTTGTAAATGTCGCCCAAAGAGAACATGAGCATGTCCTTTCTTTCCCGCTGAATTTAATAAGTAGTCAATCCATTAAACTCACTTAGTCAACCCATGATTGATATTTAAAACAACCAATTCCTCAAGTAATGGAATCTTTGTCCCTCTCTCAACCATTTTTAATTTTATAGTTACAGGAATTATAAGGAATAATTTTAAATGTTTACAAGGGGAATTAACCTGCAGTGAATGTCACAGTACGTGGGATTAAAATGTATACACTCAACAATATCATTCAACATACATAAACAATTTAGAAGAGGAAAATTAATGCAGATTAAAGTCCCAACTCGAGGATATGCTGCATAAAAAAATCATCTATTGTTGTCTAAAAAAAACACACCAAAAATAACGACATGCAATTATGACTTGAATAATGGATGTAGATCAATAATGTAAATTTGATCTTATCTGGGATAACATATACTTATTAAGGCATCCAAGATAGTTATAGATCATTGTACTTTATTCACTAAGAAAGAATTACACTATATATATAATCTAAAATTTTATATAGAATAGTTTTTAGTATTTCTTTGGAATACAAAAATACGAAATATAATTAACATGAAAAAAACCAACTTAAATATATGTAAAAAAATTAATTCAACATTACTAAACATAATTTTTTGAGATTCTATAAATTATTTAATGTTCAATTATTTATTATAATCCATTTTTTACTAGCATTATTTATTAATATATTTAATCTATCCATTTAAAAATTCTAAATAACGTTTATTATATCATATGATATTCATGAATATTAAAAAATATATATAATAATAATAATAACAACAACAACAACAACAACAACTTTATATTTAAAAAAAATCCATTTACAAACGTTACAGATATACGCTAAATAAATTACATTTAATATATTTTTATTATCGATTTAAAAATTCTAAATAACATTTTTTATATCATGTGATATTCATGAAGATTAAAAAAAAATAAATAATATTAATTAATATCGTCACAACTTTATAATATATTGCATTTAACCTAGAAACCTAAAACATAAAATGTCATACTACATGAACATGGAATGCCTTTACTTTCCCTCTTTAAGTTGAGGTGAGGGGTGGCATTGGAATTTCTCCCATTCTTATAAATTTTGTTGTATAAAGATAAACAATGCAAGCCACTCTTGTGGGACATGCCCTCCCATGTACAAAATGTTTGGGACCATATTTATCTTTTGGGGAAGGGAGACACATGGAGATATCAATACCAGTGCTAGCACCCATTGATTTGAGGAGGGGGAGAGATTTAATATGCTCTGGATATTGAAAGCAAAAATGGAAGGGAGAGACATGAGCTATCGATCCCAGTGGCATCCATCGATTTGAAGTGACAGAGGGATCTATTATTGAAGGTGAAATATGTAAGATTTAATGGAGAAAGATTAAGGTGAAACACCTTTATTAGTTTCGGTGAAATAATTAATACATATAAACTAAAAATGTCTAATGAGTTTATGAAATTGACTTGTTTTTTTAATTAAAATTTGAATATTTTAAAATGACATATTTATTTTCCTCTGTATTTAAAGATTAATAAAATTTTCTAAAAATATTTATTAATTATAAATATTATAATTATTAATCAATTCATTTAAGTTAATTATGTGATGATTTAGATATGTTAATTATTATGATGTGATGATTTATATTTTAATGAGAAATGAATATTTAATAATATATATTTAGATATGATTATTATTTTTAATTAAAATATTTTTATATTATATTAAAAGAAAGTTGTATTAAAATCAATGATGTTATATTTATAATAGTTTTAAAATTTTAATAAAATCTAAACAAATTTTAGAATAAACTATTATATTATATGTTTTAGGATTCTATTTAGTAAGGGTTTTGTGATTTTTTTATAGGTATATTATTTTAAAATTTGATATAAAATGTATATTATTTGAAAATATATATAAAGAAGTTATAGTTGAGTTTTGTTCTAAGCTTCTTACTCTTCCAAATGAGGGGATTCATGTTTTTCAATCTTCATTGAATCTATGTTTTGTTAAATAGGGTCATTATCTATAAGACTTATGCCCAATGAGTTACCGAAGTTGATGTTAATGGAGGTGAGCGAAAGGGCATCCATTCTCTGGGCAATAAACAAGAATTTAAGGCGACTACCTTTAGCTTCAAGGGAATTTGCTCACTGCCTCTACATGTGAAGAAGGCTCACGATCTTTGCATTGTGAGTGGCACTCATATGCACCAACTTTGCTAGCTTGGTAGAAATTCTCATCAAGATATTGTTATTTCTCGGGGTTGTCTTGATCTAGGTGGATGTTGGTGGCCACCCACCTATCCCACTTGGACCCCCACAATTGTCTCTGTCAGCTTTTCAGTTTTCTTAATTGTAGCACAATTTACTATTTTTAGTAGTTTTTCGGGTCCTGAACTTCTGGAGTCGTTTTGAGGCGCTAAACGACGTTTTTTTGAGAAACATGGACCGACGTTGCTCTTCCCAAAGTTTTATTTCTCAGATAGATCTTTCTAACAAGATATTGTGTGTGTCAAACGGAGATCGTATGCCAAAGTTACGATCCTGGGAAGTTGATGTACCAATTTACCCAAACGGGGCCCATAGTTTTGGCGTTTCATCTCCTAGGGTTAGGTTTTTGGATGTTTAGGGTTTTCCAATGTTTCGCAACAGTAAATAGGCCTTCAAGCCTCATTGTAACATAATTCAGAGGCATGTATCTGCCACATCTATTCTCATAGATAAGCTACCATCGCCCTAGATGGTTTATTTCCATTTCTGTTTGTAAGCATATTTCAATATTTTACATTAATGAAATGAAGTATTATTTCCACTGCATCTCTGTATTTATGGTTATCTCTGTAATTTGTTGTGTTCTTGTTTAAATCCAGATCAGTGGTATCAGAGCGGGTCTGCTTTTTCTCTATTTTTCTTTGCATGTCCCCAACGAGGTCGGGATATAAGGAGTTAGGGCTTGAACTGGTCGAACCTTTGCAAGACCAACCTCTCAAATCCCAACGACCTCCCATGGCGGATGAAAAGAAAGACGAGGGGACAGGAGATCCTATCAAAATCTTGCTTGAAGAGGCCCTCGAGCGAAAAAGGAACACAATGATGGACAACTTTGCCCAGATCCTTCAGCGGCTACCCAGGGGTGACACATTTACTTTCAGCAACTACTCTGGAAGCGCCACACCCTTTAAGGTACAAGTTAACTTTGAGATTCCCATATTTGAGGGTCAGATAGACGCAAATGCCATAGATAAATGGTTAAATCTGCTAGAGGGTTATTTTTGTTCATGACTTTTCCAGTCGGGAAAAGATTATTTTCGCTCTTCTCAAATCAGCCCCCCACGTCAAGGACTAGTGGGAAAGCTACTGCGAGCAGAAGGATGAAAGTACGGGATCACTATTTTTAGCCGCACCCACTTGGAATTCGTTTCGGGATGCCATTAAGGAGCAGTATTACCCTGTCAAAAGCTATGAGGAGAAATACATAAAGTGGACCACGCTCCGGCAAGGAAGGGACCAAGATATGCCGAAGTTCACAAACATTTTTCATACCCTTCGCACACAGTTGGGTATCAAGGATTCTGAGCTACATTTGGTACTCAAATACCGTGACTACCTACACATGTACATCCGGGAAGAGATGGAGTTCCCGAACATCTCCTCACTCGGCACGACATACCGATACGCTGTCAAAATCGAGCAGAAGTTTAAACAGAAGAAGCAAGACTTTGGATTTGTGAATCCGAAGCAAGGGAAAGGCTTCCCCAAATTGTAGAACAAAGGACAAAGCCAAGACCGGGTGACCGAAGACAACCCATCAAAGTTACAAGAAAACAACAACACCACAAAGTCGGAGAAGGACACAGGAAAGTGGTGTGAGTTCCATAAGAGCCCCACTCACCACACAAGTGAGTGTCGGACCAAGCAGTTGTTTGTGGCCGAGTTGAAGGCTTTAGAATTAGATGCATGTTCCAACCCTAAGTCAGAACCCGACAAGGGGAATGGCAAAGGGAAGCAGATCATTAACGCGGAGCCCAGCGCCACTATTGCCACCGCTGAGATCCAGAAGAATGAGCCCGAAGATCGAGAGGAGGGGGAGTGTCTTTTCCACTCACAAATGTGGGTGAAGGGTTCGTCGCTACAATACATTGTCGACAATGGTAGCCAAAATAACTTCATTTCAACAGAGGTCATGAAGTGGTTGGGCTTACCGACTGCACCACACCTGCAGCCATATAGTATCAGGTGGCTCCACCAAGGACGAGATCTCCGAGTCCGCCAACAATGCCACCTTCCATACAGCATCAAGCCTTTCACAGATGAGGTATTGTGTGATGTTGCACCTCTGGACGTTTGTGATGTATTATTAGGCCAGCCATACTTGTGGATGCGACATGCTGTGTATGAGTCAAGGCCTTGCGCTGTCATTATTTCTTTGTGTAATTCATTATACAAGATATTGGAGGTGGCCCACCTACCACCACCTCTTTGATCACTACTAAGAATTGCATCAAGCTCATTTCCTAGACTAGGAAATTCATTTTCTATCTGGTTCACTCCTAAAGTAAGGGGAAGATCGTCGCCACATCCATGACCCCCACAAAGGGTTCCTCCACGCAGTAGCAGCAGAGGGATACAGTCATGAAAGAACACATGAACAACTTCTCCTCACCCACAGGGGTACCACACAAGTTTCAGGTGGGCAACAAAGTTTGTTTGTGATCCAGGTTATCTTTTGTTTATAGATGCATTAAAAGAATTACATATACAGTTTGTAGCTTAACCAAAGAGAAACCTTAAATGTGCACATGTGAGAGAAAGAAGAAGAAGAGCATAAAAAGACAAGAAGACAAGAACTTGATAACGGAGTTCGTCCCTCCTAGACTACATCTCTGGGCCCTGCTCGATCAATGGGGAGGCCTTCATTCATTAAAAATGGCATCAAAAGAAGTTACATTCATCAGTTACAAAAATGGAGCATTATACCTCCATGCTGAAAATGCCCGAAAATTGGAGAGCTCTACTGCAAAAACTGACACCACCGTTGGATTCCCGTCACCGAGAGGTGAAAAATCAATATAAAACTTGCCCAATTCTGATACTGGACCAAAATCACCCTCTTCAAAAATTCTACTCTCCTTGCCTTGAAAAACGTGCTTGTTGATCTCCTCCTTCTGCTGTGGGTAAAAGACTGAGTTTATATAATTTCCTGGGTGGATTTCCCAAAGAAACAGTTTGGTGTAATGGTAAAACTTAGGAATTGGTTCAGGGAGGTTAGGAGATCAAATCCTACCCCCTCTAATTTTACCATATATTAGTTTTTATGAACCACCCTTTACCATAAAAAATTTTAATAGTCCCACTTCTCAAGATTCACAAATCCAACCATATATATTTAAAATGCTTTGTTGGGTAGCGGGCCCGCCATTTGGGCAGCCCGCACCCATCCCCTCATACCATAAAATACGCATTAACTTTGGTTGGTATTTTTAGTTATGTTGCGGGTGGCTTTGGGTGGCAGGACCTCTTACGTGGCCACCTACTCAAGCCCCCGTGCCCATTCATCGGTCAACGGTTGCTGCGGTTGTGGCGCTCCATGCCGAAAGTTATGTGGCTCTATATATATGTAGTTGGCCCATATGATATTCCACCATGCGTTAGTTATGAAGCAAGTGGTATCAGAGCAAGTGTTTTTAGATGTGAATTGCATTTTTGTATGCTAATGAGAAACAGGATCCGAAGAGGTGAAGGGGAGTTACAACCTTTCGATCCCGAGGCAGGACGTGCACATTGAAGAGGGAACATGGCAGATGACGAGGCTCGATATGATGAGGAGCGGAATTTCCGCAAGACTTTTTACATAATGGCAGATTGTGTTGAGCAGTTATTCTCGAGGCTTGAAAAGCGTGAAAGTGCAGAAGGACAAGGTTCAGTGCATGGAGACGATGATGGAGGAGATCCACCTCCTTCTCCTTCCACAAGTGGAAGTTCCTCTTCTTCTTCTCACCATCATAATAATTGAAATTCCAAAGATGCATCTAAGAAACCTTTTTTTAAGTTAGATGTTAAATTTGATCTCCCCATGTACAATGGTGAAAGCAATGCAGAAAAACTTAATAATTGGATTAGGCAGATTGAGATCTACTGCAAGATTCAGCAGATCGTGGAGGATGAAGCAAAGATTCAGTTGGTGTCTTTGCGATTAACCAACACTGCTCTCGTTTGGTGGGAAAGCAAAGTGCAAAGCAGCAAGAATGTTGGTAATCTTTATTCCTCTTGGCCTAATTTCATTTTTGCATTAAAGGCACAATTTTACCTGTTGGGTTACATGCAAAAAGCTTTAATGAACTAGCAGTATTTAAGGCAAGGCAAAGGTCAGGATGTTCAGAGTTTTACAGAAGAATTTAGGAAGCAAGCACTAAATTTTGGTATTGCACTTGATACACCTGAAATTGTAACTATATACATTGGATCGTTACATAATTATATTAGGCATTCATTGTTATTATTTGAACCAACCACCATTGATGCGGCCAGTGTGAAGGCCATTCATATTGAGAACAGGGGCAAATATGACAAAGATGACCAATCAAAGAGAACCGCAGCAGCCAAGAGAAGGGGAGAAAAACCCTCTTGTACACATTGTGGGAAAGAGGGGCATGATGAAGGAAGTTGCATCCTGAGCTGAGACCTGAGAGGAATGAAGAAAATGGGATATCAAGGAAGGGGCCTCGGCACCCAAGGCCAAGGCATCATAAACCCCATCAAAGTCAAGGAGTTGCTGCATTATGCAGGACTTGGATACGTCTGAAAGGAGATGGGGAAAAACTCTGATATGGCCAGTAACCAGCCAACGACAGATGATGAAATTCCTTCCTCACAATCCAGCGATAGTGAAGGCTCCATGAACACCTTTCGAAGGAACACCAAGGGGAAGCACCCCAAGACAGCCCCAAAGGTTTGGAGGAGAAAGAATCATTGTAGTCATTGTAACAAAGAGGGACACCAGCAAACCACATGTCCGATGCTTCATGCTTTGGAACCATCGCCAGAAAAGCCGAAAGATGAATATGTGCAACCGATACAACCACCCCGTCCACGATGGTCTGCTTTATTGAGTTGGTTTTTTTAAGGGTAATAACTTGTTATGGCCACCATTGTAAATCATTTGTTGCATTTTAGTGTAAAAGTGATGAGATGTTTCCATCACTTGGTCAGCAACAATGATGTATGGTCATGTTTGAGTTGTATTTTGAGTTGCATGTTAAACTATGAAAATGATGTTTGGCCTTATGAATGTAAATCATGGGTTGCAGTGATGAGGTGTTTTCCATCACTTGTTGGAGCAACCATGATAAGTCGGCCTTGTTGTCATAGCTGGGGTATTGAGTCCATCTTATTGTAAATTTGACCACCGAGTGTGATAAACTCGTGGCAAGTATGGGTCATTAGTTTGGTCATGTTATTTGAAAAAACAATGTACTACAGGTTGCAGAGGTAGCAGGTGTCGGTTCGTCGCTTAAGGCTCCGAAGGACAAAGGTGAAGGAGATAGAAGCGAGACCTTTTCAAGGCGGTTGTGATGCAAAAAGGATATAAAAGAAGTTGCAGAGTACCTTTCATGCTTTTGGAGGACCAAAAGCTCCTCAGTGGGGAGGATTGATCCAGGAGGATCTCGAGATGTCAAGGGGATGGATAAGGCTCGAAATTCAAAATGGTAGAAAGGAAAAGTTGTTGGCATCAGTTGAGAGGGCTCGTCTTCCTGATCGGGTGGTGTGAATGGTTCGTCAATTTGAGCTCGTATGCAAAAGATAGAGCTCTTCAAAGATTGGTATGGCAGGAGAAAAATGGGGCCCATAGTGCGCCACGTGGCATCCCAGTTAGCATGTGGGACCCACATGGCAGCTTGACACTTGGCATCCTTCCAATGGCCTCCTAAACGTGCACAAGAGAACAAAAATCATTCTTGGTTATGAAATAACTATATAAAACATATAATAACCAAAATCAAGAAAAGAGGAGCTTATATATATATATATATATATATACCCAAAAAAAATCTTATTAAAAACCATTTACAAACCTCATATGGTATGGAGTTATAAAAAAATCATACTGTTATTATAACAAGGCTCCATTAATAAACCAACGCATTACATGGTTTATGGTATATAAAGTTAAAACCCACAATTTCATAACTAACGCATGGTGGAATATCATATGGGCCAACCACATATATATATAGCCACATAACTTTCGGCATGGAGCGCCACAACCGCATCAACAGTTGACCGACGAATGGGTACAGGGGCTTGGGTAAGTGGCCACGTAGGAGGTCCCACCACCCAAAGCCACCCACAACATAACTAAAAAAACCAACCGAAGTTAATGCGTATTGTATGGTATGAGGGGATGGGTGCGGGCCTGCTACCCAACAAAGCATTTTAAATATATATGGTTAGATTTGTGAATCTTGAGAAGTGGGACTATTAAATTTTTTCATGGGAAAGGGTGGTTCACAAAAACTAATATATGGTAAAACTAGAGGGGGCATGATTTGATCTCCTAACCTCCCTGAACCAATTCCTAAGTTTTACCTTTACATCAAATTGTTTTTTTGAGAATTCCACACAGGAAATTATATAAACCCAATCTTTTACCCACAACAGAAGGAGGAGATCAACAGGGACGTTTTTCAAGGCAAGGAGAGCAAAATTTTTGAAGAGGGTGATTTTGGTCCAGTATCAGAATTGGGCAAGTTTTATATCGATTTTGCACCTCTCAGCGATGGGAATCCAACAGTGGTGTTAGTTTTTGCAACAGAGCTCTCCAATTTTCAGGCATTTTCAGCATGGAGGTATAATGCTCCATTTTTGTAACTGATGAATGTAACTTCTTTTGATGCCATTTTTAATGAATGAAGGCCTCCCCATTGATCGAGCAGGGCCCGAAGATGTAGTCCAAGAGGGACGAACTCCGTTATCAAGTTCTTGTCTTCTTGTCTTTTTATGCTCTTCTTCTTCTTTCTCTCACATGTGCACATTTAAGGTTTCTCTTTGGTTAAGCTACAAACTGTATATGTAATTCTTTTAATGCATCTATAAACAAAAGATAACCTAGATCAGTTTGCATCTGTAGAAAGAACGCCTTACAAGAGCCCATTAGAAGCTCAGACCACTCCGACATGTCCTTACAACATTACCAAGGCTGTGGGAAACAATGCTTTGGAGCACAACATTCCTCCATTCTTTCGCTTGCACCGAGTGTTCAATGTGGAACGCCATCGACCATGCTTCCCACCATTATTGGACACATTAGCGATTGTAGAACAAGTCACCAGGGACCAAGTTCACCAGATGGAGGAAATCAACGCAATGGGGACCATTGCTTCCTAAGGGGGAAGGAATGATGCAGGTGGATATTGGTGGCCACCCACCTATCCCACTTGGACCCCCACAACTGTCTCTGTCAGCTTTTTTGTTTCCTTAATTGTAGCACAATTTACTATTTCTAGCAGTTTTTCAGGTCCTGAACTTTCGGAGTCATTTTGAGGCCCTAAACAACGTTTTTTTGGGAAATCTGAGAGCAACATGGGTCCATGGACCGATGTTTCTCTTCCTAAAGTTGTAGTTCTTGGATAGATCTTTCTAACGAGAAATTGTGCGCGTCAAACGAAGATCGTATGCCAAAGTTACGATCCCAGAAAGTTGATCTACCAATTTACCTAAACGGGGCCCACAATTTGGCGTTTCATCTCCTAGGGTTAGGTTTTTGGATGTTTAGGGTTTTCCATTGTTTCTCAACAATAAATAGGCCTTCGAGCCTCATTGTAACATAGTTCAGAGGCATGTAGCCGCCACATCTCTTCTCAGAGATAAGCTACCATCACCCTAGCTGGTTTATTTCCATTTCTGTTTGTAAGCATATTTCAATATTTTACATTAATGAAATGAAGTATTATTTCCTCTGCATCTCTGTATTTATGGTGATCTCTGTAATTTGTTGCGTTCCTGTTAAATCCGGATCATGTCTCCTCCTACCAATGGAGCACCTTGTAAGTCTCCTTCAATTTTAATTTATCCATATCAACATTGTAAAAAAAACAATAACCCAAAGCAAATAGAACTGGAGAGGAAACAACAATAAAACAAAAATTGAGAACATATAGAACTCAAATGCAATAATTTCCCTCACTTTGAAGTTGGAGGACCTCTAAAGGCTAATCTAAACTAATATCAATGGGAAAACCTTCAAAAATAATGATAGCCATAGGCTAGTACCAAGTAGCTAGAGTTTGCCTACCTAACATAGATATAGAGAACTACATGGAGGGCTTGTCTATATTTAGATACCTTTAGCAGAGTTAAGGAGGAAGCTCAAGGTCTCAATTCCCACAAACCAAAACCCACCCATGTCTATGAAAGATGCTTCCCCTGTAGTAAACCTCCATAATATCCGTACTTATCAACGAATGAAACTAGATGTGATGAGGGAAACCCATTTTCTCATATTTCATGTTGGACCCAAATGCACCACATGGACTATGCACAAACATGTTTAGAGCAAGTGAAGGAGGTGGAAAGACCACATCTCACCTCGTGGTCTATATTGGTACCAATTGTTGAGTTGAGAAATGTGCCAAATGAAGGGTGAGAAGGCAAAGGTCCGATTTCCATTCAATTAAAGTATTAAACTAGATCTAATGATCCCATTTTCATTCGAGATCTCTGGCTCAAGGGTAGAGGCCACCTTTGCCTAATGATTAACCTCATCATTTAATTCTCACTTGATATAGAATAATGATACTTGTTCAAAGTGACTAGTGACTTTCTTGATCTTGCTCATGAGAGAATTAAGTTGATTTCCTCCACAGATGACTGTGTCCATCATAACTTTCATTATTACTATCATATCCCCTATGACTATCAAAGATTGAATGCCTCCTTCCTTGATAATGGAAAGGCCCTACCAAAATAAATATGCTTCTTCAATATTATTAGAAAAACTTCTTCATCCCCAAACATAATACATTGTGTTTTTTTCCCTTCCAAAATCATGCAAACTCCGTCAAATACCCACCACCCTTAATATATTCAAAACACATAATCAATCAATATACTCACTAATAAAATAAAAACAATTATATATATTTGATCTATGTATAACACAAAATTATAAAAATCCTTTTTTATTATTATTTAATATTAATAACATTAAAAAAACATTTTCAAAGTTAAATAAAACCATATAAATCTTATCCGTATTAATAAGTATTTTTATATAAATCTATGCAAAACTCCATGCATTGCTTACATATTTCATAAAATTTAGAGAACTTGATCTTCACATCACCCCATTTGAAGTGATAGTTGACAAATGCAACTCACAAATCCGTGCAACATACATATTTCCCTAGACAAAAATCTAGGGATTGGTTATGGGATTAACCAATCCCTCCATCAACTACCCACGACCCTTAATAAAAAAAAACATTTATATATATTTGATCTATATATAACACAAAATTATAAACATCAATTTTTTGTTATTTAATATTAATAACATTAATTTTTTTTATCAAAGTTCAATACAACCATATAAATCTTATCTGTATTAATAATTATTTTTATATAAATCTATGCAAAACTCCATGCATTGCTTACATATTTCATAAAATTTAGAGAACTTATCTTCACATCACCCCATTTGAAGTGATAGTTGACAAATGCAACTCACAAATCGGTGCAACATATATATTTCCCTAGACAAAAATCTAGGGATTGGTTATGGGATTAAACCCTAACATGTCCTCTCTTTGAAATTCATAATTACCTAAATCTAGGGATCAGTGATGTGCTTAAACCCTAACCTGTCCTTTCATGTGTGACTTCCAAATTCACGATTCCTCTCTTTCCCGAAAATGTTGAAGATGTATTATAATCATTTTCTTGGATGTTGACATTTTTTTTCATTATGATCCCAAGATGGGTTGGAACTCGGATGGATTGAGATGCGTACAAGTTAAGAGTTAAAATTGAGTAAATTTAAATAAATTATTAAAATTATTAAAAATATATATTAATTATTTTAATTAAAATATTCTAAAAAGATAAATAATTATTTTTATGTATAGTGTTCTAATTTAGTTAGTTAATTTAAATTATTAAAAGTAATAAATTATATTTTAATAAGTATGTTTTTTGGATTAATTACATGAGTGTTATTTGGTTGACCTTTTGAACTTGTTAATGTAGTTCGTCTTCAAGACAAATGTTAGTTAGGAGGACGAACCACATTAACTAGTACATCATTATTATTTAGTTGACGTTTGGAACCAAATAATACTGATGTGATTAATCCCAAAGACATGCTTACTAAATTATGGATCACAAGAGTCTAAGATCTAAACCTAATAAATTATAAGTAAAAGGTTAAAGGTTAAGTCTCTAGATTAATTATTTTCATGAACATAATTTGGTCTTATTAGATATCCTTATAGGTTAAGTTGCCAAAATTACAACTAATGAGTCTAACTTGACACCATCTATAAAATAAGCACCTAAAATAAATAAATAAATAAATAAATAATATATATATATATATATATATATCTATATATATATATATATATATATATATATATATATATATAAATAAATATATAAATCTATATAACATTTTTTTTAATATTTATTGTTTTAACATATTTTTACATAAAATTTTAATAATTTAAGAATTTAGAAGAATTGTAAGAACATGTATTTCTTCTTAAGAGATCACATGTTCAAAACAAGAGGGGGATAGAGTATGTATATGTTCTTAAATTTTAGTAATCAAATAGTTTCGGAGAGGTGAGTCTCTTATTCCACAAACAAGAAGGTCTCGTACACAAATTTAGTGTTTAGCTTAACCATAACCTTAAAATTAAATTGTTGTTATTTTTATTATGACTTTGCAATTGTCATGTATATAGCTTGAGTGGTAAAGAGAAGTTAATATTATCCACTCCACTCGAGTTCTAATCCCATTGAAAGATAATTAAAAATCATTTCTACATAAAAAATAATTAGATAATTTAAAAAAACAACGAAACTTGAGTTTAATTTGTGATATATGTACTTGAGTTATGAGTTCTCCATTTTACAATCTAAAATTCTACTTCCAATTTTTTTATATCTATTTCAAAAAGTTCTATAGAGTCATCATGTCATAAAATTGAACATTGAACACTTGTAAATTGGATATTTTAGAGGTTGAACACTTGTAAATTGGATATTTTAGAGGTTAAATACATTTATGGATGGAAAAGACAAAGGAGCATGCCACTTTACCCTTTGCATTTCCCTCTTGATGTGAGGCTGCACTTTCACTTTACCCTTTGCATTTCCCACTTGATGTGAGGTTGCACTTTCTTCTCAATGTGAAAGCTGAGGTGGATTGAAAGTCAAAGAAGGGGTTTTGGAGAGCAAGTCAATAGCTTTATTATAAGTTAAGGGGATCTTAGATTAATGGTTGGACATTTTATAATATTCTCGTAAAAGGTAGGTATGGTTTATGGAGTTGTCTATAATGCGACTTTTTGAGATTCCGGTCACGGAATTCGGCGGAACAAATTGAGATGAAATCATGATTTGTTGCAGTTAAAATGGTTTTTTAACTGCATATTCGGATTCAACACCCTGAAAAACCCCTGGGACGCTTTCATTGTGCAGAAACTAGTTATCAAACTTGGATTTCAATAAATTACTGCCGAATTTTCACCGGAAAAAATCGCCGGAAAGGCTTTCAAAAAGTCGCGTTAAAGACTATGCCATGGTTTATAAAGATGGGAAGTAGGCAGGGGACCAATCCACAAACTCATAAGGAGATGTTTTTGTTTTTGTTTTTGTTTTTTTTTTTTTAAATAATAAAAAAATGGTTAATTTAAAGCCTATTAAAAGTCAAATATAATATAATATTATATAATAAATAGTAGTTAAAAAAAATTATAAAATATGGTATTATAATTATTAATATTGATGTTGTGATAGGTAAAATGATTTTCTTTAAATAATAAAAATTTGTTAATTTAAAGCATATTAAAAGTCAAATATAATATAATATAATAAATATTAGTTAAAAAATATTTATAGAATATTGTATTATAATTATTAATATTGATGTTATTGTTAAAATGATGTTGTTATTAGGTTAAAGTGAATATGAGGATGTTATTATATTAATATAGAATATTTTTCAAAAAATATATAGAAATTTGCATTTCAAATTTAATATTTAAATTAACAATATTTTCTATATTCATTATAAAAAAAGTCTAATTGTTTATTGAAAACAAAGGTTACATAATAGCTAGTAATTAACTTAAATATAACTTAATTAAATTTAAAAAAAAAAAAAAAAATCATTACAAAAACAAAGCAATTAACAAAATGTTGTATTATTGAAAGATGTCACCAAAAATTAAGAAATATAATTAACTTATATATACAAATATGTTTTTAATAGAAAACATTATAACAAATTTATTATTTTTCTGTTTGTATACAATTTCATACTTCTAATTATTATATAGTTAAAGGTTTTAGTGAATATTTAATGAAACATTTTTATTTTAAATTATCAATTATTTTTTTGCATAAGATGTATGTACGAAGTAACAAGGTTGCATATTACACTTGTTAATAATTAAATCAAAATTCTAAAAACCTTATTCTAAGATAATCACACCAATTAACATAATTATAATATTTTATAAATTTACTCTTTATTATTATTATTATTCTTAAAACCTTTTATATTTTTTAACTCTTCCTTGTGGTTTTATTTGATGTTCATTAAAATAAATTAAAACAAGGGCTACATAATAGCTAGTACAGTCCTTAAATATAGCTTAATTAGACTAAAAAATAATAAAGGCAAAAATTTCATCACAAAAACAAAACAACTAACAAAATGTTGTATTGTTGAATGGCATCACCAAACATTAAAAAATATAATTAACTAATATTGTTTATATATATATATATATATATATATATATATATATATATATATATATATATATATATAATTTATTAAATATGTTTTTAATAGAAAAAACTATGATTCATGAAAATGGAAATAATAGAAAAATGAAAAGAAAAACAAATTAAAACAAGGGCTACATAGTATCTAGCAGTGCCCTTAAATATAGTTTAATTAGACTAAAAAATAATAAAGACAAAAATTCATCACAACAATAAAACAACTAACAAAATGTTGTATTGTTGAATGCCATCACGAGATATTAAGAAATATAATTAACTAATATTATATATATATATGATTTACTAAAATATGTTTTTAATAGAAAAAACTATGATTCATGAAAAACATAAATAATAAAAAAAGAAAATAAAATTAAAAACAAAAAATAGTAATTAATAGAAATGGAAGTTACTAAAGACCCTGTAATAAGACCTCAACCAACTTACAAATAAATAAAGTTAAATAATAATAGAAAAGAAAAAAATTGAGATCTCAATGTGAAATTATGGATAAGCATATTTTTTTGGTGAAAGACAAACTATTTTTTTTTGGTGAAAGACAAACTAATACGCAGTCAAAGCAAAGCAGTCAAAGCAAAACATAATGCATAATACCATGCCTGCTACAAGTATAATAAAATCATGTAGTATTGACATCTTTAAATAAAGTCTTTATTGAAATTAGACTAAGAGTTGCAAGTATATTGAAATTAGATTAGGAGTTGCAAGTATATTAGTCGGTTCCCATCAATATATTGTTAAATCACATTCAAATCAACAAAGTAAATAAGTGCAATATGCAAGGTTGATGCTTAGTACCTGCCTCTTATGCAAAAAAGTAATTGGTAGCAAGTATTGAATGCTTGAAAAAATTCATAAATCTAATAATGAAACACATTTGAATACGACAAAGGGAAGTAACATAAGTAATTAATGGACTAGATAACCTTGGAGCAAAATAGAGATAGGTGCATAGATAACTTTGGATGAAACAATAGCCCCAACATCATCGTTTGTTACAAAAGTTAAGACTTTATTAAAATAAAGAGGAGAAATTACAATGTCTAATATCTTTATATTAAATAATGTATGTATATGTTATAAATAAATGTCTAATATATTTATATTAAATAATGTATATATATGATATAAATAAAGTAAATAATGTTTTAAAAAACTATTTATTGTAACAAACTATTTAGTTAACTCTAAATTTATGCTCATCTTAATTCAAGGGAAAATAAATAATCTGCTTAGAATTTCTATGGAAAAATCAAATTGATATGAACCCCTTGTCATCTTAATCGCGTGGTAGTTACACAAAGGCTTAAGTGTGAGTGCAAAAGATTCCTAAAAATTATTTTGTTTATTTTATATTTTTAAGTTATGATTAAAATTGTGAAGCCAAAAGAGAAAATCTTATTTATTGTAGTGCTGCCTTAAATTTTATTGGTAAGATTTATTGAGAAAAATGATTGAACCAAATTCATTAAATAATAAAAATCTGAAAGGGAAAAAATGAGTGTAATATGCAATGTTGTTGCTTTTATTTTTTAAAGCGACAGTTTCCATGGTTAGTATAATGACCACTGTTTTTTTTTGGAAAATAAAATATCAATTATGGAAAAATCCATAAATTTGAAAAAAAAACAAACATTTAATAATTATAGGTTTATTTATATTTATTTTTTAAATAATTTTTAATTCTTAAAATTTAATTTTAAACAAAATAAAATTAGCTATCTACCAATTAACAGATAGAAATTCATTTTTTAAAATTTAAAAAATAATTCTCAATTTCTAAAAACTAAATTTAATATTTATTTTACCAAAATTTTAATAAACTTTTCAAATAATTTCTAAAAAAATTACAAATTAATTAAAAATAAAAACATTTTTACTCACACTTATTACAAAATATTCAGAGCAAAACCTATTTTTCCCTATGAAATTATTTAAAACATAATCAATAACAAAGTTAATGTGGGAATTATAGTTGTGATACCAGTTTGTGCTTGTCTTATAAATTTATGTTAATCAATTGTGCTTTTCTCTTAGCAAAAAAGTATGGTATTAATTCTAATAATATATTTAGAACATAAAATTATAAAAAACCAATAAAGTGAAGAGACATAACTTTAAAAAGTAAGAATGATGCATGTTAACATTATTAAATATTATTTGTTGACATTAATTATATATAGTATTTATTTATATTTTATAAATTTGATATTATTTTTTGAAATTAATTATATATAATATTAATTTTTATTTTTTTAGTTGAAAATATTTTATTAAGTTATAGGAAAAGTACACCGTGAGGAGTTTAATTTCAAAATATTACCGATCTCATTTTTAGTAGATTTATTAGCTAGATGGTAATGGAAAAATACTCTGACAACAACAAAAGGAAACTTAAAGACCATAAACAGATTGTCCAAAGTAACCAAAAAGCTTCAAGGATTAAAATACAACCCACAATCATCCTTAGTCTGCTACATTTCCCAGAGCCGGGTCATTCGAATGATTTCCCTGTGGCAGATAAAAGGCTTCGTGGACATTTGCCTCCATGAGAGCCATCTTGCCTTCAAGATAGTCCAACCTCTCCTGTATCCTCTCTTGACCTCGACAAAGGGAGAGCAACCAATCCATCATATGCCACTGGTTGTGCTAGAGGTCGTTGATAATTAAGGCAATGACCTCATTACAGTGATCATGTCGGTCACGAGCAAACTAGTCCACCAATGTTGTAACATGATGAGCTTGACATCTTGGGCTTATCATTAAACCCTACGCCCATCAATTGGAGGAACATGAACCTGAAAAATGTCTCAATTTACATCCTCCAGCGGATTCTATATTAACAGAAATGAACGTCATCAATCCATTTTATTTGCGCTTCTAGAGAATCAAAGGGCGGAGGTGAATCTACTCACTTTGGTGAATTGGAAACCTGTTGCTTAACCTCTTCCCCATAGCCTTGTTGTTCCACTCCATGTGCTATACCTTGGCCCCGAGGACTTACACCTCTACGGGCATGACCTCGTTGGCATTGCATGCTACTCCAGATGGCCACCACACATTACACACACAAAATGTTTAACCCAAAGACCCAACTGCTAGGAGGGATGGAATTCCAAAAGTCCCATGACATCTCACAAGTTTCCAAGCCATATCCAAAAGCGGACTGCTAAAATCCAAAATGCCCATTGTTGCGACGATGATCACCTTTCGCCCACCAAAACGGGTCGTGCAAATGACCCCTCCCTTCAGTGACAAACCACCTCCAACAACACCACAAACACGAACTCCTACATGCCCCCTTAACCTGAAGTTGACACCTAGGTCCCACACTAGAAAATACAAGCCCTAGTGCTACAGACCCACCACCCCACAAACTCTCTAGAGGCGAAATACTACAAAAATAAAGGATACGAGACACAAATGGACTTTCAACATCATCAACAACCACCACGACAAACCCCCATAACACACCGAGCACCTCTACAGTGACCCTACCAAACTCTCCTAATAACAATGCTGCACAGAAAGGAAAACTAAACAAGAAACCTTTACCAGTTCGTCGAAGAGACGGGAAACCTCAATAGCCAACGCGATGGCAGCTCGTCTAACTTGGTTACCAACACGGCCCAACTCTAGGAACTCTCCCGCAACTAGAACTGCCCAAATCGAACCAAGGTCCTAGATGATTATGCCCGGAACCACCTCCTTGACAAAAATGAAATCATTCACACCTGAATTACTGCTTAGATTTGAACTCATAGAATGGAAGGTAGGGGATCGTTGTGACAAATAACCACCCTATGCTCCAAGGAAGATAACCCCACCAACGTCTCACAACCCATTCCTTGAAACAAATTATCGAGACCCACGACAAACTAAACCACACAAATACTCATCACTATTTCTTAAAACTTGTTATCCTACTCACTAACAATAACTTCTATGGCACACCTCCACATATCAATTAACAATTACCATATAAAAGAAATTAAATACCCCTCTCAAACCCTATCCCTTCGTTAATCTCCCCATTACAAAATTTTTAAATTAATATTATACTTTATATATTTTTACAAATTCGAAAAATATTTTTAACACATATTTTATCTATATACATATATAAATATAAATATAAAACTAACTTCTCCATATACTCAACTTAAACCAAATTAATTCGGCCTGGAGTATGCCGTAAAACTGCTTCTGCTTGGCTAGAGCTCGTCTTCCTCGGACGTAAGGAAATAGGTTAACGGCCCAAGACCCAGAGGCATCTGGCAGGAGTGAGAGCCTGCTCCCGATTACGGACCACCAGCAGGGTTATGCCAGGTGGTGTGGTTTTCCTATTTAACAGTGATGAGTCAACCCAGCATTCGCGGATAGCAGCCAGAGATGGCTGTCCTCACTGTTGGTTTGACACCTGAGTTGATAGGTTTTACCACCTTCGGAAAAAAAAAAAAAAAAAAACTTAAACCAAATTAAACAAAAAGTTACAAGCTACAATTTAATGTAAAACTTCACCAAAATCAATGCATGAGGTGGCAGGTAAGTTTCTTAATGCCCATAAGTTTTGCTCGATAAAGTTAATACAAGGCAAGACTCTCTCGCGGGATATGCCCACCCAAGTACAAAAGGTATCCAGATGTTTCGGTCGCTGTTTACCTTTCAAGGAGGGAGATATGTGAAGCTCCCTGATTTGATAGGACTAAGAGATTTAATAATTCATTGGCATTTGAACATTAGTAATTTGTGCAAGGTAGGACAATATCTCCATATATGGAGGAATAAATAGAAACATTTCCAAAATGGTTTATGGGATTTTTATTTTTATTTATGTTAGGGTTAGTTTTAATGTTGGATGGAGTAACGATTTACTCTTTAACGAATGCTATTACTATGATTGTACTAAGTTAGATTGAGTTTTGATAATTTTTGGTATAGTTTAATTTTTTAAAAATGGTTTTCAAGTTCAATCTTTTCTCGTGAAATTGTGGAGACTAAACCCCACACAAACCAATTAGCTCACAAGTCATAAGTTTATGTGAGTTTGAATTATAATCACTTACATCATAGCTATAGATAAAATCAAGTAGTAAGTGTTATATATATATTATTCTTTTTTAAGAAGTGAAGGTATGTAATATATAAAATTTGAAGTTTATTCTTTAAAATAAATTTTAGTTAATTATATAAATTTTGCCTATTTTAATTTATAATGATAAAATTTAATACCATTTATTTTAATTTATTGATAAAATTTAATACATATTCATTACTTTTAGATTTATTGGATATATTGATGGTAGTTTTATAATTCATTTTAAATTTATATAATTATTGTTTTGAAAAGTTTATAGGAAAAATTTGAAACCATTAATAAATGGATAAATTTAAATATTTTTTTTTTTCAAATTTCCCCTTTATGAACTTTATCGAAAGTTATAATTTCACTTAATTAATGAGAATTTTAATTAATAAATTTTGTTTTTATAAATTTTGATCTAGTAGAAAAAATCTGTGTTGTCAAAATTTAAAACATGAGAAGATTAAATTAGAACATTTTCTTGTTATAAAAAATACTCATTGCAAATGCCGAGTTTGTCCACTTATTAACGGGCTTCTAATGAAAACAAATCGACATTGATTATGAGTTTATGATAAGGAAATTAATGATCCCTGCAATAATGACAACCAACCCGAGGGATTGACCTTGACACCTCTTATATGAAGCTTAAAGCACTCCAAGATAGCTCACTAGCTAATTCTATACAAATTCTATTTGCACTAATAATAAAAATTCAATAAGACTTAAAGAGAACACAAGCTAAGTTTAAGTTTATAATATGTACATATGGGTCATGATTTCTTAGTGCCATGAGTTCAACAATTGCCTCAAATTACCCCTATTTCCACCTTATAATGTTGAACAAAGTCCAATGAAATCTTTGCACCTTATAATGTTGAGTAAAGCCTAACAAAAATAAAACCCAACGAATAATATTCACATAGGGGGAAGGAAGTGCACTTAGGTCATCAATTTTTGATATCATAAATCCAACCTCTATCTTTGTATGATTTTATAGCTATTCCAAAGTATTTGGTGAAGATTTAAACTTCCATTAAAAGTGTGAAACTCTTTAATCCCGCCACCAAACCCATTTCCAAATTTATTGAGATTAAGTTTTAAAAATAATATGAAACCAATTTTAAAAATAATATGAAACACATTTTAAATTTTAGAAAGTTTTAAAACAATATGAAATGAATTTTAATTTTATTTTTGTATGTCTTCACAATATTTTAAGATACATAATGTATATATACATTTAATCCGTTTTAACACTTGGTAAATCCAGAATTAAGATGAATCTAGACTATTTTGATTATTAATTATAATTATAATATTTTGTTTTGTTTTGTTAAGCTTGGCAGGACCTTTCATTTTCTATTTATAATCGACAAATTTACACCACATAGTTTGGCTAGGTGGCCTCAACTTGCCCAATGGGAAACCAAGTCTGTTGGCCACTTATCCTCATTGTAAGCCATCCAAAAACAATAGAGTTTCAATCTCTCTAGCCAAGCTATATATGTCTTTGTTTCATGACTAGACTCTATATTTCTATCTATACATACTTGCATGATGAAAAGTAAATGCTAACCACATATATAACAAAAGTAAACATGGTAAACTGACTAGCCCTTCTTCTCCTTCGAGGTCGATTCCACAGGCGCAGGGTCCTTAAGAGTTGCTCCAGGCATCTCCGACAATTCCAGGATGCATGGAATGTGTCTTTCAATTATGTCCAGTCTAATATCCTGCTTATGGAGTTGGAACTAAATTTTTTGCAGATCTTGTTTGTAGCTCGACATCCCTTGGAGAGAAATGCCATACCCACCGAGATCTATTCCATGGCTTTACCCAACAGGCTTTTCATTAGCCAGTAGAGGTACAATTTCTGCTTGAATTGCGTTATCCTGCCTCTGGTATTCCCAGGGTTTAGGACAAGTGTCCTCCAATTTTCCATATCCTCCTCTGTCTCACTGCCCTGTTTAATTTCCCTTTGCCATTCCTCTAACAGATTCAGGATGCCTTCATATGTTCCCTCACGATATGCCGCAACAGCTTCACTACTAAGATGCTCTACCGATTTCCTCCCTCTGCGGGGCTCCGATGTGCTCGCATCCTTATCCTTTTTGGGCCCCAGGCCCCGTCTTCCACGTCCATGACCTCTCGCTGGCCAAGACATGTCAATGTTGTTCGACACTTGTTTACAACAAAGATTTGTTAACCGAGAGCACTTTGACATATTATAGCACTAGTTACTGCCCTGACTTGAATTGTCAATGTCGTCATCCTCCCCATTCATTTCCTTTTTCCATTTACTATTAGTACAAAAAGAAAGATGGTCTATATATATATATATATATTAATTTCATTTTTATTTTATTTACATCACATTATTTTATATTATAATATCTCTACCATAACTTTTGGGTATAACAAATATATTTACAATATCTCTAGCATAACCTTTGGGTATAACAAATATATTTTATTTATACAAATTAAATTATAATTTAAAAAACCATTATTAATAAAATCATATATATTAAATATAACATCTATATGTTTGACATTTTTAATATTAACAGCTAGAGAACTTCACTATCAATTATTTCATTTATTAAATTTTTTTAATATATTGATTCTCAAATTTACTCATATGCATACAAAAACCTAACATTACTAAACAATCTTAACAAATATATTTTAATTAAATTGTGAGTTAAAAACCATCGTTAATAAAATTACATATATTAAATGTAACATCCATATGCTTCACTCTTTTAATATATTAAATGTAACATCCATATCCTTCACTCTTTTCATATTTTTATTAGGAGCGAAATTTAAAAATGAAACAAAACATGGTCCAAAGAACTTCATTATAATTGTTTTGACATTATTATCAAATTTTTTGAATATATATAATGAACAAATTTACTAGTGAGTAATAATTTTTGTGGCAAATTCTACACCATCTTTTCTCATGAGTGCTATCACTGAAATCCACATCAGAATCTCATAACATTCAAATCTCATGTTTCACATACGAACAAAACCCTAACATTGTCTAACAAATATATTTTAATATATTAATTTTTTAATTAATTATAATTGGAAAAATCATTGTTAATAAAATTAAATATATTAAATATAACATGCATGTGTTTGACCCTATCAAATCTTTTTAGTAACATTGTTGATACGATGCCACCTCACATATCACCCCATCTGAGCAACAGAGTGGTCGCTCCACTTAGTGGTGTTGCCTAATTCTTATCTTCCCTTCCTAAATAAAGAGAGGAAAATCTTAATATTTTTTTTGGAAAAAAATGTTTCTCATAAATATAAAATCTTAACATTGAAATGATATTTTATTGTAGGACATTACAACATTATTTTTATATCGGGTTGGAGAAACATTAAATGAACTTGAATTTATAATATATATAAATAAATCATACTCTACTCAAGATTATTAATACAACCCCCACATAGTAGGATTTGCTCCTTTTTAGCGCTTGGTAAATCTAGAATTAAGATGAATCTAAACTATTTTGATTAATTATAATTATAACTTTTGTTTTGTTTTGTTAAGCTTAGCAGAACCTTTCATTTTCTATTTATAATCGGAAAATTTACACCACATAGTTTGGCTAGGTGGCCTCAACTTGCCCAATGGGAAACCAAGTCCGTTGGCCACTTATCCTCATTGTAAGCCATCTAAAACCAATAGAGTTTCAATCTCTCTAGCCAAGCTATATGTCTTTGTTTCATGGCCAGACTTTATATTTCTATCTATACATACTTGCATGACGAAAAGTAAATGCTAACCACATATATAACAAAAGTAAACATGGTAAACTGACTAGCCCTTCTTCTCCTCCGAGGCCGATTCCACAGGTGCAGGGTCCTTAACAGTTGCTCCAGGCATCTCCGACAATTCCAAGATGCATGGAATGTGTCTTTCAATTATGTCCAGTCTAATATCCTGCTTATGGAGTTGGAACTGAATTTTCTGCAAATCTTGTTTGTAGCTCGACATCCCTTGGAGAGAAACCACCATACCCACCGAGATCTATTCCATGGATTTACCCAACAGGATTTTCATTAGCCAGTAGAGGTACAATGTCTGCTTGAATTGCGTTATCTTGCCTCTGGTATTCCTAGTATCTGGGACGAGTGTCCTCCAATTTTCCATATCCTCCTCTATCTCACTGCCCTGCTTAATTTCCTCTTCCCATTCCTCTAACAGATTTGGGATGCCTTCATTCGTGCCCTCACGATATGCCACAACAGATTCACTGGTAAGATGCTCTACTGATTTCCTCCCTCTGTGAGGCTCCGACGTGCTCGGGTCCTTATCCTTTCTGGGCTCCCGACCCCATCTTCCACCTCCACGACCTCTCGCTGGCTGAGCCATGTCAACGTTGTTCGACACTTGTTCACAACACAGATTTGCTAACCGAGAGCACTTTGACATATTATAGCATTGGTTACTGCCCTGACTTGAATTGTCGATATCGTCATCCTCTCCATTCATTTCCTTTTTCCTTTTACTATCAATACAAGAAGCGAGATGGTCTAGTTATTAATATTATATATTATATATTTTATTTTATTTACATCACATTACTTTATATTACATTATCTCTACCATAACGGTATAACAAATATATTTACAATATCTCTACCATAACCTTTGCATATAACAAATATATTTTATTTATACAAATTAAATTATAATTTAAAAAACATTATTAATAAAATTATATATATTAAATATAACATCCATATATTTGACATTTTTAATATTTTTAAAATATTTTTATTAAGAATAGAATTTAAAAATAAAACAACTAGAAAACTTCACTACCAATTATCTTGACATTTTCAATTATATATTGATTCACAAATTTACTCACATGCATACAAAACCCTAACATTACTAAACAGTCTTAACAAATATATTTTAATTTTTTAATTAATTATGAATTAGAAACCATTGTCAATAAAATTACATATATTAAATGTAACATCCATATGTTTCACTTTTTTAATATATTATTAAATGTATTTCTTTTAATACTTTTTTAATATATTATTAAATGTATTTCTTTTAATATATTAAATGTAACATCGATATGCTTCTCTCTTTTAATATTAATAATATTAAGAGTGAAATTTGAAAATGAAACAAAACATGATCCGCATAACTTCATTATAATTCATTATAATTGTTTTGACATTATTATCAAATTTTTTAAATATATTTAATGAATAAATTTACAGTGAGTAATAATTTTTGTGTCAAATTCTACACCATCTTTGCTTATTAGTGCTATGATTGAAATCCACATCAGAATCTCATAACATTCAAATCTCACATTTCACGTACCTACACAACCCTAACATTGTCTAGCAAATATATTTTAATATATTATTTTGTCTAGCAAATATATTTTAATATATTATTTTTTAATTAATTATAATTGGAAAAACCATTTTAATAAAATTATATATATTAAATGTAACCTACATGTGTTTAACACTATTAACATTTCTTTAATAAAAAACACTATTAACATTTCTTTAAATCCTTTTATTAAGAGTGGAATTTATAAATGAAACAAATCATGGTGCATAGAAATTTTAAATTATCATTTTTTAATATATTTAATGGACAAATTTACTATGTAAAATAATTTGTCTTTTTTGCCCTCTCCTTTACATAGTTCATACGATGCCACCTCACATATCACCCCATATGACCAACAGAGTGGCCGCTCCGTCGAGTGGTGTTTCTAATTCCTATCTTCCCTTCCTTCCTAAATAAAGAGAGGAAAATCTTAATATTTTTTTTTTTTGAAAAAAAATGTTTCTCGTAAATATAAAATCTTATCATTGAAATGATATTTTATTGCAGGGCATTACAATATTTCTTTTATATTGGGTTGAAAAAATTTTAAACGAATTTGAATTTATGAAATGAAATGATATTTTAAGGCCTATGAGATTAAAATAGTCTATGAGACCATTAGTTATCTGTTTTTTGCTCTTTGCAATTCAGTGTTTTTCCAATTCAAATTGATGATCAGATGAACCTTCCAACAATCCCCTCGCTAAAAAGACAATGCCAAGAAACTGATGCTAACATGTTCTCATAACTTTCTCTAATGTCTTTGAATGCATCACATTCCAAAATGAAATGTTTTTCTGATTCCACAGCCCTAGGCGTGCAAAATGTACACACCCCTTCTTCCCAAGCTTCTTTAGGCCTTTTCCACCATCCTGTTTCACACCGAAGTTGATGTGAGTTGGTCCTTAATTGAGCAATAAGAACCTTTGCCCTCCACGAAATGCTATTAATTGAGCAATAAGAACCTTTGCCCTCCACGAAATGCTATTAATTGAGCAATAAGAGCCTTTACCCTCCACAAAAATGCTAGCTCCAATGAACTCTTTTTGTTGTAAACCACACGTAGGGTTGAATTCCTCAATGTAATATTTCTTCTTTCTACCCAACTCTTTTCCCCATACCTTTTTACGAAACTTCTCCATAACAAAATCCTTTAGCTCCTTGCTATTTATGGGACAGGCATTGAGGTAGAAATTCCATTTTTGCATCCATGTGTAGTTTTGTTTCATCGATGTTTTCTTTCTTTCACTCATGCCTTCATTGAAGATAACATTAGGCCATCTACCTACTCTCATTTGTTCAATTCTTTTTAGGTATCTATGAACTGCACCATAGCAATTGCTTCAATGGAAGTTGCTCCTGTTTCACTCAACATTATCTCATAAGGTACCGAACTTTTTATTTTGAACTTGCTCATGATCAAGACCATTAATACAACCCCCACATAGTAGGATTTGAACCTCGACTTTTTGAGATATCTCAGGACTCACGCTACTTTGATCACCAATTGAATTGCCCTCGAGACCTTTTTCACCTATTTTAGTATCCTAAGTAAAAATTGTAAAATTATAATTTCATATTAAATATTTTTAATATCTAATTTTATATTTATTAAAATTTTAAATATAAAAAATATAAGTAAAACATAAAATGTTATTATTTTTAATAACTAATCTTAAATTTATTAATATTGAACTTTGAGGGGGTGGATTAATCCTAAGGAAGCACTATGAGGGCTGCCCTTACTGCATGCATGTGAAGGAGTTACTCACTGTAGGCGTGACACAACAAGCATGACAAGGCAAATGCAGAAGGTCATCTGATGCACTTAATTCATTGGGTATCAACTTGTAACTAGCTTGACTGGTTAATCAACTAGTTAATAATGAAACAACATCTTAAGCTTTGTTGTAATTGTTTTTCAAGTTGAAAGACCTGGCCCTCCTAGCCTGGTCCCTTTGTTTCCATTAGCAGTGTACACTCGTTAGTGTCTGGTCTTCAATGATTCGCTTAGTGGCAGGCGTTTCTCCACCTTTTGCTTCAATTCCTCTGCTTGCAGCTCAACCCAGGTATCTTTTAGGTATTACAAACAACTTCTTTGCTTTTACTTTCCTCTACCTTATGGTTATCTCAAGGCTATCAATTTTGAGCCAAATTGCATTTACTTTTATCGCTTCCTTTCTTCTCCACTCTCCATTTGGCTTGTTTTTGTATTCTCCTACTCTTGTTTGTTCTTCTTCTCAACACTCCTCTCCCCAAATCTTGGCTTTGTCTTTGGTTCTTTCTCCACTCACTATTTAATGCCAAGGGAGAGGGCTCGTTTTTATAGAGGAGGAGGGAGACAAAGCTCACAAGACCAAATGAGGTCTTTAGCCCAAGCCCGCGCCTTTTCAGATAAATTTTGTTAAAATTCCCTCTTGGTTATGCAACATGCCCTGTATGCCATTAAGCAGGAGTTGGCTCGGGAACAAGCTACATTGTCAGATTCAAACGTTTTAATAGAGGTGAGGGATCGGATCTCCGATTTGGGAACAATGAGAGCCGGACACAATCAGTGCCTCCACATCGTGGACTTACACTAGCATCTCAAGCACTTGTTGGGAAAAATATTGTTCAATCGTATTAAGAGTAGGGATGAGCTCCTCCTTCGTATGGAGGAGATTCGTTTTCTCTATGAAATCATGCATGGCTAATTACAGTGTATGGAAGCAGATCTACTTAGGGATCGAAAATAGCCACATCCTGCATGCCCTAAACCAATTGGAAGGTAATATGGTCTCTCTATGGCTTCAAAGCCACTATTAGTATGCCTAGCTACTACTACAATTTATGGTTTTTGTATATGTTTAATGTTCATTGTTTTCATGGCTATAACAAATTTTAAAGCTAATTTTGGTTTCTACATAATGGGCTTGGCCAACACTAGCTCAACTTTTGATTTTTCTGGATGTGACAAGCCGATTCCTGGCTAGTTTTCTAAGCTTGGCTTCCACTTAGGTAGGCTAGAGTTGGTCATGCTTCTCAACTTTCTCTGTACATATATATTTGCATAATATAATGTTGTGAATTTCATATAATAAAGAGTAGGTAAGAGTGGGTGGAACTTTGATAAATCTAGATCGAACAAAAGTGCTTGATTTTTCACGGGGATTATGACATACATGAATTATATATATATCGTAGGTAAGAGTGGGTGGAAATTTGATGAATCCAAATGGAACAAAAGTGCTTGATTTTTCATGGGGATTATGACATACATGCAATAATAAAGTAGAACATATTCCTTTGTTTATAGGGCTTCAACTACTAAGGAAAAGGCATGTTACAAAGTTGGTGGTCCTACGAGACTCAACGATTATAATAAAAGCAATGTTATAACACAGTCAAGTATCCATCCTCGATATACAACAATAAAATATGCTAGGACCCAATAAGAACTTGTGAATTCTGAAGAGTTTCAACTCTTGCACATTTCAAGGGCTCATAATGAATGTGTTGTCACCTTGGCAAAAGAAGCATCCATCATCCCTGAAGAAAACTTGGTCACTACATTTGGGAACCTTGTGTTCCAATTCCCTAATCACTCTTAATAATACATCATTATTATAAAAATGGGATGTTATTTATGTCATCTCATCTCCCCTTTGAACCATTTTCTTCTCTTGACATCAATGGGACATCGGTTATCTCGTAGCATGAACCTCCTCTACATCAAAATGTGTCTAGTGCCTTCCCTTGCTTGGTTATCACTCCCCCATTTATTCCCTTTCTTATCAATATGGTTACTTTGGGTGGGATTAATCACGTGGATGTAGGTGTATAGTTTTGCCACAGGGTATCCCTTCCTATCTTCATTGTGAAATATTTTATTTCCTCTACTAGTTTCTAGGACTTTTCTCCCAATTGATGAGTCAATTGAACATACTTAGTCTTGTCCTTTACATCTACCTCCATCACACTAGTAAATTTAGGGTACATTTTTCTAAAATTTCGGTTCATCTATGCCCTATTGGTCATATTCGCTTGGTTTCTTCTACTTGATGGTTACCAAACCCCTAACTTCTCTTGAGGACTGCCTAATGAATTGATCTCATCTCTCTAATTTCTCCATGGTATTTTTGGTTCCCTTACCTCTATTCCACCATAATGTGTTGTAGAACCTCTCCGTACCCACATTCTAACCTCTACGCAGGTTCTCAAAGTTCAAATTTTGGAGATTTGAAACACATGAATGATTTGGAGTAGTTACAATGCCTCCAAGGGATACAAGAGCAACTTTGGGACCAAGAATACATCTAATTTTCAATATATTGTCAACTTATGGAGCATAAATGGGTGACTTGAAGATTGAAAATCATGTGTTGAAGGAAAGAACTATAAGATTGGCCTTTTACATTGCACACCATTTACCATCCTAAAATCAAGGCCTCTTACTAGGATTGGCTCCCTAGTAGGCACAATTAATCAAGGGCAATTGTTTGATGAACAAGGATAGCCAAATCAAGAGAAACTCAAAGGAGAACAACAATGGGTGAGCATAGAATTAAAATTGGAATATGCATCTTCTCTATGTGTTTTATAAGGTAATTTTACTTCAAGATTCTTTTGTCACAGTTTATACTACTAGTTTTCACCAAAAGGTCAATGTGAACTAGCAAGCTTTTTGTATACAAAAGGAAGAATGTTAAATGATATGTTGTATAAAACATTATGCAACGTGTACTTATATGTCAATTTTACATACAACCTTATATTTTTTTCCCCGAGTAAAAATCACAATTTTCTATTAGTAAAGAAAATAACATGTTGTACATGCCTAAGTGGCATATGAAAATGTTGGGCCCGTGGCCGCAAAATAAGTTATGTACAAAAAACCCTTATAATGTGGACTGTAATCAGTGTTGTAATAATATATACATCATGGTCTATATCAAAATATATACATTATAGGTCTATATCAAAATACTGTGTCAAAAAATTTGCTTCAAAATTAGGGCTTGATGGCCCTCATATAGTGTTGATCTATGTACAGTTGATGGTAATACTAGAAATTCTCATCCCCCTGCTATTCCTTTATGATCCAGATACCCCTGGGCTAGACCGTTGCCTCCTTGGATAATTTTTCAGCAACCTGGTTGCGCTCCCTGTAAATATGTTGACAAGAAATATATTCAAATTGGGATTTGAAAAGCAATCCCTCATATATTTCTGAGTGAATGCATATGACAAATGGATGCATTGTTGAACCAGTTTATGATGATTTTTGAATCCCCAAAGATTACACAACCTTATATTAATTCAAGACTCAACCATTATATAATAATAATAATAATAATCTAATTCCAAGGTCACGACCAAGCCAAACATAAAATTTGTGTATGAGACCTCTTGATTTTTGGGACAAGGGACATGCCTCCACGCAACAATTTGTTGTTGTTGTTGTTGTTTTTTTTTTGTGTAAGATAGGTAGATATGTTGTATTAATTCATATAAAAAGAAGTAATATGAGATCAATCTTCTATGTGCACTAATCGACCACTAGGGAAACAATACCACTAACATAGAAAAATTGTTCTTTCCCACTGAAAGAGTCTGAAACTGAAATAAAAAATTATAAGACATTGTCTTCTTGATATATTAAATCCCAAAGTGCTTGCTATAAGTTTGTCCCTATCATCCCTTGATTTCAAAAACATGTAAAACATGGCAACAAAAATTATCAGGAATGACAACTATTTAGTAGGGGAATCCACTTGAATTGTAACAGGTAGGATGGTGTCTTCTACTAAATCTGTGAAGTCTAAATAAACCAGTTTCTTAGCCATTTTCGTCACTTTTATGTCGAATTTTCTAACCTCTTATAGTTTTCATCCAAGCAAAGAAGAAATTTGTGTCGCTCTTTAAATCTTTTAACAAGAACCTTCCCCATAATTATTTTTGGTTGTGAGCATTTGTACACACTTTACATGTACTTGGTTTTCTTGGTCCTAATGATGTTTATATTCGGTATCCAATTGCCACCTTGCTCCAATGCTTCTTCATTTGAGATGAACCCACGTTTTATCCTGGCTTGTCTTTGTGCGTTTTCAACTTATTGTTTGTATTGTTGGAGGAGTTTTGCTATAATAGGTCCTTGAATAATTATCCATTGCACTCTATGCCATAGAAGTGGAAGGTCTCATACTGTGATGACAACCATGTCTGTTACGAGCTATTTCACCTCTAAGAATGATTATGTTACAATAATACTGCGAGTGAAGGAGAGGATAATTTTAGAGGAGGCCCATAAACCAATGGGAAGAGGAGTATCTATTTTTTTTTTTTTTTTTCCTTTAGGAGAAATCATTATTTTATTAATAATAACAAAATTACATTTTGTAGATGCTGAAGTGCATATCCAAAAGCAAGTCAAAGACTGTTTTTCAAAAGACACAAACAAACAGAAAGAAAATAATGTACAATTGGGGAGAAATTAAACTTTTCTCCCCTTTTTCTTCTCGACCTTTCACCACTCCCCTTGAGTCAGCAAGGATGAAACAAGTGCTAGAGAAGTGTCCTCCACAGGGCGAGGATTTTCCTTGTCTGAATTTGAGTGATTTGAAGTATGATGTCTTTTGGCACCGTTGGTATCCATTGTGTCTGGGATCTTCCCCAACAAAGTGTCCATCAGATCTTGTGATACTAATTCCTCTGTTTCTGGTTCCTTGAATGTCGGATTGTTCTCTTTGGGAATGGGGTGTTCCTTTTCCTCTTCTTCCTCCACATCAGGGACATCAGGGTCTGGTGGGGGGAATTGCCATCCCTTGGGCTGTTTTCCTACTTTCTTCTTCCTACGCATATCTTTTTTAGCTTCTGGGCACGTATTTTGAAGATGTCCTGTTTGGCGGCAAATTCTGCATCTGAATGTAGTATTTTCGTAATCTAGTATCTGAGTCCAGCACCCCTATTTATACTTGAGCTGAATTTGGTCTGGCAATCCTTTGCTGAGATCTACTTCCACACAAATGCATGCAAATGTGTAAATTCCTTCCTCCGTTCTTTCTGTGTCCATTTTAATGAAACGCCCAATGGTGTTGCCTATACCAGACAGGACTCGATGGCTCCAAAAATGTAGTGGTAGGTTGTGAAGGCAAACCCAAACCGACATCCGAGATACAACCATTGTATTTGGATCAAAATTTGGAAACCATGGAGTAATGAAGAGACCCGTGGATCCCATGAACCATGGTCCTTCCCTCATAATGATGTCCCTTTCCTCTGATGTACGAAATTTAACAATAAAGAATCCTTTGGAACAGAGATAAATGTCACATGTATTAGTCCAGGTTCTGAAGACCCAATGGAAAAGGTCCATATATTTGGGCCAAAAATAGTTGAATCTGCATATTATCACATGTTTTTCCATTGTAGAACAATACTCATCTGTTTCTGGAATATCCGTATTTAATTCTGGGGTGAAACTCAGTTGATTCATCATGTATGGAGCGGGTTCTGTGCCAACTTGCTTTGATGATGTTGTTGTTGTTTTCTTTCCTTCAAGAATGTTCTTGAGAGATAACCCTTTGATTTTTTTCTTTTGATGCGTTTCTGGGGTTTTTGCTGTGCTGCATCCTATGCCATTGCTTGGAGGATTTGTTTTGTTTTGTGTTGGTCTGCGTGCCTCCCCTCAGCCTCAGATTGAGAGTGATGGTAGACTCAGGTAAAATTTTGTAGACCATAAGAGGTTTGTGGTCTTGGAGTACTCTGCCTCCAAAGATCAAGACCTATGATCCTTTAGGATAACCAGTATGCTGGAAGATGTTGTGCTTCAGATTCTGTACAGTTTTGGTAACCTGCACCCAAGCCAGATGTGTCCTCCCAGAAGGGGTTTTAATAAAAACTTGAAAGGGAAGAGGCTTTACCAGTGATTCAGGTTTTGGTTCTGACTGAGAGGAAATTATCCCATTCTCCTCAGATTCGCTGCACAACTTTGTATTCCAAGTGCTTTCCTTCGAGGACTGAAAACACCAAGAATGGGTGAGATCTGGTTCTGGCTGAGTTACACCGGTTGCTTTGTTGGGCAGATACCAGAATGGAGGTCAGGGAGAGCCCATGGTCACCCCATTCGCCACTTTGTCCATCAATCCCTCTTTTCCTTTGGCCTTGGGCCTGTTCAGCTCCGCCAGATCCACGCTGGTGTTGACAACAATCCTCCCTCTCGCTTGACTGAGCCGCCCCTTACCTTTGTCTCTGGGCCTGGTCTGAGCCACCACGCCCTCTCCTGCTTTCACTGTAGTCGAAACCCTAGCTCTCGCAAAGGCCCTCTCGAGCCCCAGTTCATTCATTCCATATTTGGCTTTGGGAGGCTGCGTTGCAGTCATGGGAACCCGATGCAATTTGGCCAAATCTACACGCAGGGCCGAGCCGGGCTTGGCACCATGGAAGAACGGCAGAGGCACAGGGTAACCGACAGCAAATGAGGTGCCATATTTGGGAACTTCAATGCGTTCTTTTCTCTGGGCCTGGTCTGAGCCACTGTGCCCTCTTCTGCTTTCGCTGTAGCCGAAACCCTAGCTCCCGTAAAGGCCCTCTCGAGCCCCAGTTCATTCATTCCATATTTGGCTTTGGGAGGCTGCGTTGCGGTCATGGAAACCCGGTGCGATCTGGCCAAATCTACACGCAGGGCTGAGCCGAGCTTGGCACCATGGAAGAACAGCAAAAGCATAGGGCAACCGAGAACTTCAATGCATTCTACAACACAAGCAGTGGACACCATCGATATGCACTCTGACCTCACCCAATAAAATAGTATGCTCAATGATAGTTGTGTTAATACTCAATGGGAAGAGGAGTGTCGATTGAGAAGACTAATGGAATTCTCACTTATATAACTTTTGCCACCGAATACCAATACAATTGTACAAATATCCATTGGTAGTCTCCAATCTAGCACAACTCACCTATTATGGGCCAAAATGGAGAAGGAAATGGAAGAGAGGAGAGACTCAGGGGTTGGTTAGAAAGGGAGAAATGAACCCAGGTGTCAAAGGAGGGATAAATGAGCAATTCAAATGAGCAACATAGAGATCTATGACTAAGAAACATAGGAAAACATCAAGAAGGGAGGGAGATGAGTAAGTCTGAGACATAAGAGAGGCCTTGAATGCAGAATTACACTACTGTGGGAAAACCATGAGGAGTACAAAACATCATGGAAAAGGAGAAGGTGGAAAAGAAGAGTGCCTTAGAGGAGAACTTAATGTTGGAATGAAGACAAAATAAGGAAAAACAACAGAGACTATCCACGAGAAAGAGAGGCTGAAAACTTTGAATGATAATACGAACAAGAGTAGTCAATGAAGTCCAAGAACAACCTCACTATTGCTAGTGAAAATCCAAGACCATCACAACAAGGGGAAGAGGATATATGAGGAGAACATGTGCCCGATTAAACAGAAAAAGATGGCATGGCTAACATGTCAGAGCCATTCTAAACTTACGATTGAAAGGAAACATCAACTGAAAAGAGAGATAAACTAGAGTAAAAATAAACCTTCTTCCAAAGACAAATTAGGGAGGAGGATAATTGTATAATACTTCCTAGAGGCAGATCATAACTATTTGTTGTCACTTTGGATTCCACCTTACTGAATTAAGTACCCAACTACTAACATGATACAAATGTACCTCAAATGCCAGTTTCCTTATAGCGTTCTCTCGAAACAATGCATAACGATGTAATGCATGTTATGGTTTTGATGGCATGACATTAATGCCTTGCAACCTGTTGTCACTCACTACTTCATAAGGTTATAAGTTGCCCAAAGTACAAAAAAATAGTGAAGTTTGAATCCATTTCCTAAGACAAAAAATCTCTCAAGATCGAATCAGACCCTCTCCATTGCATAATGCTCGTGATAAGCTTTCCAATGATATATAGAAGTCCAAAAATGGACTTCTAGATTAGAAGTTAGAGCAGTTTGAAGATGGGGGTTTTGTTGCCTTGAAATGAAAGAGGAGCACATTGGAGGGCCCCGGGCACAACAAATCCCACATTCCCATGATATCGCAATACCGCAGTCCCGCAATCAAGTCCCGTGATCCCGCAGTCCCGTGATCCCGCCGTCTAGTGATGGGCCATCCTTAAGGAATTGCGGGGGGTGAAACACATTGATAACGCAAATCATCGATAATTTGGGACCTCAACATTAAATCGTCAAGGAAGGCCGAAATCATTTAACAAAGGAAATGCATGCAAAAACAGGAATGGGCGGCCCCCTTTCTCTCTCTTCCAAGGGGCCACGTGGCGCAATCCCATTGACCTGTATGTATGACATGACAACTGACGTCTTTAATGACATGGCATTACGGGTGACATGTGGCACACAGATTCAGATTTTTTAGGAGTCCTATAGGGAAATTTATGGGTGACACATGGAAGTGATGACATCACCCCCCGCAGATTGGCAATCAACGATCACACACAACAAAATTCATTCTTCCACTGAAGTTCCTTCCCGGCCCGCGATTGCGATATGTGGGAACTCCCTGGACGCAATATTTTATACACTGGAGTTATAGGGATGTCGGGTTCATCCCTTTCAAAATCTGCACGCTCATTCATCACTCTATCCCACAGATCCATGATCGTAAGTCTCAAGGGGAAAAGCCTAAAGGTAAAGTGCTATCAAGCATCAGGACGTGGGATTCCAAGTAACAAAGGAAAAAGGCCCCCAGAACGGAAGCCTGAAGGCCTAAGCCCCTGGTCACAACCCCCAGTCATATGATAAGAAAAGCGAAAGGGGATAAACCAAAGGGGTTTGAGGGGGATCATAGCCCGCAGATTCATAATATTTCAAAGGAAAAAGCCCCAATTACAGCAAGGCCCCGATAGTACAATACAGGGCATTGAAGGCGTATGGGTCAGCAGCTGAAGTAGTGAATGAAGTATGGCGTGGCAGTAGATCAGTATGGGGGGAACTCAGGAAGACTTAATGGCTTGACATGGAGCCTCACTCCTCTACACAACAAAGGACCGCCGAGACAGGCACTTGCAGCGACCCACTCCCTATTCCATAGAACTGGTCATCCACACAGTAAAGGCAGAAATGAAAGAAAACGGCTCCGCAGTAGAGGAACACATCACATCATGGAAGTGGCTTGACCAGAGGCCATTCACATGGACAACATAAGGGACACTTCCTCCATCATCCTCGTTTTGGGGAACATGAACGCCTTACATGGGCCGAGACATCTAGTCTAGTAGACAGTTGGAGCTCTGGATTGGATATTTTGTAAACTGTAATTCTAGCTCCCCCTCTTCTTATAAAAAGGGGGAAGCAACACGTTAACAGGTGTTCGTTGGTTCCAGAATTTTTAACCCACAGGGTCTGAATTCTGAGATGCCATTTGGTTTATTTTTTTTTTCATGGGGGCGTCGTTGATATCACATTGAATGTATGCACTGGTTATTTGGACCCTTTAAGATAAATGGCATTTCCCTACTGATTCCAAGAATGATTGATGTACAATATGTTTTCCCTTCTGTAACCTCATTTCATATGTTGTTTTTCCTTCTCTTAAATTTTGTAATGAGATTGTTAGTTTCTCCTTGGTTCATGGATTTACCCTAGCTGCTAAATAGAGAACAATGCCTATGTGTATTACAGATTTACTAGTCTTGTTCAATAGCCTACAATACCTGTAATAACTCAAATTTACTTGTGTTATTAATTTAGCTTGTAGTACCTGTATGAGCACAACCTTTCTCACACTGTTTAGTGATAGAGGTACCCATGTCATAGGCATGAAACCTCAATAAGTACTCTGCTGTTCCTATCACTCCACCTCCTCCCTCTTCCATATTTCTACTGGAAAATACTTTCTTAGGATTTAGTGTTGTTTACAACCCTATACATCGAATTCCATATTTTTGCTGGAACATTGCTCCTTAGGATTTTGTTCGTTACAACCCTATGCATCTACTTCCCTCCTTCATTTCCTCCTCTCCATGATTTCTAGATCTTCAGTTTTAAGTTGTCTCATTGTTGTGCATCGGCCACAAGAAGAAGAGGCCATTTATCTTTGAGATTGCCCCAAATATACTCCCAGCATTTGGATCCATGTGTTGGCTTATTGAACCAAGCCCATCCTATTACCTTCTTACGTGACAATTGGAGTGCTGAAAACCCCTCATAGATTATCTCTTAAGCACTCTTCTCTTTAAGATGTCATAGGCACTAGTCTATAACCAACCCAGAGGCTGTCTCTAGGAGGCTTTCTATCTCCCTTGCAGCACTTGCGCTGTTGGTGCAATTTGAAGCGACAATAGCATTTTGGCATCATTTTCAGGGAACAGATTATAGTATTTTTCTCTGGGTATGACAAAATTTTACATTCCCTCTGTTAGGTGAGCAGGGGAAGTGTGGGTTGAAGATCTCTCACCTTGGAAACTCCACTGTTTCATTCTATGGTAAACATCCTGGCGACTCCACTATCCATTTCTCTAGTTGATCATCCTGGCTTTCGAGCAGCCCAATACTTACTCTGATGCTACAGCAGCCGAAACTTTCCCTACTTTTGAAACTGAAATCACTCATATAGGGAGGTTTCCGAGATGGCCCTTCCTGCATTCCTGACCAACCAATTTGCCCCACTGGATTTCTCTTCTATTGCTGGTTATCCCAATCATGTCCCTGCATTTCATGTGTGGAATGCCTATTTTCCTAGATTGATTGGGAACAAAGAGAGAAGGCCTCACCAACACCTCAAATATTTTTATGAATGCTTGGAGCAACAAGGTATTTATCTTGAAGATGTACAAATGAAGTTGTTCAAGTTGTTTTTAGAAGAGGATGCTAGAGTTTGGTTTAAAACGATAATTGGTGGCAACATATCTTCCTTGAAATGTTTTCATACAAAATTCTATTAATATTTCAAAGTATTTTACCCACCGAATGCTCTATTTGAAGATTTCAGCGCGCATTTTAACGATGAATACATTCCCGAGGTCGAAGACCCTACTGAAGATGTTTGTGGAGCTCTTCTCCATGAAAACATCCACTTGCATCAAGAAGCATCACCAAATGAGCAAGAAAGAAAATAAAGAAATATCATCAAGCTACCAACAAGCCCTTAAGGATTTGATTCGACTGAATTTGATGTTCCTCCTTCCTATGATGAACACAACTCTAGTGAAGAGTCAAGTGTTGCAAAGCCACATCCCCAGTCTTGAGATGTTGCACAAGGAGAGGAGGCTTACCAAGAGGTTAATAAAGAGGCTCCAGTTTCCAATGCACACCCTTCACATGAAGAGCAAGATCAAAAACCTCCTCCCATTTATGATGCATACTATTCAGAGGAGGATGAGATGGTCGCAGAGGTCTAGAAGGATATGTTTACTAGCAAGTGGGGAGAAAGCTCCCAAAAACAAGTTTTTCAAGGAGAACCCAAAGCTGAAAGACCACGTAGAGTCTGTTACTATATGTCATAGAAAGATTACTGCCAGGAATTCTCAACAGACCCTCCAGTTTATGACTCTTACAGTTCAGAAGTTGAAGATTCCATTGCAGATTTCCAAGAGGGTTGGCCCTTTGAAGAATGGGTAGTAAAAGATCAACAACAAGATTTTCTTGAAAGACCTAAGGTTGAGGAGCTGGTAAGTAATTGTGGCTGCCCTGACCAAGAGGATATTGGTCAGTAGACTGCTCATGAAAAAGAGGTAGCTGCAAACTTTCCTTGTCCATTCCATGACCCTGTGGCTAAGTACATGGGCATATTCTTAAGCCAACAACAGAGGTTATGTCTAGAGCATGCATCAAGCTTTTCATTTGCAGATTTTTCATGGTGCTTTCTTGTTTTAATTTTTATTTTTTAGCAGCATGAAGGCATAAGGTCCAGTACTCAAATGCTGGCCTGGATCCATTGGAGGGTTGAAATCACTTAGGTGAATTGAGCCCTGTGCATAAGTAGGAATGTACATAAATAAGCTCACTAGCTGAGCATTTAATTTCTAGTTGTTAGAATTTTTATTTTTGCATTTCAGTTTGAGGTGGAATTCACTCCCTGCAATCAAAGTTTCATGGAGATTTTATGTAAATTCATATATTTCTGACTCCATGCCCAATGGTGAAGGATATTTGTCTGCTCATTCTCAGTACCTTGCCAACAAGGCACTGTCCCCAATTGGAGCCAATGTTGTCACTCACTACTTCATAAGGTTATCAGTTGCCCAAAGTACAGAAAATCAGTGAAGTTTGAAGCCATTTCCCAAGCCACATAAGCTCTCAAGGTCGAATTGGACCCTCTCCACTACATAGTGCTCGTGATAAGCTTTCCAACGATATATAGAAGTCCAAAAATGGACTTCTAGATCAGAAGTTAGAGCAGTTTGAAGATGGGGGTTCTGTTGCCTTGAAATGAAAGAGGAGCACATTGGAGGGCCCCGGGAGTAGATTTTAACCCCGTACAGAAATTACCTGCATACGAATTCTAAAACACATAAAATAAACAATGCAAGATCATAACACATAAAACACATATACACAGAGATTTTCCCTTGGATCCCAAAACCGAGACTACCAGCTTGATTTTTCATTATTTTCCTTCCAATGTTACAATACATATTTATACATGCCGAAGCATCCAATACCATGGACTGAAAACCATCGTGTCCAATACCATGGACCGAAAACCATCGCGTCCAATACCATGGACCGAAAACCATCGCGTCCAATACCATGGACCGAAAACCATCGCATCTAAAAAACATGTGCAAAAATCATGCACAAAACCATAGGTGGGTCCGCCCAACCTAACATAGGGTCCAAAACCAAAATTTTCCGCGGCGCTGCCCTGGACCCCATAAAGTGGGGTTATGGGTGCCCTTCAAACCCCTGTTAACTACGTGGAAAGAATATAACACAACCCAACATTCTCCCACTTGTTGTTTTCTTTCCACAGGGGGCCACAAGAGAGCTTAGTCATTTTCCCAGCCCTGAAATGCCCATTGTCTCTCTACACCAAGAGAACTTCTCAGAGCTCACAGATTTTGTCAATGCATCTGCAGTATTCTTCAAAGTGTTCACCTTTACCAGCAACACCTTTTTTTCGTCTATCATATCTCTCACAAAGTGATACTGAATATCAATGATATGCAAGGTTCTTTGCCAAGAAAATTGCACTTTGGCTGTCACAGTCTATCCTTATAGCTTCCTGCACTAACCCCATACTTGAACACAATCTCTGCAACCAAACTGCTTCCTTGCTTGCATGAGTGGCTGCCCTGTATTCTGCCTCTGTAGTGGATAGTGCCACTACAAATTGTTTCTTACTCATCCAACTGACTGCACCTCCAAATAGGTTAAACACATACCCACTTGTAGATCTTCTCTGATCCAGATCTCCAGCCCAGTCTACATCAACAAAGCCACGAATATCCAACACTCTGTCTAATCCTGGTTGGTAGCATAGACCATAATCACTAGTGCCACGCAAATACCTGAAAACCCGCTTCAGTACTGTCCAATGCTCCTTTCCTGGTTTTGACATAAACCTGCTCAATACTCCCACTGCATGTGTAATGTTTGGTCTAGTACAAACCATTGCATACATTAGGCTACCGACTGCACTTGCATATGGAACACGAGACATGTCCTCTTCCTCTTCTTGTGTCTTGGGACATTGTTTAGCAGATAACCTCACACCTACAGGAATAGGAACCTTCACCGGTTTACTATCTTGCATATTAAACCTTTGCAGTATTGTCTTGACATACTTCCTCTGGTTTAACCAGAACTTCCTCTTTGCCCGATCTCTTTTAATTTCCATGCTCAAAATATAGTTTGCAGCACCAAGATATTTCATGTCGAATTTGGAGGACAATTGGGTCTTCAAATCCTCGATAATTTCTTTGTCATTTCCAACCAACAACATATCATCCACATACAAGACCAGATAAATAACACGATCACCAATTAATTTAAAATACACATAGTGATCTGCTTTGCTTCTCGTGTAGCCAAGTCCCCGTATAAATGTATCAAATTTCTGATACCACATCCTTGGTGACTGTTTTAACCCATACAAATACTTCTTTAACTTGCATACCAGTTATTTCTTACCCTTCGCTGCAAAGCCTTCAGGTTGCTTCAAGTAGATTTCCTCTTCCAAATCCCCGTGAAGAAATTTTGTCTTCACATCCATCTGTTCTGCCTCAAAATCAAAAGCAACAACAATAGATAAAAGTAATCTAATAGAAGTTACCATGGCAATAAGAGAAAAAATATCACCAAAATCAATTCTTGGCAACTGGGAATAACCTTTTGCTACCAACCGAGCTTTGTATTTCTCCACTTTTCCTTCTGCATTTGTCTTCTTTTTGAACACCCATTTGCTGCCAATGGGTTTCCTTCTAGCCAACAACTCACTAGATCCCAAGCCTCATTTTTGTGCAAAAATGCCATTTCATCAACCATGGCCTCTTTCCAGAGTTTTCCATCCTCTGAATCTACTGCTTCCTTCACAGTTCTGGGATCATCGTCAGTAATAGATAAAGCAAAATTTGAATAGAAAGCAAATGGACTATACCTTTCAGGTTGCCTTCTTTCTCGAATTGATCTTCTCACAGCCGGAGTTTGTGGCTCTTCATCTTCTGATTCCTCCTCTGCTGTAGAGTTTGATTCTTCTTCCTTTAGCTCAAACTCTATCTTCTTAGGTTCCTTTCATTGGACTTCATGTTTAATAACATCTTTCACCTCTCTGAACACCACATCTCGGCTGTACACAACCTTCCGTGTGACTGGGTTCCAAAGCTTATAACCCTTTCAACCATCCTTATACCCAATAAAGATGCACTTTTTAGATTTACTATCCAACTTGGTTCGTTTCTCCTTTGGAACGTGTACATATGCATCACATCCAAATACCCTTAGATGTGAAAGAGAGGGTTTCTTACCAGTCCATACCTCTTGTGGAGTCTTATCCTCCAACGCTGATGAAGGTGACCTGTTGACCAGGTAACATGCAATATCCACCGCCTCTGCCCAGAATTCCTGTCCTAACTCGACACCACTGAGCATGCTTCTTGCCCTTTCCATCAACGTCTTATTCATTCTTTCTGTAACTCCATTTTGCTGAGGTGTATATGGAGTAGTCTTCTGCCGTGCTATACCACACTTCTTACAGAATTCTTCAAATTCCTTACTGCAAAACTCTCCACCATTATCTGTCCTCAGCACCTTTATCTTCTTCTCTCTTTGGTTTTCCACTAGAGCCTTAAATTCTTTAAACCTGTCAAAGACTTCAGATTTCTTCTTAAGGAAATATATCCATGTATTCCTTGAGAAGTCATCTATAAATGATACATAGTACACAGACTTACCCAGTGATGGAACCTTCACAGGTCCAAACACATTACTGTGCACAAGTTCTAATATCTGTTTTGCCCTCTTACTACCAAAGGGGAAACTCACCCGATTTTGCTTCCCATATACACAATTTTCACAGAAATCAAAATCCAGAGAGATATTACTCATACCTTCTACCATACCTTTACCATGAAGTATCCAAAGGCCCTTTTCTCCAATATATCCAAGCCTTTGATGCCAAAACATGGTCTTCTCTCCAGAGACCACTAGATTTTCTGCTCCACTTTCAGGAACCACATAACTATTTCACCCATCAATAACAGTGCTACCTTGCAGCTTGTACAGAGTTCCAATCCGAACTCCCCGCATCAATACTAGTGCTCCCCGAACCATCTTACAGGTATCCTTCTCGAACACAATTTTTACACCTGCATCATCCATCTTGCTAACAGAAATTAGATTTCTGGCTAATGCAGGAATATGTAGAACACCTGGAAGCGTTCTAACCCTTCCACCTTGCAACTTGAACTTTACTTTTCCACGACCAATTATTCTAGCCTTATTGTCATCCCCCAAGAAGACATCACCACCATCATATTTCTCATACTCACAGAACCACTCTCTATGGGGAGTGAAGTGAAAGGATGCACCTGAGTCAATCAACCATGCCTCATGATCTACATGTGTACTTGAAGAAGCCAAGTACACATCCCCACCTTCGTCTGAGGTGGTTTTCACCTCTGCAGAAGGAGCCTCATCAGATCCCTTTCCTTTGTCAGGAGCTTTAGATTTACAGTCCCTTTTGTAGTGCCCTTCCTTTCCACATTTCCAGCACACCACCTTTACAGGTTTTCCTAGAGATTTAGATCTCCCTTTATATTTAGATCTCCCACTCGATGACTTATTTTTGTTTCTGTTCTGGGTCCGCCCTCGTACAGACAAGGCATCACCATTTTGGCTCTCCATATTTTTCCGTCTCATCTCCTCCGTCAGCAAGGATGAGACTATTTCATCAAAATGCAAGGCAGTTGCATTGCTACCTATTGCAATAACCAGACTATCCCACAAATCTGGTAGAGAACACAACAAACTGATGCACTTATCTTCATATGAAATTTTAATATCAACAGATGCTAACTGACTTACCACAGTATTAAATGCATTCAGATGCTCTGTCACCGAGTCTCCATCTTTCATCCTCAGGTTATACAACTTTTTCTGCAGGAATAGTTTATTCACTAGAGACTTAGATTGGTTCAAAGTCCCTAACTTGTCCCACAAAGCCTTCATCGTAGCTTCCCCTGATACATTCAGCAATACTGAATATGTGACACACAATCGTATTGTGCTCTTTGCCTTCCGATCCAACTTCTCCCATTCTTCATCGGACAATCTTGTTGGTTTAGTACCCATATCTACCACAATGCACTGGTCTTTATCCACCAACAGATCCTCCATCTTGAGTTTCCACAACTCAAAACTCTGACCATTAAATTTCTCGATCTCTATCTTTCCACTGCTCGCCATCTTCTTTCACCACCAGAATCGATCTCGCAGATATCCCACTGAACAGGGTCTACCACAGGCTCGAGCGAAACCCCTCAGCAACAAAGGCATCCCCTTGAAGCCAAAATTGCTCTGATACCAAATGTAGGTTTTAACCCCATACAGAAATTACCTGCATACGAATTCTAAAACACATAAAATAAACAATGCGAGAGCATAACACATAAAACACATATACACAGAGATTTTCCCCTGGGTCCCAAAACCGGGACTACCAGCATTTTTCATTATTTTCCTTTCAATGTTAAAATACATATTTGTACATGCTGAAGCATCCAATATGATGGACCGAAAACCATCGCGTCCAGAAAACATGTGCAAAAATCATGCACAAAACCATTGGTGGGTCCACCCAACCTAACATAGGGTCCAAAACCAAAATTTTCCGCGGCACTGCCCCGGATCCCATAAAGTGGGGTTACGGGTGTCCTTCAAACCCCCTGTTAACTACGTGGAAAGAATATAACACAACCTAACACCGGGCACAATAAATCCCGCATTCTCGTGATATCGCAGTCCCACTGTCCCGTAATCCCGCATCTTGTTGGTCCCGCGATCTCGCAGTCTTGCGATGGGCCATCCTTAATAAATTGCGGGGGGTGAAACACGCCGTTAGTGCAAATCACCGATAGTTTGGACCCTTAGTGTTAAATTGTTGGGGAAGGCCGAAATCATTTAACAAAGGAATTGCATGCAAAAAAAGGAACGGGTGGCCCCCTTTCTCTCTCTTCCAAGGGCCACATGGCTCAGTCCCATTGGCCCGTATGTATGACATGACAGTTGACGTCATCGATGATGTGGCAGTATGAGTGACACGTGGCACATAGATTCAACATTTTTAGGGGTCCTATAGGGGCATTTCCAGGTGACACGTGGCAATGATGATGTCACCCCCCATAGACCGGAAATCTTCGATCGCACACAACAAAATTCATTCTTTCGCCGAAGTTCCTTCCCAACCCGCAACTGTGATATGTAGGAACTCCCCGGACGTGATATTTTATACATTTGAGTTATAGGGATGTCGGGTCCATCCCTTTCAAAAGCGGCACACTCATTCATCACTCTATCCCGCAAATCAACAATCTCAAGTGTCAAGGGGAAAAGGCTAAAGTGCTATCAAGCACCGCGACACAGGATTCTAACTAACAAAGGAAAAAGGCCCCTAGGACGGGAGCCTGAAGGCTTAGTGCCCGAGGGCTAAGCCCTTGGACATAGCCCCTGGTCATATGATAAGAAAAGTGGAAAGGGGATAAACCAAAGGGGGCTGAAGGGGATCACAACCCGTAGATTCACAATATTTCAAAGGAAAAAGCCCCGATTACAATGAGGCACCGATAGTACAATACAGGGCATTGAAAGGATATGGGTCGGCAAATGAAGCAGTGAATGAAGTATGGCGCGGAAATAGATTAGTATGGGGGGAACTCAGGAAGACTTAACGGCTTGGCATGGAGCCTAACTCCTCTACACAATAAAGGACCGCCAAGACAGGCACTTGCAGTGACCCACTCCCTATTCCACAAAACTGGTCATCCACGTAGTAAAGGCATAAATGACAGGAAACAGTTCTGTAATAGAGGAAAACATCACAACATGGAAGTAGCTTGATGAGAGGCCATTCACAAGGACAACAAAATGGACACTTCCTCCATCATCCTCCAATTTTCTTTTTAGTTTTGAAATTTCCATTTATTTCCAAGAAGGGATTGAATCCCAATTGTAATCGTTTTGGGAAGCAACGCCTTACATGGGCCGAGACATCTAGTCTAGCAGACAGCTAGAGCTCTGGCTCAGATATTTTGTAAACTGTAATTCCAACTCCCCCTCTTCTTATAAAAAGGGGGAAGCAACATTTTAACAGGTGTTGGCTGGTTCCAAAATTTTTTACTCGCAGGGTCTGAATTCTAAGATGCCATTTTGGTTCAATTTGTTTTTCATGGGGGCTTCACTGATATCGTGCTGAATGTATGGAATAGTTATTTGGACCCTTTAAGATAAATGGCATTTCCCTGTTGATTCCAAGCATGATCGATGTGCAATATGTTTTCCCTTCTGTAACCTCATTTCATAAGCTGTTTTTCCTTCTCTGAAATAGTGTAATGAGATTGTTGGTTTCTCCTTGATTCATGGATTTACCCTGGCTTCTAAATAGAGAACAATGCCTGTGTGTATTACAGATTTACTTGTGTTGTTTAGTAGCCTACAGTACTATAGTGACTACAAATTTACTTGTGTTATTAGATTAGCCTACAGTACCTGTATGAGCACAACCTTTCTCACACTGTTTGGTGATAGAGATACCCACGTCATAGGCATGAAACCTCAATAAGAACTTCGTTGTTTCTATCACTCCACCTCCTTCCTCTTCCATATTTCTATTTGAAATTTTTTGCTTAGGATTCTGTGTTTACAGCCCTATACATCGAATTCCATATTTTTGCTGGAACATTGCTACTTAGGATTATGTTTGTTACAACCCTATGCATCTACTTCCCTCCTTCCTTTCCTCCTCTCCACCATTTCTACAACTTCAGTTTTAAGCTGTCTCATTGTTGTGTGTCGGCCACCAGAAGAAGAGGCCATTTCTCTTTGAGATTGCCCCAAATATACCCCCAGCATTTGGATCCATGTGTTGGCTTGAAACTACCTCAGTGAAGGCTTATTGAACCAAGCCCATCTTATTACCTTTTTACGTGACAATTGGAGTGCTGAAAACCCCTCACAGATTATCTCTTAAGCACTCCTCTCTTTAAGATGTCCTAGGCACTGGTCTACAATCAACCTAGAGGCTGTCTCTATGAGGCTTTTTATCTCCCTTGCAGCACTCGTGTTTTTGGTGAGATTTGAAGTGACAACACAACCAACAACGAATTGTGGATAAATTTCAAACTTGATACAATAATTTGACTATTAAATATAATTCAAATGATTATAGAAATTAAGTTTTATCTTTTTATTTAATTTGAATATTATCAATAATATATTCATTTTTTTTCTTTTTCCTTTTTGGCGACTAGAGGAATCAATAACTAGGGCTATTTCATATTCATGTGACACAAGGTCAATTTCGACCTCTACCACTATAACCCCTAGGTGCCTACATATGCCCCTTTTGCAAACACAAATAAGTCAAGAGGATTTGGATCTTGAATCTGTTGGTACATAACACTTCATTTTCACGGAACTTGCCAATTAAATTACCTCTAAGGTTAATAAGATACTCAATTTTGGGGGAAATATATATCTCGAGGGTGATAGGATGGGGGGATTTTTAAGTTTCCATGAAAAAGGCATTAACATCTGTGAGGACAAGTTGAGCATTGCCAGGATACGACCTTCCTGAGGAGGGACTTTCCAATCGTCCGGGTACCATTTCTTTGCCAGTACGGTTTCTCAGATGTTTTTGATGATTACCTGCCAAACATCCCTCTCTGTTTGTTTTTTATCTTTGAATACCCTCTGATTCCTTTCTTTCCACACCACCCAAAGGAGAAATCCAATAGAGATGCCCCAGGCTTTATTGAGAATAGGGCTTTTGTATGCTCTTTTCCTCCATTTTTCGATTGAAGCCTTAATGCTTGCGCAGTCTCGGTCTGAATGGCTGAAGAGGTTTTCATGATTCTGCCAAAGATGATTGCTAAAGGGACATGAATTTAAGATGTGATCCATTGTTTCCACCTATGACCCACACATGCTACATGTAGAAGGCCCCTGAACACCTCATTTTTGTAGTTGGTCCCAAGTGAGGGCTCTTCCATGACTAACCAGCCAGAGGAAGAATGCTACCTTTGGCCATAATTTCCCCAACCATATTCTACCCCAGATGGGTGGAGAATGTTGGTGTTGGTGTTCTACTTTCAGTTGATATCCTTCTTGTATTGTAAACATTCCCTTATTTTTATATCCCCGTCGAAGGATATCCGTTCCTTCCGAAATCGTTATTCTTCTGGAGTTGACCTCCTTGTCATATGTTGTCCATTGGGGAGAATCTGGAGCATTGGGCCAATGTTCTTTCCTTCTCCACTCACGCCAGGTAGATTTGGCGTCTGAATCCCAAAACTTATTCATTGTTAGGTTTGTAGATTAGTTTGTGAATAGGAATATCTCGGCAAGGTCTTGTCGACTGAATAAATTTTCCCTCTATTGCCATGCGTCCTGCCAAAACAGTGCTTTGTCTCCCCCCCAAATCTCCCAGAAGCTATGGTTTCTTATCAAATCCTTGTTTTCTGCTGCTAGGTTCCAAATTGTAGATCCTCTTGGTGTCCCCTGAATTCTCAGTCTCCCTTCCGTGGATGATGGCATTCTGTATTTCCTTTCCCAGATCTACTTCCATAGATCATTTCCTCCCTTAATCCATCTCCACCATAGCTTTGCTCCCATGACCTGATTAAGAGTGTGGGGATCTCTGAGACCTAGACCCCTTGCCAATCTGGGCTTGGTTAAACAATTCCAGGATAGGAGGGCCCATTTTTTTGGAATTTGGTGCCCTTGCCAAACAAATTTCTTAAAAAAATGTTTTTTGTTTTAGTACAAGCTATTTTGGGTGTAGCAAGGCCTGAGAGTTGATAGATGGGGATTGATTACAACACTGCTTTCAATAGAATTACTCTACTCACCATGTTGAGGGCCCGAAAGGACCAATTTTGAAGGCGGCTTTGCAGATGGTCAAGAAGGGCCTTCCATCTTGAAACTCTAAGGGAGTTGAAGCTAAGAGGAATACCCAAGTACTTTGAGGGAAGGGAGCCAATACGAAAACCCAATATTCTGGCTAGAAAGGATTGAGACTGAACAGTGGTGTTAAAGAAAAAAATATCTGACTTTTCTTTGTTAATCTGTGTTCTGGAGGCTTGCATGAAGTCTTGAAGGATAAGCAAGAGGGCTCTTGCCTCCTTGAGGGTGGCTTGGTAGAACATCATTATGTCATCAACAAACTATTGATGTGTTAAAGGGATGTCATTCCCCCACATGCGCAACCCTTTGAATTGGCCTTCTTGTACCTTCGCTTTTATATATCTCCCCAGACCTTCTACTGCCAGGATAAACAAGAAAGGGGAGATCGGGTCTCCTTGTCTAAGCCCCCGGGATGCATTGAAGGATTGGGTGGGGGAACCATTAAGGAGGATTGAGAAAATCGGGGAGGATATAAGGGATGATATCCACTAAATCCATCTAGGATCAAAGCCAAAAGTTTGCAGGATCTACAGAAGGTAAGTCCAACTCAGACAGTCATAGGCTTTAGATAGGTCCAACTTGATCATCATGCCTTTTGATTAGATGCTTTTGAGGGAATGGATGGCTTCTTGAGTCGTGGCTATACAATCTAGGATTTGGCGACCCTTGACAAAGTTGGTGTGCTCCGGGGATACTAAGGTCGAAAGAATTGGTTTAAGCCAATTTACCATGAGAGTAGAGAGGATTTTGTAGATGACATTACATAGGGATATAGGCTTGAAGCCTTGAGGCTCCTCAGAATGCTTAGATTTAGGGATTAGAGCTATAAAAGTAGAGTTGAGGGTAGAAAGTACCTTCCTTGATCGCCTGGATTCTTCTACCACCTCTAGGATGTCTTTACCCAGAATTGGCTAGGCTGCCTAGAAGAATTTTGCTGTGAATATGTTCGGCCCTGGCGCTTTATTTTTATCCAAACCTTTTGCCACCTTGATGCAGGAGCATGAGGCTCAAAGACAAAAGGCTTCATTTTATTCCAAAAATCCAAAAAAAGTTTACAAGCAAAGGAGTGGGATCCTTTAGCTGCCAATTTACAAAGTTTTCTAGATAGGATTGGAGCTAGAATATAGGTATTTGAATGATTTTGTAATTAATTCGAGTAGTTCAGACTTGGTTGAGATTCTCGAGGAGAATATCAAGTAGTTTAGGTATTTAGTTAGAATTAGATAGATTCGATCCATTGATTGAGGATCAGATTGTTGAATGTAAAGTATTTATGTAAGTTTTGAACTATTGTAAGGGGATTTGGTTATGGAGAATTAGACTGTAAAAGAATTGAAATATCTCTGTATCTCTATGTATTTTATGCATGAAAGGTTAAAATGTTGGAGGTTGAATCCCTTCGAAATATCTTTGTGTATTGTTGAATTCCAGTTTGGCCTGTAAAATTAGAGTTCTGTATGATCAGGTGTTCTCGTTTTTAATTCCTCATTCATTGTGTTAAGTTAAATCGAATGTGTTTTGAATCACAAAGTTTTAGTTAGCTAAATTATGAATTCATTAGTGAAGAGCTAAACCTGGCGGAAGCGCTAAAATAATAGCAGAATGGGAAAATTCTGATAAACTTGTGAGGAAACCCGAAGAAGCCTAGAATCGTCCGATCGACGGAACTGTTAGATCTACGGTAGTCGCGTGCAAACAAGCGCCAGAGTTAAACAGAGGAGTAAAGCGGTCTTCATAGGCGAAAGCTGTTTTCGCGTGGGCTCAAGGAGGTAAGCGGTATTTTGGAATACTCACGCGATTCCATTTAGCAGTCAACATATCACGGAGAAACTGCTTTTCTCGCATGCTCTCGGTTTGATAAACATCAGCAAGAATTCCACACGATATTAGGCGTCAACCATTGGATCAATCTGGCTTGATCAACGGCGGAGGATCGCATGGCTAGTTTGTGAGCGGGGAAAGTGCCAACCATCAAATTAGAGAAAGAGGATCAACGGTGGAGAATTAACGCGATAAAGGTTGGGAGAAAGGCGGATGTAAGAAGTTTACGAACGACAATGCTATTTTCCTTTCGGGTCCGGGCAAGTGAAGTTCTGCTAATTTTCAGGTAACTTTATCAATTCTGCTGTTTTAGTAGAATATCCAAATTTGGAGGCGGATGACTGAAACTCCAAGGGAGATTGAAGAAGAACTTCCGCTTGCGCTTGAGGAAATTGTTTCTGGATTTGAATGATTATCCCTTACACCTGCAACCAGACCACCACACCTCCTCCACCTCTTCCAGCGTAACCGCTTGCATGAGTGCTAGATTCTGATTTCCGCTGACCAACTGTGGTAAATGCCTAGTTATCATGTCAATATCTTCTAATCTGTTAGGGATAGGCTCTGTTGTACCAATATGTTCCCTCGTGAGTCTAACAACAAGAATATTCAATTATGCTATCTATGTTGTATCATAGCATTATGAAAGAAGTGGGTGTTCCTTTCTCCTTCCTAGAGCCATTGTACTCGCGATTTTTGCTTCCACAAGATCTCTTCCTGCTTCCTCCTTTCCTCAAGCTTGGTTAGGAGCATACCTTCTTCCATAACTAAGGAGGCCGAGCATCCTTTCGTTATCATTTGCTGCTGTACTTGTTGCATGCGGGTCTGGAGCCTTTCCTAGTCTTGTTGGATATGGCCAAATTCCTATTTGTTCCATTTCTTAATCTTCTATTTTAACTCTTTCAAGTGAAGCTGGAATGTGTGCATGAAATTTCTTCCCTGTTCCGAACTTGAGATCCACCAGTCCTTTACTTTATCAAGGAAGGATGGGTCACACAACCAAAAGGATTCAAACCTGAAAGGGCGGTTGTGATGCCCCTGCTTCAAGTCTACTTCTAGGCAAATGGGCCAGTGGTCAGAGCCCATACATGGTAGAATCGAGGCTTCATAGTAAATGTCTCTATTGATCAGATCTTCAGATGCCAAGAACCGATCCAGTCGAGAGGCCACCTGGTGAACCCCTCCCCTCCTGTTATTCCAAGTGTGTATTCCATTAATAGTTGGAATGTCTACCAAATGTAGGTTCGCTTGCATATTCCTGAATAGTTCCATTTCTGGTTCCTCTCTTCTTATTCCCCCTTTTTTCTCAGCTAGCGAGGTTATCAGGTTGAAGTCTCCCCCTATCAGCCAAAGTTTTTCATTATGCAGTTGACTTAGCTTCCCTATGCTTTGGAGGAAAGCTTCCTTCTCTCCTAGAGTGTGAGGCCCATAGACTGCCGAGATTAAAACCCATTCCCTAGTTCCGATGTGTCGAAATCGCCTTGACAAGATGCGTGGCATGCCCATCCAAGAATCCACCATTACCTCTGCAGGGTTCCAGATTATGGCAATACCTCTCGCACTCCCTTTTGCATCTATTTCTACTGCTTCATACTTAGGTCAGAATCATCTAAGTATTTCCTCTATTTTTTCTCCTGATACCTTTGTTTCCTGGAGGAGCACTATCTGAGGCTTCTCCTTTTTCAAACGATCTTGTAAGTATCTCTGCTTACCTCGGCTATTGAGGCCTCTCACATTCCAGGAGATTACTATCATTGAGAAACTTTGTGTAGTTGGTGGAATACCGCTGATAGCGTATTACCCTTCCAGAGTTAACTAGCATCTCGCCCACCATTTGGATTGATTCCTGAAGGTTTTTCCTTCCCCTTTTCTTCCCTCCTTTACTTTGGTTTTGCTACTCCTGCAAACTTCCCAATTGCATCCCAGGTTGCTCCATCAAATCTACCTATCTTTGGCCTTGATTAGCCATGTATTAATGGAACATTTCTCTATACAGTTTATTTTGGTCTTCTGGAATAAATCTCTCATCTAGGTGTCGCCACTTGTTCAAAATCCTTTTCAGAACTGCTTCCTCCATGCTCAACTCCTCCTTGGATGCATTGACCTCCATTGCGGTGAGATCAATTGATTGTTCTGGTTCCTCTTTGTCTGTCAGTTCCGTTTGTTCTTTCCTCTTGAGTGTGGTTGTTGATTTGGTCAGCTCTCAACCCTAATCTTGGTCCTATGGTAGTTATGCTTGTCTTGCGGTTTGTTATGAAACCAACTCACAAAAGATAGAAAAGATAGATGAACGCCTTAGAAATAAGCCTCTTCGAGGGGGCAACCTCCTTTACATTACACAAATGAACAATTCTTGGATGATACAAATGACAAAACCTCCTTTCTATATATAGGAGTTTAAGGGGTCACAATATAACCAAGCTGACCTAACAATAATAATATAAAGGCACAAAAATAACAATAGAGGGATTCTATGGGGCACAACAACAACAATATGGGGACAATAAGGGCACAACAATAATATTAAGGGATACAATGACAATAGTAATGGGGGAATCACTAATATTATAGGGACCTAACATGCCCCTCTCCTTCAAAGAAGTGTTGTCCTCAACTCTTAAGTAGTTATGGATTCTTTTGTACAAAATTCTCATCCTCCCATGTGGAATCTTCAACGGATAAGTTCTTCCACTTGATGAGATATTACGAAATTGATCGATTTCGTAGCTATCGAGTTCTTGTTTCTGTGACTGCTTTCTGTTCCAATATAATTTTTCCTTCCTCGTCAAGTTTTGGCAATATTGTTTGAACTGGGAGCTTGTTGCCTATAACCTTCTTTAAACATGAAACATGGAAAACTGGGTGCACTCGAGAACTTGCAGGAAGCTCTAATTTATATGCCATAGTACCAATATTTTGCAACATCTTGTACGAACCATAATACTTTGGTGATAATTTATTATCCTTCTTAGCTTACTTGAGGGACATTTTTTTATATGGTTGTAGCCGTAGGAATACCCAGTCACCTACATCAAAACTTCTTTCGCTGCGATGTTGATCTGCATGTTGCTTCATTCTATTCTACGCCAATGTGAGGTTATCCTTTAAGAGTTAGAGAACTTGTTGTTGATGCTCGATGTGATGTTCCACTGCTTGAACCTTAGAATTTTCTCTTAAATATGATGTGACGGATGGTGGATGATATCCATAAAGTGCCATAAATGGGGTCATTTTTGCTGCAGTATGGAAGGAAGTGTTATACCACCATTCAACCAGAGGCAACCATTTGACCCATTGTGTCTATTTATCAGATACAAAGCAACGAAGATATCCTTCCAAACATTTGTTTACTATATCAGTTTGCCCATTAGATTGAGGATGATAAGATGAGATATGAGTTAACTGAGTACCAAGACAAGAAAATAATTCTGTCCAAAAATTTCTAGTGAAAATGGGATCTCTGTTGCTTACAATAATATTTGGGTTTCCATGTAGCTTTTGAATTGTTTCCATAAATGCAGTGGAAACTGTACTGGCTTTAAATGGATGTGATAATGCACGAAAGTGTGCATACTTTGGTAAGTCTGTCAACTACCACCATGATGACACTCTTTCCTTCGGACTTGGGACTTGTGATAAAATCCATTGAAAACTCCTCCCAACGTTGGCTTGGAATGGATAAAGGTTCTAATAGACCTGGGGTCTTAATTGTTTCAACTTTATTTTGTTGGCAAACTAAACATTTTGCCACAAACTTTTGAATATCCGATTTAAGGCCATCCCAAAAAAATTCCTTCTTAACCCCGTGGTAAGTTTTTAAAAATCTTGAGTGCCATCCTAAGGGAGAAGTGTGCAATTCCATAAGAATCTTTTGTTTGAGTTGGGAATTCTTACGTAGGTATAAGTGATCTTTGTACCATAATGAATTATTTTTCCAGCTAAATGTATCAGATGTACTGGAATCTTGTTGTAACTTTTGAATGAGTGCCCACACTTCATTGTCATTCTTCCATTCCTCCCTTGCTTCATTTATCCAATCTGGTTGGATAATAGAAATGGCGCACAACAATGCTTCGACATCCTCATCCTTTCTTGAGAGTGCATCTGCCACAACATTTTGCTTCCCTTTTTTGTAGATGATTTTAAAGTCATAACCCAACATCTTTGTGACCCATTTTTGTTGCTCTTCAAAGGATAATCTTTCTTCTAAAAAGTATTTAAGACTATCATGATCCATTTTTACCTTGAAGTGTCTTCCCATTAGGTAGGGTTGCCATTTCTTAAGTGCATGTAGTATTGCCAACATTTCTTTCTCATAAATAGCTTTGTGTAAATACTTTCCCTTGATTGGACAACTTTTGAAAGCAATGGGTCTTTCATCTTGCATTAAAACAACACCAATTCCATTTCCTGAAGCATCACATTCCACAATAAAGGTTTTTGTGAAGTCCGGCGTAGCTAAGACCGTTACTTGGCACATTGCCTCTTTAAGATGTTCGAAGGCCTTTGTTGCTTCTGGAGTCCATGAAAATGCATCTTTCTTCAATAATGTTGTTAGAGGTGCTGCAATTTTCCCATAATTCTTAACAAACTTGCGATAATACCCTGTCAACTCGAGAAATCCTCACAGATGCTTTATGGATGTGGGGATTTTCCATTCCTTAATGGCTTTAATTTTGCTAGGGTCTACCTTAACACCTTCATGAGATATAATATGACCCAGATATTCCACCTCTTCTACTCCAAAGAAACATTTGGAGCTTTTTGCATATAATTGTTTCTCTTCTAATAGTTTGAGCACCATGTCAACATGTTCAACATGATCCTTCCAAGACTTGCTATAGATTAGTATATCATCAAAAACTACTAACACAAATTTTCTAAGGAAGGGTTTGAAAACGGAATTCATCAAACCTTGAAATGTAGAAGGTGCATTGGTAAGGCCAAAAGGCATGACCAAAACTTCATAATGACTCTCATGAGTTCTAAATGATGTTTTCAGAATGTCTTCAGTCTTCATTCTGATTTGATGATGTCCTGAACGAAGATCCAACTTGGTGAAGTAAATTGATCCATGCAATTCATCCAATAATTCATCAATGACAAGAATGGGAAATTTATCTTTAACAGCGAGCTTGTTGAGCTCCCTATAATCCGAACACATGCACCATGATCCATCCTTCTTGTGCACCAATACTATTGGAGCAGAGAAACAACTTTGACTAGGTTGAATTATACCAGCCTCTAGCATTTCTGCAACCATACGTTCAATTTCACTCTTTTGGGCATAGGGGTATTTGTACGACCTGATGTTTGGAGGAACACTTCCTGGAATCAAATGAATAACATGATCATGATCATGAATAGGTGGGGGACCTTTGGGAGTCTCAAATACCTTGGAATGATTGTCCAAGACTTTTTGGAGAACTGGAGAAATAGATGATTTCGATGTGGGAACCTCTAGTGAACATAATTGTGCAATTACACCTTGTTGTTCCTTATTTAGAAGCTTTGTCATATTGTTAGAGTTGATTATCTTTCCCGGTTTCCCTACAATACCCCTTAATTCAACTTACTTTCCTTCCGCAGAAAATTTCATCAAAAGTTCTTGAAAATTAAAAGCTATTGTACCCAAGGATTGTAGCCATTGGACTCCCAGTACAACATCAACACCACCCATTGGAATGGAAAGCATTAGGCTATTAAATACATATTCTCCCATGGATATCTTGATATTATGGCACTTTCCAGAGCAATTTATGGTTCCTCCACTTGCAACCATCACTTGACACTCTGGTGCTGGATATAGGAAGCAATTCAATTCCTTTTCTATCTTACAATGAATAAAATTATGGGTACTTCCCGAATCAATCAACACTATTACCTTTTTCTTCTTGATATGTCCTTCTATCTTGATAGTTTGAGGAGTGGTAATTCCAGCCAATGCATTACAAGATATGGTCAGATTCATTTCTTCTTTATCTAGGGTTTATTCCTGGAGTATATCCTCTTCTTTTGACATAACTTGTTCCTTTGCTTCCTCCTCTTCACAATCTATGTAGAATAATTTCTTCTCAGCACACTTATGACCTTTAGTGTATTTGCTATCACAACTGTAACAAAGCCCTTTTGCTCTTCTTTCTTCCAATTGTTGTGGTGTCAACCTTGTAGGTTGTGGAAGGCTAGGGGCAACACCACTTCCATCTTTATAGTTGTGAGTGGTAGGGTTCCTGGTTGCCATAATTTTTCTTTCCATTTTTCTTGCTAACTTAAATGCCTTCTCTAATGAATCAGGTTCCCAAAGATGAACCTCGTGTTGGATATTATCCTTTAAATTCCTTATGAACACATCAATCCTATGCTCCCCTGGAATATCTTTTACCCTTATGTTCAATTTTTGGAAGTCCTCAATGTGCTCCATCATTGAACCCTTTTGTTTGAGATTTATCAATTGGCTAAAAAAGGTGTTGCTTTTTATAACCTAATAAGTGCTATCATTTGTTCCTAAAAATTGCCCAAGTGACAATTTGTTTACGAGAGAAAAGCCATCAATACCATATAAACTAATTTGGTTCCAGATATAAAGTTGCAATACGTACCTTTTATGTGTTTTGCACATTATGGAGATCGAAAAATTTCTCTATTTGTAGTATCCATGTTCCGGGATCCTTGCCATCAAACTTCCTCATATCGATTTTTGGAACATGGTGGGTCTTCAATCCAACATTAGAGTCTATGAAATCATGATTAACATTTATTTTGTTCTCATCACGAGTTTCCTTTACTACCCTTTCACCATTAGTGACCATTTCTTGTAGCAACTTATTCAAATTTATCTTCAATTCTTCCATCTTATCGTCCATGCCATTTATCTTAGCTTCCAGCTTAGCATCCATGCCATTCATCTTAGATTTCATACCATTCATATTAGCTTCCACGCCATTCATCTTGGCTTCATTTACCTTTAGTGAGAGTGAAATTTGTTGTACTTGGTCTTGTTATTTTGATATATCATGTTGCATTTCTTCCTCTTCTTCACGAGTCATGCTAGAGATTTCAGGTTTCTTACTAGGTGTTTCCATTTTATTTTTTCTGGGCATTAATTAATGCTAATAATTCTTTACTATTCCCTTTGAATTCCTTCAAACTAATTTTTCAAACCAATCTTATGCAAAATTTAAAAAAACTACACAGTTTTTTTCACTTTGTAAGAGCTCGATATTGAATCTATTGTATCTCTGTAATTGCGGATCTTGAATATCTAAAATCTCGTCGTGTAGTATCCCTTCGAGTCCTCTTTCTAACCCCGCAAGTCTGATCAAGATTGGATTCTCCAAGGAAGAGTTATGCCAAATCTCCCACAATGACCTGATTATAGACTAGTTCAGTAGAGTGAACTTGTATGACGTGTCACGTGTCACTGTTTTGACCTTAGTACCCGAAACTGATACACCGAAAACTACAGGCCGTCTGCTTTTTGAAACTTCTTACAAAATTTCAATCTGATTCTTAAAACAAAAGTTATGACGATTTTCCCCAGGTCACCTGTTTGGAATGTAATTCGGGAATTTGCAAAAACCCTAACTTCCTCAAATCATATCTGTGCACATATAGCGAGACAAGCTCTGAAATTCAGACCCGAAGTTCAGAACGATTTCAGCTCAAATGGGTTTTTTTGGTAGCGAAAATGCCACGATGACCTATTTGGAGTAGCAAAACCCTAGAATCCAAAGCTCTATTACCAAATGTTATGAAACCAACTCACAAAAGATAGAAAGGATATATGAACCCCTTAGAAATAAGCCTCTTCGAGGGGGCAACCTCCTTTACATTACACAAATGAACAATTCTTGGATGATATAAATGACAAAACCTCCTTTCTATATATAGGAGTCTAAGGGTTCACAATATAACCAAGCCGACCTAACAATAATAATATAAAGCACAAAAATAAAAATAGAGGGATTCTATGGGGCACAATAATAACAATATGGGGACAATAGAGGCACAACAATAATAATAAGGGATACAATGACAATATTAATAGGGGAATCACTAATATTATAGGGACCTAACAAGGTTTCCCCTTCCTCTTACAACACTTCAAACCTATTCTGGCTTACCCTTTTCTTTTGATGGTTGGATCCTTGATTCTGCTGCCCCTTTGCGTTCTTATTTTTGTAAGGAACTTCCTCAAAACCCTCATTATTATCTTATGGTGCGGGTTGTTCCTGTGACTACTTTAACTCGTCCATGCTAGGTTGGTTCAGTGGGCATTCTTTGTACAGATGACCATACTCATGACAACGGTGGCAGCGAAACGGTATGTGCTCATAGTCTAGGGGTTGTTGCCACACCTCTTCCTGATATTCCAGCTCCACTGACTCTGGGAGGGGTTCTGATATATTCATATAAACATAGATGCGAGCATAGGAGGTATATCTTCCCCTTCGAGTAGACTCTGTTATTTTCACAAATCTTCCGATTGAGTTACCTATACCTTCCAGAATTTCCGGATCCCAGAAATCGACTGGTAGGGCAAAGAGGCGAACCCAGACAGGAGCCGCCAGGAATTTCTCTTTGTCTGGGTTGTAGCATTCCTCCCAGTATCTCATGAAGAGACCTGCATTATGGTAGAAATAAGGGCCATTTTCGAAAACCCTTTCCTTATCTTGTAGATTCAAGAAGATTACTGTAAAAAAACCTCTGGCTCCCAGCTTGAGTTCTATATGGCCTTTTGGCTGCCATTTGTGCTGGATCCATTTGATCAGGTCCTTTTCTGTTGGCCAAATGCCAATAAACTTGCATATCATTACATGGTCTTTCATATAGCTACGATACTTCTCTATTTTATTCGTTGGTATCACGAATCATGGCTTCTCAGTTGCTTGGGGAAGGCATTTCCCTCGGATTCGTGACTGCCATTAGGCTCCGAGAACAGGGCCAACGCTAGGGCCGACGCTCTCAGGGGAACCAAGTTGATGGCGTGGTTTATCGCTTGACTCTCCAGTGGCTACATTGTTGTAGGAGGGGATCTCTCCATCCCCTCTCCCCCCCCCCCCGCCACCTCATTCGGGGCTCTCATCGCCCCTGTCAGATTCAGGCTCTATCATATCGATGGCAGGGTGATCAGGCTGGCATTCGTGTTCTTGCAGGTTTACAGAACCCTAGCAGAGCACAACACAAACATTCTTAACGTCGTGTGTACACTTTTCAAATCCACACATGCACTACCTTGTTTTTGACTTTGAAATCTATCTCATAATTATCCAAGGTTGTCTTTTCCCTTATTCTCAATTTTTTGTCCATATCTCCTAATTAACAAATGTTGTATTTTCTCTTTTTCTTTGTTGCAAAATTATGTTCAAATTTTCTATATTATTATAGAATTATCAATTCTATTCCTATAACAAAATACCAATTCTTTAATTCTAAATCCAACAAATATTTTAAAAGATTAAAAATAAAGACAAAATGTTTAACATAATTGTAATAAGATTTTTTTTTTTCAATATATTACCAAATACATTTTCATTAGTCTCTCAAATATTTAAATTTGGTAAAGTTATATGCAATGTATATGCCTTCAACTATCCTTAAATTGTTCGATGTCCATGCACTTTTCAATGACCCATCTCACATTAGCATTTCAAAAATTACCATTCCTTCCCCATCATTCCCCTTGCTTAATTCCTGCTTTGTGTTTTAATTATTTTCCACAAGTGATATCTCATTGTTCTATGTCCATACAACTTACAAATTCTAGTTCTTGGCATTAACCTCTCCAGTCATTCCCGTAAATGGCTTCCTCTTTCTTAATTCCTATTGTGTTTTAATTATTTTCCACAAGTGATATCTCACAGTTCCATGTCCACACAACTTACAAATGATAGTTCTTGGCATTCACCTTCCATGTGTCTCAAAAAACATACTTTGATCGCTTCCCATATTTCAAATATATTTTTGCATAATACAAAAATATATACCTTGAAAAAGTCCAAGTACTCTTCACAATTTTACTTGAAAATTTGTAGTGTCTTCTTGAACCCCTTAAAAAATTCTCGTTAACATATTCCCAATCAACTTTGTTGGACGACTGAGTTGCTGGCACAATGAGACGTTATCCCCTCTACCCAGTTTCAAATCCCAGAAGGAGGACACCTTTGGCCCATTATGATAAGGCTCAAGAAGTAGGCCCAACGCTCGGCTTTTGCTAAGTCATAAATTCTTGGTATATCTTGATTACGAGCTTACTCTTGGTATTATAGTAGCAACCACTTATTTTAATCTTGAGCCTCACCTCGTTACTAATTACCTTATCCTTTGTATTATTTAACCCAAAAAACCTTTAAAAAAAACATACAATATATTCCAACCTTGACAAGGCAGTTAAGTCTTCGAAAAAAAATTCTTACCTTTGTGTTTGACCTTAGCGATTTTCCAACATTGGTTGGCAGTGACATTTTCCCTCAAATTTGTGGTTGGTTTTCATTGGCATTGATCTCTCCATAAGCGACAATATTTTGAGAGCATTTTGAACTGCCTGATACTCATCTCTTCTATTTTTCCTTTGTTGCACATCTTTTATGAGACGACGGTTTTTGTTGTCCCTCCATTCTTGAAAAACGTTTTTTTAAGCCAGTGATTCAAACTTGGTACCTTGCAACAATCTCAAAAATTAATTTCCTAAAAAAGCCAATTCTTTCTCTCAATTTGCCAATGACCTCTTTAATTGTCTCTCCTTCAGCTGGTGGCTTTTACACTGACTCTCACTCTTTTCCAACATCTTTTCTTTTGGAAAAATGGAGTATTAGATACTCTCTATTTTGGATCTACAACATTCCCCCTCGAGCTCCATTCCTCAGGATCTCAATGATTCTCATGGCTCTCATTACAAAAAATTTCAACAACATCATACAACAGGGGCTCCCCACAAATTGGACAACTAGTCTGGAAATACCTCTTTTCAAGAGAGGTGATGTCAATAATCCCTCCAATTATAGAACCATCATGATAAACCCTTTGTTTGCAAAGCTATTTGGGAGCATGCTAGAAAATAAAATTAGCAAGTGGGCAGAAGAAAGAGATAAGCGTGCTAAAGGGAAAGCAGGTTTTAGACTAATCATTCCCTAGTTGATCATTGTAAAACTTTAAGGCACATCATTGAAAAAGTTTGGGAGAAAAAGAATATTTTTTTTTTGCTTTGTTGATTTCAGAAAAACGTTTGACATGATTCTTAGGGATAAGTATTAAGCTTTGTCACAGAATGGAGGAACTTGGGGTTCCTAAACATTTTAGAGCAACTGTGCATAACCTGTATGAAGAGGTGAAAGTAAAAATTAGAACTTCAACACGCATTTTTGAAAGTTTTAGATGCGATATCAAGGTCAAGCAAGGTTGCCCAGTGTCTCCTACACTTTTTGGTTTATATATAGACAAGCTTGAGGAGTGGTTAAATTCGCAAGGGGATGATGGTATTTATTTGGGCAAGTTTGTTATAAGGCTTTTGTATGTGGATGACCTTATTTTGATTGCTAAATTAGTTCTTGGTTTGCAAGAGCACTTACTATCCCTTGACCATTTTTGTAGAAGTGTGAGGATGCAAGTCAACATCAGCAAAACGAAAGTAGTGGTTTTCTCTAAAAAAAAACCATAATAAGTTCTACTTTGAAGGAAACATTCTGGAAGAAGTTACGGATTACAAATACCTTAGAATTGACTTCAACAAAAATATAAACTGGGATGGTTGTAGAAAGAGAAGAACTTTGGGGGGGGTGGAAAGCATTTTATGCTTTTCAAAATAGGTGTAGAGAGGCAGAGTTATGAGACTGGAAAACCACTCAAACTCTTTTTGGGCTTCTAGTGATTCTGGTGATTCTCTATGGCTATGAACTATGGGCTAGTAGAACATCCGACATGCAGTGGAAACAAATTGAGAAAATTCAGAAGTGTTTGATTACAAGCAAATTCAAGATTAAAAGTGTAGTTCCTTATGATATCTTGTTAAGTGAAATAGGGTTTTTCCTATTGAAGCAATTGTTATGGTGCGAGTCATAAGGTATTTAAAAAAAATGAGCAAATGGAAGAGGGTAGATGGCCTAAGGTTGTTTTTCATGACATATTGTGCAACAGAAAAAAGACTTGGATGCAACAAAATAACAAATGGTTTAGTAAATGGGGTATTTGCTTGAACACGTGTCCCATAAACAACAAAGAGATAAAAGCTTTTGTTATGGATAAGTTCCACAAGCATACTGGGGATAAGGAGGTAGGAAGAAAGAAAACGTACTATATTGAAGCATTTAATCTCACTCATAGTCATCAACCAAAAGCATACATAGAGGCTAATATCACTTGGAGAGCCAAAATTCTTATTGCGCAATTAAGGACTAATTCTCATCAACTCCGTTGTGAAACAAGTCGCTAGAAAAGGCCAAAAAAAAGTGTGGGAGGAAAGAGTATGCAATTTTTGTTCTTTCGGAAAAGTGGAAATCGAAAGGCATTTCATTTTAGAATGTGAGGCCTTCAAAGACAAGGAAAGTTATGTAGATATGCTGACAACTAGCTCTTGGGATAATCTATTTAGCGAGGGGTTTGTCAAGAAGCTGGGAGAATTTATTATGAGGCTTCACATAAAAAGGGCTGAATATATCAAACAAATGAAGAAGCAATCTGTCCCATAGGCTACTTTAGCCTCATGGACGTTAAAATATTTTTCTTTCTTTCTTTACCATATTGGTATTCAGCAACACACAAGCACAAGAAAACGAGATAACTTCCCCCATTAAATTATGTTGAATTCATGTTGTAGAGTAATACATAACTATAGAAAAGAAAATGTCCAAAAACTTGGACCAATGAAAATGGGTATTGCATCTTTATTATAGTATAAGTCCTCCAACCATACAAGTTTATAGACTCGAAATAAAGGCTATGTTGAAATTCTCGTGTTTCTGTTCCCAACAAACAACATTCCAAATTCCATTGCGAGTTGGAATTGCACAAATGCACGTTGTAGTTATAGAACTATTGTACTTTTTGGCACTAAATGCAGATCGCCCTTATCACATACCAAGCAACACCCTTGAATTTTATGACATCCTCCTTCAAGGCTTATTTATGACTCATACATGTAGGTAGCAATGCAAAAGATGGGAGTTGCTTTAGGAGTCGATGCTTCTCTGTCATAAATTCATCCTCCATATATGTATACTTTAATAGACTTTAAAATTCAAATTATTGTGTTAGGATATCATACACCAATTTGATGTCTAGCTTGACCATGACCTTAATTATTTTTATTATTATTTTGAAATTTACCCAAAAATATAACAATAAATTCTACAATTTACTAAAGCAAAAATTTTCCACACCCAAAATTCACAACAAATGTTCTCATATGAATAAGTGGTAGGGTATTTGTACTTTTCAATCCTTAACCACCGTCTCTTTGGCGTGCATCACTAAGGTAGTGCCCTCTTAGAGATCCCTGCTGACAAAGAACAAATAACCAATTGTCCTCAAAAGGGCCCAACCAATTTGGAGATATAAGACCATGTGAGGGCCACCTTTTTTTCTAACAAAAGAAAACATAACCAACATAAGTTCTACTTTAAAGGTAGCATTCTGGAAGTTGCGCATTACAAATACATCGGAATTGACTACAACAGAAATCTAAGCTGGGATGGTTGTGGAAAGAAAAGAACTTTAGGGGGTTGGAAAGCATTTTATTCTTGTCAAAATAGGTGTAGAGAGGTAGAGTTATGGGATTGGAAAACCACTCTAAGATTGCGAGGATCCTAAGGAAGCATAAGGTGGCTTCAACCTTTAGGCCTTTAAATATCCTTCAGAGCTCCCTTAGATCTGTAAAAGACCCAGTGGACCCCAAGAATATGAAGGGTGTTTACATTATCCTATGCTCTTGTGAAACTCCCTACATTGGTGAGACTAGTCGCATGATTAATCAAAGGATTCGTGAGCATGCCGCTGACATCAAGCATGGAAGGACCCGCTCCCCTGCTTTGGCAAAGCATGCAGATAAATCTAAGCATCACATCTGCATTAAGGAGGCCTAAGTCGTTGCTAGGATTAGTCATTTCCATCATCGTCAATTGAGGGAGGCCCTAGAAATTGAAAAAGAACCAATAATTTGAATAGAGACGATGGTTGGATTATTAGTAGAAGTTGGGTCCCTATCATGTCCTCCTAGTTTTCTTTGTCCTTTTTATAGTATTTGTTGTTGGTTTATTCTTCATTAGAGTTTATATTATTGATCTTTTGTGTTTTCTTAAATATTATATTATTGATCCTTTATGTTTTCTTAAGTATTTTATCATCATATATATATATATATATATATATATATATATATATATATATATATTTTTTTTTTTTTTTTGAGTAAAGACTAATTCTATTAAGTGATGGAAAATATAGTACAATCAAGCCTGGAAACAGGCTTAGCAGAGAAGCAATGGAGCCGAAGGTGATAGGGAATCAACCTTGCTCCAAATAGACAGACAAGGGACAGGTCATAGAAGCAAAGGAATACAAAGGAAAGCACTGATCAAAAGGCTACCTCGAAGGGTTGTTTCCTACAAATCGACATTTTTTGCCTTTTTTCTTGCTCACTTTTATCCACCCAGTGGAGTTTGGCTGTGTCATGACAAGTTGTAGATTATTTTGTCCTGATGGCTGATCATCCTTGTCAGAGTCTGAGGGCGAAGAGAGATGGGTACGTTTCTGAGAAATCTGCTGGTTAGAGGGAGCCTCCTGGTGAGCCGAGGGGGCGTCCTTCGGAATTTCCTCATTCTGTAGATCAGCTTCAATTTCCTCATCAACCTGCACATCTGCCTCAGATTCCTCCTCCTCCGAACTCGAGAAGCCTAAATCGTCCAGCGGACGGGGTGGTTCAAAAGGATTCCATCTCTTGGATTTGGGCTTACGATTCAGATTCTTCTTTTTATCTTTGAGCTGTGAACATGTACTCTGAAGGTGCCCTGTTTGATGACAATGGCGACAGCGGAAGGCTGTGTTCTCGTAATCTAGTGGTTGAGTCCAATGGAAATCTCCAAACTTGAGATTAATCTGATCCGACAGTCCTTTGCTGATATCTATTTCTGCACATAGTCTGCCATAAGTGTAGAGACCATTTTCCCTTCTTGAGGTATCTGTAGCCAGGTATCATCCCAAAGTGTTTCCAATAGCTAGGAAGACAGAGAAATCCCAAAAATGTGCCGGAAGATTCGGGAGCCTGACCCAAATGGGAAGCTTGGAGATGACTGCTGTAGAGGGGTCGAAGTCAGGAAACCAGGGGGTTAGAAAAAGCCCAGCTGAACCCCAGAACCAAGGGCCTCCCGTTAAGGCTTTCTGGTAGTCTTCACTTGATTCAAAAAGCACCAGGAAAAAACCTTTTGAACATAAGAAGATTTTACACTTTTTAGTCCAAGAGGAATGGACCCATTGATAAAGATCTGCTGTGCGAGGCCATAGGCCATTAAATCTGCAAATGAGTGCGGATTCTGCAAAGCTCTGGTAGCGGCTTTCAACCCTAGGATTAGAGAAGTCGATGGAGGGAATTTCCTCTGATTTGTCTACCAGAAACGGCTTTGGAGCTTCATGTAGCTGGGATACCTTTGAAGAGAACTGAGGTTGGGCTGTGTTTTTGCGTGCTGCATCTTTGTAAGAGAAAGATGGGGCAGAGGAGGTTTTCCCAAATGAACCACCTCTTAGACGGAAAGAAACCCCAATAGACGCGTCCTTTTGAATGCTGTAAAAAGAAAGAGGAAGGGAATGCATAAGCTGCTTACCCTTATACAACAATCTGAGGCAGGAGGAGGGAATCCCCAGCCGGCATTCAAGTTTTTGCAGAAGATCCTGCACAAGATCTGTTGCGCAAACCCATAACATTGTCGTTTTGCCGGAAAGATTAACTTGGATCTGGAATGCATGAGGTTCTTCCGGCAGATCCAGCTGGTTCACGATCGAAAGCTGCTTCAGAGTTGATCTCGTCTGAACTTGCCTCCTGCAAGCTGCTTGTCCATCGATCTGGGTTTTTTTAAGGCCCCAAGATCTTCTGGGCTCCTGATTTGATGGTTTAACTGCAGATCTGATCATCTGACTACCATGCATAGTCAGTACTCCCGATTCAGAGCAGATCCATGACCCTTGACATCGGATCTTGAGGATTCGAAGGCTGCAGATCTGTAATAAAGGCAGATCTGTGACCCCATTGAGCAGATTTAGAACATTGAGTTCCAGGATTTGGGTTCCATGCAAGATGCGCCAGGATTTGGGTTCCATGCAAGATGCCTGAGGCCATTCTACGCCTTCTGGGAACGCCGGATTCTCTGCCACAAAGAAATCATCCAACGCAAAGGGTACCAGAGTGCCGAAAGCTATTGAAACCCTCGTCTCCAACCGCATTATCCCGGATTTTCGTTGAAAGCCAAGCCAGGAATGATGCCGCCTCACTGTCCTGATAGAGTGTAATGCGGCGTCTTCGCCATCCAAACTGGCCGCTGGTATGAATGCATTTCGGCCCTGGTCCGGAACCCTTCGACCGTCGTTGCAGCGTGCATCAGTTCCTGGTTTTGGTGCGCGGAATAGTTTGTTGATTTCTGCTATGAAATCATCAACGTTGGCAACTGAAGAACCTTTGACGACTCTGCCTTCGTCCGATGTGACTACTCTGGTAGCTGCGTCTCTCATCGCCATTGCCCTCCTCAACACAGAAAAAAATTGTTTTTTCATCATATTCGTTCTTAACTCCTTTAGTATTTTTGTTATTTATTTAATAGGTCTCAGTGCCATATTTTATTGTTGACCTTGTTTTATTTATTGATTACTTTTCTTTGAATATATATATTTCTTTTGACATGTGTATATTTTTGTTTTGTTTTGTTTTATTTATTTTACAATAATAATAATAATAATAATTATTATTATTTCATTAATTATTTTTATTTATTAAATGATGTGTCTTGATTAGAGTCTCGACTCCTTTTTATAATTTTTTAATTCTCTCTGTTTGGAATTTGACTTTGATTTTTTAATTCTTGTTTGTTTGTTTTCATTTTTTTTATTTTTGTTTTTGTTTTTGTTTTTTTGTTTTTGTTTTTGTTTTTGTTTTTTTGTTTGTTTTGTTTTTGTTTGTTTTGTTTTTGTTTTTGTTTTTGTATTTTTTGGTTTTTGTTTTGCTTTGTTTTTGTTATTGTTGTTGTTGTTGTTTGTTTGTTTTTGTTTTTTTGTTTTTTCGCAGTAATAGATTTTTTTTTAATAATATTTGATTTTAATAAATTAATTTAAATATTATTATTTTAAATAATATTAGAAGTTAATTTAAATATATATATTTTTTTTGCTGAGGCAAATGTCGATCCTTCTTTTGCATTAACTGATCAAATAGTTTACAATATGAACAGAAAACTCCCCTCCGCCGAGGAGACGAGAAAACTTAGAGACAGCCCAAAGGGCTAACCATAAAGCTGAACAGAGAAAAACAAAAAAAACCTGGCGGAAGATCCCATCACTCTGGGCCATACAATCCACAATCACACCGACGGACGAGGTTGAAGGACATTCGTATTTTGGCAAGACCAAACCTCCAAGCTGCAGGGAAAAGCAAGACCGTTGATTAACCTCAGCTGCATCCTACAGTGGAGATTATATCGCACCGAACAACAAGACCACGCGATAGTGAGCGGGGAAGGGCGGTTTCCCAAACCCCCTCCCTGCCACGTGTAGGCATCTGAATAAGATCGCTCCAAAAAAGCAAAAACCGCTTCCCGAGAGAAGGCGGTGCGATCAGGAGAAAACCACCAGTGAAGCGGTTTATCCCTCCAAACCCCAAAAATCCCATCAATCTGGGCCGTACAATCCGCAATCACATTGACAGACGAGGTTGACCACGCGCTGACAAGACATTCGTATTTTGGCGGGACCAAAACTCCAAGCTGCAGGGAAAAGCTAGACCGTTGATTAACCTCAGCTGCATCCTACGGTGGAGATTATATCGCACCGAACAACAAGACCACGCGATAGTGAGCGGGGAAGGGCGGTTTCCCAAACCCCCTCCCTGCCACGTGTAGGCATCTGAATATGATCGCTCTGAAAAAGCAAAAACCGCTTCTCGAGAGAAGGCGGTGCGATTAGGAGAAAACCACCAGTGAAGCGGTTTATCCCTCCAAACCCCAAAAAAACAGATAATCCCTGCTGCCGGGAGAACTGGGATACCTTCCTCGCTCACTGAATCACCACTCCTGAACCTAGAATCTAGAAAGGAAAAGGAGCGCTCCTAGGAAAAACGAATAGTGGTTACCATTACACTCACTCTTAAGAGCATTGGAATCCGTCTCGCTGTCTTCAATTAATCATTTTCAACCCCGCGAGCCCAATAATCATAAATTTCCTTGTCCTCTGTGGCTTGAGCCTCACAGATGGCTTTTAGCCTGCTAGGAGGCATTTCCTGCCATTTCATGTTTATTCTGCACTCTGTATTAATTACTCCTTGGTTGGCCAGTAGATCTGCAAGTTTATTGGCCTTCCTTCGAACATGATTGAAGCTAACCATTCAAAGGCATTGGAGATGTTTATGGATTCTCTGGTAAACTTGTATGAGTCTCCACTGTTTTGAGACCCTTTCAGGCGCTGTTCCATAGCTGATTTTCTTGACTGCATTTATAGAAATCTCGGAGTCTGCTTCTATGAGAACATTGTAGCTGTGATTGAGTTTAAGCAGCTCCAGACATTGTTCCAACGCCATTAATTCAGCCATGTTGTTGGTGGCTTTGCCTAAATGGCAGTGGAAAGTGAAAATTATTTTTCCTTCTTCATCTCTTAACACACCTCCATAACCCGCAATTCCTGGGTTGCTTTTTGAAGCCCCATCAATGTTGCATTTCAGAAAACCTTTTGGTGGAGGATGCCAGAATTCCTTTTCCCTTTCCAACACTCTTACTTTTTTGCTAAGACCCTGGAGAATAATCTCATGCATTCCCAGTTGCTTGAGAGTTCTCAAATCGCGCACGGTGGGAGGATTCGAGGGGTAACTGTGCACAGTGGTGGAGACGGTCTCCTTAATCTGCTTTAAGATCAATTCCAACAGGCAAATGGCAGTAGTTTTTTCATCCTTGAAAATTCTTTTATTCCTTTCCTTCCAAACATTCCAGATAATGAAGCTTGGTGTCAAGGTCCAGGCCATATTAAGGATATCATTCTCTGAAAAGTTTTTTCTCCACTTGTTCAGGGTATTACTGATGCTACCTTTTTCTCTGTCTGTCTGTTGAAAAATGATGTTGAAATAATCCCACAACCAGTTGATATAGGAACAGTTGTTGAGAATGTGCTCTATTGTTTCCTCTTGAGCCTCACATAATGTACATCTAGAGGGCCCCATAACCCCCCTCTTCTGAATGTTGTCCCAAGTTAATAATTTCTTGTGATGAACTAACCACATAAACAATTTGATCTTCATCCATCCTTGGTGACTCCAAAGTTTTTGCCAGGACTTTGCCGAAACATAGGGATCTAGGTTAAGGGTAATTCTTTTTGCTTCATGGATGTTAAAGATGCCTTCTTTGTTTTGTCCCCATCTTAACTGATCCTGCCCATCTGTGACCAAGATCTTTCTCTGTTCTAAAATTTTCATAAGTTCTTCTGTTTTTGCCTTTATGGGGCCTTCCCCGCTGCATTCTATTTTCCTCCAGCTTCTCCATTTCTCAGTATCATGAGGAAGATTCTAGAAATCCCTGACTTTAATTAGTCCTTGGGAATCAGTTTCCTGCTTGATGCTCATAAAGTCCTCCCTTAACAACATTGGTTCTTGTTGCCATTTATCTTCCCAGAAGAGAGCTTGTTCACCAGCTCTGATTTCCCAGAAGCTATTGTTCTGAACTAGGCTTCTGTTGTCCCAGGCTTTATTCCAGATGTGAGAGCCTTTTATGTTCCCTGACATTCTAATGAGATCACTTGTTTGCCAGGAGCTGGCATATTTTTCTTTCCAGGTTTTAGCCCATTGTGCCTCTGGTTCTTTAACCCATCTCCACCAGAGTTTGGCTCCTAGAACATTACTTAGAATCTCCTGATCATCTAAGCCTAGGCCTCCATGACTTTTGGGTTTACAGATTTTATCCCAAGAAACGAGGGCCCATTTCTTTTTTGTCTCCTCCTTGCCCCATAGAAAGTCTCTCTGAATGTTCCTGAGTTGCTATAAAACCCCTTTGGGAGCTGGCAGGGTTGATAGAAAGAAAATAGGGATGGATTGCAGAACTGCCTTCGTTAAAATCAATCTGCCAGCCAGGTTCAGCACTCTAAAAGTCCATCTTTTGATCTTGTCTTGCATTTTGTTGAGCACCGGTTCCCAGATACTTTTGCACATTGGTTTATCCGTGAGGGGGATGCCCAGATATTTAGACGGTAGGACCTTCCTTTGGAAGCCCAGAATTCTGGAGATGTTCCTTTGAATAGCAATGTTAGTGTTAAAGAAAAAAAAAATTGATTTGGAGAGATTGACTTCCATACCTGAGGCCAAGGCGAAGTCATTTAAGATTTTTTTGTACTCTGTAGCTTCCTTGACTGTGGGGATACCCTGCAGCATGGTGTCATCCACAAATTGTTGATGAGTCAAGGCTTGGCTGTTCTCCGTTAATTGAAGGCCCTTGATCTTTCCTAAAACTTTTGCAGTTTTAATAGTTCGGCCCAATCCTTCCATCATGAGGATGAAAAGAAAGGGAGAGAGTGGATCTCCCTGTCTAAGGCCTCTGGAAGGAGTGAAGATTTCCGAGGGCGCGCCATTCACCAGAATTGAAAAGCTGGGAGAGGTAACCATAGCCATAACCCATCTGATCCAGTCATGATCAAACCCAAATGCAGAAAGGACCTTTTTGATGTAAATCCAGTTCACCTTGTCATACGCTTTTGCAATGTCTAATTGCATGATCATACCTGCCTGCTTTTTGCTGGTGAGAGAGTGAACGACCTCGTGGGCCTGAATAATATTATCCAGGATTTGCCTTCCTTCCACATAACCAGACTGTTCCCCAGAAATCAATGAAGGCAGAAGAGGTTTGAGTTTGTTGGCCAGGATCTTAGAAATGATTTTGTAAACAACATTGCATAAAGCAATGGGTCTGAACTTATCAGGAGTTAGGGCTAAGTCCTATTTGGGGATCAGGGAGATGAAAGAGGTGTTGAGGGCTTTCAGAATGGATCTGCTTCTTCTGGATTCCTCAACCACATCCAAAATATCCTGTTTGACAATTTTCCAGCAGGCTTTGAAAAAGTCCACGTTAAAACCATCTGGACCTGGAGCTTTGCCATTCTGCATCTCTTTGATCACTGTACTAACCTCTGCTTCAGAGACTGGTTTGTTCAGGTTAAAGTTATCTTCTCTAGACACCATCCGTGGAATATTCTTTATAATTTCCTTGATGTGATGGTCTCTGTTTGGATTGTTTTCATTTGTGATACCTCTGAAATGTTGAACCATCACAGCTTCGATATTCTTGTGAGTGGTCTGAAGCTCCCCATCTTCATTCAATATTGAGGAGATTCTGTTGTGCGTTCTATTGGCTATGGTGGAACGGTGGAAAAACCTAGTGTTCCGTTCACCTTCTTTGAGCCATTGAACTCTGGACTTTTGTCTCCAAAAAACTTCCTCCTGTTTGCATAAATTCTCCCAATCAAGGTTGAGTTTTTCAGCTTGCTCACTTTTGGATTTATCAAAACCTTCTGCGATCATTGCTTGGTTTAGAACCTGCATTTTGATCTCTACTGATTTTTTGTTTGCAAAAATATTACCAAAATCCTTCTTGTTCCATTCTTTGAGTTTGGTTTTTATGTGCTTTAGTCTTTTGTGGAGGAGAAACATTTTGGAGCCTTGAATCTGAAGATCTTCGGACCACCATTCCTCAATATTGCTGATAAAATCTGGGTGGGAGAGCCAGATATTTTCAAATCTGAAGGGTCTGTTCTTGGGAGCATCAATTCCCTTGATTTCTAATTGAATCGGCCAGTGATCCGAGCCTCCGAATGGGAGAACACTTGCAGCTATTTCTGAATTTGTGAGCATCAACTTCTCAGAGATCAAAAATCTGTCTAACTTAGAGGCAACCTGAGCATCACCTCCTCTTTTGTTGTTCCAAGTAAAAAGACCATTTTGCATTTCAGAGTCAACCATCTTCATGTCTTCTGTGAAAGAATTGAACCCTAATGCATCTCTACTGAGGATTCTGGTGCCTCCTTTTTTTTCCGAAAGAGATTTAATCATATTAAAGTCTCCTCCAATGACCCAAGGGATTTCTTTATGTCTGCTTCTGAGATCTACCAGGGAGTTCAGAAATCTAAGCTTCTCATCTATTCTCTGAGGACCATAGACATTCGTAACCAGGAAGGTGTCAGACATCCCCATTGGCTGAATGATAGCTGATAAGTAATTTCTCGTTGCCTCTGCATCTACAATAGTGACTTTTTGGGGGTTCCAGAGAGTAAGAATGCCCCCCGCTGTGTTTTCTACTTTAACTTCTAGAAACTCAAATTTACTGAGCCATTTGCTATGAATTTGTTTTATTTTCTGAATGGAGCATTTTGTTTCTTGAATGAAGATTATGTCCGGCATTGCTAGTTTCATTCTGTTACTTAGCATTCTCTGTTTTCTTTTACTACCTAGACCTCTGATATTCCATGAGATGAACTTCATAATTAAAGATTTGTAAAGGAGTAGCTGGTTAGATCTTTCATCTTACCTGAGTCTATCATTAGCTTTCCACACTCCATTAGGAGCTCATTTTTCTTTTTTCTGCCTCTCTTCTTTCCTGGATTTCTAGTGGCTAATCCTGGATTTAACTTCAATGTTTTCACCCCTCTGTGCTCCTGTTTATGGATGTTCTTGCCTTGCTCCTGCCTTTGTTCCTGAGTTTTCCATAAAAACAACTACTGTATTCTGTTGCATTCATCTTGGGGCAGAGAATCTAGTCCTCCTTTGGTGCCTTGCATCAGGAATCCTTCCAGATCCAAGTTTTCCTTGTCAAGGATTTCTTGTAGTTCGTGCTCTTCCAGATCTGTTTCACTTTGAGTCATTTCCTGGTCCATTTCCATTTCTGTTTCACTTCTCATTGCTTCTTTTAGAGAGTCAATGCCCGGAGAGAGATTTAAGTCCTCTGTCTTTTCTTTTTCTTTAGCATCTTCCTCCGGATCTTGATCTTCTCTTGTGATTTCTTCAGTCTCTTCTAGCACTTTAAACTTATTCTGACTGCCTTTTTGCCCCTCTGTGTGTTGTTGTTTTGATCCCTTTTTTCCTCCTCTTCCTCTACTAGCCACTTTCTGAAAGCTTTCGGTGTCCTTCGATGTATTGAGTTTTTCTTTGTTATCCTCTTTGCTGAGAGGACAGTCTCTTAACAAATGCCCATGTTTGTGGCATCTTCGGCATCTGAAGGGTATATGCTCATAGTCAACCGCCTGCACCCACTCTTCATCCAAAACCTCCAGTATAACTTCATCCGGAAGTGCACCTGATAGATCCATTTCCACACAGATTCTAGCAAAGGAGGTATATTTTCCCCTTCTTGTGGCTTCAGAAGCTTTGATATAGCATCCTAGTTTATTACCAATGGCAGCCAACGATTCAGTTTGCCAATAATCCAGAGGTAGAGAGTAGAGCCTTACCCACACAGGAACCGAGGAGAAAGTCTCCCTCTCTGGGACAAAGTTCATTTTCCAAGGTCTCATATAGAGACCTGCTGCAGCAAAAAAATAGGGTCCTCCTTCGAATATTCTGTCTTTGTCTTCGATGTTGGAGAACACTACTGTGAAGAATCCTTTCGACCCCAGATGTAGGTCAATGCTTCCTTTGGGCTTCCAATGATACTTGATCCACGTCTGTAAAGCCTTTTCAGTGGGCCATAGTCCCATGAATTTACAGATTATGGCGTAGGTTCCCATATGTTCCCTGTGCTCCTGCAGAGCAGGATCATTTAATATTACTCGGGGAGTGATTTCTGCTTTTGGTTTGCAAGGTCCTTTTAGTTTTTTGTCTCTTGAACCCAGACTTTTGTCTTCTTCCTCTTTGTCCTTTGTGCTGTTGTTTTCTTTTGTTCTGGTCCCATCTGTTTCCTTTTCATTGTCTCTGAATCTGTAGTTCATATCGCTTTTACTGTTTCCAGTGGGCCCCTTACTTCCGCTGGCTACTGCATCTTTGTAGGAGGGAGCCGAGCTCCCTCCCCTGCCGCTCTCCATACGAATCGAACTCCGCTTGCTGAGTAACCCTGGTCGCCGCATTTCTTCCGCTCTCGCCTCCTCATCTCGACTTTTCGCCGATTTCAGTATGCATCACAATGCACCAGCAATGAATCATATGTCACTAGCCAGTTAATTTAAATATTATTATTCAGAGACTAACTGTTTAATATAATTGTTACTTATTAATATTTGTTTTTAATAAATTAATATCATAATTTAAATATTATTGTTCAAATATAGTGGTTACTTGAAATTATGGTCTCTACATTACTCTCTATTTAAGCCTTTGTCATTGTCTGCCTCTTCATCTGGTCCTCATTATGAACCACACTTGTTGGTTCGAAACGCGTTGACCAAAAATTTATCTTATGTGATTTCTACCGAAAGACTTTTCTTAGTTCATTATGGATCACATAAACCTCAATTCAGAAATCATTCCAACTCTTTTTGGGCTTTTAATAACTCTGGTGATTCTCCATGGTTGTGAACTGTGGATCAACAGTACATCCGACATGCAATAGAAACAAATTGAGAAAATTCAGAAGTGTTTGATTACAAACAAATTCAAAATTAAAAGCGCAGTTCCTTATGCTATCTTGTTAAGTGAAACAGGCACTGCTCTTATTGAAGCAATTGCTATGGTGCGATTTATAAGGTATTTAAAAAAAATTGAGCACATGGAAGGGGGCAAGTGGCCTAAGGCTGTCTTTAATGACATTGTGCAAAAAAAGAAGACTTGAATACGACAGAGTAACAAATGGGTTAGTAAATAGGGTATTTGCTTGAACATGTGTCTCACAAACAGTAAAGAGATAAAAGCATTTGTTATGGATAAGTTCGACAAGCGTACCTGGGATAAGGAGCTAAGAAGACAAAAAAAGTGATATATTGAAGAGTTTAACCCACTCATAACCATCAACAAAAAATGTACATAGGGCCAATATTTCTTGGAGAGCCAAACTTCTTATTGCTCAATTAAGGACTAATTCTCATTAACTCCGTTGTGAAACAAAGCACTGGAAAAGGCCAAAAGAAGCGTGGGAAGAAAGAGTATGTATTTTTTGTTGTTGTTCTTCTGATAAAAAAAATCATTTTAGAATGCAAGGCCTTTAAAGACAGTAGGGAAAGTTATGCAGATATTCTAGCATCTAGCTCTTGGGATAATATATTTAGCAAAGGGCTTGTCAAAAAGTTAGGAGTGTTTATTGTGAGGCTTCACAGATAAAGGACCAAATACAAGAACAAGATGGAAAAGCAATATGTCCCATAAATTATCATTATTTACTTATGCTTCGCTTCCACATATGATAATTTTCTTTCAATTAACATTTACATGGATTGTAACAAGTATGATTAATGGATCTTTACAGCAACATGGAGAAATAAGATGTTAAATAATAAGAAAGCTAAATGTTCTCCACATAGCCCAAAATAAAATACTTCAAAAAAGCTCTTAACTGTTGCTGATACAAGATCAAGTCTCTCGTAAGGTAAGAAAGTAATTTGAGTAATATGTAATTTACCAAATTCTAAAATTAACATGCCCAAGCTCTGGTCGTTTTAAGAATTTTAAATGATTTACTTTGATATATGTTGTAGGTAAAAGATCATCATCTATTCATTCCATCTTCATTATATATTAGTGTTTACAAGTATTTTCAGTAATGCCCTCATTTGGTTCTATGTGGCAGGTTTTTTTTTTTAGTGATGATGAAACTCAGGGTCACAGGTAATTATGTGCTTATTAGACACCCATGCACTCACTGCAGCTTCGGACATGAATTTCCGATTAAACAGTAGTTGTTGATTCTGTTGTATAACCAGGAAAAAATTATGAATTTCATGTCATTCATATAGTCTGTAGATTTTTTAAGGCAATTAATTGACAGCTGTCATCAATTGCAATGTAGTTAAAAATGCAATGTGATTACAAGAATTTTCAAGAAAATGTTTGATGGATATGACGTATACTTGACATCGATCTTTGCAAACTTAGTGAAGAGCTCTGGTGATAACATATACAACACCAAATGAAGGCCATTATTTGGAAACCACCCTGGAAGATATGTAAAATTCATTTTTCATTATTCTTGAACCTCCGTATTTTCTAATTGACACCAACAACAATTCCTGCCTTGTTTCCCCAGATTAAAATTTAGAATGTAGCTGATTTTCCAATAATAAATTTTCTGATGGTTATCGGTGAGGTTTTTTTAGTGGAACTTAACATTAAGCAGCTTGAGAATATTTCTGGTCAGCTGGAATCGATTTAGACGCATCCAGATGATTAAGCCTGCATGTCCCTAGAAGAAACTCAGGGAGCTCATCTTCCGTGTTTGCCTATATACAAAGCATAGTAAGTGAAGTCAGCTCTTTACATGTAGATTACATGAAAACCAAAAACATATAAATTCAGTTGCAAAATATTTTCCAGATATAGCAGTACAACAATGACTTCTGTACCTGTATCACAAAGGCCATTTCGATAACCAACTTACTCAGGTAGCCAAGCACTAGGTTAACGACACCCTTGGCTACTGAAGATGAACCGATATTAACATCCAGCTATAACAAAAGAAATAAAAGTTCAGGCACAACCACGAGCTGAGAAGATATGCAGATCAATAATGCTCCACCTAAAGTCCAGCGAAACACTAATAGTGCACATAAATTATGTTTCCATGCTGACTTGGAAATGGTTTTGGAACTTACCTCAAGATAGTTGCTTCCCCTAGGATAATTGATTTCTAGTGCTTGACCCACCAAACATGCAGTTTTGCCTACACTCTGCTTCACAATCCAGGAACCCTGAGAAACATAAACATCGTCATACTAATGCCTGGACTGCAATTCACATACATTCCAACATTTTCATAATATAATCCACACGAGGTACCTTAGCAATATGGGGAATGATTTTGAATCGTGAATTGCGATAAGCATCATCTCCTTTGACAAAATTTTCTAGCAAAGGAACATTTTCAATAGGACAATCCATCATGTAGTATAAGGCAAGAGAGTATGTTGTTGCACCTGGGACCTGGCAAGCAAAGAGCACTTGATGGTAGATTCATAGTTCCCTTCACAAAAATCTACATACCATGATCGTAAGTATGCAATACCTCATACACTTACCTGGATATTTACAACAAAAAAGAATTCTTTGCCACCCTGAGATGCTCTCCTCTGTCATCAGATAAGTTGTCATATATATATCAAACCAACATGTAGTAAATAAGCATAATGCAGCGAAATACACAAAAATCTTAACTACTGAATTTTTTTTATCGTAATTAACAAAAAACAGTTACAAAAGGAGGCCATGATTATAAACTAAGCAAGTTGGTGATGCCATCTAAGGAATATACAAGTTTCACGTTAGTGATGTGTTCCTTCCTCTCTAAAATATATTATCATCTCTCAAATATATAAATTCTGACCAAAATATACAAATAAATGTTACTGCTTAAATTGAAAGTATTTTCTGATTTTTTAAAGGAACATTTTGTTAAGTTACTCTTTACAAAATAGTGAACTCTGCAAAATGAGTAACAAAATAGTGAACTCTGCAAAATACTACAAAGCCATGGAAAACATGATGAAAATTATGTGCTTAGCAGGGGCAATAAAGTTTTAAGAAGCATTATTTAACTAGCAACATTGGATAATCAAGAACACTGACATTATAAGAGCGTCTACAACTTAGGCAGCTAAAGACTGGCTACACACTGGGGCATTACAATATTGCAATTTTTCCAAGTGCTTATGAATGTTGCAAAGGAATCAGAAACTTCAACGATTTAGTCATTCTACTCATTCCATATCAAATATTGGTAAGGAAGTCTTCCACTTTATTAGGAGATAGAAGCAATCATTTGCATTGTAAGGTCCTGCAATTAATATTTAGACAGCATAAACTCTTAACCAGCGATTGACCTTTACCTGAATAAAGCATTCTGGGCGACCAGCAAGATTGTCCTCTCGCTTATCAGACCTGAGCCAGTCTGCTGCAACCATACGCATCAAGGTATCCTTTGCCTTAATCTGAAAAACAGATACACAGTTAACATTCTCATGAGAAAGGCATTCTAAGAAACAAGCTTCCATATTGAAAAGCAAGTCATAGTGCAACTGCAATTTTTTCAAATCTTAGGTAATCAAAGTAGAAGAACGAAGGTGCTAGTAACGGAAGTAAAGATAACCAAGAAAATTTGAAGTATAGCAACCATAATTTGATATTTGAGTATAGGCTCACAACATATATTACTTTTTGACGATCTTGCAAATAACTCTTGCCACGGATTAAAAATGTAGCTGGATCAGCAATGGCCCAGCTGCTTGGCAATGTACAAGCAGAGTTTTTGGGAAGTGTTGCTTCATAGCTAAGAAAATCTACATCATCCTGCGCTCCAATTGTGTCCACTTGTGATCTTTTCTGAGCTGGTGAAAGGACATTCCATCATTTGCAGTTCCCATCAGACATGGTAAAAACAACTTCAATATAAAACAGAGCTGACAAGCTTATATGCCTTCAATTAAACTTTAAAATAACTTTCATCTGCGTATAAGACAAGACCAGTAACAGTTGTAACTTGTAGTACACCAGCATCTTCTAGACTTCACCATATATTGTCAAACTAGCGATTTAAAGAACCATGCTTCTAATCTGGCACCCAAAAACATTTGTAATTTCACATGAAAGATGAGTTACCTGCAGAAGCAAGCTCATGCAAGCGCTTGACAAATACTGCAGCTGTCGACAACCTATTCGACCCTCCAGACTGGAACAGATAAAACAAAACAGATTGTGAGAGCAGATGCCTCATATAATTTATAGCAACCCTATAAAAAATACAAGCTAAATAACACTTCCTTGGAAAAGGCAAATGAATTACCTTTTAAGTTTTGACACAACCTCCTTTCTGGAGAAATTTTGGTCCTTGGGGATTTTTCTGATCCGAATATGCAGATCATGTTAAAAAAAATTGTAATATGCTAAACATAACAAAACTTTCGGAGGCCCCAATCAACATAAGGACACTCCACTGAAAGACAGTAGGCAAAGGATAAGAAAAGACCCAGGATGACTTGGACACCACCCAGATAAGATAAGATAATTTTATTAATGTCCAACGGATGACCACACAAGTAGGTCAATGGGACTAAAGGATACATCCAGTATGAGTACAATGTGGGAGTGCAAACGCAACTCCTACAAAATACAATGAAGTAAAGAAGGATTTAACAATAGCACAGGCTGATAAACATGTATATAACTGGATCAAAGGCCCTGCTGCTGTAGAAGACTAAGTGAATAAGTCCAGGGCTGGAGGTCAATGATGTCAAGAATGCATGAGTCTGATGGCTGACAGCGAGGGGGTCGACAGTGGCATTGGCTTGCTATCGGAAACCTATGGGCCTAACGAGGTGTCTGCCTGGACGATCCTGGGGGGGCTGTAGGAGTCAGGGATACTCCTAGCATTCAAGGTCGAAGGAAAGAAGCTATGGATAAGTACTTAAAATTTAACGGTGCAGCAAGAGGTAACCCTGGACCTGCAGATGCTGGAGGGGCGGTCAGAGGTAGGGAGGATAGAATCTTAGGCACATACTTCAGATTCCTAGGAGAAGGCAGAAACCATCAAGCTAAGATAGAGACACATGTTAAAGGTATCAAACTGCATCTTAACTGTGGAATCCAGAGTATCAAGATTGTTGGTAATTCAAAACTAATTATAGACCTGCTACTAAACAAAACAAGAGAAAGTTCTTGGTTTATCCAAAAGAAAAATTAACACAGGTAATATAGGCAATAGCTAGTAGAAATGTTGCTTATGGTCGAGCCAGAATACCAGCCAAGTTGCCTGACCAGCTCACCAATGGAGCACTTGATAAGAAACAGGACCTCTGGGTGATGGAAATATGTATAACAGGCTAAGGGAATCAAAACGGTGGAAGGTTGAATTATTTAAAATCCTAATCCCCTCGCTTAACCCCATGGACGCCTACCACCCAACATTTACCCCTTCCACTTCAACCTTAAGGAATGGGATGTCATGTATCATTAATGTACAGGAGTTATTTCATATTAATGGCAGAATAGGAACCATCTTCGAAGTATGGATCATCCTGCCATCTCATGCCTTCGCATCATACCTTATTCATTGAAAACCACCCAATCATCCTCCCAACTACAGTCATTCCCCTCGAGCAGCTGTATGGATTTCAGTCTGTCCCAAATCCTGTCATGAGGAGAACCATGGTGGTGGGAATTCAGGGTAGGTGGAGAAGGCAGCAAAACCCACCAGAAATTGCGCTCAATCAGCTGAAGGAGGGAAAAAGAGTTATGTGGGGAGATGTCGGCCGCAGGTTAGAAGCAATAGAGTAACTTTTCAAGGAAAGACAGAGAGGATATTGAAGGCAATCTAGCCAAGATGAATAATAAGATGTGTCAAGCAATGTTAGTCTTTTACAACCTGGACCTAAAGATGGAGCTCTTGGGAAAACTTGTAAAGGATAAATCTGATGATACGAGTAGGAGAATCTAGCAGCTGCAGTCCAAAGTCAAGAATGAGACCCTGGCCATCAACAAGAAATTTCATTGGATTATGTGGACCAGGAATTAATGGTCCTTATATTAGAAAAGTCCACTGCAACCTAGCAAATTTGGAAGATACAGTATCGTTTTAGATTGAGACTACCCCTGGGCCCTGGAGACTCTATGTAAAGGCAACTCTCTGTTCTACGCGTGGAGGAAAAACCTGATGAAAAAAATCATATCGTCAGTCGGTCAGGGAAACCACCCTTATCCAGATAAGACGTGTTCAAGTTTGTTAAGGGCTTATCTATTTGTCAGGTATTATGATTTCATATGGTCAAAGTTCTCTGTCTGTCAACCAATAAGATTAGTAGTAAAACTTATATATTTTGGTTTCATGCAGTGTCAGAACTCGAGGTCATCTTTTAAATGATAGCCAGTTAAGTTGGTGTTAGTTGAGGCTTACTAGCCTCCTCTCTGTTTTCAATTGCTATCTGTGATACGGGAAGTTCAATTTGTGCTTCTTGGATTGCACTACATAAAACCTCCATGAATGAATATATATAAATATAAATGTATTCTTCTAGATTAAAGAAATAAAGGCAAGCAAAACTTGCATAATAAAAAATGGTATTTGCATGTTCAAACAATCTAAGTTCAGCTCTGTAGCAAAGGCACGGATCCTAAGATTGGCACAACCCATTCTCAAAGTTCCCTTGGTTCCTTAAGCAGGGCAGTCGGTATGAAATACTCCTAATTGCTAATAGCAGCGTCAAGGGAATCGAGAGTGTTCAAGGGGTTCCTACCCCAAAACCCTCCCGTTCCAGTAGCCCCTCCTGTTGCACTGATGACCATCGAGAGCTTCCCAACCCATCGAAGAGCTTTCGTATGCTCCTCGATAGGTTGTGATGCGGGAGCATCCCTGGGGATCGAGCAATCCCTCATCAACCATAAAGATTTCTGATTCTGTTAGTTTCCCAGTTTTTGCTAGGCAAATAATGGATTAATGCTAGGCAATTGGGCTCATTTAATGGTCCACAAAGTCAACAATAAACTGTTAGAGCCTTAGCGATAGAACGCATCACTAGTCTCGAGTGCGGAGTTAGAGTGAAGCGTGGAAGTGTGGAATGTCGAGTCAAAGGTAGAATGGGGTGAAACTTGAAAGTGTCGAGCGTAGAGTCAAAAGTAGAATGGAGTGAGGAAGCGAACGTGAAGTGCGGAGAAGCCAACGAGTAGACAACATGTCCTCCCGCATCCTACCTTCCGCGTCACTAGTAAGACTAAGTGATCTAGGGCAGGGGGGGAAGGTAAGAAGGTTTAGTAACGGGTGTGGACCTCATCCCGATTTATAAAATAAAAGAAAATGTTGAATGACAAAATTGCACAAGGTTCATCTGATGGATTAAAAATTGACACTTGATCATTTCAAGACTTTTGGGGGAGGTCGAAATAACCCAAAGGAACGTGGAATTCTGAAGGCACATCGCAGTGTGTGGTCACAATTGGGCTGTCTAGACGTTGCAATAGATGGTGCGCATGGTATTCCAAGGGAGTGGATATTAATAGCTCGACCAACAAGAGGAACGGAGGTAGTCCAGGATGATTGGAGGGTCGACCGAATTACTTGCAACGAGGATGTTATATGGTGAGAGAAAGACATTGAGACCTCTGAGTGCATTTGGCTCCCATTGAGCATATTCAGGTCCAAGGGTTTGTTCAATTGACTTGCTTAAAAGAACTATTGTGTGTTTCATTCAAGGAATGGATGCGATTTCTCCCGATATAAGTGTTTGAGTTCCGATGTGTGCTTGCTTCTGACAAGAGAGTGGCAGTCTTGCGTCAATTGGCATCAGAGCATGTTGTTCCCATGTTGTGGGATGATTCGAATACAAGAGAATATTGAGGAGAATCATTGAAGAAGCGATTCCAATGAAGTTGGGTAGAATTGCTTTTGCAGGTCTATAGCGGATTTTTTAAATGAAGAAATTCATAAACATCCGATTGAGAAGAGTTGCCAGTGGGTGGCATGGCACACGGAGTAGGAAGAGGAACCATGAACATAGAGTTATAAGAACTCAAAAGACGAATTGAAGTATTGGAAACCGGACAACTAGAGTAATATGATCTCAGGCAAAATGTGTTCCAAACGCAGTGCTAGGGCTTTGACCAAACTTGCAAGAGGTATCGAGCAAGGTTACACGCTGCCAGTTAGCGACAATCTCAGCGTCCAAGAGTGGGAGATAAACTTGATGTAAAAGAACGGTCAGAATCAGAACCTGAAGAAGAAGAATAAAAATAACCCAGAAGCTGAATCGGGGGTGCAATTGATAAAATTTCTAAATGAAAGACATGAAAGATTTGAAGTTGCCAATTACGATGGCAGTTTGAAGGCAAAAACATTGGTAGATTGGTTTGAAGAAATTGAGCAGTATTTCAAATATGAAAAAGCAAAAGACCCTCGTCGAGAAAAAGCCATTGCCACGAAGTTGAAGGGACAAACCACCTTATGATGGTACTTCATACAAAATGATCAATCTCAAGACCAAGAAAGAGGAAATTTGAACTTGGAAGAAGATGGTGAGTGAATTGAGGGAGAAATGCTCACCAAAAAACCTTGTATAGGCACGTGCAGAGTCTGAAACTGATATACAAGCGTTTGAGAATACACAGAAGAATTTTATAGATTGTCAATTGAATCCTGCATTGAAGAATAGGACGATCAGAGATTGGCAAGGTTTGTAAATGGCCTTAAATTTCAAATTCATTATGAATTAAGGGTCCGGCATTTTCATTTTGAGCAAGAAGCTTTTCGAACTGCTCTGAAGGTAGAGGGGAAGTTCATGAGAATACAACAAAGACCTAGAGGTAGAGGAACAAGAGGCAGAGTAACAACTGGGAGAGGACAGGGAAATGCAAGGAGTGATGAAGAGGCAGGCACCGGGATTCAAACTGCAGGAGGAGGCGATAATGTTGGCAGAGGCTGAGTTGGTAGATTCAATGGCACATGTTTAAAATGTGGCACACAAGGTCATGCAAGCAGAGTAATTTAAAAGTTCAAGAGCAAGTAGAAGCAAATCCGTGAAAAAAATGAGCTTACACAAAAGGAAGACCAACTGCAAGATTCGAGGTAAAGTGTTGTGATTTGATTGTTTATCATGGTAATATTGAAAATTTGGTTTCCACAAAATGAATTCAAAAGTTGAAGTTAAAATGTACACCCCATCCACGTGCCTATACAGTGTCATGGCTGCCAAGACCTCATCAAACTGTCCCTTAACAATGCTTGTTGATTTTTAACATAGGAGATTATAAGGATCAAACTGTGTAATTTTCCATGGATGCTTGTCATGTACTATTAGGTGGTACATTCACAATATGATAGGAATGTTTTCCATGATGGGAAGAACACTTATAAGTTCTTGTGAAGGACGGAAGAACTTTTAGATTGCTTCCCATGATGGAGGAAGTTTGGAGAAAGTAGCAGTAAGGTTCTTGAAGTAGGAAACAAATTCAAAATATTGTTGCCAAAGGGTAGTCAAGGAGAAGAAGAAAAATTTATCCCCAACTAAAAGAGTTGTTGAAAGGTTATGAGGAGATAATCACAGTCGATATCCTCATGAGATTACCACCTATGAGGTGTATTTATCATCAAATTGATTTGATACCTGGTTGAAGTTTGCCAAACATGGCACCACATAGGATGACACCATCAGAAAGTGAGGAGGTGTATAGACAAGTCCAAGAGTTGGACAAAGATTCGTAGAATGGAGGATAAATATTGACTCGAGAGCAATAACCAATATTACCAGTAAGTATAGATTTCCCTTATGAAGGATGGATGATTTGATGGATTATTTGAGTGGGTACCAAATTCTTTTCAAAAAATGACCTAAAGAGTGGTTATCATCAAATCAGAACTAGAGGTGGACATGAATGAAGTTGGCCTTCAAGACAAAGAAGGGTTTGTGTGAATGATTGGTCGTGCCACTTCGGTCGAGCAATGCACCCAGTAATTTCATGAAACTAATGAATGAAGTACCATAACCTATTTGTGGTGAATTTGTTGTTGTTTACCTTGATGAACTATTGATTTTCAGCAGAACGAAAGAGCAGCATATGATGCATCTGCAATGAATTTTAAAGCAGCTTAAGAAGAAGAAGTTGCTGACTTTGCTTAAGAAATATTTATTTTTACAAGAGTTCATTAAAGAAAAGGGGTAAAAAGGGTCAAATCTATTGCCGATTGGCCTACACCCAGAAGTACCTTTGAGGTAAGAAGTTTCCATGGTTTGTGAAGATTTTATGGAAAGTTTGTGAGGAAGTTCTATGGTATTTGTGCACCATTGACTGACTCCTGAGTGCATGGAATGGTAGTTTTCAATGGACTGCAATCACAATGACACACAAGTTTTGAATTTTGAAAAAGAAAATTACAGAGAAACCAGTGTCAACATTGCCAGACTTCAGTAAAGTGTTTCAAGTTGATTGTGATGCAAATGGAACAATCATTGGAGAAATTTTGAGTAAGGAAGGTAAACCTATAGATTTCTTTAGTGAAAATTTGAATGATGCTCAACAAAAGTATTTAATGTATAATTATGAATTCTATACCATTATTCAAGCCTTGAAGAAGTGGAGACATTACTTGTTGCGAAAGAGTTTGTCTTATATACTGACCATCAAGTGCTGCTGTATACAACTAGTTATGAATTCTATACCATTATTCAAGCCTTCTTGTCAAAGAGTTTGTCTTATATACTGACAATCAAGTGCTGTTGTATACAACTAGTTATGAATTCTATACCATTATTCAAGCCTTGACGAAGTGGGGACATTATTTGTTGCCAAGGAGCTTGTCTTATGTAGTGACCATCAAGTGCTGTTGTATACAAATAGTCAAGGTAAATTGAATCGAAGACATGAAATGGGTTGAATTTCTGCAAAGTTACACTTTTGTCTTGAAGCCTAAGCATGGAGAGTCAAATAGAATGGTCGGTGCATTGAGTAAGAGAGTTGCTTTACTGAACACTATGTTTGTAGAAGTAGTTGCCTTGGATTGCGCAAAAGCACTCTAGAGTCTACAAGGAATATGCAGGTTTTGCAACTGCATGGAGAGCCTGCAAAGAACCTTGGGGCATGGACAGGATACTGTATTTGGAGATTCTTGTTCAAAAAGGCTTTTCGTTGAAGAATAAAAAATTGTGTCCTGATAGGTACAATGAAAGAGAATATCTTTAGAGAGTTGAATGAAGATGGGTTAGGAAGACACTTTGTTATGAATAAAACCAGACCAATGGTAGAGGAGAGTACTATTGCCCTGGTAGAACTAGAGGTGTATAAATGAGTAAAAAGTTGTAGAATTTGTCAACTTGCAAATGGCAGAAGTCAGAACACATTTTAGAACTTAGAATAAACCACTGCCAATACCTGAGAGACAGTGGGAAGATATTAGCACGGAATTTGTTCTTGTATTTCCCAAAACATAGAAAGGTCAAGACTCAAAATCCCATTTTTATAGTAGTGGATAGATGTTCCAAATTGAGGCATTCCATTCCATGCAAAAGGGCTAGAGATGCCACAAACATTGTTGTAATATTCTTTAAGGAGATTGTTAGATTGTTGATGTTTGTAGCTTGGGCAGGTACTTCTGCATAGGCCTAAGTGTCTAGGTGTGCAGAAGTCACCCAAAGTCTCCTTAGACACTTGCTCTAGTGTGAACAAGTTGTTTTTGTAACTTAACTTAAGTTAGACTTAGGAAAAACACATAATTCTTATGTTGGCTTATTGAGCTAAAGTAAATTTAGGAAAAGTAAAGTAAATTATTTTAGTGATTATGTTTTAATCTTACCACTTGATCTCAACTAAGGCAAGATCTAATCTTGGTCGTCAATCACTTTGGAAATTAAAGTTAACTCAATTTAAAGTTATACAAGCAAGGCTTAAGGAGAAAGAGAAGACACCATACAATGGCACAAGATTGAGAGAGGCATCTCAGTGTGTGTATCAGGTCTGAGGAAGGAAGCAACAAGGAGATCCAGAGTAGCCAAGGAGGGCTTGATCAATTGGATCAAATCCAGTTGTTGTATGTAATTCTTTAATTGGGCCATTTTCTCAGGAAGGGAGGCCAAGTAAGTTTTGAAATTTTTTAATGAATAACTGTAATTGGATAAAATTTGTTGTGTCATTTTTCGTGATTGAGATTGGTAAATTTTGATTTCGTTTAATTTTTTTGTTAGTGAACCTAGTTGTGCATTTAATCAGTAGTTTGTTAATCCACTAGGAATTAAGTGTTGGGTGTTAGGTTTGTAGGAATTCTAACATGGTATCAAAGTGAAAACTCTGAAGAGTACCAATCTCTAAATAATAGGTGTTAGGTTTGTACGAGATCGTCAGAGTTGGGTTTGGCCACGATTGTACAAGCAGATTCTTTATTTTTTAAAGAAAGGCCGAAGAAATCAACTGTATAGTTCCATTGAAGTAAATTTTTTAAGAGGGGGCATTTTTTTTTTGCTGAGATAAAAAAAAATGAAAAAAAATGGAAAGGGGGGTTGATGGCTAGTGGCCTACAACTGCCCCGCTGCCAACAAATTTGGTTGGGGCCAACAAATTGAGGGCGACAGTCAGGGGGCCTAGCGGCTGACAATAGTGGGCCGCAAAGGTTGAGTCATAGTGGAGCAGCCACTGGGGGTTGAGGCAACAACAATGCAAAGTTCAAAGATGTGTGTAGGGTGCCACCATCAAGATTGAGACAGGTTGTAGGACATGGTTGAGCAACTGCCAGGTAGGACCATAGCAGGGAACAACAATGGGGTGAAAAAGGAGCTTAGGCGTAGGGAGATCATGGGGACGTGTGCTGGAGGGTGATCAAGTTGCAGACGGAGCCAAAGGAAGTCATAGAGAGCTGAAAAATGCAGACAACTCAAGTAGGGTATGTGGAGGATAGTTGAACCATTGTAGTCAACAGCTGCTAGAAGCTAGCTGCCAAGGGCTATTAGCAGTCACCAATTATGCATGCACACAAGAAGTTGGTTGACAAAGGATCGGCCACTGGACTGACTGCAAGGTAAATCGATCGCAAAGAAATGTAAGGCTAAGCACGGGATGTAGCATAGGTGGTGGCTAGATCGAATTGGAAGAATGGAAGGACATGATAAGGGCAATAATGTGCGGGCTTCAGGATGGCCACATATTAGACATCATTCAGTAGGAAATAGGTTGTAGAAAAGTGTCAACAATTGTGGGGTTTGTCATGTAGACGTTGGGAGGCCGTTGATTTGTAGTAGATCAAGGTACGAGTGGGTTGCTTGTGAGGGTCTGCAAGGAGTCATAGACAACAATTTGGAGGTAGCATAGCCAGGTTGGTCGGCAGTGGATAGTCATGAGCATGTGTGCAAACCATGGGCAAGAGGAGATCCGATGTCAGTTATAGCCACCACGAGGAATGTCACAAGGTTGCAGAGCATTGTAGAGGAGACAGGCCGTGAGTGGTGCAACTAAAGGTCGAGGTAGGAGAGCCACTAGGGATAACAACAAGACTGCAATAAGTTGGCAAGGTAGAGTTGTGAGCCCATGGAGGAGTTGCCAGTCCAAAAGTGATATCGATGAGCAAGTTTGCTGTAGGCCAGGCAACAAGTACAAGATGGGTGCAAAGTTGTTGAGTAAGGGATCTGCCGTGATAGGCATGAGCCAATAGTGGCTAACAGAGCATATTCTGAAGGACTGTACTGACAAGATTAGCAAAGGTCAGCCCTCAAAGGGAGAGAGGGAGACCATGCTAGTCAAGGATTTGGCAACTTATTGTTTTAGTAAATGTCTCAAAGGATCTAGATAGATCCATGAGGAAGATCTTTGCGGATCTATAAACTAGTAGGTTTCTTGAGGGTGCTAGGACTTAGCACAAGGGCCATAAGAAGCATATCAATGATAGAGAACAACTAGCAGATAGCTCTGAAGGTTGAGCAACTCAGAGGGAGTCAACCTTCAGGTTCAGGAGGGGAAGAGTAGTTGATAGATTCCTCCAAATTTGTCAAAATGGTCTATTGGTACAAGATGACTTTACAGGATGTTCAATAGCAAGAGGCTTCTAGGAATTAGACCAAGGACAACAAGATTTTGAGGATGTTTCTAGATCAAATGGCAGGGAAGGTTTCCAGTTCAGAGGGAGCAACCACGACAATGGATGTAGTTCTAGTATTGAAGTCAGTTTTAGGTGGCAGAAGGACCTCTCTTGTAAAGAGGGAGTGTTGATGTTTGTAGCTCAGATAAGTACTTTTGCATAGGCCTAAGTGTCTAGGCACACAAAAGTCACCCAAAGTCTCCTTAGACACTTGCTCTAGTGTGAGCAAGTTGTTTTTGTAACTTAGTCTAAGTTAGACTTAGAAAAATCACATAATTATTATGTTAGCTTATTGAGCTAAAGTAAACTTATGAAAAGTAAAATAAATTATTTTAGTGACTATGTTTTAATTTTAGCCCTTGATCTCAAGTGAGGCGAGATCTAATTTCGGTTATCAATCACTTTGGAGATTAGAGTTACAGATTTAACTCAATGTAAAGTTATAAAAGCAAGGCTAAGGAGAAGGAGAAGACACCATACAGTAACACAATGTTGAGAGATGCATCTCAGTGGGTGTGTTGGGTCCGTGGAAGGGGCTAGCAAGGAGATCCAGATCAACCAAGGAGGACTTTATCAGTTGGATCAAATCCATTTGTTGTATGTAATTCTTCATTTGTGTAGCTAGGCCATTCTCCCAGGAAGGGAGCCCAAGTTCTAAATAATTTTAATGAAGAAATTTGATTGGATAGAAAATTTGTTGTCATTTTTCGTGATTGAGATTGATAAATTTTGCTTCGGCTGAATTTTTGTGTTAATGAACCTAGTTGTGCATTTAATCAATAGATCATTAATCTACTAGGAATTAAGTGTTTTGTGCTGGAAGCTATATCACTGGTTGCAACAAGTAGAAGTTTATTAGCGATGAGGAAACCAAGAAGGAAGCGACGAGTTTCGACCCCGGGCGGTTTCACATTATTAGCCATTAACTCTCTCCGTCTGGTTTTTGCAAAAACCTAGTGCGTTTCCTCCCTTCAATTGGTGATTGCAGCAGACAAGCAGGCTTCCCCTGGCAGGTGTCAGCACTCTCAGCGCTTTTCTGGAAGCTTTCTCTTTCACGCGGAACATCTACCCCAGTTCCTTCCCTCCCCGGCCGCGATTTTAGTTTTTTATGGTCTTGGGAGTCCAGCCGCTCCACTAGCCCCAAGCACTAACCGTTGCGGGTCAAGATTTGTAACAGGTTTCGCTGCGGGTTAAGGGATTAAGTTTCCACTGCGGTAACTATTAAGTTTCCCGTCTCTCCTTCAGCAGTTTACTCCGTGACCCCGCATCCCAACCCCACCAGCTCCTATCTCTGTTATGGAAGAGGGTTACGAGGAGGAACTCGTGGACTACTCATCAGACAACTGCCTTGAATCCGACATTTTCGTGGCCTCCCGCCCGTTGCCGCAAGAGGGGTTTGCTTTGGAACCGGCAGCTCAAGTTGACCAAGCTATTTATGGTCTGGCAGATATGGAAGCTTCCCTGCCAGGTTTGGAGATCTCTCAACCGAGAGTAACGGTCACCGAGGGTTTAATAAACCCAACTGAGGGTTCTTCTACCCCTTTTCTTTCTATCCCATCCCCCACCGAGCTCCTAACATGGAACAGCCAGCACCAGGCCACTGAAGCTTTCCAAGGCGGTGAAGACCTCTACCCATGGTTTCAAGACGAACAGTTCCTCGGCGCAGTGGAGCTCCACAGTGTTCATGGCAACCCTAATATCGGCATAACCATCCAGAAGGCTCCCAGGCCCGCATAACAAGGCGAGTCCAGGGAATTCCCCCAACCCTCCGGGTTCTTTGAAGGTATTGTTAATAACAATCCTGACATTGAAGAAGCAAGGGACTAGGACCCCGATCTCAGCTCGGGCAGAGAAGACATTACCCAGCCGGACCACTCGAACCCGAAGGAAAAAAAGGTTAAGGCTTCTAAGCGCTCCAAAACCCGGGAATGAGGGAGAACTCTAGTTTTTGGGGAAGGCATCGGCATGGACAAGGCAGCCCTAACCGAGAACATTGTTTTAGTTGGGAGAGTTTGCGGCCGGAACTACTCCCCAGGACGGCTAAAGAAATGGACCATGGAAGTGTGGGGGAATGTTTTACAGCAGCTTCCCGCAGTGCTAGCACTCTCTCGCGGATGGTTTGCCCTCATTTTCGACGAGCCCGTAGACATCAACTAGATTCTCACCCGGTTCTGGCATATAGAAATGACCCCTGTACTCCTAAAACGATGGTCCACTCTCTTCGACCCAGAAAAGGAAAGCTTAGGAGCAGGGCCGATATGGGTTTGTTTGCCCAGCCTCCCACTTCGGTTTTGCTCGGAGGAAATCTTCAGGATCATCGGAGATGATTTGGGTACCTACCTCGACCATGACAGATCCTACATGGAGACAAGCATATTGGCGATGGCCTGCATGTTAGTTCACTTGGATACCAGGGATGGACTGGTGGAGAGCTATCAGTTCCACATGGGTTCCACAATGCGCTGGCAGGAGCTGGACTACGAAGGCATTCCCTTCAGGTGCCGGAAATGCCATGAGGTCGGCCATCTCTACAAGGAGTGCCCTCTGGTCAAAGGGCATAGACCATTCTCTCCAAAAAATATAGTTGTGGCTTCCACTCAGACGGATTTGGGCACGGCAGAGATCTCAGACATGCAGTCCAGGCTGAATAGGGCCACCAGCAGACGACCTCCTCCGCCATCCAGTCTCCCGGGACCCGACTCCTTACACTCTGTGGCGCCGAGCACTAGGGCTCGCTCCAAAGATGGCGTAGGATTCATGGGTACCTCTTCTCCTCCCATATCTGTTTCTCAGTCTGTTAATTTTATTGAAGTTTCTAATTCTAGTCTGATCACCTCGAACTTAATCTCTCCCTTTCCCAAGTTGAGCCAAATTTCTTGCCCGGTGATTCCAGCTCCATGCGTTCCCTTCCCTCCCCCCTGTACCCTCAACCATCTCCCCTCCTCTGAAACCCCTAGGGCCTCGACCTCTAGCTCTTCTCATCGCTACAATCTGCGTTCTATCCCTCCCTCCCTCCATGCCTACGGATTGGAGGATGACCCCCTTCCCCCCTGAAAGCCCCTCAGGGCAGACAATCCCGCATCTCTAAAGCCATCAAAAGAGCCAGCTTTGAGGTGGCCTCAGGTATTCAAACCCCCATTGATCAGGTCCTTAGAGCAAAGGGAAACCTTGCCAGAGTGAACCCATGAAAGGCTTCTCCTTCAATTGTAGGGGGCTGGCCAGCTCTGATAAAAAACTGGCTTTCAAAAGACTTTGTAACTCTCACAATCTGGATTTTATAATGCTCTAAGAAACACTTGGGGATGGACTGTCGATTCATAACACCCTCAAAAATCTTCTGCCCCACTGGAGTTTTTTCTACTTGGATGCCAATGGTCAGTTGGGCGGACGTGCTCTGGGGTTTAACAATCGCACAGTCAAAATCTGTAATGCTTGGGGCGGGCATGGTTTTCTGGGTGCGGATATCATCTCAAACTCGCCCCTCATTTCTCTGAGAATTTTAAACATCTACGGGCCTTGCCATCACAGGGAGGTTTTCTGGGACAGTCTCCTCCAACAGGATTTCATGCGGTCGAATGACATTATTATTGGGGGAGATCTAAACTTTTCCCTGGGGTTGGCCGAATCCTGGGGACACAGAGCCCAATCTGACACCCTAACCGGCTACTTTGAGAAGCTTCTGGATGACCATGAGCTCCTTAGCCTCGATTCGGCTCGCAAAGTGCCTACCTGGAGAAATCGCCGAATTGGGGTCCATGCACTGGCCCGTCGTCTTGACCGCTTCCTCATCAGGCCCAATCTTCTCAACAGACTTGGGCGCATTAGACATTGGGTTGGAACGGGAGGTTGCTCTGACCACTCCCCCATTTTTCTGGATTTGGAAGATGAGGCCAAGAAACCTGGTTCCCCTTTCAAATTTAATTCTGTTTGGAATCTGGATAGGGGATGCTAGTTTCCAAGACCTGGTAACCAAGAGCTGGACACACTTCAACAGGGAAGAGGGGCTTTCTCCAGGTTCTATTATAACTCAAAACCTGAATCAGCTTAAGCATGCAACTATAGACTGGATCAAGAATAAAAAACTAGAGGAGGATAAGGAACTAGCTAAAATTGAGGCTGAGCTGGCCCTCCTTGATTCCCGGGGTTTGTTGAGCTACTCTACTTTCGAATCCAAGGATCATCTGGTCAAGCTAGAAAAGGAAAAAATAAAAATTCTTCAAAGAACTGAAGAGACTTGGAGGCTTAAGAGCAGGGCCACCTGGCTTAAAGCGGGAGATGAAAACACCAAGTTCTTTCAACAGTTTGCCAGAGGTAGGAGGAACATCAACACCATCTGGGGCCTAAGAGACAAAAATGGAAGAGAAGCCAACTCTTTCGCTCAGCTAGCAGACCTGGGAGTCAGACATTTACAAGAGACCCAGGGAAGCTAACATAGCGGAGATCCTCAAAATTACAGAGAACATTCCCCTTTTCGTCGAGGAAGAGGACAAGGAGATCTTGAATGCCCCTATCACTCTAGATGAGCTGGAGGTAACCTCAAAAGCATGGGCAAAGACAAAAGTCTAGGGCCCGATGGTTGGCCTATTGAATTTTTCGCTGCCATTTTTTAGCTCATTGGTCATGACCTTTTGCTTGCTGCAGAACACTGCCGAATCACAGGGATTATGCCTGAGGCCTTCAACTCCACCTTCCTTGCCCTTATCCCAAAAGTGGATAACCCCCAATCCTTTGATGATTTCAGGCCAATCTCTCTCTGCAACAACATTTATAAGATCTTTTCCAAGATCATTGCCCTTCGTATTAAACCCATCCTCTCAAGAATGATCTTGAAAGAACAATTTGCCTTCCTAAGCCACCGCCATATCCAGGAAGCTATTGGCACTGCACAGGAAATGCTCCATTCAATCAAATTTGATTCGATCAAAGCCTCCATTTTGAAAATTGATCTGTCTAAAGCCTTTGACAGAGTAAGCTGGACCTACCTTCAGCTCATCCTTACCCACATTGGTTTCCCACCAGTTCATCAAGTGGGTGGGTTGCTGCTTCTCTGGAGTCTCTTTCAGTGTCCTGATAAATGGTGCAGCCTCAAACCTTTTTCATGCTGAAAGGGGGCTCCGACAAGGTTTCCCGCTCTCCCCTCTCCTATTTCTATTGATAATGGAAGGTCTCAGCAGACTCATATCTGCTGCCAGGAACAATGGCTCGCTGAGGGGGGTCAGGATCAGTGACAGGACCACCATTTCTCACCTTCTCTTTGTTGATGATATTCTTATTTTTCTAAATGGGTCCCTTAGTGACTCCTCTACTTTCAAGGCAATTTTAACTTTATTTTGCAAAGCTACAGGAATAGAGCCGAACTCCTCAATATCAACGATTACCTTCAGTGCCTGCTGCCCTAAAGAGCAACACTTTGCCTCCCAGCAGTTTGCTTTTGTTCGACATGATTTGGATGCTGGTCTAAGATACCTGGGGTTTCACCTCAAACCTAATGGATACCGCATTGCCGACTGGGCTTGGCTGATTGCAAAGATTGAAGGTCGCATAAATATATGGCAACATGGCTTTCTAGGGTTGGGAGACTCACCCTTATTAAATCATTTCTTGAAGCCATACTGGTCTATTGGATGTCTCTTGCTTGGATTCCCATAGGCATCCTCCACATAATCAAATAGATATGCTACAGGTTCCTTTGGAGGGGGCACGCCGATGGCAAAATTTTCGCCTGGGTTAACTGGGACCGAATAGCTAAGCCTAAGAAGTGGGGAGGCTGGGGCCTAAAGGAGCCTCAAGATTTCGCTAAAGCTCTGGGAGCAAAACTGATCTGGCAACTTATCTCATCAAACAACCTCTGGACTGAAGTAATCTACAACAAGTATATCTTTCCTCTATCCTCCACCGACTAGATCCGTAGCAGACAGCACCATCATTCAGGGGCCTCAATTATCTGGAAGACAGTCATTCGTTCAATGAACATTATAAAATCTGGACTGGCTTGGCAGGTGGGGAATGGCACATGAATCTGTATTGGGGTGGATCCTTGGGCTGGTAGTGGGAACGTCCACATCCTCCCTCTTGATATGAGAAGGGAGCTCAAATATTCGGGTCACTCTCCTGGCCCACATTCAAGAGATTGGCTGGGAGGAAGCCCCACATAGGCGTTGGAAGGATTTCGATACCTTGGGTACCAATGGCAGACGGAGGGAGGACTGGGCTGGTTTTATTGGTGGCCTGGAGGAAGCAAACGTTAAGATCATAGAAAGAGAAGACAGGCTTATTTGGGCTAAGGCTGCCACAGGAAACTATTCCCCCAAAGCTGGTTTTGATTCCCTAATGGAAGCCCGTGCTACTAGCCCTCTTAATTGGTGGTGGAGTTCTCTTTGGAAGCTGAAAGCCCCTCACAAGACGAGACTCCTATTCTGGGCTATCCTTTCCAACAAAATCTCCACTGATCACAACCTAGCCAAACGCAACTTCCATGGGCCGTCTAGATGCAGCCTCTACAACTCCGCCACTGAGGACATGGACCACCTTTTCCTTCACTGTCCTATTTCCATTGAGATCTGGAATTCAATCAATCAGGGCCATAACTTTCCCAGTCAGTGGACTGGCAATAATATCAAAGAAGCCTGGAAGACCTGGTGGACAAAATTAGCAAATCTGAGACAAAAATTTTTGCCTCTTATCATCAGCTGGGGTATCTGGATTACCAGGAACTCCAAAATTTTCCAGGACAAAAATATTTTGGGAGCAGCTCTATGCAACAATATCCTTGCTATCCACAACTCTCTCCCCGAAGAGAAAGACCCTCCCCCCCCCCCCCCCGAATTATTATCCCTGAAACTATTGACAAGAACCAACCTTGGGCTTATTTTGATGGCTCTGCTAGCGCCGAAGGCTGTGGGGGAGGAGCCATTCTTCACTTGTCCAAGGCAGCAAACTTCAAATTGAAAGTGGGGTTAGGCAGGGGCACAAATAACTTTGCTGAACTCAACAGCCTCAGACACCTCCTGCTTTTTGCCCTGGAAAAACACTGCCTCTCGATCCAAATCTTTGGGGACTCTCAGCTCATCATAAACTAGATAAATGGTTCTAACCACTGTCACGTGCACACACTCAGAGATCTGCTGGAAGAAACAATTGGGATTAAATCACAGTTTGAATCTTTTGTCTGCTGTCACATTTACAGGGAAAGGAATGAAGTCACTGACCTTCTTTCCAAAGAGGCCGCGTAGCTGAATAGAGGACAATGGATTATACAGGAATTCAGGGATGGTGACTTCTTCCAGGTTTATCACAGGCCGTACATAGAGGTGGAAGCAGGTGCCAGGGATTGATCGACATAATCAATCCTTATTGTTGGGTCCCTGTTTTATTTTGTCTTGATTTTGTTTCGACTTCATACTTGCAGAACTGTCCTCTAAACAGTTTGTACACAGTTTTTGGACCTTCATCTCATTGAAGGTTTTGCAATAATTTAAGTAACATTGAACTCCACCATCAGACAGTAGAGAAAGCATAACACAATGCTGGCATACAACATGTAATTTTATTAACAATCTTAATGAAAATTATGCTTTTTCCTTGGAAAAAAAAAGTGTTTTGTGCTGGGTTTGTAGGAATTATAACATAGATTGCATGGACTGCTATGAAGTATTACATCTAATAGAATTAGCATATTTTGGGTTATGTCTGGAACACTTTGTGGAAGAAATTGGGGACAAGATTGCAGTTTAGTTTTGCCTATCATACTCAAACAAATGGGCAGACTGAGTTAGTGAATTGAAGACTTCGTAATATACTAAGATGCTTGGTTTGTAAAAATCCTGCACATTGGAATTTAGACCTAGCGTAGGTTGAGTTTGGATATAGTAGTTCAATCAATAAATCGACCAAGAAAATCCTATTCCAAATCATGTATGGTAGACCACCTAAGTTAGTAACATATTCAGTGTAGTTGTTGATGCAACATATGAGAAGTGTATATGTGGAAGCTTTTGCAGATTTTATGCAAGATATAAATACAAGTCAAAGGATAGTTGCAACAAGGAAATTGGAAATACAAATAGAGGCCCGAGGGTAGTTAAGAAGCACAGAGAAGTGTTTGCAAAAGGGGATTTAGTGATGAAACACTTATGGAAAGAGAGTTTTTATAGAAGTACTTTTAACAAGTTAAAAGTTCAAGAAAATTAGACCGTGTAGAGTTTTGAGAAAGATTTTGAATAATGCCTACAAGTTAGAGTTACCAAAGGGATTGGATATTTCCCCACATTTAATGTTGCAAATTTGTATGAGTACTAGTAGGTAGAGAAAATGATGAAGAAAGTGAAGTAAAACAAGTGATTGGCTAGAAGGGATAGACTCAATAGAAGAACAATAAGAAATTGAGGAGATATTGGATGAAAGGGTTTCCAAGGCAACAAAAAGAAAAGTATACAAATGATCCTTTTGTTCAATGGAAAGGTAGAAGTCCTAAAGGTGCATCGTGGATACTAGAGGATGATCTTGGTTAGATTTGAAAATCATCCCTATCCGAAGAATTAGTGATTCCAAATCTATGATCAAGATGTTCATAAAGTTTTAATCGAGGGTGTTTGATACGAGAGAATCCCTGGATAAGAGGATGAAGTTTTCTAGTTATTGTCCAACGTCTATTTGCATGTGTGTGGCTATTGGAAAACAACCAAGGCCAAATAAGGGATTTTTGTTAGGTATTCATCCCTTATAACTATTGGAACCTTCATGATTGAACACACTCTACATCACTAATTAAGAGATGGAGTTAGAGTGGAGTGTGGAAGCAAGTGTGTATTGTGAAGGTAAAGACGGGAGAGGAATCAAATGTGGACGTTAGACCAAGGCCGCCAATGATGAGGCGGGATATCCTACAACATCCCACCCTCCCTTTGCATCATTAGCAAGACTAAGTTCTCTAGGGTGGGGAAAATGGAAAAAGGGTTCAGTAAAGGGCATGAACACCACCCCAATTTATAAAATAAAAGAAAATGTTGAAGGACAAAATTGCACTAGGATTGTTCAATGGTTTAAACATCGACACTCCAAATCCTTTTGGAACTTTTGGGGTAAGGTGGGAATGAAAGTTTCCAAAAACTTTGAAATCAATGATATGAAGACACATGGTAGGGTGTGTGATAAATAAATGGTTGATATTATCTTCTAAGTCGATCCATGTGAGTTTCTAGATAATTCACACCCTTTTCAATTAATTTCTATTAATTAACCCCTTTTCCTAAGTTAAACTTAGAAAATTTTAATTATGGTCAATTAATTTAATTGAGCCATCTCTAGGTGGAATTTCCAGAAACGATTTCTGGGTTTTGGAGAAATCATGTGTTTTAGCCTCTCCACAAAGTCTTGAGACTAGAACACCATCCGATGCTACAAAAACTAACACCAGATATGTGAAGAAGGGAAGGGGAGTGCCAGTGCCTTGTGGACCCAAAGAAGGAAAATGATGAAATAAGGCGGAGGGGAGTGAAAAATGTGGAACGGGAAAATGCGACCATGCTATCAAAATCAGGGTTTCCCGAGTAGTGCCCTTCCTAAAATCATAGGTCAATAAAGAAGATCCCATGGAACTAGGATTGAGAATTAACCCCCCATTTAAGGCGAGGGAACAAAACCACAGTCAAAGCCCTTCGTTCTTCCAAGTCACCCAATAATCCATGCCCAATCTGCCCAAGAAAAACAAGCACAAGCACCCGATTGCACAATGAAAAACATACCCTTTGGGTTGGATCACTCGCCTTCTAACATATGCTCTCAATTGATAGGCAAGAGAACATATGACTGATGCAGGGAGCAGATATCAAATGGCACAATATATCGGCTACATTGGTGGCTGTCAGGGGCTACTGGCTGCTGGCCTAAGAGATATCTAGGAGAAATTCTCCTATGGCGTCACCCACTTTTTGTGGGTAACAGACTTCATTGTGTCTTGTCATAGGAGTCCTAAGTCCTTCCAAGGAAGCCTACCCTATGTTGGATTTATCCTTCAGTAAAATAAGGGAAATTGTTGCTAAGCTGACAGTGGTAACACTTTCGACATTCCACTAGTTCTTGGCACCTTGCAAAGGCTTTGCAGTATGGTGATAGATTTTGTGATAACATGTATACAACATTATCTTTGTTAAATATCAAGTTAAACATTTAAAATTTATGGAATTGTGAGTTGTATTAATACATACCATTCAACAATTCCCATGTTTCAAAAACTCATGCAACATAGGTGTTCAACAGTCACTATTTTTTTGTTATGGATCTGTTTCTGGTGTGGAACTATTCAACCAAATGACTGGTTTACAATAAGGCTGGATTTCATTTCACAATACTCTAGCATGGTCCTCAGCATTTTTAAAACTTTACGTGAACAGTACATGCCTATTTCAAGGATAATATTGTAGTAACATTGGAAAGACGAACCAATTATGAGGCATGGTGGACTCAAATAAACATTTTTGAGAACAAGTCCACGTCAACATGCAATTTTGGTCCTCAATAGAAACTGTTTCATTTTCATTTAGGGTGTTTTCTGCTTGAGCCAGAGGACTGAATCCAACAAAACAGTGAACTAAATTTTAATGAATTAGTCAAACACATTTTGGTGCAATCATGACTTGGTTGAACCTTCAATGGGGTCTGGACTCTGTACATCATAACTAAGAATGTACCATATTTTCCTCATCAAATATATAGCAATTACTTTCGAATAATTCATGGGAAATAGCTTATTGCATTTTTTGTCAGTAAAGAACATAATGAGCTAGTCATATTGGAGTTTATTTTCAAAATTTCTAAAGTTATGCTGCCGTGTTCTTAATACCTGGCACTTAGACACTTGTTCATAATCTGGATACCCCTCAGTCTCTATAAATTGTTCTGAGCACTGATCTGAATCTAGTGCAGATGATCCATGGTTTGAGTCTTCTGGTACATCAATGAATTCATCCATTGCATCACTAAATTGAAGGAATGAGCCAGCTGAATCATTTGCTTGAAGGAAAGTATCATGTACTTGCAATGTAACATCAGAGCTTTGTTCTTCTTGTGTCATTGGGCTTGTGTCCTCTTTTACATGTCTTCCATCCATTTGCATTGTCGCATTTTCATTAATTAGCTCACATGATGATAACTCAGAACATGGATAATGTACTAGTTTGGCCTTGAACATTTCCCTCATGGCTGTAAGAAAAATGATAAAAATTCACTTATTTTGTTCTCAAAACTACTACTATTTAACTTTTGAAAGATGAAGCAAGACTCTTGAAGCTTTAAATTGTAGCAATACATTAATGTCAAAGATACCTGCAATGCGCCCAAGCATTTTAAGAGTTATATTCCTTTCACAGGAAGATCGTAAATAAGATTTCCAATATTTCCAATCTACAGCAAGCATGTGTTTCACAACTGCAGATGCATGTTGTTGGGGACGAGTCAATGGTGATATCACATATCCTCCACCTGCAAAAGGCAGAAACCATAAATGCATATTTTCGTATCGTGAAATTTTTACTCTAGTTCTATTCCTTTGAAGCCGTGCATTACTTTTTATGCAGGCACGCACAAAGCCACGACACGGTGGACACTTCCTATGCTCCACAGAATGATAAAGTATCACTGCATCCAATAAAAACAAGAATGATATTGCAGCATGAATGCATCGTATTTTGGAAGCATGAATTAAACTTTACCAGTTTCCCATTAGCTCAAAGCTTGAGGACCTACAAATTCATGCTTTCTGCTTTCTAATGTAGAAAAAATTTACCATAGGAGCCATCATCCTCTCTTCTCCAGTAACGAAGTAGTAGCAAATCTCTTGGTGTCAATCCCCTGTACTAAAACAAATATGACCTTTTAACTAAGCACAATGGAACAACTTTTCAGTGCGATAAATATTCTTCATACCTTATTCATAAACAAAGAGAATGTACCTAGGGTTTCTGATAAGATGTAAAATGAGCATACCAAGGAAGCCAGTTACTGTGGAACTGCTTGTGAACAATGTCTGTGTGACCATCCAAGTGCTCAATAACTTTACCACGGAGATAACAAAAATCCCACCTGCACAATTGCTTCACTGAGCTGAAAAATGAAATAGAATTCAAACTAAACAGCTAATCTACTGTCCAAAGTAATGAACGGGGAAAAGAATTACTCTAATCTCGAGGGTCCAAGAGCCATAACAGTCTCAAATATTGATTCACAGGTTGCATCCACAACACCAACTGCCATCACTGCTTGATGATCACCCCAGCACTGTGTAGACGATGCACAATTTAGCAGCTGAAGCATAGTTTGTCGAAATTTATCAAAATACAAGGAAAAAAATACCTTGCTTTTAAATTCCCCATCTCTTGCCTCTTCAAATAATCGCAATCCTGCATGACATTTTTCTTCATCATCATTACCAGAAGCAACTCAATTAACTAATAGAAAAGTAAAATACTACAGATAAGGTAAGCATTTCTCTTGCCATTCTCACAACCAAAAATTCTCCATGGTGAAGGTGCAACAACATCAGCTGTTGGCTGCATTATGGACAGCCATCCAGTCCAATCTCGCAAATCTACATATGACACAAGAATTAGATTAGTTTTTCTGCGGGGAAATTTCTGGAAAAACATCTCAGTGTGCAACCAATTGAGAAACTAGAAAATAACAAAATCATTAAAATCCACAACTTAATGTCAACTATCAAAATTTTGATGAATATATTTGCTGTACAGACTTCAGAATTTGTTTTTTTAAATAAAATGGACAAGTCTAAACATTCTAATTTTTTTTTCTGGCATCCATCACCCGAATTCAGTTATGTAATTGTTGGTGAAATTGCAATTTTCCAGTGCTTAAATTACATTTTTGAATGCATAAATAAATGCAGTTTCCTGTGAAACCCTTATTGCACCAAGGTTGTGCAATCTCAATACTTCATATCTACGATTCCAGCAATTCTTCTAAATTTTTGACCAGATTTTGGGCAAAATTGGTTGGAAAAATGCGCCCAAAAAAATTTGGAAAAGTATAATATTTAGACTACTGCAAATAGAATTTACAACATCAATTTGTTAACCTTGGGGAAACTCAAAGTTACTTGTCCTAAATTTTGATGATTATTGGTAGGAAAAAAAAGTAAGTTTGAACTACGGTTACTTGATGGGGATTGTCAAATAGCAATCATAATTTGAATTCATGGATCCTTTTCCCTTACACACCCTACATCCCTTGAGCCCAAACATAGTTGTACTTGACAACAATAACACTAGGCTCTATCAGCTAAAGGGACTATATCTTGAAGCTAAAGGGACTACATCTATTTTAAGTGCTCCATAAGCTATTGGATTCGAATGGAAATTATCTGACGGGATAATAAAGAAAGGGAAACTAAATAAACTTTCCTTGGGGCATCAAGAACGTTTGTTATATGTATAATTTCCATTCAATGTTGGAGAAACGGAACTAAAAATAGGAAACTAGATAAGATGTTGCTTTTTACCAGCAGTTGTTCTGAGGAGGGCAGACTCCTTTCTGGTACTAGACCTGTCAAATAAGAAAACCATGACAACAATTCATAAATTAAATGAATATATCATTAAGAAAGGCATATGGAAAAACTATAGGTGCCATGGTGTTCATAATGATGATGTCAATCTGAAAAATTAATCAGAGCCACCCATGATTCACCTTCTCATATTTAAATGTGCCGAGTCTTTCATCAAATATATATATCTATATATATAGATAGATAAAATGAAGCAAGATATAGACATAGATAACCTTCGCTTTATCTATTAGTTTGCCTCAATTCTAGTTCTCTGCATAATTTGGTTTATGGAGCTTGACGATATTTTAAAGAAAGAAATTTTATGCACCTCTGTCAGACAAAGCATTCTACCTTGCCAATGCTTTCCTATGAGCAACTGAATGAGTTTGTTTTCGAAAGTTAAAGATCAATGGCACACTTAGTGCTAGAGTGTGATAGAAAGTCCTTAGATAAAGTGACCATTCAAGCAGAGTAGATTAACATATGTAAAAACGTGAGGTAAACTAACCTCTCAGACAACTACAAAACTACTCTTAAAAGTCAATGATTATACAAGATTGCACAGTATGGACTCACTACTTCTTTCTCTGATATAGAAGAAATGACAGCTGAAACAATTTCTAATAATTTTCAATCCAGAGAAACCCAAAATGACCCCATTTAACAGCCTTGTGAAACCAAGAGATTTTATGTTTTATTCGACTATTGTAGATACTTAAATTTTTAAAATCTCTAGAATCTACTCTGGGAATACAACTTTCAAGGTTCTACATCTCCAAAATGCATTTCTGAGCATTAAAAAAAAATCACCCAAATGATTTACTCAGTGATACTGTATCCTTTTCCATTGTAAACTTCAGAGATCTTTCAGAGATGGTTTGAAACCTGCATGCCCTAGAGAAAATCATTCAAACTTCTTATCTAACCTATCTCCCATACATCAGAGTATCCATCCTATCACTAAAAGGTTGGTTGAAGTCAACTTTTATGTGCATATCTGGTAGAGGGCATATGCAATTACTTCATGTTTCCATTTACCTTTAATCTCCCTGCAGTGTGACCGTGTGAGCCATATAGCTAAGGTGATTAAAAATTCTCACCAGCCAATTTCCGTGCCTCTTGGCATAAGATTTTGTCTCATGAAAAGATTAGAATGTATTATGGAGACTCATGTTCATTTATTGCATTGACATCCCCAGGGTATCATCCACTAAAAATACACCTTCCTGGCAGAATTCTGCAAAATATGAAAGATTTATTTAAAACAGAAAGCTAGCAATGTGTTTTGCACCTTTACATAGCAATGCAAAGTCTTTACTTACTACTCACTTCGATACACACATTTAAGATTACATCACAGATTGTGTTCAATATGTTAGCCTCCAAAGGAAATAATCGTGTTTGAAAAATGGCTTTTATATCAACAGATACAATTACATTGCTCTCAGTGGCCATGATCAACAAAATGATTGTGTTGGATCCATGGGATTTCAGATCTCTGCATTAGAAAGAGAGATTTTTGGTTTCTTAAAGCATCTATCCCATCTGGCTCTAACTGATTGGGCAATGTGCTCACATTTTGTTCCCACTTTAGTTCTTTAATTTTGGATCACAAGTCCTTAATTGCTGCATTAGTTTGACACTTTTCCCATAGGAACTACTACTACACACTTGACCATTAAATTCCCTATGTGACTTCACAGGACCTGCAACAAAGCATTGCATGTATTGAGGATAGATGTGGCATTGGCAAATGTAAGGAAATACATCTTGTTGACCATCTACTATAAGGTAAACATCACGACTCCAATCCAAACAGAGAATGAACTTCTCCTCAGCGCAGTCAGGATATATATCTCTAAAGTAGATTATGCTAGGGTTGAGACAAAGCTCTGTAGTCATCCTTTGGCAGGTTATTTCTGGATTGCATCCCACCTGAGGCCATTATCCACAGCTGGATAAAAAAGCAACCAAATTTCAGATCTCTCTTAGAGAAGACTCTTGCTCCTCTCATGGATTCAGAGGACTGAGGAGGTGTTGCTTGTAAACCCAAGCCATTGCATTTAGTTTGTCACCAATCTCCTTGATGAATTTATGGCTTGCTTGTGCAAGCATTGAAGAAGATCAAGGACAACCTGCAGTAAAGGACGAAAAGTCCATACAATCCTTGTCCCCAGGGGCCATCATGTGGAAGACAACATGTAAGGGGGTGTGGACAAGAAAAAAAGAAAGGCCGGGGAGTATGCAACGAGAGAGGTGTGTTGCAGTGGGAAAGTGGAGACAATGCAAGATAAGTGTGTGTGAACCCACTAGAAAAAGGCGAGAAACTCAGCGTAAGCATAGGCTTGGAAGCATGTTGATGAGTGTGGTGTGAAGATAAACTGTTGTGTTGAGATGGTGGAGTCGGACTCTGGAATCTACCTCATAGGTGGAGACACTTGTAATCTAGGACTTCTCTTGGTGTTTAACAGGTGTAGAC